>CM066984.1:14820000-15560000 GCA_033977485.1 Hydrangea macrophylla
AAAGGTACATCTGTTGAGAGTTGATATTATTATTTTAGCCTTAATATTTGTTTTATGTGTTTCCCTTCTTTAAGGGTACTCTTGTAATATTAGTTGATTATTGTTTTAATAAAATAAAAAGGGAGTCACGTTAGTGTTCCCTGAGCTTTCAGAAATATTCAACATGGTATCAGAGCTACCCTAAGAGGGACTCGATCCTTTCCACCAGAAACCACCATCGCCGCAACCCACAGACCAAACACCACCATCGCCGCAACCCACAGACCAGAAACCACCATCGCCGCACCACCATATCTTCCTCCCAGCCTCGCCGCACCTCTCTGGACCCACACCAACCTCGCCGCAGATCCCAGCTACCTCCTCAGCCTTGTCGCATCTCACCCTGGCCTAAAAACTCAGAACAGAACCCTCCTTCCTTATTTTCTAGTGCTACTTTTTTAACTTCTCAACAACCATGGATAGTTGATTCAGGAGCTTCAGATCATATGACTGGTCTTGCCAATGTTTTCTCTACTTATAACCCATGTTCAGGAAAAGAGAAGGTTCGAACCGCAGATGGTACACCTTCCACTATTTCTGGTAAAGGTGTTGTTAATGTTTCTAGTGCACTAGCTTTAACTTCTGTTCTTCATGTTCCTAATTTTTTGACTAAATTGATTTCCATTAGTCGAATTACCCGTGATCTCAATTGTTGTGTAACTTTCTTCCCATCTCATTGTGTTTTTCAGGATCTCTCCACGAAGAAGACGATTGGCAGTGGTAGAGAGGCAAATGGTCTTTATTTTTTGTTGCCTGATGGAGATACGAATGGGGAGTTACAGCAAGTTGCTCATAATACACAGTCAGAGACTCTTTCCCGAGAGACATGGTTGTGGCACCAAAGATTAGAACATCCTTCATTTTATTTGCTTCGTTTTTTATTTCCCTCTCTAGTTCAAAATAAAAATGTTTCTGAAATTTCTTGTGAAGCATGTGCACTTGGAAAACACCATCGTGCTACTTTTAACTCTAGTATTAATAAAAGTACAATCCCATTTGCTATTATTCATACCGATGTGTGGGGTCCTTCTCCTATCTCTACTTTGAATGGTTATAGATGGTTTGTCTCCTTTATTGACGATTGTACTCGCACAACGTGGGTGTATTTGATGAAAGAAAAAAGTGTTGTTTTTTCTCTCTTTAATTCCTTTCACAGGATGATTTGGACTTAGTTTAATACCGTTGTAAAGGTTGTTAGATCAGATAAAGGGGGAGAATGTATTTATGGTGGTCTTACCCATTATTTCTCTGAACATGGTATGATACATCAAACATCTTGCACTAATACTCCTCAGCAGAATGGAGTAGCTGAGAGGAAAAATCGTCACTTGTTAGAGTCAGCTAGGTCCATGATGTTCTCGATGCATGTTCCTAAGTCATATTGGGGTGAAGCAGTCCTCACTGTTGCATACCTAATCAATCGTCTTCCAACTCGTGTGCTTGGTAAGAAAGCTCCTGTCGAACTTCTTATGAAGCCTTCTTCTCTTTTTCCTATTCCTCCGAAAGTCTTTGGTTGTGTGTGTTTTGTCCACAATCACTCTCCATCTCGTACCAAATTAGATCCCCGTGCCCTTAAATGTGTCTTTGTCGGATATTCTCCAACCCAAAAAGGATACAAGTGTTATCATCCTCCCTCCCGTAAATGGTTCGTGTCCATGGATGTCACCTTTGATGAAAAGTTATCCTACTTTCTTAGTTCCCAGCCATCTCTTCATGGGAAGAGACGTCTAGAACAACAGTTCCATTTATTGTAGAAAGTGAGGAAGAAAGAGAGCAAAAAAGAGAGGTAGAGGGCGTAAGAGAGGAAGAAGGAGAGAAGGGAAGAGAAATTAGAGATGAGGGAGGAAAAAATGTAGAGGGAAGTGGACGAGATAAGACAAAGGAGTTATTGACTTATTCAAAAAATAAGGAGCGGAAAAGGTTTGGGGCAACAGAAGAGAGGACCATTTCCCCAATACCACTACAATTGCCTTCTTCAATGGAGGAAGATCCAGGTATTTCTCCTACTTCTCCTATGTCTATCTCTCCCACTCATACTACTCCTATTGCTTCTCCGAATGAGTTAGACATTCCTATTGCTCTTCGCAAGGGCACTAGAGAGTGTACTAAACATCCCATCTCAAAATTTGTTTCTTACACCCGTTTGTCCCCATCTTATAGGGCCTTTGTGTCCAAACTCGATTCTATTTCTGTCCCTAATCATGTACAGGAAGCTCTTGTTGATACTAAGTGGAAATTAGCCATGGTTCAAGAGATGAAAGCACTTAGGAAAAATGGCACATGGGAATTAGCAGAATTACCTCGTGGAAAAAGGACAGTTGGGTGCAAGTGGGTGTTCTTTGTGAAGCATAGAGCAGATGAAACAGTTGAAAGGTATAAAGCCAGATTGGTAGCCAAAGGCTTTACTCAAACCTATGGAGTTGACTATCAGGAAACTTTTGCACCCGTAGCAAAGATGAACTCTATCAGAATATTGTTATCCCTAGCAGCCAACTTGGAGGGGCCTTTGCATCAGTTTGATGTAAAGAATGCGTTTCTTCATGGAGACTTAGAAGAGGAAGTCTACATGGAAATTCCCCCTGGTTTCGAAGATGAAAAAACGAGAGGAATGGTATGTCGCCTCAGGAAGTCTTTGTATGGTCTAAAACAGTCTCCCAGAGCTTGGTTTGATAGGTTTTCTCAAGCCTTGATCAGGTATGGTTTCAAACAAAGCCAAGGTGATCATACTCTCTTTATTAAGCATTCATCACAGGGAAAGGTGACTGCTTTAATCGTCTATGTAGATGATATTGTTCTCACAGGTAATGATTTTGAAGAGATGAAGGGTCTAAAATCATACCTTGCCAAGGAGTTTGAAATTAAAGATTTGGGAGATCTGAAATATTTCTTGGGAATTGAAGTAGCGAGATCCAAGGAAGGCATATTTATCTCACAAAGAAAATATGTCCTAGACTTGCTTAAGGAGACAGGTATGCTTGGAAGCAAAGCTGTGGATACGCCAATGGATCCGAATTTAAAACTTGGAGATGATCCCAATGGAGAACTGGTTGAGAAGGGGAGATACCAGAGGTTAGTAGGAAAATTAATTTATTTGGCGCACACCAGACCCGATATTGTGTTTGCTGTTAGTGTGGTCAGTCAATTCATGCATGATCCGAAACAAATTCATCTTGATGCTGTGTTCAGAGTTATCAGATACTTGAAGTCAGCTCCAGGAAAAGGATTGTGCTTTGCTAGATATGGACATACTTTAGTTGAGGCATATACTGATGTTGATTGGGCCGGGTCCATTACCGATAGGAAGTCAACCACTGATTATTGTACATTTGTGGGTGGTAATCTGGTCACTTGGAGGAGCAAGAAGCAGTCAGTGGTAGCTAGGTCGAGTGCTGAAGCAGTGTTCAGAGCTATGGCACAAGGAGTGTGTGAGTTGTTATGGGTTCAGATTATCTTGTCAGATCTTGGATTTGGACCGATTGATTCAATGAAGTTATACTGTGATAACAAGGCTGCTATTGAGATTGCTCATAATCCGGTTCAACATGACCGCACGAAACATGTAGAAATTGATAGACACTTTATTAAAGAGAAGCTGAATAATGGGTGCATATGTACCCCGTTTGTGAGGTCTGGAGAACAATTAGCAGATGTTTTGATAAAAAGTCTTGCTGGTCGGCCATTCAACTACATCCTTAGCAAGCTGGGCATGAGAGATATCTTCGCACCAGCTTGAGGGGGAGTGTTGAGAGTTGATATTATTATTTTAGCCTTATTATTTGTTTTATGTTTTTCCCTTCTTTAAGGGTACTTTTGTAATATTAGTTGATTATTGTTTTAATAAAATAAAAAGGAAGTCACGTTAGTGTTCCCTAAGCTTTCAGAAATATTCAACAACATCAACTGTGAAAAGATAAAATATGATGGGAATATATCACTCTGTATATTCAACATACTGAAAGAAGGAGAGTACAAGCCTTTATATAGGCGAAGCCAAACCTATACATTTTACACACTAACCGATGTGGGACAACCACATAACTACACTTTAACTACACTTTACATATTTACCCTTTAACACTCCCCCTCAAGCTGGAGCGTACATATCATATGCACCCAGCTTGTTACAAATATATTTCACACGTGTCCCACCCAACGCTTTAGTAAACAAATCTGCTAACTGATCTGCAGACTTAACATGAACAGTATTAATCACTTTCTGTAGAAGCTTTTCACGAACAAAGTGACAATCAACTTCAATGTGTTTCGTCCTCTCATGAAACACAGGATTAGAAGCAATATGAACCGCTGCTTGGTTATCACAAAATAGATTCATAGGCTCAGATTGAGTAAACCCAAGTTCCTCCATCAAATGCTTCATCCACACTAACTCACAAGTTGTATGCGCCATAGCCCTATATTCTGACTCAGCACTAGATCTAGCAACAACGGTTTGTTTCTTGCTTTTCCATGATACAAGATTTCCTCCAACAAGAACACAATACCCTGTAGTAGACCTCCTATCACTAGGAGATCCGGCCCAGTCTGCATCTGTGTAGCTCTCAACTCGAGTGTGACCATGATCCTTATACAACAAACCACGGCCCGGAGCCCCCTTGAGGTACCTCAAGATTCGTATCACTGCATCCCAATGTGTAGTTCGAGGAGAGTCCATAAACTGACTAATTACACTAACTGCGAAGGCAACATCAGGTCTTGTGACTGTTAGGTAATTAAGTTTCCCAACTAAGCGTCTGTACTGTCCTGGATCATCAAGTAGCTCCCCCTGATCTGGCACTAATTTGGAATTGGGATCCATAGGAGTATCCAAAGGTTTTGATCCCAACATTCCTGTCTCAGTCAGCAAATCAAGAACATATTTTCTCTGAGATAAGCAAATCCCTTTACTAGACCTGGCCACCTCAATGCCTAAGAAATACCTAAGCTGTCCCAAGTCTTTGGTCTGAAACTTGATTTGTAAGAAAGATTTCAACTCATGAATTCCCTTAGAGTCATCACCAGTAATGACGATATCATCAACATAAACAATTAACAGTATCTTCCCCGCTACAGCGTGTCTATAGAAAACAGAATGATCAACACCACATCTCTGAAGACCAAACTCAGCAATTACATCACTGAACTTGCCAAACCAAGCACGAGGAGACTGCTTCAAACCATAAAGAGACTTTTTTAATTTGCAAACCAGATTAGACTCCCCCTGAGCAACAAACCCAGGTGGTTGCTCCATGTAAACTTCCTCAAGAAGGGTACCATTTAGAAATGCGTTCTTAACATCCAACTGATAAAGGGGCCAGTGATAAGTAGTGGCCAGTGAGATGAAAAGGCGAACAGAGGCAATCTTGGCCACAGGAGAAAAAGTCTCTGAATAATCAAGTCCATAAACTTGAGTGTAGCCTTTGGCAACAAGGCGCGCCTTCAGCCTATCCAGAGTGCCATCGGGATGAACTTTAACTGCATACACCCAACGGCAACCAACCACAGATTTCCCAGGCGGGAGATGGACCAAGTCCCAAGTACCAGTTTCCTTAAGGGCACACATCTCATCCTGCATAGCTTGGTTCCAACCAGAATGGGCAAGTGCTTCTGCAACATTCGTAGGAATAGATATGGTAGACACAGAAGCAACAAAGGAAGAAAATGTAGGAGACAAATGATCATAAGACACAAAGTTAGAAATAGGATGAGAAGTAGTACAAGAACGCTTACCCTTCCTGAGAGCAATGGGAAGGTCTAAATCATTCGATTCTGGAGAAGATGGCGGATCTGAGGACACGGTAGGCGGAGGCGGAGCAGCGGAGTCCAGGAGAGTCTCTGGAGGTGGACGACGAGTATAAACTTGCAAATCAGGCCGAGACAAGCGGGTGGAAGTATCATGAGTCGACGGTGTAGTAGTCGGAATAGTTGAGACAGGAAGAGGAATTGGAAGCATAAAATCCGGATCAGTAGCCGAGTGGGACACTGTATAAAAGGGTTTAGACTCGAAGAATGTGACATCGGCAGAGACAAAGTATCGATGAAGAGAAGGACTGTAACAACGGTACCCTTTCTGAGTCCTAGAGTATCCCAAGAAAATACACCGAATGGCTCGTGGGTCTAATTTGTCAGTACCAGGAGCCAGCTGATGAACGAAGCAAACACACCCAAAAACACGAGGAACAACTGAGAACGATGACTCAACAGGGAATAAGCATGAGTGTAAGGAAGCAGAGGAGGTGGACGCCTGGTGTGCTGCCTGATACTGAAGCAACTGTGAGTATTCCTCGCGAGGAACAGAAACCGTATCCATAGGAGCAGTAGCAGGAGGGTACCCAGGATCAGAGACGGCAGCATTCGCAACTTGAGGGGGACGACCATGGAGCTGCCAACATGTGTCTCTGCTATGCCCATCCCGAAAGCAATAAGTGCACTGGAGAGTCTGGCCTCTACCACGGCCAAGACGACCACCCCGAAATCCCCCGCCGCGTCTTCCACGGTTAGGACCACCACCCCTAGCAGGAGCTGGTGGAGTCTGAGAAATAAGAGCGGAGCGATCAACAAGCGAAGGGGAGGGAGGTGGGTCCCGAGGTGTGCTCCGTAGAACACGCTGATAGGTCTCGGCAAAAGTAGGAAGAGTATCACTCCCAAGAATCTGAGACCGAATAGCCTCATATTCAGGCTTAAGACCGGCAAGAAACTTCATAACCAACATTTGCTCCCTCTGTTTCTGTTGTTCCTGAACATCGGTGGTAGGAGGCATGACAGAATTCAACTCCTCATGTAAGCGTTTCATAGAAGCAAAATAATCGGTAACAGATAAGTCATTCTGCTCAAGCTTGAAATACTGAGAGGACAAATCATACATCCTAGTTAAGTTACTGGAATAAAGAAGATGGAGATATTCCCAAAGTGCCTTAACGGAGCCCAAGTGATTGCATACATCCGCAACTGCCGGTTCCATAGAATTCCACATCAGGGTAACAAGTTGAGCATCAAGTTGCTTCCATGCCTTGATGGCTTTATCATCGGTAGTAGGTGGAGACTCCGTAAGATGAGCATCGTGGCCTAAGCCAGTAAGAGACATGGTAATAGCATTGGACCATTGAAGGAAGTTGTTGCCGTTCAACTTGCGAGTAGTGAGTTGAGTGAGAGTTTTGGACTCCATTATCTCGAAAAAAGAGTGAAATAAGCTAACTAACCACCAAAGATAATCCGGATCTGAAAGGACCGTGACCTGTAGAACAAAAAAGGAGCAGATCTGAAACCAGGGATGAGCTAGATCTGAAAATAGGTTGCCGGAGTAGAAGGAGGGCTGCTGGAGGTCGTTGGAGAACCTTTTGAAGGTCGCCGGGGCTGCTGGAGGTCGTTGGAGAACCTTCTGAAGGTCGCCGGAGTGAAAGGGAGGCTTCTGGAGGTCGCCGGAGTGCAGGGAGGGTCGCCGGAGTTGCGGCGAGGGTCGCCGGAGTGGCAGCGAGGGTCGCCGGAGAGGGGCGAAGGTCGCCGGAGGGTTAGGTTGGTGGTAGGTGGTGCCGGGTTAGGGTTTGTAGGGGCTGCGATGCTGCGATCAGTTTGCTGCGCAAACTGTTATGTTTTTTTTTTTTTTTTTTTTTTTTTTTTTTTTTTTTTTTTAAAAAGAGGAAAATAGGAGAAAGGAAGGAGAACTAAATAAAGAAGAATGATCCGAACTTCCTTGATCACAATGAAGGCGGAGAATTAAGGAGCAATCCCAAAGATGAGAGGCTCTGATACCATGAAAAGATAAAATATGATGGGAATATATCACTCTGTATATTCAACATACTGAAAGAAGGAGAGTACAAGCCTTTATATAGGCGAAGCCAAACCTATACATTTTACACACTAACCGATGTGGGACAACCACATAACTACACTTTAACTACACTTTACATATTTACCCTTTAACAAACTGCTTGTCTCACCTCTCGTTCTGCTCCTTGGGTAATTGATTCTGGAGCTACTGATCATCTCACAAGTATATCGACCCTATTTTCATCTCTTGAAAAATCATCTTCATTGCCCCCGGTTACATTACTTGATGGTTCCTCTATCTTGTTGAAGGAATAGGGACTGTCTCATTGTCTCCATCCTTGTCCTTATCTTCTGTTCTTTACATACCCCAATCTCCTTTTAATTTAATTTCTATTAACAAATTGACAAAGAATCTTAATGCTTGTGTCTCTTTTTTTTCTGATTCTGTTCTTATTCAAGATTTGATGACTCGGAAGACGATTGGCGTAGGGTATGAATCCAATGGTCTCTACTATTTTGATGGTTCATCACCACCACCCACTTTTCCCACTGCTTGTCCTGCTACAGTGTCTCCTCACCAGATTCATTGCCGCCTTGGACATCCTTCCTTGGCCAACTTGAAGCTGCTAGTACCTAGTCTGAGTCATTTGTTTGTTTTAGAGTGTGAGTCGTGTCAGTTGGGGAAGCATCACCGTGCCCAATTTGCTCCCCGAGTCAATAAAAGAGTGTCTTGTCCATTTCAATTAGTACATTAAGATGTTTGGGGCCCACACCGTATAACCGCTATTAAGGGGTATCGATACTTTGTTAGCTTTGTTGATGATTTCTCCAGAATAATGCAGATTTATTTAATGAAAGATCGTTCCGAGTTATTTTCAATATTTTGTGCATTTTGTAATGAAGTTAAAACTCAATTTAATGTTCCTATACAGATTCTTCGTAGTGATAATGCACATGAATATTTCTCTCATCCTTTCACCACCTACATGAGCAAATGTGGGATGCTCCACCAATCATCGTGTGTGCACACACCTAAAATAAAATGGTGTTGCTGAAAAAAAAAATCGTCACTTGTTAGAAGTAACCCGCACTTTGTTGTTTGAAATGAGGGTTCCAAAATGTTACTGGGGGGACGCAGTTCTTACTACCTGTCATTTAATTAATCGTATGCCCTCTTCTGTTCTAGATGGGTGCACTCCTCATGCTACATTATTTCCGACCGAATCTCTGTTTTCAGTTAGTCCACGCGCTTTTGGATGTGTTTGTTTTGTCCATCAGCTTACCCCGGGCACTGACAAGTTAGACCCACGTGCTATTAAGTGTGTTTTCTTAGGGTATTCTCGCGTTCAGAAAGGCTATCGTTGTTATAGCCCTACCCTGCGTCGTTTCTTTGTGTTAACTAACGTTACCTTTTTTGAGTCCACTCCATACTATTCAGAGTCCCATTCTATGAGTGATCTTGATTTCATGCTTCCCTTACCTCTTGCATTACCTCCTGCATCCCGTGTCCTTCCTACCTCGGAGGTTTCATCCCGCCTGGAACGCCCACACTTGCAGACATACACTCGTCGTCATCGGACTGTTCCGTATTCTGCTCCTCCGCCAACTGCCTCCGCATCTTCCAATCCGCCTCCATCAGAATCTGACCTTCTCATTGCTCTTCGTAAGGGTAAGCGCTCTTGTACTTCTCATCCTATTTCCAACTTTATCTCTTATAATCGTCTATCTACTATTTTTTCTTCGTTTGTTACCTCTTTGTCTTCTGTGTCGATTCCTAACACTGTTGCAGAGGCTTTTACCCACTCCGGATGGAGACAGGCAATGGAAGATGAGATGTCTGCCTTACGAGATACTGGTACTTGGGACTTAGTTCCTCTTCCTCCGGGCAAGACAGTAGTGGGATACCGTTGGGATTATACTATTAAAGTGCACCCTAACGGCACGATAGATCGCCTGAAAGCCTACTTTATTGCCAAGGGCTATACGCAGGTTTATGGCCTTGACTATTCCGAGACGTTCTCTCTTGTGGCTAAGATCACCTCTATTCATCTCCTCATTTCTCTTGCAGCCATATTTCATTGGCCCTTACATCAGCTTGATGTCAAGAATGCCTTCTTCCTTAATGGCACTTTGTTGAAAGAGGTATATATGGAGCAACCACCTGGGTCCACCTGGGTTTGTTGCTCAGAGAGAGTCGAATATGGTATGTACATTAAGAAGATCTTTGTATGGCCTGAAACAGTCTCCTCGTGCCTGGTTTGGTAGGTTCAGTGATGTAGTTGTTGAATTTGGACTCCAGAGATGTGGTGTTGATCATTCAGTCTTCAATCGACATGCTAAAGCAGGTAAAATCTTCTTGCTTGTGTATGTTGACGACATTGTTATTACCGGAAATGATTCCAAAGGTATTTTGGAGTTGAAGTTATATCTGCAAAATACATTTCAAACCAAGGACCTCGGGCAGCTTAGATATTTCTTGGGTATTGAGGTTGCTAGGTCAAGTGAAGGGATTTGCTTATCTCAAAGGAAGTATGTACTTGATCTCCTATCAGAATCAGGGATGTTAGGATCCAAACCTATGGAGTCTCCTATGGATCTTAACACCAAGTTACTATCAGATCATGGGGAGTTATTGGAGGATCCTGAGCAGTACAGACGTCTGGTTAGTAAGCTTAATTATCTTACTGTTACTAGACCCGACATTGCCTTTTCAGTGAGTGCCATTAGCCAGTTCATGAGTTCTCCTCGTACCACACATTGGGAGGCAGTGATCCTAACACCAAGTTACTATCAGATCATGGGGAGTTATTGGAGGATCCTGAGCAATACAGACGTCTGGTTAGTAAGCTTAATTATCTTACTGTTACTAGACCCGACATTGCCTTTTCAGTGAGTGCCATTAGCCAATTCATGAGTTCTCCTCGTACCACACATTGGGAGGCAGTGATCCTAACACCAAGTTACTATCAGATCATGGGGAGTTATTGGAGGATCCTGAGCAATACAGACGTCTGGTTAGTAAGCTTAATTATCTTACTGTTACTAGACCCGACATTGCCTTTTCAGTGAGTGCCATTAGCCAATTCATGAGTTCTCCTCGTACCACACATTGGGAGGCAGTGATGCGTATTTTGAAGTATCTTAAAGGAGTTCCAGGCCGTGGTTTATTGTACCAGGATCGCGGTCATATGTGGATTGAGAGCTACAGTGATGCTGATTGGGCAGGATCTCCTAGTGATAGGAGATCCACTACAGGATACTGTGTTTTGGTTGGTAGTAATCTTGTGTCCTGGAAGAGCAAGAAGCAGACAGCAGTTGCTAGGTCAAGTGCTGAGTCTGAATACAGGGCTATGGCACATACTACGTGTGAATTAGTGTGGATGAAACATCTACTAGAAGAGCTTGGGTTTACTCAGTCTTGTCCTATGAATTTACTTTGTGACAATCAAGCTACCGTATATATAGCCTCTAGTCCAGTATTCCATGAAAGGACAAAACACATCAAGGTTGATTGCCATTTTGTTCGAGAAAAGCTTCTAGAGAAAGTAATCAATACCGTTCACGTGAAATCCGCGGATCAGTTAGCCGATTTGTTCACAAAAGCATTAGTTAGGACTCGGGTTAAATATATATGTGACAAGCTTGGTGCATATGATATGTATGCTCCAGCTTGAGGGGGAGTGTTAGAGGATATTATTGTAAAAAGTATAATGTTAATGTCCCACATCGGTTAGATTGTAAAAGTGTAGCTTGTAGCTAAGCCTATATATATTAGGCTCTTGTAATCATTTTTTGAATCAATCAAATATATTATTTCTCCACTTTTACACACCCAAACCAGAATCAATATACTTAACACCTTGATCAGAAAGCAAAATTTTCACTACAACCCCAAATTGAGTATTTACCATGTTGAGAAAATTTTGGAAAATATCAAATACTTCTCGTTTTTCTTTCATCACATATATCAAGTAGATGACCTTTTAATGAAATAGTACGAGAAGGACCCCACACATCAATACGAATTAAATTAAATGGAGCTAAACTTTTATTATCAACTAGGAGCATAAGAAGCTCGAAAATGCTTCCTAAACTCACAAGCATCACAAGAAAAATTCGAAATACAAGTATATGCTACTAGAGTAGGAAACATATGCCTAAGTAAACCAAAAGAAGGGTGTCTAAATCTCCTATGCCAAAAGTGTAGGTCTTCAGCTTTATTATTTATAACTACGGTATGATGAGCCAACTTCTCCCCTTCATCTAGAATGTAAAGACCATGCTCCTCTCTACTACTGCCAATCGTCCTCCTCGCGATAAGATCCTGAAACACAAAATGAGAAGGATAAAAAGTTACACTACAGTTCAAGTCCCGAGTAATACACTCAAAGACAAGATTGTGAGAAAACTGAGGAACATGTAGCACAGAAGTCAAGGGTAGAGAGGGAGTACAATGAATTAGACATTTCCCGGTGACAAAGGAGAAGGTATCATCAGCTATTCTAACTTTATCTTGGCCTGAAGATGACTCATAGTCAGAGAAATGGTTAGATGAAGGGGGCATATGACCAAAGGCGCCGAAGTCAATAATCCAAGGAGATGAGACATGAGAAAGAAGTGCTCTTGGTGATGGAACAACATTACCTAACTGGACAAAGGACGAGGAGGAGCTTGTAGATGTCAGAGGAACACACCGAGCCATCAGTTGTCTGAGAGTCTCAAGTTCGGTGGCAGTAAAGGAGCTGGAGTTGGCATCAGAAGAGGGAGCAAAACCACTTAAAACCAGAGCAGTAGGCTGTGCAATGGCAGCCTCTCCACGGCCACCGGATCGACCCCCACGACCCCGTCCTCGACCTCCGTGACCTCCCCGACTACCAGGTGGTTTGCCATTGAGGCTCCAGCAATTAGCTCAAGTATGATGGGGCTTAAAACAGTAGTGACAAATCACAACAGGTCGATCGGAAGAAGCCAGTTATTGGGTCCTATCTCTAGGTGGAACATAAACTAAGGCAGATCTCTCGATAGGTGCAGAAGGAAGCATAATAGAGCGACGGCTCTCCTCATTCTGGACATGAGCAAAGGCCTCCTGAAGTGTGGGAAGAGTATCCATCCCAAGTACACGACTACGAACTGCGTCATAGTCAGGATGAAGTCCCTGAAGGAATTTAAAGACCCTCTGCTTCTCTAGTAGTATCCGATATCCCTCAGCATCAGTAACACACAGGCTAATAGGCCTGAAAATGATCAATCCGATCCCAAATGGTGGTAAGAAACTGAAATATTGAACGGTCAATGGAACGAAGCAACTCAAACTCCTGTGCATAGTTTCCCCGTCGAGAGAAAGTGGAAGTAACAGTGTCCCAGATCACCTTAGCAATCTTCATCCGACAGAAATTCTCACCAATTTCAGGGACCATAGAATTAATAAGCCATGCCTTGATAATAAAGTTCTCAATCTCCCACTTATCATAGCCTGGATCCGTAGAAACAAGGGTTGTGACGCGCCCATCAAGGTGGCCCATCTTCCCATGTGCCTTCAAATACAATTCCACTCCCTGTGACCACTTCAGATAATTTTGGCCATGGAAGGGAATGGAAGCAATTTTAAGGTTGGGATCCAAAGGAGCAACCACTTTGTGAATTGTGGTTGGTGTAGAAGCTTCCAGTTTGGTGGGGTAAGCCATTGGTCCGGATATGAAGTAAAACCCAACAAAAAATGAAGGAAAACGAAGAAGATTGAACCCACGTAAGTCTTAAAACAAATCAAGGGTCCATAATGGACCTAACAAGTATCAAAAAAGGAATCAAAACAGTTGTTGAATCAGTCCAGGGTGAGACTAGGGTTTGGCGCAAGGTCTAGGGTGGGTGTATGGAGGGCTGCGCAGGCTGTGGAGTGGGGAAGGGTTGCGGTGCAGGCTGGATGGTGTTGATGGGTTGCAGCGCAGGTTGGAGAGTGGTGTTGGGCTGTGGCGCAGGGTGTAGGGCAGTGGTGGGGTGCGGCGAAGGGTAGGGAAGGTTTGTGGGCAGCGGCGAAGAGTGTTGGTGGTCAGGCGAAGGGTTGGTGGTGGGTAGTGAAGGCTGCAGCTGGGTTAGGGGTTGGGTTTGCCGTCCATGGCTCTATACCATGAAGAAAATAATATTATTGAACCTTAGGTTAGAAAAATAATCTAACCCACTTTACAATACACAAAACCAAACCAAACCAAGCCTTGTGTCCCAATGACAGGAAAATAAAAAAATCACACGTAGACCCCAACTAATAACTAATTAACACAAAAAACTAATAATAAAACACACTCTCAACACTAATTGACCACTTCGATTAAAATAGACCAAAAACTAGATCTAATTTCAGTATCTCTATCATAAGCTAAACTAGACTTCGATGAAAATGGATGTGTGTATAACTGTATATATATATATTGAAATGCGAGGAGTGAACCATACTTTTGGTATAACCTCACATTTATATTTGTCAGACTGTTATGGAATGCAGTTGATTTTAGTAAGGGAAACAGCCATTTGATAGAACAGAGGCCAATGTATGAAGTTACAGAATAATACATACATTTTTTTAAGGGACTTTAGACGAGGAAAAGCAAAGGAAAAGAAGAAGTAAAACTATTACCCTTGGTGCTTTCCTCTACTATTAAACAACATTAAAAATGAAAAAAAAAAAAAAAAAAGTTTCAAAATGTAATAGGAACTCAAGAAATGAGGAAAAGTGACTCACAAAATTCAAACTGTTTACTTTTCACCAAATTTTATTTTCCTTCCTATTTCCCTCGCTGTTTTCCTTGTTGCCAAACAAAGAAATGTATTTTCCTTGGTAATTCTTTTCTTTTCCTCATAAATCCATGCGCCAAACAAAGCCTAGGATATCAAAGAACGAAAGCATATGTCACTTACTCAGGAAGACTCTCATAAGCTGTCAAAACATTCCACACTTCACGAACAGGAGCTTTTACTGTTATGCTAGCGACAACACAGCGATGAACACCTCCATCTTCCTTCAGCCCAAAACCATTTTATGAGAAAAGCGGCTAAGGTTCTGTTTGTTTGTGGATTTTAAAGAACGAAAATGAAATGGAAAGGAAAACAAGAAACGAAACTAGTTCCCTTGTGTTTTCCTCCATACTTACATAACATACAAGTTCATAATTTTCAGAATACAGTTGCAATTTATGAAAAAGGGAACGAAGTGGGTCAGAAAGCTCAAACTTTTTAATTTGTTTTTAAAAATATTTTCTTCCCCTTCCTATTATCCTCCCTACTTTCCTTATTAACCAAACAAAGAAAAGTGTTTTCTTTAGGCTCTGTCCGGTTTGTCGATTTAGAGAAGGAAAAGAAAAGGGAAAGGAAAACAAGAAGGAAAACAAATTTTCCCTTGTGTTTAGAAGAGAAAGGCAAGTGGTTCAATGTTTCCTTACTAACCAAAAAAAGAAAAGCAATTGCCCCAATGTTTACATTTCCTTTCCCTCACTAAAACCATGAATCAAATAGAGCCTTAGTGTTTGCTTACCTTTCCATCATTAAATTCATAAACCAAACAGAGCCTATAAGAATATGGCTATTCGTAGGAAAGGAATGCCAAGTAAGAGCAGTCTAAAATCAATCAGTTACCAATAGGCCATCAAATCTTCGAAGATGAACTTCATCCACCACACGAGGCTTATCAAGCTTGCGAACTTTGCCAAAAACACCCCAATTACTGTTCAGCTCACTCGAAGATGGGGTCAACGGGCCAAAACTAGAGCTGGCATAACGCTCCTTGAACTCTCCTAGAGAAAGATTGACCTTCTCAGACATAGCACCATCAATGTCCATAGCAGGGGAAGTAAGGAGGGCAATTGCAGTACCCAAGGAATTTTCTGCGATTGATATATATTGATTCGAACCAAAACTTCTTTCAGCTCTACAAGCCAAAGCTTGAAGGTTTACTGGAAGATCTGATCTAATGATCCTCTCCAAGAATATAGCTGGGAAGTTGAATCTGGGTATCACATTAACTTCATATGATAAAATTGTTGTTGAAGACCTGCAAAAAATAGAACACAATGGCAATAAATAAATGAAGAAGAAAAATAACAAAGAAGGGATGTAATATATTTCCAATAAAGAATGTGAGGATATAAGCTCCATAGCTTAAAACAGTCTTTGGTGATAGTGTTCATGTCATAAGCGGATAAGTAACAGTTACTGGTATAATAAATACTGTTAGAGAGTAAATATGTGTTTTGTATTGTACAGTGATATGTATATATGGTTTGTCCCAAATCGGTTAGATAGGGAGTACCATAGGTTGGTCTTAGCCTATATAAAGGCTTGTACTCTTTGTTTCTCATTAAGTTGAATACAAGATATTCCCTTCACTCTTTATCTTTACATGGAATTAGAGCCTCCTGAATATGGGATTGCTCATTTTTCTTTCGCCTTCTTTGTGATCGAGAAGTTAAGGTAATCGCTTTCTTGAGATTTCTTTTTCTTTTTCTTCTTTTTTTTCATCCCTAAACCAAAAAAAAAAAAAAAAAACTGAAAAAGAAAAAGAAAAACAGCCGCAGATCTCACACAGCCGCAGCCCCAAAACCCTAAGCCACATCACTACCCAACCACCTCCGGCAGCCCCCCGACACCAGTGACTCTCCGGTGACACTTTTCCTTCGGATCTGCTTTGTTTAAGTTCAGATTCACCATTTTTTGGTTCCAATCTGCCTTTTTCCTTCCGATTTCATTCATATACTGTTCATCTTGGGTCCTCCTTTGATCATGGAGTCTAAATCTATCACCCAACTCGCCAATCGTAAGTTGAATGGCAACAACTTTCTTCAATGGACCAACGCTATTGTTTAATTGGAGCATCCAACCCAAAACCAATTGGCAATAGGTGGAGTGGCCCCTTGAACTTATATATTAAGTAGCTAGGTTATAAGTTTCCAATGTGGGACAAACAATCTCAACACGCCCCCGCACGTGTGGCATGACTGAGAGCCAAACATGTGGATTACTGAGATCGGGTGACGTAGAGCACACGTGGACAAATTGGCCCAACAATAACCTGCTCTGATACCATGTTAAATTGGAGCATACAACCCAAAACCAATTGGCAATGGGTGGAGTGGCCCCTTGAACTTATATATTAAGTAGCTAGGTTATAAGTCTCCAATGTGGGACAAACAATCTCAACAGCTATTACTCTCCTGCTACTGCTCCTATGGATACCATTTCTGTTCCTCGCCAAGAACACTCTCAATTGGTTCAGTATCTTGCAGCACACCAGGCATCCACCTCACTTGCTTCCTTAGCTCAGTATGGAGGTACACATACTGCTTGCATTGCTTCAGGTACACATACTGCTTGCATTGCTTCAGGTTCTTCCTCATGGGTAATTAATTCTGTCACTAGTAATCATTTGACAGGTATTTCTAGTCTTTTTACATCTATCCGGATGTCCTCGTCTCTTCCCCAGTCACTTTAGCGGATGGAGCCTCGACTCGTGTTGAAGGAATCGGGACAGCTCAACCCTCTTCGTCTTTATCCTTGTCTTCTGTTTTGTACATACCTTGTTTTGTACATACCTCGTTCGTCCTTTAATTTAATGTCTGTTGGTCAATTAACTAAGGATCTTAACTGTTGTGTATCTTTTCTCCGAATTATGTTATTATTCAGGATTTGAAGACTCGGAAGAAGATTGGCGTCGGGCATAAGTCCAATGGCCTCTATTACTTTGATGGTGATCCTGTCCTTGCTCCTTCACCATTTGCCTATCCTGTTACCGTTTCAACTCATCAGATCCACTGCCGCCATGGTCATCCTTCATTGGCTAATTTGAAGCTCTTAGTACTTAGTTTACGTTCTTACAGTCTTAAGTGCGCGAGTCGTGTCAGTTGGGGAAGCATCACTGTGTTCAATTTGCTCCCCGAGTCAATAAAAGAGCATATAGTCCTTTTCAGTTAGTGCATTCTGATGTATGGGGTCCTCACCGTATAACCTCCAAAAAGGGACATCGGCAATTTGTTACCTTTGTGGATGATTATTCAAGAGTAACTTGGCTTTTTTTTTAATGGAAAATCGTTCCGAGTTATTTCGATTTTTTCTGCTTTTTATGCTGAAATTAAATCTCAATTTGGTGTGCCCATTCGTGTTCTCCAGAGTGACAATGCAAAGGAATAAGTACATTTATGACACATTCCGACATGATTCATCAATCTTCTTGTGCACACACAACAAAATGGTGTTGCCGAGAAGAAAAACATGCACTTGTTAGAAGTCTCACACACCTTGTTATTTGAAATGCGTGTTCCAAAAAATTTTTGGGGGATGCAGCCCTCACTGCTTGTTATTTGATTAACCGTATGCCATCTTCTATTCTTAATGGTCGCACACCACACTCAAGCTTGTTCCCTGTTGAGTCACCCTTCTCGGTCGTCCTCGTGCTTTTGGGTGTGTTTGCTTTGTTCATCAGCTGGCTCCTGGTACTGACAAATTAGACCCATGAGCCAAAGAATTATCTGAGCCATTCAGTGTATTTTCTTGGGATACCCGAGGTCTCAGAAAAGGTACCGCTATTATAGTCCTTCCCTTCATCAGTACGTTTTCTTTGCCAATATCACATTCTTCGAGTCTACACCCTTTTATTCAAAGTGCCACTCAGCTACTGATCCGGATTTTATGCTTCCGGTCCCTCTTCCTGTCTCTCCTGTCCCGACTACTACTTTGCCTACTCATGACGCTTCCACCCGCTTATCTCGACCTGATTTGCAAGTTTATACTCGTCATCCACCTTCAGAGACTCTACTAGACTCCACTGCTCTGCCTTTGCCTACCGTGTCCTCAGATCCGCTATATTCTTCTCCAGAACCGACTGATTTAGACCTTCTAATTGCTCTCAGGAAGGGTAAGCGTTCTTGTACTACTTCTCATCATCCTATTTCTAACTTTGTCTTATGATCATTTATCTCCTACATTTTCTTCATTTGTTGCTTCCGTGTCTACCATATCTATTCCTAAGAATGTTGCAGAGGCGCTTGCCCATTCTAGTTGGAACCAAGCTATGCAGGATGAGATGTGTGCCCTTAAGGAAACTGGTACGTGGGACTTGGTCCCTCTCCCGCTAGGGTAATCTGTGGTTAGTTGTCGTTGGGTGTATGCAGTTAAGGTTCATCCACATAGCACTCTGGATAGGTTGAAGGCATGCCTTGTTGCCACAGGCTACACTCAAGTTTATGGACTTGATTCTTCCGAGACTTTTTCTCCCGTGGCCAAGATTGCCTCTGTTCGCCTTTTTAGCTCATTGGCCACTACTTATCACTGACCCATACATCAATTAGGTGTTAAGAATGCATTTCTGAATGGTACTCTTCTTGAGGAGGTTTACATGGAGCAACCTCCTGGGTCTGTTGCTCAGGAGGAGTCTGGTGGTCTGGTTTGTAAATTAAAAAAGTCTATGGGTTAAAGCAGTCCCCTCATACTTGGTTTGGCAAGTTCAGTGATGTGGTTTCTGAGTTTGGTCGATGTGGTGTTGATCATTCTGTTTTCTATAGACACACTACAGCGAGTAAGATTTTGTTTGATTGTCTATGTTGATGATATTGTTATAACTGGTGATGACTTAAGAGGCATTCACGAGTTGAAATCTTTCTTGCCAATAAAATTTCGAATCAAAGATTTGGGACATCTTAGATACTTCTTGGGTATTGAAGTAGCCAGATCCAGTGAAGGGACATGCTTATCTCAGAGGAAATATGTTCTTAACTTACTAAATGAGACAAGAATGTTGGGAACCAAGCCCTTAGATACCCCTATGGATCCCAATTCCAAATTGTTACCAGATCAAGGGGAAGTTCTTGATGATCCAAGACAATATAGGCGTCTAGTTGGGAAGCTTAATTATTTAACTGTCACTAGACCGGATATTTCCTTTGCAGTCAGTGTGATTAGTCAGGTTCTGGAGTCTCCTCGGACTACACATTGGGATGCAATGATACGTATTATGAGATACCTCAATGGGGCTTCTGGGCGTGGGGTCTATTGTATAAAGACCATGGTCACATACGTGTTGAGAGCTACACTAATGCCGATTGGGCAGGATCTATAGGTGATAAAAGATCTACTACAGGCTACTGTGTTTTTGTAGGAGGTAATCTAGTGTCCTGGAAAATCAGGAAACAATCAGTAGTTGCCAAGTCTAATGCTGAATCAGAATACAGAGCAATGGCACATACCACTTGTGAGTTAGTTTGGGTGAAGCACTTGCTAGAGGAGCTTAGGTTCATTCAGTCCAGTCCTATGAACTTGTTTTGTGACAATCAAGCAGCTATCCATATTGCTTCTAATCCTGTGTTCCATGAGAGGACGATGCACATTGAAGTTGACAGTCACTTTGTTCGTGAGAAACTTTTAGAGAAAGTGATTAGTACGGTTTATGTAAAATTTGTAGACCAATTGCCAAATTTATCTACTAAGGCATTAGGTGGAACTCGTGCGAAATACATTTATGACAAGTTGGGTGCATATGATATGTATGTTCCAGCTTGAGGGGGAGTGTTAGAGAGTAAATATGTGTTTTATATTGTATAATGATATATATATATATGTGTGTGGGGGTTGTCCCACATCGGTTAGATAGGGAGTACCATAGGTTGGTCTTAGCTATATAAAGGATTGTCCTCTTTGTTTCTCATTAAGTTGAATACAAGATATTCCCTTCACTCTTTATCTTTACAGATACTACATAATAGAAACCTGAAAAAATGCACTAGTTTCAAACCAAAATGCATAATAATTATCAACCTGTAATAACAATTTGTGAAAGAATCAAAATTGAAACATAATTAAAATTTATTTTACTTCCAAGAGTTTTGCTTGGTTGTTTTTATTGAGAGACGTTATTTTATGGGACTTAGGTTTATTTTTCATATTTAAACTTTATGTTGGGTCCTTATTGTAAGTACTCTAATCTTACACTGTATTATTAAATTAGGATAGCTGTTTTTGCTCTCCAAGCTTTTTCAGAAATCCAACATGGCATTAGAGCCACCCCAACCCTAGGGGCTACAATCAACATCGCCACCACCACCCAGACCTTGCGTCGCATCATCTCCACCACCCACACCTTCGCTGGTAACCCAAACCCACACCCAGACCTAGCGTCGCAAACCCACACACACCTTCACCGGACCCCTCACCCTCCTCCAATACCTTCGACGACCACTCCAGGGGATGCGGCAACCACCTAGGCTCCTGTCTAAACTAACCGAACCTTTCTCTAACCCTTCTTCATCACACCTAAACCCTGGACTGAACACAACCTCTAAGATTCCTCTTTCAATCCTAGTTTTCAAACCTGGATCAGTCTATGCATAATTTCTTACTGGACTGATCACAATTTCTCTCTACCCTTTTTTTTTCCGGCCCTACTTCAGACCAAATGATTTGTCCACAAATCGGACAATTGCACCAGATTGGTGCTTGTGGTTACTAGGTGCGCCTTGATTCCATCACCACTTCCGTTATCAGATTCCTTCTTGTTGAGATTATAATCCCACATCGGGAATTTAAAGCTTTGCTACCCAATATATAAGATCATGGGGCCACTCCACCCATTGCCAATTGGTTTTGGGTTGGATGCTCCAATTCTGATACCACTTGACCTAGGAGTTGGGAAAATTTATCCAACAAACTATCTAGACTAGGGCAGCTGGTATCAGAGCTTGGTTGGGCTTGTCTTCCGACGTGATGAGTGTCCGGCTACTGTGGTCTAGGGTATGCTGAGTGTCCGGCTACTATGGTCTAGGGTATGCTGAGTGTCCGGCTCCTGTGGTTCAAGGGGTGTGTTGGAATGTCCCACATCGCCCATTTATGGCCACTCTGTGCGGTTTATAAGGAGGATAACCTGGCTCTGATACCACTTGTAAGGTCTAGCCTATTCAACTCCTTAAAATTCAGGTGTTAAGGAGAGGGGAAGTAAAGCCTAATAAACAGGCACAAAGGGGCCATAAATGGGCGATGTGGGACATTCCAACACTTCTCAACATGTCTAAGGAAGAATTAGCTCAGAAGACTCCTGGCAATACTAGTTCTACAGTAAGTAATGAGAGATTGCCCATTACCGAGAACCTCGAATCCAAGATCACCACCGTGTTATTGAATGGTGAGAATGATTTGTTTTGGTCACAGTCTGCCACGTTCTGGCTTAAAAGTAGATCGAAGTTTGGATATGTGGGAAGCTGATATTTTTTGGTCATGAGTTAGCTTACTCACTCCATGCAACCTGAGATCGCTGATGGTTTTTTTGGCATGGAAACAGCCCAAGAAATCTGGGATACTCTTGCTGAGACGTATTCTCGGAAGGGAAATGTTGCCCAGGTTTATAAGTTGCGAGCACGATTGAAGCCAAGGTACAGGGCGATCACACCACCTTGCATTATTTTACTGCATTAAGTTCTCTTTGGAAGAGAGTGGATCATCTAATAACCCATCATCCAGTGTGCCCGACTGATGCTGCTAGCTTCAGAACATATATTGAAAGTGAGAGGATCTTCAAATTTCTTGCTGGTCTTAATACTGAGTTTGACCCAGTGCAAAGCAGAATACTTGGAATGGAATTGTTGCCATCACTTTGGGAAGCTTTTGTTGAGAGTTATTTTGTTATTTTGTTATTTATGTTATTGCTTAGGGACCTATTTGTAATTCTCTTAACTTATCTTTATAGATGTTTAATATAATAACAGAAAGGATCAATTGATCTCTCTAAGCCTGTAAAAATATTCTTCTCTCTAAACTAACATGGTATCAGAGCCACCCTAATAGGGTTTACCACCATCATCCACCCACTACCACCTGCACCGCACCATCAGCCACCCACCTAGCCTGCATCGCACCATCCACCACCCAGCCTGTGCGCCGCACCACCAACCACCCACCAAGCCTGCGCCGCACCACCCCAGCCTGTGCTGGACCTCATCATGGCCCTCTAGGCTGCGCCGGACCTCTCCTAGCTTCTTCTACTTGTCTCCGCAACCCTAGATTCCTTGGGTCAATCCATACAGCCTATTCTGGCCTAACCGAACCACACCCAATCCTCCTCTTCTCTTTCTTCAACCCTAGATCAATGGGTACTCTACAAACCCTTGATTTGATCACAAACTTCATCTCTTCAGAGGTTTAGGTCCATTTATGGACCAATGATCTGTCCATAAATTGGACTATTGCACTTAATTGGTGCATGTGACGACTAGGTTACCTTCTTTGCTGCGTGTGATTGTTCAAACCAAGAATTCTCTACAAGATGTCAAAAGAGGATTTGACAACTGCAGCAGCCTCAACCACTGCTATTGTGAGTTCTCCTATAGGTAATGAAAAGCATTCCCTCGTTACCGATAACCCAGGTACAAAAATCACAACCCTATTCAATGGTGAAAATTGTATCTCTTGGTCTCAGTCTGCCACCTTCTGGCTCTGTAGTAGAGCAAAGTTTGGCTATGTTGATGGTACACGCAAGGCACCTAGTCATGAGGATCCTACTTATGCCAAGTGGGAGACTGACAATTATCTTGTTATGAGTTGGTCCGTTCACTCGATGGAGCCGTCAATTGCTGAATTTTTCTTGGAGATGGAGACTGCACAGGATATCTGGGATACCCTCGCTCAGACGTATGCCTGGAAAGGGAATATGGCTCAGGTTTATGAACTTCGCAGGGTAATTGGGGCGGAGGTTCAAGGTGAGCATACTATTCTGTAGTATTATACCTCTCTATCCACGATGTGGAAGCGTTTGGATCATTTGAAGAATTATCGTCCGGTTTGCCCCACGGATGCAACTAGCTTTAAGGAATATATTGAGAGTGAGAGAATTTTTAAGTTCTTGCCTGACCTCAATACAGTGTTTGATCAAGTGAGGAGTCAGGTCCTCGGGATGGAACCTTTACCCTCTCTCAGGGAAGCATTGGCTTATGTGCAAAATGAAGAAAGTCGTCATTCAGCCATGCTTGCCCCTCCTGCTACTGACAGATCTGCTTTAGTCTCTTCCAACAAAAGGGGGGCTAAGGGTCCTTATCTTTTCAAGAATCAGACTCCATCCGATGAGGTAACAGAAGATAAGAGTAAACAGTTTTGGGATTATTGCAATAGGCCTTATCATACTCGACAGACTTGCTGGAAGCTTCATGGCCGCCCTCCTTCGACTAAAGAGAGGGGGGGTGGACGGGGCGGAGGTCGAAACAGTGGTAGGGGGAACGGACCTCGTGCTAACTTATCCAGTGGCTCCGATGCGACTTACTCAGAGGAATCAGCTTCACCTGCTGGATGGAGTATAAGTAGTACTGATATAGAGACATTGAGCCGTATTATGGCATAGCTAGACACTCCCACGAGCTCTTCTACCTCTTTTGCCCATGTAGGTAATGCTGTTAATTTACCTAGTGCTTTACATGCTCACTCTCATCAACCATGGATTATAGACTCAGGGCTTCCGATCACATGACTGGTTTGTCCCATGTCTTTTCTACTTATGATCCCTGTTCTAGTAAAGATAAAGTTAAAACCGCCGACGGTAATTTTCCTTCCATTTCTGGTAAATGCGTCGTTTATGCTTCTGATTCACTGGCCTAGTCGTCGGTCCTTCATGTTCCAAACTTTTCAACTAATCTTCTTTCCATTAGTCGACTTATGCGTGATCTTAATTGTTGCGTAACCTTTTTTCCTTCTCACTGTGTTTTTCAGGACCTCTCCACAAAGAAGATGATTGGCAGTGATAGGGAAGCAAATGGGCTCTATTTTCTGACGCCCAATGAAGGTGGAAGTGGAAGTGTGAACCAAAGTGCCCATCATTCATCGCGGGAGACCCTTCCCGAGGAGGCGTGGCTGTGGCACCGGCACCAAAGACTAGGACACCCATCTTTTTTCCTTCTTAGTTATTTGTTTCCTTCATTAATAAACAATAAGAATATTTCTAGTGTTTTCTGTGAGGCTTGTGAACTTGGCAAGCATCATCGTGCCACCTTTAATTTGCGTTTGAATAAAAGCACTTCTCCTTTCCAGCTTATTCATATTGATGTGTGTGGTCCTTCTCATATCTCTTCATTGAATGGTTTTAAGTGGTTTGTTACTTTTATCGATGATTTTTCTTGTACTAGTTGGGTGTATCTGATGAAAAATAAGAATGACATGTTTTCTATTTTTAAAACATTTCATAAAATGATATGCACTCAATTTAACACTGTTGTCAAAATTGTCCGTTCTGACAAAGGAGGCGAGTATATTTATGGTGGCCTTCAAACCTATTTTTCTGAACATGGGATGATCCACCAAACTTCCTGCACCAATACTCCCCAACAGAATGGAGTTGCTAAGCGAAAGAACCGCCATTTGTTAGAGACTGCTAGGTCCATGATGTTTTCTATGGATGTTCCAAAGTTCTATTAGGGGGAGGTTGTTTTAACTGCTGCCTACCTTATCAATCGGTTACCCACTCGTGTCCTCGATAAGAAATCTCCCATTAAAGTTCTTCTTCACCCGCCATCCTTGTTTGGCATTTCTCCCAAAGTTTTTGGATGTGTCTGTTTCGTACACAACCACTCTCCGTCCCCCGAAAAAACTTGACCCCCGTGCTATTAAGTGTGTTTTTCTGGGTTATTCTCCCACTCAAAAGGGGTATAAGTGCTATCATCCTCCTTCTCGTACGTGGTATGTCTCTATGGATGTTACGTTCCATGAGACCCACTCCTATTTTAATCGCCACAGTCACCTTTTCAGGGGGAGAAAAAGAGTAAGGAAGAGATGCCTGGTGCTATCGTATGCATTGAAGGCATTGAAGGAGTTGAAATTGAAGGAGTTGAGAATGAGGGAGGAGTTGAAAATGAGAGAGTGGAGGGGGAACCCGAGAAGAGTGAGGAAGAGAAGGGTAAGAAGAGTGAGGGAGATAGAGAGCAGGCTACGGAGAAGGGGAAACAGAAAGAGTTACTGACCTACTCAAAGAACAAGGAGAGAAAAAGGTTTGGGGCATCAGAGATGGAGACTATTTCTTTTCCCTCACTACAGCCAATGATGATGGTCCAGGTGTTTCTAGTTCTCAAATTTCTATCCCTGATTCTAGTGATGATTTTGTTAAAGACCATATTTTGGGTAAAGCTTAGGGTTAGACAAAATGTCTCACCCCCTTTATATATAAAACAATATTAAAGAAAGAAATATTACAATATGACCGACATTGTAATAACAAAATAACAAGAAACATAAAAATAACTCTAGCAAATAACTCTAACACTCCCCCTCAAGCTGGTACAAAAATATCTCTCATTCCCAGCTTGTCTAAGATAGTGTGGAAACGACGACTCCCAATAGCCTTGGAAAGAACATCTACAACTTGATCCCCAGTCTTCACGAAGGGAACACAGATAGTACCATTACTAATCTTCTCTTTAATGAAATGTCAATCGATCTCCACATGCTTTGTTCTATCATGTTGAATAGGGTTATGAGCTATACTAATGGCCACTTCGTTATCACAAAAAAGCTTCATAGACTTTGTCTTATCAACATTCAAATTCTTGAGTAATGACTTAATCCACAATAATTCACAAATACCTTGGGCCATAGCCTTGAATTCAGCTTCTGCACTTGACCTGGCCACTACATTTTGCTTCTTACTTCTCCAGGTAACGAGATTACCTCCCACAAATGTGCAATACCCTGAGGTAGACCTCCTATCAGTAATAGAGCCAGCCCAATCTGCATCAGTGTACCCTTCCACCCTTAGGTGGTCATGTTTTGCAAAGAACAAACCTTTCCCTGGAGCAGCCTTCAAATATCGAAGGATCCAGAAGACAGCGTCTTGGTGTGACTGTCGTGGAGAATGCATAAACTGACTGACACTAACAAAAAAAGGCAAAATCCGGACGAGTATGAGAGAGATATATGAGCTTACCAACAAGTCTCTGATAACTCCCCCTATCAACTAACTCCCCACTACTGTCCTCACCAAGTTTCTGATTCTGCTCCATACGCGTATCACACGCTTTACTGCCCAGCATTCCTGTCTCTTTTAACAAATCCAGGACATACTTCCTCTGGGAAATAAAGATCCCATGTTTGGATGGAGCAACTTCGATCCCAAAGAAAAACTTTAGGGCCCCCAAGTATTTTATCTTGAATTCAGTGGCCAATTGCTTCTTCAATCGATCCATTTCCTCCAAATCATCTCCTGTCAGAACAATATCATCAACATACACAATGAGAGCAGTGGTCTTACCCTGCGAGGAATGTTTGATGAACAATGTGTGATCTGCATGACTTTGTCTAAACCCAAACAGAAGCATAGCCTGCGTAAATCTCTCAAACCAGGCCCTTCGTGACTGTTTGAGACCATACAGAGATTTTTTAAGTCTACACACCTTCCCATCTGTCTTGGGAGTCCTCGAACCCTAAAGGGATGTCCATGTAAACTTCTTCTTCTAGGTCACCGTGCAAGAAAGCATTCTTCACATCAAATTGGTGAAGAGGCCAATTCTGATTAGCTGCCAGAGAAAGGAGAACTCTAATGGAATTCATCTTTGCGACTGGAGCAAAGGTCTCCTCATAGTCCACCCCGTAGGTCTGAGTGAACCCTTTTGCTACCAACCGAGCTTTTATATCTCTCAATAGAATCATCAGCCCTGTGCTTCACAGTATACACCCACTTGCACCCCACAGGCCTCTTTCCTGTAGACAATATGGTCAACTCCCAAGTACCAGTCTTTCGAAGAGCATTCATCTCTTCAATCATGGCATGCTTCCACTTGGGATCAGCAAGAGCTTCCTGAACATGGTTAGGAACACTAACAGAGGAAATTCTGGAAAGAAAGGCTTTATAGGAAGGAGATAGATGAGAATAAGATACAAGATCTAACACCCTTTCGAACAGCAATAGAAACATCTAAATAATCTATGTTAAGAGGGGGTGTATCAAAGGAATTACCTGAATCTTCATCACTAAGAGGACATGGCAATGGCAGGGAAAAAACAGGAGCAGTAACTTATGGAGTCTCTCAGATCTTTCTTTTACTCCATGTTCCCCTGGAATATACCCTCAGCTCATTCACCCTCGGTTCCTCAATTACTACTTCCTTTTCAGGCACCATCCTCTCACTTTCCTTTTCTGTCTCCTCCTCAACCACAGGTTCCTTTTCTGCCTCCATCTCAATCACCATAGGTAAAACTGGCATCTATTTACACTGCGGCTCCCCCTGAAGAGATACCGGAGAGTCAAGAAAGTAGGACTGTGACTCATGAAATGTGACATCCATAGTAACAAACCATTTCCTAGACGGAGAGTGGTAGCACTTGTAACCTTTTTAAGTGGGTGAGTAACCAACAAACACACACTTAATAGCACGAGGGTCTAATTTTCCACCGGTTGAACTGTGATTATGAACAAAGCAGACACAACCAAATACACGAGAAGGAATGGATGAAGAAAAAGAAGAGTGGGAAAGAACCTGAAGAGGTGTTTTCTGATCCAACACACGGGTAGGTAGGCGATTGATAAGGTAAGATGCGATTAACACTGCCTCACCCCAATAAGAACGAGGGGCTTGAACCTGAAAAAGCAAGGACCGGGCTACATCTAAAAGGTGACGATTCTTACGCTCGGCTATATCGTTTTGTTGTGGAGTGTCAGTGTAAGAAGTCTGGTGAATAATGCCATGAGACCTGAAATATTGACCTAAACCCGAATCAATGTATTCACCCCCATTGTCAGACCTTAAGACTTTCACAACCGCCCCAAACTCGGTTCACACCATTTTATGGAAACTTTGAAATATAGAAAAAACTTCCCGCTTTTCTTTCATCATATACAACCATGTAGTACGAGAACAATCATCTATAAAAGATACAAACCATCTATGACCTTTCAAGGACACCGTACGGGAAAGGTCCCAAACATCAGAATGTATTAAAGCAAAAGGAACAAAACTTTTATTATTGGTGGGAGCATAAGATGCTCGAAAATGTTTACCAAGTTCACATGCATCACAAGAAAACTTGAAATTGGAAATACTATTATTCGTAACAAGAGATGGAATCATATATTTAAGTAGAGACAAGGATGGGTGTCCTAATCTCCTATGCTAAAGCGCCAACTCTTCAGCTTTATTCTTCAAAACGACAGAATTATTAGCAATCTTCTCCCCCTCATCAAGATTCTGCTCTCCCTCATCCAGAATATACAGCCCCTGTGTCTCTCTACCACTGTCAATCACCCTCTTCGTGAGAAGATCCTGAAAAACACAATGAGAGGGAAAAAAGGTTACAGAACAATTCAAATCCTGAGTAATACGACTCAAAGATAAAAGATTATGAGAGAAACTAGGAACATGTAAAACTGAGCTCAAGGATAGAGAAGGAGTGACACGAATAAGACCTTTCCCCGAGACAGAGGAAATGGTACCATCAGCAATTCTAACTTTGTCCTGACTTGAACTGGACTTATAATCACAAAAAAGATCAGAAGAACGAGGCATATGATCGGAAGCCCCTGAATCTATAATCCAATGAGATGAAGAAAGAGAGAGGAAAGCTCTTGCAGGTGCGACAATATTACCTGATTGTGCAAAAGAGGATGAGGCACTAGCAGCTAGAGATGAAGTACACCTGGACATCAAGTTTCTGAGAGTGTCAAGCTCGGCAGGAGATAAAGGGGACATATCAGTAGTCGGAGCAGTCTCAACACTAGCTGGAGTCTCAGTATCAGTAGTAGTATAATGGGCACTATGACCACCTCCCCGGCCTCCGCAACCCCCACTGCCTCCGCCACGACCACCTCCACGACCTCTTCGTCCACCAGGGGGACGTCCGTTAAAGCTCCAATAATTGGCCCGAGTATGATGGGGCCGGTGGCAATAATCACAGATCACGACAGGCCGATCTGAATGAATACTCTGATGGGTCTCCTCTCTGGGCGGGACAGAAAGTAGAGCTGAACGCTCAGTGGATACAGGCGGAAGCATAACGGAACGGCGACTCTCCTCGTTCTGAACGTAAGCAAAGGCCTCCTCAAGGGGAGGGAGAACATCCATCCCAAGAACCCGACTATGAACAGCATCGTAATCGGAATGAAGCCATTGAAGAAATTTGAAGACTCGTTGTCTCTCAAGTAGCTTTCGGTACTCTTCTGCATCAGTGGTACAAACGGGCTGAAAAGAGTGTAGATGATCTACTCTGTCCCAACTAGTAGTAAGGAAGGTATAATATTGGGTGACTGTCATTTCACCCTGCTCAGAACGGTCAATGGATTGGATAAGCTCAAACTCCTGAGCATAATTCCCCCTCCGAGAGAATGTAGAAGCAAGAGTGTCCCAAATAGCCTTAGTTGTCTTCATTCGATTAAAGCTCTCACCAATCTCAGGAACCATGAAATCGATGAGCCATGACATAATAACAGAATTCTCAGTCTCCCACTTGTCATAACCCGGATCGGTAGTGGAAGGGGCCACAATACGCCCATCAAGATGACCTATCTTCCCGCGTGCCTTCAAATAAAGTTCTACCGCCTGTGACCACTTCAAGTAATTTTGGCCATTGAATGGAACGGTAGTGATTTTTAGATTAGGATCCAAGGGGTGAACCACAGTCTGAACTATGGTGGAACTTGTAGCCGCTGGTTTGTCAAAGTCGGTCATAGTTCCAGATAACAAATGGAAAACCCACAACAAGGTGAAGGAAAACGAGGGAAGATGGGTATTGGAAGACCAACTAGGTCAATTTAAAGGTCCATATAGGGACCTAAAGAACTGCTGAAACTGAAACTTCAATCAAACAGTGGATTGTATGGTTGTGAGTGAAATTCAGAAGGCTAAAAAATGGTTGGGTAGATCTCGGTGGGGATCTACTATGGCATAAACAGTTTCGGTATGGAGCTGGTGAAGTATAGGAGTCTCGGTTGGTCTATAGGAGCATGAGAAGGTTGCCGCTGGTGAGAGAGATGCTGGTGGTGGTTCGGCTAGATGGTTAAGGTCATAGGGTGGTGCGACAGAAGCTGGGTGGTGTCCTTGTGGTGCGGCGCAGGGGCTGGGTGGTGTCCTAGTGGTCCGACGCAGGTGCTGGTGGTGTCCTGGTGTTGCGGCGTGGCTGGGTGGTGTGGAAAAAAGGCGGCGCAGGTGGTAGTGGGGTGGCGCAAGTGGTGGTTAGGTGTAGGATTGTGGTGGTGGCTCTGATACCATGTTAAAGACTATATTTTGGGTAAAGCTTAGGGTTAGGCAAAATGTCTCACCCCCTTTATATATAAAACAATATTAAAGAAAGAAATATTACAATATGACCCACACTGTAATAACAAAATAACAAGAAACATAAAAATAACTCTAACAAATAACTCTAACAGATTAAAACATTCCTATTGCTCATCGGAAGGGCATTAAGGAATGTACTAAACATCCACTCTCTAACTTTGTTCCATACTCTCGTTTGTCTCCATCCTATAGAGCTTTTATGTCCCAAACTTTCCTCTGTTTCTATCCCTAATCATGTCCAGGAAGCTCTTTCTGACCCTAAGTGGAAGTTCGCCATGGTTGAGGAGATGAAAGCACTCTCCAAAAATGGCACTTGGGAATTAACAGAATTTCCTCAGGGGAAGAAGACAGCAGAATGTAAGTGGGTGTTTACTGTGAAACACAGCCAATGGGACTGTGGAGAGGTACAAAGCAAGGTTGGTGGCCAAGGGATTTACCCAGACTTACGGGGTAGATTATCAGGAGACCTTTGCTCTAGTGGCCAAGATGAACTTGATTCGAATCCTGTTATCTCTCGCAGCAAACTTGGAGTGGCCTTTACATCAATTCGACGTAAAAAATGCTTTCCTACATGGTGACCTAGAGGAGTAGGTGTATATGAATGTACCTCCAGGCTTTGAGGACACCAAGACAAGAGGGAAGGTATGTCGTCTCAGAAAGTCTCTATATGGGCTACATGGTTCGATAGATTTTCACAAGCCGTAGTCAGGTATGGATTCAAACAGAGCCAAGGAGATCATACACTTTTCATAAAACACTCTTCAGGAGGCAAGTTGACTGCTTTAATAGTATATGTGGATGACATAGTCCTCACAGGGAATGACTTAGAGGAAATGGGAAAGTTGAAAGTTCATCTGGCTAAGGAATTCGAAATCAAGGATTTGGGGAGCCTAAAGTATTTTTTGGGAATCGAAGTTGCACGGTCTCAACATGGGATATTTATTTCACAGCGAAAGTATGTTTTAGATCTGTTGAAGGAGACGGGAATGCTTGGGTGTAAGGCGGATGATACTCCAATGGATCCCAATGTGAAACTGAGTGATGATCCAGGTGGGGAATTAGTTGACAAGGGAAGATATCAGAGACTCGTAGGTAGACTGATTTATCTTTCTCACACTAGACCAGACATTGCATTTGTTGTGAGTGTTGTTAGCCAATTTATGCACTCTCTGAGACAGACTCACCTTGATGCAGTTTTTCGAATTGTGAGGTATCTCATATCAGCTCCAGGAAAAGGGTTGTTCTTTGCTAAGCATGGTCATACCAAAGTAGAAGCCTATACTGATGCAGATTGGGCTGGGTCAACATCTGATAGGAGATCAACTACGGGATATTGTTCTTTTGTTGGTGGTGACCTTGTTACTTGGAGAAGCAAGAAACAGTCAGTTGTAGCGCGATCAAGTGCTGAGGCAGAATTTTGAGCCAAGGCACAAGGAGTGTGTGAGTTACTGTGGATTCAAAGGGTAATACTTGGGACACACCCAAAGACAACTTTTGGGACACAACCCAAGAGATGTGTCTATCTATCTCCTATGTCACTATGGGGTCCAGTGACATCACAGGAGAGATATAGACACATCTTTTAGGTTGTGTCCCAAATGTTGTCTTTGGGTGTGTCTGTTGGTTAAATAAGTTTAGTTTTATTTTATTATTGTATAAGGGCTTTAATGTAATTTTTATTTCTCTCATTTACTGAATAATATATATGGGGTGTGACTAATTGTCAACCCTAAGTTTGGTATAATCCTATAGTTAACATGGTATCAGAGCCACCCTAACAAGGGTTTCTGCCACCACCCAATCATCCACCACCACCGGACCACCATTCACCACCCCTACTGCCTGCGCCACAACCCTAACCCTAACCACCACCAATATGTCCTGAGCACTATTCACGATACTATTCACGGCACTGTTCACAGCACTGTTCATCGCTACTGTTCACGTTACTGTTCATCGGCACTGTTCACGATACTGTTCATCGGCACTGTTCACGCTACTGTTCATCGGCACTGTTCATTGCATTTTTTTCTCTCCAAACGATCCCCTCCCTGCGCCGACAGACTTCTATGGTCTGGTAGACCAATCGCAGCTCCTAATCTTCATTTGGATCTCTCCACTGCATCTTATATTCACCACGGATCAATTATTTTGATTGGAGTTTCAACTTTTTCCAGTTTTTTTGGGTCTTTCATGGCCCTTTGATCAGCTAGACTATTTTTTTGCATCCTCTATGGTGATTGCTTCGTGCATGCTGCACTACTGTTGATCCATTGCCTTGTCCCTCTGGTTGCTGTCATTGTTGCGGGATTTTTTTTGTGCTGATTCATGATGACGGATTTAGACAAATCCAACGTGAATACACAAGTTGTACGGAGTGATATTGTGCCTCCTACTGATAGCCCGAATGTGAAACTTACTACATCTTTATTCAATGGCCAGAACTACCTCGCATGGTCCGGATCTGTGATTATGTCCTTGAAGGGCAGAGGCAAGATGGGGTATATCAATGGCAAGATAAAAGCACCGCCAACTGAGGATGCTTCGTATGACAAGTGGGAGATGGAGAACTCCACTGTCATGACGTGGCTTTGCCACTCTATGGTTCCTGAGATTGCTGAAGGGTTTCTGGACATGGCGACTGCCCAAGATATTTGGGAGACCATGGCCAACACTTATTCCAGAAAGGGAAATTCGGCTCAAATATTTGAGCTCCGCCGTTTGATTGGACGTTCAGAACAAAGAGAGCAGAGTGTTCTTCAGTACTACACAGCTCTTTCCACTCATTGGAAACGTTTGGACCATCTAGTGGATTATAAACCTGTTTGCATTACGGATTCTGTGGCTTACCATAAGGTTGTTGCTGAAGAACGAATATTTAAATTCCTTGAAGGTCTCCACCCCGATTTGGATCCTGTTCGCAGCCGTGTTTTGGGAATGGAGCCTTTGCCTTCTCTTCAGGAGGCCTTTGCCTATGTACAGAACGAGGAAAGCCGTCGTTCTGCTATGCTTCCGCCTGTCTCTACAGAGAAATCTGCTCTCATTTCCGCTCCTCAGGAGGATGGACACCGTACTCGTGATATCTCTAGTGACTCCAGTTCATCGGATAAGTCTAAGCAGTTCTGTGATTATTGCAATACCAAGTTTCACACTAGAGAGACATGCTATAAGCTTCATGGTTATCCACCGGGTAGTCGTGGAGGTCGTTTTGGCTCCTCTAGAGGTCGTGGGGGGCGGTTTAATGGTCGTCGTTCCCATGCTCATCACACTGCCGCTGCTGATCCTTCAGCTCCGGTTCCAGATCCGCCAGCTTCGCCTGCTATATTTACTGCTTCTGAGTTGGAAGAGGCCTTCCGGGGTTTAATGGCTCGTCGTTCTTCCGCGGCTACTTCTACAGGTGCTTCCTCTTCATTTGCCCAGACAGGTAACTTAGTCACTTATGCTCGAGCATGCTTATCTCATTTGTCCTCTCCTTGGATTATTGACTCTGGAGCTTCAGACCATATGTCTAGCTCTTCCGATTTGTTTGCTATTTATACTCCTCATTCAGGTCAAGACAAAGTTCGCATTGCCGATGGCACCTTTTCTTCTGTTTCAGGAAAGGGTGTCATTCATGCAACTCCTTCGCTACCTCTGTCATCGGTTCTTCATATTCCCAGTTTTACTTCTAATCTGTTATCTATTAGTCGTATAACTAATGATTTGAACTGCAGTGTAACATTTTTCCCTTCTCACTGTGTTTTTCAGGACCTTACCACAAGGAGGACAATTGGCAGTGGTAGAGTGGAGAATGGCCTTTACCTTCTGGATGGAGGAAACAAAGACGCTTATCATACTACTAGTTCTGAGAATAAGTCGGACGACATTTGGTTATTACATAAGAGATTAGGACATCCTTCATTCCATTTACTTAAACATATGTTCCCTTCTTTAGTTGATAAACCTGTTTCTGAGTTTTATTGTGAATCTTGTGAACTTGGGAAACATCATCGGACATCTTTTGCTCCGACTTTTAATAAAAGTTTAGTTCCTTTTTCTTTAATCCATTCTGATGTATGGGGTCCTTCTCGTATTAATTCTTTAAAAGGTCATCGTTGGTTTGTGAGTTTTATTGATGATTATTCACGCAGTACATGGCTTTATCTTATGAAGGAGAAGAGTGAAGTGTTTTCTATTGTAAAGAAAGATGGGAATATATCTATTTTGTATATTCAACATAACATAATATGAATACAAGGAGCCTATTTATAGGCTTTAGATCAACCTATACTATTGACAGTTAACCGATGTGGGACAACCACATGCTCACTAAGCATAACACTATACATACACATATTTACCCTTTAACACTCCCCCTCAAACTGGAGCATACATATCATATGCACCCAGTTTGTTACAAATATATTTCACACGTGTCCCACCCAATGCTTTAGTAAACAAGTCTGCTAACTGGTCTGCAGATTTAACATGAACTGTATTAATCACTTTCTGTAGGAGCTTTTCACGAACAAAGTGACAATCAACTTCAATGTGTTTCGTCCTCTCATGAAACACAGGATTAGAAGCAATATGAACCGCTGCCTGGTTATCACAAAATAGATTCATAGGTTTGGATTGAGTGAACCCCAGTTCCTCTAACAAATGCTTCATCCATACTAACTCACAGGTAGTATGTGCCATAGCCCTATATTCTGACTCAGCACTAGATCTAGCAACAACGGTTTGTTTCTTGCTCTTCCACGACACAAGATTTCCTCCAACAAGTACACAGTACCCTGTAGTAGACCTCCTATCACTAGGAGATCCAGCCCAATCTGCATCTGTGTAACTCTCAACTCGAATGTGACCATAATCCTTATACAACAAACCACGGCCTGGGGCCCCTTTGAGATACCTCAAGATGCGTATCACTGCATCCCAATGTGTAGTTCGAGGAGAATCCATAAACTGACTAATTACACTAACTGCGAAGGCAACATCGGGTCTTGTGACTGTTAGGTAATTAAGTTTCCCAACTAAGCGTCTGTACTGCCCTGGATCATCAAGAAGCTCCCCTTGATCTGGCAATAATTTGGAATTGGGATCCATAGGAGTATCCAACGGTTTTGATCCCAACATTCCAGTCTCAGTCAACAAATCAAGAACATATTTTCTCTGAGATAAGCAGATCCCTGCACTAGACCGGGCCACCTCAATACCTAAGAAATACCGAAGTTGCCCCAAGTCTTTGGTTTGAAACTTGACTTGCAAGAAGGATTTCAGCTCCTGAATGCCCATAGAATCATCACCAGTAATGACGATATCATCAACATACACAATTAACAGGATCTTCCCAGCTATAGTATGTCTGTAGAAAACAGAATGGTCAACACCACATCTCTGAAGACCAAATTCAGCAATCACATCACTAAACCTGCCAAACCAAGCACGCGGAGACTGCTTCAAACCATAGAGAGACTTTTTTAATTTGCAAACCAGACTAGACTCCCCCTGAGCAACAAAGCCAGGTGGTTGCTCCATGTAAACCTCCTCAAGAAGAGTACCATTCAGAAATGCGTTCTTAACATCCAACTGATGAAGGGGCCAGTGATAAGTAGTGGCAAGAGAGATAAAAAGACGAACTGATGCAATCTTGGCCACTGGGGAGAAAGTTTCTGAATAGTCAAGTCCATAGACTTGAGTGTAGCCTTTGGCAACAAGGCGGGCCTTCAACCTGTCCAAAGTGCCATCAGGGTGGACCTTAACTGCATATACCCAACGGCAACCAACCACAGATTTTCCAGGTGGGAGAGGGACCAAGTCCCAAGTACCAGTCTCCTTAAGAGCACACATCTCATCTTGCATAGCTTGGTTCCAACCGGAATGGGCAAGTGCTTCTGCAATATTGTTAGGAATAGAAATGGAAGACACAGAAGCAACAAAGGAGGAGAAAGTGGGTGACAAGCTATCATAGGAAACATAGTTAGAAATAGGATGCGAAGTGGTACAAGAACGCTTACCCTTCCTAAGAGCAATGGGAATGTCTAAATCTGTTTGTTCTGGAGGAGACGACGGCGGATCTGAGGACGCGGAAGGCGGAGGCGGAGCAGAGGAGTCCGGAATTCGCTCTAGAGCTGGACGGCGAGTATAAACCTGCAAATCAGGACGAGACAAACGAGTGGAAGCATCGAAGACTGGAAGAGGAACAGGTAACATAAAGTCCGGATCAGTGGCCGAATATGACTCAGAATAAAAAGGTGTGGATTCACAAAACGTAACATCGGCAGAGATAAAGTACCGACGCAGGGAGGGACTGTAACAACGGTACCCTTTCTGAGTCCTAGAATATCCTAAGAAAACACATCGAATTTCCCGTGGGTCTAATTTATCGCTACCAGGAGTCAACTGGTGGACAAAACAAACACAACCAAAAATACGTGGATCCACCGAGAAAATAGGCTCAGTGGGAAACAAAGTAGAGTGTGGTGTGTGGCCATTAAGAACTGAAGATGGCATACGGTTAATCAAGTGACATGCAGTGAGGACAGCATCCCCCCAAAAAATCTTTGGAACACGCATTTCAAACAGCAAGGTACGTGTAACTTCCAACAAGTGTCTGTTTTTCCGTTCTGCAACACCATTTTGTTGTGGTGTATGCACACAAGAAGATTGATGAAGCATTCCATGTTGGACCATATAAGTACTAAAAGGATCAGAAAAGTATTCCTGTGCATTATCACTTCGAAGAACACGAACAGAGACATCAAACTGAGTTTTAATTTCAGCACAAAATGCACAAAAAATAGAAAATAACTCAGAACGATTTTTCATTAAATAAAGCCAAGTCACTCTTGAGTAATCATCCACAAATGTAACAAAATACCGATACCCCTTTTGGGAGGTTATACGGTGAGGACCCCATACATCAGAGTGCACTAACTGAAAAGGACTAGACGCTCTTTTATTGACTCGGGGAGCAAATTGAACACGGTGATGCTTCCCCAACTGACACGACTCACACTCTAAGGACTGCAAATAACTTAAACTAGGAACTAAGAGCTTCAAATTTGCTAAAGACGGATGACCAAGGCGGCAATGGATCTGATGAGGGGAAACAGTAGCAGGATAGGCAGTTATTGAAGGAGCAGGGATAGGATCACCGTCAAAGTAATAGAGGCCATTGGACTCATGCCCGACGCCAATCGTCTTCCGAGTCGTCAAATCCTGAATAAGAACAGAATCAGGAGAAAAAGAAACACAACAGTTAAGATCCTTAGCCAACTGACCAACAGACATTAAATTAAAAGATGAACGAGGTATGTATAAAACAGAAGACAAGGATACAGACGAAGAGGGTTGAGCCATCCCAATTCCTTCAACAGGAGTCGAGGACCCATCCGCTAAAGTGACTGGGGGAAGAGACGATGACAGCCGAATAGAAGTAAAAAGACTAGCTATACCTGTCAAATGATTGCTAGCTCCAGAATCAATTACCCAAGAGGAAGAACCTGAAGCAATGCAAGCTGTATGTGTACCTCCGTGTTGAGTTAAGGAAGCGGATGAAGTGGATGCCTGGTGTGCGGCCTGATACTGAAGTAACTGAGAGTATTCGTCGCGAGATACAGAAACGGTATCCATAGTAGCAGTATCAGAGATGGCCGCATTTGCAACCTGGGGGGGACGACCATGGAGCTGCCAGCATGTGTCTCTGCTATGCCCATCCCGAAAACAATAGGTGCACTGGAGAGTTTGACCTCTACCACGGCCAGGACGGCCACCCCGAAATCCCCCTCCACGTTTTCCACGATTAGGACCACCACCCCTACCAGGAGCGGGTGGAATCTGAGTAATAAGAGCGGAGCGATCAACAAGCGAAGAGGAGGGAGGTGGGGCCCGAGGGGTGCTCCGTAGAACACGCTGATATGTCTCGGCAAAAGTAGGAAGAGTATCACTCCCAAGAATTTGAGACCGAATAGCCTCATAATCGGGTTTGAGACCGGCAAGAAACTTCATAACCAACATTTGTTCTCTCTGTTTCTGTTGTTCCTGAACGCTGGCGGTAGGAGGCATAACAGTATTCAACTCTTCATGTAACCGCTTCATAGCAGCAAAATAATCGGTAACGGATAAATCATTCTGTGCAAGCGCAAAATACTGAGAGGACAAATCATACATTCGTGTTAAGTTACTAGAGTAAAGAAGGTGAAGATACTCCCAAAGTGCCTTAACAGAACCCAAGTGATTGCATAAATCGGCAACTTCCGGTTCCATGGAATTCCAGATAAGAGTCACAAGTTGAGCATCCAGTTGTTTCCATGCCTTTGCGGCTTTTTCATCAGCGGTGGGAGGAGACTCAGTAAGATGAGCATCGTGGCCTAAGCCAGTAAGGGACATGGTAATAGCATTGGACCATTGCAAAAAATTATTACCATTCAACTTACGAGTAGTGAGTTGGGTGAGAGATTTGGAATCCATTGGAATAAAGTACAAGATCTGAAGAGAAAACCAGGCTGATCGGAGCCAAAAAACAAGCAGACTTGAACCAAACGGGCAGATCTGAACCAACAAGAGGTCACCGTAGCAGCGGGAAGGGCCGGCAAGGGTCGCCGGAGGTCGCCGGAGGTCTAGAAGTCGGCGGCGAGGGTCGCCGGAGGCAGCAAGAGTTGCGGCTGAGAGGGATGATGGCTGGGACTTGCAGATCTGAGAGAAGGAGGCTCGCCGGAGGTTGGGTGGCCTGCGGGGAGGGTCGCCGGAGGTCTAGAAGTCGGCGGCGAGGGTCGCCGGAGGCAGCAAGAGTTGCGGCTGAGAGGAATGATGGCTGGGACTTGCAGATCTGAGAGAAGGAGGCTTGCCGGAGGTTGGGTGGCCTGCGGGGAGGGTCGCCGGAGGTCGCCGGAGGGCTGGAGGTCGCCGGAGGAAGAAGAGTCGTCGGAAGGCTTGCGGCTAGGGTTTGCTGCGAACTGTGTTCGCGATCTCTCTTTTCTCTTTTTTTTTTTTTTTTTTTTTTTTTTTTTTTGACAAGAAAGAAAAGAAAAGAAAAAATAATAATAAAAAAAAATGGAGATGGATTTACCAACAAATAGAGATCCGAACTTCTGTGATCACGAAGAAGGCGGAGAACGACGAAGCAATCCCAAAGATGGGAGGCTCTGATACCATGTAAAGAAAGATGGGAATATATCTATTTTGTATATTCAACATAACATAATATGAATACAAGGAGCCTATTTATAGGCTTTAGATCAACCTATACTATTGACAGTTAACCGATGTGGGACAACCACATGCTCACTAAGCATAACACTATACATACACATATTTACCCTTTAACATCTATCTTCAAATCTTTCTATCAGATGGTTTTAACTCAGTTTGGGACAGGTATAAAATTATACGTTCTGATCAAGGAGGTGAATATATTGATTCGGGTCTAGGTGAATTTTTTACATCCAAGGGTATTTTACATCAAACTTCTTGCACTGATACTCCACAACAAAATGGAGTAGCAGAACGCAAGAATCGTCATTTACTTAATGTTGCTCGCTCTTTGATGTTCACAGCTAATGCTCCTAAGCCATATTGGGGTGAAGCTGTCTTAGCAGCAGCTTATCTCATTAATAGACTTCCTACTCAGGTCCTCAATAAAAAAGCACCCACCGATCTTCTGATTCATCCTTCTTCCAGTTTTTCCATTCCTCCTCGGGTCTTTGGTTGTGTATGTTTTGTCCATAATAGCTCTCCTTCAAGGGGGAAGCTAGATCCTAGAGCCATTAAATGTATTTTTCTTGGGTACTCTCCTACTCAAAAGGGGTACAAGTGTTATAATCCTGATACTAGAAAGTGGTATGTGTCTATGGATGTCACTTTCCATGAATCTATACCTTTTTTCACATCTCCCAGAGTACCTCTTCAGGGGGAGAAGGAAAATAAAGAGACTCTGGGACATGTCTTTCCTGTTTTACCTGAAATTTCTAGTGAAGTGAATGTAAATGAGGAACCCATATTGTTAGGAGTGGAAGAAGTGGAAGAGGAACCAATAACTCCCAGACAGAATGGGGTTAATGAAGGTACTGTAGAGCAATTACTCCGAAGGAAAAAAAATTGTTAGTATATTCCAAAGGCACATGGAGTAAGAACTTGGGGTAAGGAGGTAGAGGCCAGTACTCCTATTCCCCCACTGCCATCTTCTCCAACTGGTGACGTCTCTGACATTTCCCCAGGTAACACTGATAACTCATTTTCTCTAGAGTCTGATGATCTCAATGTTCCTATTGCTGTTAGAAAGGGTGTTAGATCTTGTACTCAGCACCCTATATCTAATTTTGTGTCTTATTCCCACTTGTCTCCTACTTATCGTTCCTTCCTTTCGAATATTGCCTCCGCTTCTGTTCCTAATCATGTCCAGGATGCTCTCGGAGATCCCAAGTGGAAACATGCTATGGATGAAGAGATGAAAGCTCTTCACAAAAGTGGCACGTGGGAGTTGACTAAGTTACCTATGGGCAAGAGAACAGTGGGGTGCAAGTGGGTGTATGCAGTGAAGCATAGAGCAGATGGTTCCATTGAAAGGTTTAAAGCTCGTCTGGTTGCTAAGGGTTTCACTCAGACATATGGAGTGGATTATCAGGAGACCTTTGCTCCAGTTGCGAAGATGAATTCTATTAGAGTCCTTTTATCTCTTGCAGCTAACTATGATTGGCCTCTTCATCAATTCGATGTGAAGAATGCATTCTTACATGGCAATTTGGAGGAAGAAGTGTACATGGATATTCCCCCTGGATATGCAAACTCAGAAACAGAAGGTAAAGTATGTAGGCTCAAGAAGTCGTTGTATGGCCTAAAGCAGTCACCAAGAGCCTGGTTTGAGAGGTTTACACAGGCTATGTGTAGATATGGGTTCAAACAAAGTCAAGCCGATCATACGTTATTTATCAAACACTCCTTGCATGGTAAGACTACTGCACTGATTGTGTATGTGGATGACATTGTCCTTACAGGTGATGACATGGAGGAAATGCAGCGATTGAAAGAGTACATGGCAAAAGAGTTTGAAATAAAAGATCTGGGACAGCTAAAGTATTTTCTGGGAATTGAAGTGGCCAGGTCTAAGCATGGAATATTCATCTCTCAGAGAAAGTATGTTCTGGATCTCTTGAGTGAAACTGGGATGCTTGGAAGTAGAGCATGTGATACACCTGTTGAACCAAATCAGAAATTGAGTGATGACAAAAGTGGGAAGATGGTAGACAGGGGGAGATATCAGCGACTGGTAGGAAAGCTTATCTATCTATCTCATACCCGTCCTGATATTTCATTTGCTGTAGGTGTGGTTAGCCAGTTTATGCACGCACCTTATGAGAGACACTTAGATGCGGTTAACAGGATATTGAGATATCTTAAGTCGGCTCCTGGTAAGGGTTTATTTTTTGGTAAGCATGACCATTTCAGAATAGAAGCATACACTGATGCGGATTGGGCTGGCTCTGTGACTGACAGAAGGTCTACTTCAGGGTACTGTACTTTCGTGGGGGGTAACCTCGTTACATGGAGAAGCAAGAAGCAAAGTGTTGTGGCTCGGTCTAGTGCAGAGGCCGAATTTAGAGCAATGGCTCAAGGTGTGTGTGAACTCTTGTGGTTAAAATTACTATTGAAAGACTTGAAGGTGGAAACTAGTGATTCAATGAAGTTGTACTGTGATAGTAAGTCAGCTATTAGTATTGCACACAATCCGGTCCAGCATGACAGAACGAAGCATATTGAGATCGACAGGCACTTCATTAAAGAGAATCTTGATAAAGGAACAATTTGCACTCCTTTTGTGAAGAGTAGTAATCAACTTGCAGATGTTCTTACTAAAGGAGTTGGAGTTAAACCGTTTCATGATATGCTTAGCAAGCTGGGATTGAGAGATATCTTCTCACCAGCTTGAGGGGGAGTGTTGGTTAAATAAGTTTAGTTTTATTTTATTATTGTATAAGGGCTTTAATGTAATTTTTATTTCTCTCATTTACTGAATAATATATATGGGGTGTGACTAATTGTCAACCCTAAGTTTGGCATAATCCTATTGTTAACAGTGTCCCAATCTTTACTCGGATTCAAATCATTCTAGTTGATCTTGGTTTTGGGCCTAAGGATTTAATGAGGTTATACTGTGACAAGAAGTCCTCTATCAGTATAGCTCACAATCCAGTTCAACATGATAGAACCAAGCATGTTGAAATCGATCGACACTTCATTAAAGAGAAGTTAAATAGTGGAATGATTTGTACCCCATTTGTCAAGACAGCGGAGCAGGTGGCTGATGTTCTTAATAAGTGTCTCACTAGTAGGCCTTTTCATTTTATCCTTAGCAAGCTGGGTATGAGGGATATTTTTGCACCTGCTTGAGGGGGAGTGCTGAGAGTTATTTTGTTATTTTGTTATTTCTGTTATTGCTTGGGGACCTATTTGTAATTCTCTTAACTTATCTTTATAGATGTTTAATATAATAACAGAGAGAATCAATTGATCTCTCTAAGCATGTAAATATATTCCTCTCTAAACTAACACCTTTGGCCTATGTTCAAAACGAGGAAAGCCGCCGCTCTGTCATGCTTCCTCCAGCATCTACAGACAAGTCAGCTCTTATTTCCTCTAGCCTGAGAGGTGGTAAGATTACTACTCCGCGCAAAAATTCTAGTAATGAGAAGCTTTGGTGTGATTATTGCAATCGTCCTAGACACACTAAAGAGACGTGTTGGAGGCTTCATGGCATGTCTAGGGGACGGGTTTGGGGTCGTAGTGGTGGTCGTGGTGGCCGGGGTAGTGGCCCACGTGCTCACTTGACTACTGGGTCTAATTCTGCATATCATGAGGAGTTACCGGTTACTACACCTTCATCAGTGCCTGGGAGTATTAGTAGCACTGATATTGAGACTCTGAAGGTAATTCTGATAATTTTTCCACTAGTGCCTCTACTTCCTTTGCTCATAAAGGTAATTCTGATAATTTTTCCAATAATTTAAGTGTAGATTCTCGACAGCCATGGATCATTGATTCTGGAGCTTCCAACCATATGACTGGTCTTTCCACTGTTTTTTCAACTTATACTCCTAGTTCGGTGAAGGATAAAGTTAAATCTGCCAATGGTAATTTTTCCTCGATTTGGAATAGGGGTTATCAATACTTCAAATTCGTTTGCTTTATCCTCTGTTCTTCATGTGCCTAATTTTTCGACTAATCGTCTTTCAATTTGTCGAATTACTCGTGATTTAAATTGTAGTGACTTTCTTGCCAGATTGTGTCTTCCAGGACCTATCCATGAAGAAGGAGATTGGCAGTGGTAAAGAGGAGAACGGCCTTTATTTTCTATTGCCCGGTGGAGTATCAAATGGAGGGTACACTCAAGTTGTTCATACGACACAGAGGGAGAATCTCCCCCGAGAGACATGGCTGTGGCACCAAAGATTAGGACATCCTTCTTTCTACTTACTTCGTTTTTTATTCCCGTCTTTAGTTCCTAATAAATGTATTTCTGAGATATCTTGTGAGGCATGTAAACTTGGAAATCATCACCGTGCTACATTTAATTCTAGTTTCAATAAAAGTACTATTCCATTTGCTCTTATTCACACAGATGTTTGGGGTTCTTCTCATATTCCAACTTTGAATGGTTATAAATGGTTTGTTACTTTTATTGATGACTAAACTCGCACAACTTGAGTCTATTTAATGAAAGAAAAGAGTGATGTGTTTTCTATCTTTAAAACATTCCACAAGATGATATGTTCCCAATTTAGTACAGTTGTTAAGATTATTCGTTCTGATAAGGGGGGGGGGGGGGGGGGGGGGGGAATATTTATGGGGGGCTTACTCACTATTTTTCTGAACATGGCATGCTCCACCAAACACCGTGCACAAATACTCCGCAACAGAATGACATTGCTGAGTGGAAAAATCGCCATATGTTGGAGTTTGCTAGATCTATGTTGTTTTCTATGCAGATTCCAAAGTCTTATTGGGGGGAGGCTGTCTTAACCGCTGCATATCTCATCAACCGTCTTCCTACCCGTGTTCTTAGGAAAGAAAGCACCTAGAACTTCTCACTAATCCTTGTTCCATTTTTCCTATCCCTCCTAAAGTGTTTGGGTGTGTTTGCTTTGTTCACAATCACTCCCAGTCTAGACGCAAATTGGATCCCCGTGCACTAAAGTGTGTCTTTGTAGGGTATTCTCCCATACAAAAAGGGTATAAGTGTTATCTTCCTCCCTCACGCAAGTGGTTCGTGTCTATGGACATTACCTTCGATGAGTCATTGTCCTATTTCACGTCTTCCCAACCATCTCTTCAGGGGGAGAGAACCTGGTGAAGAGATGTCTGGAGCAACGATTCCATTTATTTTAGAGGAAGATGAGAGTGAGAACAAAAATAGATATGAGGGTGAACAAAAAGGCAAAAAAGGAGAAAAAAGAAAAGATAAGAGTGGGGAAGAAAGAAGAGAGGAGAAAGATGAGAGTGAGGAAGGAAGAAGAGAGGAAAGTGGGGAAGATAGGAGAAAGAAATTGCTGACTTACTCCAAAACAAGAGTAGAAAATTTTTTGGGGTAACAGTAAATCGGGTCCTTTCTCCAATCCCACTGCAATTGCCTTCTTTAGAGGATGATGGTCTAGATATTTCTAGTCCTACTCCTTCTACTTATACTCCTGTGTCTTCTTCTAAAAATGAGTTAGATATCCTCATTGTTCTTCGCAAGGGCACTAGGGAATGTACTAAGCATCCCCTTTCAAAATTTGTTTCCTACACTCATTTGTCCCCTACTTATAGGGGTTTTGTGTCCAAGCTCGATACTGTTTCTGTTCCTAACAATGTTCAGGAAGCTTTATCCGATTGTAATGACCCTGGTGTTGTGGGCGGGCTGCAGTAGGTGCCTTTGTGGCTGCAGTAAGTGCTGGCAGGCTACACAATATGGGAAGTTCGTCCCACATCGCCTGGGTGTGGAAAAGTAATATCCTATATATGTGTGGCTCCAAGTCTCCTTAGTAAGAGGCCTTTTGGGCAGTGGCCCAAGAACAAAACTGTGACGGCTTGGACCCAAAGCAGACAATATCTTACTGAGAGAGACTTGGATCGTGACACCGATCCTAAATGGAAGTCTGCCATGGCTGTGTTAATTTTAGAGAAAGGTTAGAGAGGGCTAATTGACACTCTCACTTTTATTAATCAGATGTAACATGGGTAAATTACAAGAGTACCCTTAGGTACAAAATATAACATATAAAAATAAAATAATTAACTCTCAACACTCGCCCTCAAGCTGGTGCGAAGATATTGTTGAGAGTTATGTTGTTGAGAGTTTTTTTTTTCTTTGTTTATGTCTCCTTTTATATTTTTCCTTTTGTGTAAGGGCTCTTATGTAATTATCTTTTTCTCTTCTTGTATTGGAATATAAAAGGGGGCATAACAAGTTTGTTAGCCCTAAGTTGTTTCTTTATCCTTTTGTCTACATGGTATCAGAGCCCTAGGGTTCCTCCATCTCCACCATCATCACCCAGCCCATCATCACCTCAATCACCATCACCCAGCCCACCACCCAACCTGCGCCGCAGGCCCCTCAGGCTGCCTAGCCTACGCCGAGCCACCCCCCCCCCCCCCCCCCCCCCCAGGCTCTCCTGCCTGCGCCACTGCCCCTTAGGGCCTCCCAGCCTGCGCCAACCTCCTTACACCCTTACCCACTCTTGCCGGAACCACCCATGATCTGCTAGATCCCCACCGAGCCCCACCCAACCACTTTTTTGTCATCCAAATTCCATTTGCCATCTCTTACACTTGTTTTGATTGAAGTTTCAGATTATATATATCTTTCTCTTCCTTTGGTCCCTTTATGGACCATTGATTAGATCTCTTTGATCTCTTTGTACCCATCTCCTTCGTTTCCCTTCCTTCGTATTGGGTCTTACTCCTTTGTGCACCGGAATCATGTCAGACCTTGAGAAACAGTTGTCTGCCAATCCAAACACTATTCAGAGTGTGGTGACACCATTGGATCCCAATCTTAAAATTACTACCACCCCATTTAATGGCCAAAATTACTTGACATGGTCACAGGCGGTGGCTCTTCACTTGAAGGGTCGAGTGAAGATGGGACATCTCGATGGGCGCGTTCAGGCTCCCGACATCACTGATCCGGGCTATGATAAGTGGGAGATTGAGAATGCTCTCATCATGGCTTGGCTAATTAATTCCATGGTCCCCGAGATTAGGGAGGGTTTCTACCGAATGAAGACCGCAAACGATATTTGGGACACAGTAGCCTCTACTTTCTCCAGGAAGGGAAACTATGCTCAAGAGTTTGAGTTGACACGGGCTATTGATCGTTCCGAATAGGGTGATATGAACGTTACTACATACTTCACCTTTCTTACTACCAGTTGGGATCGGGTGGATCATCTACAGGATTACCAGCCCATCTGTCCCGCGGATGCTGCAGGGTACCGGAAACTACTGGAGAAGCAAAGAGTCTTTAAGTTCCTTCAGGGACTTCATTCTGATTATGACGCTGTTCGTAGTCGGGTACTTGGGATGGATAGCCTTCCCACTCTTTAGGAGGCCTTCGCGTATGTTCAGAATGAGGAGAGCCGTCGTGTCGTTATGCTCTCTCCCGCTTCATCCGAGAGGTCTGCCTTAGTCTCTGTCCCACCAGCAAGAGAGGGGCTCAAGCCGTCTAGCTCCTCTGATCGGCCTAAGTTATTCTGTGATTATTGTAATAGGCCCCATCATACTAGAGAGACCTGTTGGAGTCTCCATGGTCGTCCTCAGGGCAGTCGTGGAGGTCGTTCCGGTGCTCGTGGAGGCCGTTCTGGTTCACGAGGGGGGACTGTCCGTGCTCACCATACTACTGTTACTGATACTACCACCCCGGTCTCCAGTACGGAGTCTTCTTTTGATATGAGCCCCTTATCTGCTACTGAGCTTGAGACTCTCCGGACTCTGATGGCCCGTTGTGCTTCACCTGCCTCTGCAAGTGCCTCATCATCTTTTGCTCAATCAGGTAACTTAATCACTCCAGCAAGAGTTTTTCTCTCTCACTCTTCATTTCCCTGGATTATTGATTCAGGTGCCTCGGATCATATGTCACGTTCATCTGACCTATTCTCTGATTATAAGCCTTGTTCAGGACCTGACAAAGTTAAAATTGCCGATGGTACCTTCTCCTCTATCGCAGGGAAAGGTCTTATCTGTGTCACTCCCTCTTTACCATTAACTTCTGTTTTACATGTTCCTAGTTTCTTTCACAATCTTCTATCCCTGAGTCGTGTTACTCGTGATTTGAACTGTAGCGTAACCTTTTTTCCATCTCATTGTGTCTTTCAGGATCTTATCACGAGGAGGACAATTGGCAGTGGTAGAGAGGAGCATGGACTGTACATTCTGGATGAAGGGGAGAAGATGGCTAATACTACCGTAGTGTTAAAGAATAAAGCTGAAGACTTACACCTTTGGCATAGAAGATTAGGACATCCATCTTTTGCTGTTCTTAGACACATGTTTCCAGCTTTTGCCTCAAACAATGGTTTTTCTAATTTTTCATGTGATGCTTGTGAACTTGGAAAACATTATAGAGCCTCGTTTGCTCCTAGTAATAATAAAAGTTCTACTCCTTTTGCATTAATTCACACTGATGTTTGGGGTCCATCCCGTACTGTGTCTTTAAAGGGTCATAGATGGTTTGTTTCCTTTATTGATGATTGTACTCGTACCACGTGGTTATATATGATGAAAGAAAAGCGAGAAGTGTTCTCTATTTTTCAAAATTTTCATAAAATGGTGTGTACCCAATTTGGGGCTGTTATGAAGGTTCCACGGTCTGATAATGGGGGTGAGTATATTGACTCTGGATTGGGTGCATATTTTTCTTCTCAGGGAATTATTCATCAGACTTCTTGCACTGACACTCCACAACAAAACGGAGTTGCAGAACGCAAGAATCGTCATCTTTTAGATGTTGCCCGATCCTTACTCTTCCAGGTTCAAGCTCCTCGGTTATTGGGGCGAAGCAGTGTTGACAGCTGCTTACCTTATTAACCGTCTTCCCACCCGTGTGTTGAATAAGAAAACACCACTTGAGGTTCTTTCTTCTCCTTCCCTCTCATCTTCCATACCTCCCCATATCTTTGGTTGTATATGTTTCGTCCATAATCATTCTCCTACTCGTGGGAAATTGGATCATCGCTCCATTAAGTGTGTGTTTGTAGGTTATTCTCCTACTCAGAAGGGTTATAAATGTTATCATCCTCCATCTCGAAAATGGTTTGTGTCTATGGACGTCACCTTTCATGAGTCTAAATCCTACTTTCTTGATCCTCCCACATCTCTTCAGGGGGAGCAGAGGTGTATGGAAGAGATGTCTACTCCACCTATGATGATTGAGGTGGAGACAGAGAGCGTTGAAAAAGACCGAGTTGAAGAGAGGGAGAAATTGAAAATGAGAGAGTGGAAGAGAGGGAGCCTGAAATACCAGAAACAGAGAGAGTTGAGAAAGAGAAGGATATGTTGGTCTATTCCAGGGGAACATGGAATAAATGGAAAACTAGAGAGACTCCAGAGGCCACAACTCCTCAACTTCCACTGCCATTCTCTCTAAGTGATGAAGATTCAGGTAATTCTTCTAATACACCCTCTCTTCAACATGATGATTTGGATATCCCTATTGCTGTTCGTAAGGGTGTGAGGTCTTGTACTCAACACCCTATATCAAATTTTGCATCTTACTCACCCTTATCTCCCTCCTATAGAACTTTTCTCTCCAAAATCTCGTCTGTTTGTGTTCCTAATCATGTCCAGGATGCTCTTGCTGATCCCAAGTGGAAACATGCTATGGTTGAAGAGATGAAAGCTCTACATAAAAGTGGTACTTGGGAGTTGACCACATTACCTAAAGGGAAAAAGACTGTAGGATACAAGTGGGTGTATACCGTGAAGCACAGGGCTGATGGGTCTGTTGAGAGGTTCAAGGCTCGTTTGGTGGCTAAGGGTTTTACACAGACCTATGGCGTGGACTACCAGGAAACTTTTGCACCTGTTGCAAAAATGAACTCGGTTCGGATTCTTCTTTCTCTTGCGGCAAATCTGGAGTGGCCTCTTCACCAATTTGATGTGAAGAATGCCTTTTTGCACGGGGATTTGGAGGAGGAAGTCTATATGTATGTTCCCCCGGGCTTTGAGGACTCCAAAACAGAAGGGAAAGTGTGCAAACTGAGGAAATCCCTATACGGTTTTAAGCAGTCTCCTCGAGCCTGGTTTGAAAGATTTACCCAAGCGATGCTTAGATATGGCTTCAAGCAAAGTAATGCTGATCACACACTGTTCATCAAACATTCATCACAGGGTAAGACTACTGCTCTTATTGTATATGTTGATGACGTTGTGCTCACAGGAGATGACTTGGAAGAAATGGAGCGGTTGAAGGGACATTTAGCCAGAGAATTTGAGATAAAGGACTTAGGAGCGTTGAAATATTTTCTTGGTATTGAACTTGCTAGATCTAAACATGGAATATTCATTTCCCGGAGAAAATATGTTCTGGATCTATTGAAGGAAACCGGTATGCCTGGGAGCAAAGCTTGTGATACTCCAATAGAGTCCAACCAAAAGCTCAATGATGACATTAATGGAAAGGTTGTTGATACGTGGAGATATCAGCGATTAGTGGGTAAGCTTATATATTTATCTCACACTTGTCCAGATATTGCTTTCGCGGTTAGTGTTGTCAGTCAATTCATGCACTCTCCTCGCGAGTCTCATCTCGAGGCTGTTTTCCGAATTCTTCGATACTTGAAATCCTCTCTGGGAAAGGGCTTATTTTTTCCAGACATGATCATGTTAGGGTGGAAGCCTATACTGATGCAGTCTGGGCTGGCTCTATTACTGATAGGAGGTCCACCTCTGGCTACCGCACCTTTGTGGGAGGTAATCTTGTTGCTTGGCGGAGTAAAAAGCAGAATGTTGTGTCCAGGTCTAGTGCAGAAGCCGAGTTTAGGGCGATGGCCCAAGGAGTTTGTGAGCTCATGTGGATTAAATCTCTGTTGAAAGACTTGAAGATTGAGTTGAAAGAGTCTATGAGGCTATATAGCGATAATAAGTCTGCGATCAGTATTGCTCACAACCCCGTTCAACACGATAGAACTAAGCATGTAGAGATTGACAGACACTTCATTAAGGAGAACCTCACCAGTGGCACAATTTGCACTCCATTTGTGAAGTCGGGTGACCAACTTGCCGATATTCCTACCAAGGGAATAGGAAGTCGGCCCTTCCATGTTATTTTAGACAAGCTGAATATGAGAGATATATTTGTATCAGCTTAAGGGGGAGTGTTGAGAGTTATGTTGTTGAGAGTTTTTTTTTTTTCTTTGTTTATGTCTCCTTTTATATTTTTCCTTTTGTGTAAGGGCTCATATGTAATTATCTTTTTCTCTTCTTGTATTGGAATATAAAAGGGGGCATAGACAAGCTGAATATGAGAGATATATTTGTATCAGCTTAAGGGGGAGTGTTGAGAGTTATGTTGTTGAGAGTTTTTTTTTTTCTTTGTTTATGTCTCCTTTTATATTTTTCCTTTTGTGTAAGGGCTTATATGTAATTATCTTTTTCTCTTCTTGTATTGGAATATAAAAGGGGGCATAACAAGTATGTTAGCCCTAAGTTGTTTCCTTATCCTTTTGTCTACAGATATCTCTCATGCCCAGCTTGTTGAGGATAAAGTGAAATTGACGACTAGCAAAGCCCTTTGTTAGAACGTCTGCTAACTGATCTCCTATTCTCACAAACGGAGTACAAATGCACCCACTGTTCAATTTCTATTTGATAAAATGCCTATCGATTTCCACATGCTTCGTTCTATAATGCTGAACTGGATTGTGGGCAATATCAATAGCAGCTTTATTGTCACAATACAACTTCATAGAATCCTCTGGTCCAAAACCAAGATCTGACAAGATAATTTTGACCCAAAGCAACTCACACCTTGGGCCATGGCTCTAAACTCTGCTTCAGCACTAGACCTAGCCACTACAGATTGCATCTTACTCCTCCAAGTCACTAAATACCACCCACAAACGTACAATAACCCATAGTTGACCTTCTGTCTATTATGGAGCCGACCAGTCTACATCAGTATGGGCCTCAACACCAGTGTGTCCATGTTTTGCAAAACAAAACCCTTTCCCCGGAGGCCGGAGTTGACTTTAGGTACCTCACAATTCGGAGTACAGCATCCAGATGAGATTGCTTAGGATTATGCATAAACTGACTAACCACGCTAACAACAAATGCAATATCGGGTCTAGTATGAGGCAAATAAATCAATTTTCCTACTAACCTCTGGTAGCTTCCTTTATTAGTTCCCCACCTGGATCATCTCCAAGTTTCACATTTGGATCCATGGGAATATCAAGAGCTTTACATCCAAGCATGCATGTCTCCTTGAGTAAGTCAAGAACATACTTTCTTTGGGAGATGATGAATATCCCCTCCTTGGATCTAGCCACTTCAACTCTCAAGAAGCATTTCAAATTTCCCAAGTCTCTAATTTCAAATTTTTTCGCAAGATATGATTTTAGGCATTTCATCTCTTCTAAATCATTCCCTGTAAGAACGATGTCATCTACCTAGATAATCAGGGAAGTAACTTTTCCCTGTGAAGAGTGCTAAATAAAAAAAAGTGTGATCACCTTGGCTTTGCCTGAAACCACACCTGATCATGGTCAAGGAGAACCTGTCAAACCACGCTCTAGGAGACTATTTGAGAGGCATACAAAAACTTCTTGAGATAACAGGTCTTGTCCCTCAAACCCAGGGGGAATATCCATGTAAACTTCTTCTTCTACGTCTCCATTAAGAAAAGCATTTTTTACATCATATTGATGTAAGGGCCACTCCAAATTAGCTGCTACGGATAGCAAGATTCTGATCGAATTCATCTTCGCAACTGGTGCAAACGTCTGCTGATAGTCCACTCCATATGTCTGAGTGAAGCCTTTAGCCACTAGCCGGACTTTATATCTTTCAACTGTCCCATCCGCTCTATGTCTCACTGTAAACACCCATTTGCACCCAACTGTCCTTTTCCCACAAGGTATCTCCTTCGTCTAGGGTTTTCCCAAGTGCCATTTTTCTTAAGAGCATTCATCTCTTCAACCATAGCAAGTTTCCACTTAGTATCAGCAAGAGCTTCCTGTACATGGTTAGGGACAGAAACAGAATCGAGTTTAGATATAAAAGCCCCATACGAAAGAGATAAACGGGTGTAGGAAACAAATTTTTTGAGATGGGATGCTTAGTACATTCCCCAGTACCCTTGCGAAGAGCAATAGGGATGTCTAACTCTTGATTCAAAGGAGTAATAGGGGGGTAGTTGAAGGACTAGTGATAACAAGAATAGAAGAGGAGCTAGGAGTACCTGTATCATCATCACTTGAAGGAGACAATTGTAGTGGAATTGGCAATGTGGTCTTTTCTTCTGTTGCCCCGAACCTTTTCCTATCCTTATTTTTGGAGTAGGTCAACAACTCTTTCCTTTTTTTCTCCTCCTCCACTTTCCTCTATATTTTCTTCTACCTCTCTATTCACTTCTCTTTCCTCCCTTCTGGTTTTTTCTTTCCCCCCCTCTGTTCTATTCTTCCCTTCTGTTCTATTCTCCCCTTGAAGTCTTCTCCTAAGATAAATGGAGCAGGAGCAGGCGTCTCTTCCCATAACCTACTCTCCCCCTGAAGAGATGACTGAGATGACGGGAAGTGGGATGAATATTCATCGAAAGTGACATCCATGGACACAAACCACTTACAAGACGAGGGATGGTAACACTTGTACCCCTTTTGTGTAGGAGAATAACCCACAAAGACGCATTTAAGGCCTCGAGGATCTAATTTTTTTGAGTGGGAGAATGATTGTGAACAAAACAAACACAACCAAACACTTTTGGAGGAATAGAAAATATAGAGGAAGGCTTAGTAAGAAGTTCAATGGGTGATTTCTTACCCAACACATAAGAAGGAAGGAGGTTGATAAGATAAGTAGCAGTAAGTACTGCTTCTCCCTAGAATGTTTTAGGGACATAGACCTAGCTATTTCTAACAATGACGATTTTTTTCTCTCGGCAACACCATTCTTCGGGGGGTATTAGTGCATAAGGTTTGATGAAGCATACTGTGCCCAGAAAAGTAGTGAGAGAGACCACCATAGATGTATTCTCCCCCTTTATCGGACCTAACAACATTAACAACAGTGTTAAACTGAGTACAAACCATCTTGTAGAAATTTTTAAAGATGGGAAACACTACATTTTTTTCCTTCATCAAATACACCTATGTCATGCGAGTACAATCATCAATAAAAGTGACAAACTATTTAAAGTCATTCAAAGCAGGAATATGTGAAGGACCCCAAACATCGGTATGTTTAATTGAAAAAAGAATCCTACTTTTATTATACTAGAATGAAAAGTAGCACGATGGTGTTTTCCGAGTTCACAAGCCTCACAAGATATCTCATAAACACTTTTATTAGGAACTAAAGCAGGAAATAAAAAACGCAATAAATAAAAAGATGGATGTCCCAATCTCTAGTGCCACAGCCATGTCTCCTTAGGAAGAATATCTCTCGGTGAATTATGAGCAATTGGTGTCAACTCCTCCTTAGTAGTTCCCTCGGGCAACAGAAAATAAAGACCGTTCTCCTCCCTACCACTGCCAATCGTCTTCTGCATGGAGAGATCCTAAAAGACACAGCGAAAAGAGAAAAAGGTTACACTGCAATTAAAATCCCGAGTAACACGACTAATAGAAAGAAGATTAGTCGAGAAATGTGGAACATGAAGAACGGAGGATAAAGTAAGAGAACTAGAGACATTTACGACACCTTTACCAGAAATGGAGGAGAATGAACCAACTACAGTTATGACTTTATCTTTCCCGGAACAAGGATTACAAGTATAAAAAATATTGGAAAGACCAGTCATGTGGTCGGAAGCTACTGAATCAATTATCCATGGCTGTCGAGAATCAATGTAAAAGGCTCTAGAAGAATTAGCAACATTACCTTTATGAGCAAAAGCAGTTGAAGCACTAGTGGAGGTATTCAGCTGAGCCATTATGCATTGAGTCTCAAGATTAGTGCTACTAATAGGTCCAGAAGAGGGGTGGAAGCAGGGATCTCCTCTTGAGGAGCATCGGAACCAGAAGATAAGTTAGCCCGTGGTCCATTACCACGACCACGACAATATCCACCACTACGACCTCCTGACATTGGAGGACGTCCATAAAGACTCCAACACTTATCACGGGTATGTCCAAGACGATTACAGCAGTCACACAACAATATATCCTTGTCATCTCCTCTTTCTAGAACCGGAATCTTACCAACAGGATGGGTAGAGGAGATCAAGGCAGAGCGCTCAGATGACTGGGGAAGCATGACTGAGCGGCGACTCTCCCTCATTCTGACCATGAGCAAATGCCTCTCTAAGTGTCGGAAGTGGTTCCATGCCAAGTATTCTGCTTCTAATCGGGTCAAGTTCTGGGTTAAGGCTAGCGAGGAATTTAAATATTCTTTCACTTTCAATGTAGGTCTTAAAGTTAGTAGCATCGGCAGAACACACTGGATGATATGTAAGAAGATGATCAATTCTCTTCCAAAGGACTCCAAGAGCTGTGAAATACTGTAAGGTGGACCTATCTCCTTGAACCTCTCCTTCGATAGCCAAACGCAACTCATAGATCTGTGCAACATTCCCTTTGCGAGAATAAGTCTCCGCAAGAGTATCCCAAATATCTTAGGTGGCAGCCATCCCAAAATAGGCTTCTGCAATATCTGGCTCCATAGAATGAGTGAGCCAACTCATCACCAAAAAATTATCAACTTCCCACTTGGCATAAGCGGGATCTTCCCAACTAAGGACCTTAATTGTACCATTCACATACCCAAACTTCAACCTACTTTTGAGCCAGAATGTAGCCGACTAAGACCAGGACAGGTAATTTTCACCATTAAGCAATGCTGAGGTGATTTTGGCCCCAGGGCTCTCAGTAACAAAGACTCTCTCATTACCTCCTGGAGAACTCGTAACTTCGGCAGACGTCGTAGGTATATCATCTTTCGTCATCCTGAAAAGATGTTCTCACACTCGTATTGGTGGTGGAATCAAGGCACCTAGTAATCACGGGCACCACTCTGGTGCAATTGTCCAAACTATGGACAAATCATTTGCCCAAAGAAGAACCTAAAAAGAAATCACACAAGTCATGATCAGATCCAAGTGATTATGAAACCCATATTTGATCTAGATAGAAGAAATAGGGAGATAAGGGGTGTCGGCTAGGGTTTTAACCAGCCAAGGGCTTGCGGCTGGTCAGTGGAGATGTTTTGGTGAGGTGATTTGGTGGTGTAGTGGTTCGACTGGGTGGATTAGGCCAGGGTTATGGTTCGGTGAGGCTAATGGTGATGTTTGGGGCGTTAGCTAGGTAGGGATGGTGTCTGGAGGTGTTCGGCGAGGCTGGTGGTGATGTTTGGTGGTGTCGGGTGGGTATGGATGTGGGCTAGTGGGGTTCGGCGAGGATGGTGGTGGTGGTGGTTGGTGGTGCGATTAGGTTGGTGGTGGAGTTGGGATCGAATCCCTCACTTAGAGAAGCTCTGATACCATGTTAATTTTAGAGAAAGCTTAGAAGGGGCTAATTGCCACTATCTCTTTTATTAATCAGATGTAAACCCTCACGAGTAAATTACAAGAGTACCCTTAGGTACAAAATATAATATAAGAAAATAAAACAATTAACTCTGAGGAGACTGAAGAGATGAAAGCACTTCGGAAAAATGGTACTTAGGAATTAGCAAAGTACCTCATGGGAAAAAGACATTAGAGTGCAAGTGGGTGTTCACTATGAAGCATAAAGCAGATGGTACAGTTGAGAGATATAAAGCCAAGTTGGTAGCCAAAGGCTTTACTCAGACTTATGGAGTGGGCTATCAGGAAACTTTTGCTCATGTTGCAAAGATGAACTCCATGCCGATTTTAGTATCTCTAGCAGCGAACCTGGAGTGGCCATTACACCAGTTTGATGTAAAGAATGCATTCTTGCATGGGGACTTAGAAGAAGAAATTTAGATGGACATTCCTCTCGGGTTTTAGAATGACAAGACCAGAGGGAAAGTGTGTCGTCTCAGGAAGTCGTTACACGGTCTAAAGCAATCTCCTAGAGCTTGGTTTGACAAGTTCTCTCAAGCTATGATCAGGAGTGGTTTTAGACAGAGCCAAGGCGATCATACCATGTTTATTAAGCACTCTTCACCCAAGGCGATCATACCATGTTTATTAAGCACTCTTCACAAGGGAAGGTGACTGCTTTGATTGTCTATGTAGATGATATTGTCCTAACAAGGAATGATTTGGAGGAGTAAAAAGTAGTCAGTAGTGGCTAGATCTAGCGCAGAGGCAGAGTTTAGAGCCATGGCACAAGGAGTGTGCGATTTGTTGTGGATCTAGATTGTGTTGTCAGACCTTGGATTTGGGCCAAAGGACTCCATGAAATTATACTGTGATAACAAAGCTGCTATTGATATTGCCCACAATCCAGTTCAACATGATAGAACTAAGCATGTTCAAATAGATAAGACACTTTATTAAGGAGAAGCTGAACAGTGGAAGCATTTGTACTCTGTTTGTGAGATCCGGGGAGCAGTTAGCAAATGTTCTGACAAAGAGTTTAGTCGGACGGTCGTTTCATTTTATTCTTAGCAAGTTGGGCATGAGAGATATCTACGCACCAGCTTGAGCGGGAGTGTTGAGAGATGTTATTTTATTGGACTTACTTTTATTTTTTATATTTTAACTTTATGTTGGGTCCTTATTGTAAGTACTCCAATCTTATACTGTATAAATAAAATTAGGAGAGCTGTTTCAGATGATTTCATAACCAAAGGAGTAAAAGAAGGGGGCCAAAATGCCACTTGCACTAACCACTACACACAATTTGCACGAATCATGGGGACTATACACAACATATGAGCGTCTACATTTTTAAAAGGTTGATTGGGTTCACTTTATTCTTCTCAAATAGTGCATAATTCCTATTGTTATATGCTAATTGAAGTTCTTTCCAGAACAGTGATGCAGGGTACTTGGACATAGATTCAACTTTGACAGAAGCCCAACTCAAATTTGCATTGGCTAACGAGTTTATTAAAACTCCATTCAACCAGCAAAGGAATCGACGACATACAATTGTGTAGAATGCTTAGGTATTACTTAATAACAGAAATATGACAGGGTTTACAAAAAATGCCACCAAAAGAGTACCCTCAGTTTATAGTAGGGAAAACTAGACTGGAATTCTATTTAATGCTACCCAGAAAAAAATGGAAAAAATGAGTTGAACAGAAAATTTTACTGAATTCTATCAGCGGAAAACAAAGAAAAACGTTATTAACTTGTAACCACGAAGGAAAACTGATCATTAGCCTGTGTGCTTTTCTCCATATACCCCAACCTATCAATCCGCTTAGATTAAGAAAAAATTTGGGGCTTGCTATAATACACACACCTATATATACATATACATATGCAACATACGAAGAATTATTGAAGGAAGTCTAAGTGCCTGTGTGAGTGGTCATACTGTGAGAAATTAGTTTGAACTGCTGCATTTACTGAGCAAAATATGTCACCACAGAAAAGGAAGAGAGTGAGAGCAAAAACAGAAACAATATCTTCATCAGTCACAGTCAAACAAGCTGTCGTTCAGTCATTCTAACAGAGACCGCGAACTCTACCTTCTGTCAGATTTTAAAGACCACTTGCCTTCAAACTTCTTAAAATCGCCGTCAACCATAGAAAAATGGAGTTCACGGTCATCAGCCTGAATTAGGGACAATAAACTTAAAGTCAATATGAGCTGATGAGAGTAAATCTGTAGTTAAACATAGAACAATCAGTAGTAAGATTTCCAATTCAATCAGGTCTTGAGGACAATAAAGCTCAGTTATGAACATAAGCAGCACAAAAATGTGCATTTTCTGTGAATTAAACAAATTCATTCAGTTATCAATAAATCAGTACATGCTTTTTTACACTAAATTTACTCAGTGATATTGTCATTCTCTGTTTCTTTCACCCTTCCGTTTATCAATATTGTGTTGTCACAACTTAGAAACTGATTGATAGTTTTTTTGTTTATGCAAAAAATTTTAGTTGCTACAAGCCTTCAATGACATGATTGATATGTCATATTTTGACTAGTTCTTTAGACCCATAAAATACAAAGTGATGAGTTGCTTATCAGTTCTATAGCTACCAATTCACATGCTGGGCTCTGTTTGGTTTCCAGATTTAGAGAAGGAAAGGAAAACAAGAATTTCGTATTTTCCTCCATGCTTTAATAACATTCGACGTTAAGATTTTTCAAAAGATAAGTTGTAACTAAGGAAAGAGAGAGGGAAGTCCAAAATTCAAAATTTTAATATATTTCTCAACATATTTTCTTCTCCTTCCTATTTTCCTCACGATTTCCTTATTAACCAAAAAGAAAGAAAAGTGTTCTCCTTAGTTTTTCCTTTTACTTTCCCTCGCTAAATCTATGAACCATACAAAGCCTAAAAGAAATAACGAACACTAATACTACCGTTTACGATAATATGAATCAAAGGACTAAAAAGCCACTTTATACTTAAGTAGGCCAAAAATTTTCAACCACCAGATGGTCAAGGTATCTCTGAGAAACCGTGACTTTGGAGCATGTACTTATACGGGGAATTTAAAATATATTTTGTGTGAGTTCTTTTGCAGTGTGGATGATGTGTAAAGAGAGGTATAACACGTAGGCAGGTTAGTGTGGGCTAAGTACAGTAAAATGATAGTAGAGTAAATGGTCCCAGAGAGGATGTGGCTCGAGTGAGAGCCAAGGTAGTTCCAAAGGGTAGAGAGAGAGAGAGAGAGAGAGAGAGAGAAGCAGCGGTGGTGAAGGGGTGTACAGTAAAGTAAACGGTGGAGGTTGTGGGAGGAATTGAGGTTATGGATTTGATGGAGTTATGGCGCTATGAAGGTGTTTGAGAGGCTAAGGTTGATGGTGAAGGGTGGAGTGATGAGGACAATGGAGGATAAGGGTTGAAAGTGAGAGCTTTTTGTTAGTCATAGGTTGTTTTGAGAATAAAGATGCCATAGGGAATGAGAGTGACTTCTTGTTGTGACTTGTCCCCTTTGGTTGAGTGGGGTGGGAATACTTGTAAGGTTTTTGGGCGGCGTGGTAGTGGTTGAAGACAACTAATGAGATGTGAGTTTGTTCGGCAAGGCTTTGAGGCATTGAGGCGTCGAACGGCGGATATTAAATGTGAGTAAATTCCGCAAGATTTCGGGAGGTTTACGGTATGGGACTTTTTGCGGCGCGGAGTGATGGTGAGGTGAGATTTATGTAGAGGGCGTTGTCCAGGTGTGTGTGGGTTGGTGTGTTAAACAAGGGGTTATGGTTGTGGAGGTACAAGTTCCTTTTGTTTCTAGAGAGGGGGGGTACTTGAGGCCGGGGGAGTGGCACGTGAGGAGTCACGTGTCTCTCTTTCTCTTTTGGAACCAACCCTAACTTTGCCTCTGCGAAGAGCGCTAACTTAGGGAGCTGCCCTTGACCCTAGCCACCTAGCCATGAACTCTCGAGGGTCCTAATAGATGTGGCCACCTCGAGTACATTGCTCCTTAACCGAGGGTGGTCGATCCAAGTGTGAGTGTGCTATTGCCTATTGGTAGGCATATATATTATAATAATATAATATATATATATATACATATATGTATGAATATATACATATATAAACATAAGTCACTTAGGTGACTTGTAAGGGTAAGGAGAAATGGAGTGTGCACTGTGCAAGGCAAGCCCTTGGAATGATAGGTGTACTTGGAGTGGTGAACGCACTGCTGGGCAGCAGAGGGTTGTGTCCTACTGTCCTTGGAGTGGGGAACGCACTGCTGGGCAGCAGAGGGTTGGTGTCCTTGGAGAGAAAAACGCACGCAGCGGGGCAGCGGAGTTGGTGTCCTTTGAGTGAGGAACGCGTGCGGCGTGGAGGGGTTAGTTGTACTTGGAGATGTGAAACGTGCGATCCAGTTGATGCCCCGTGTGAGTGTGTTCAGATGATATTTTGAGATTCGGATCCATAGGTGTGGAAGCAAGTCGACAACCCATCATGCCTGTATCACTAAAAAAACCCAGTAGATATTTCCTTTGAGTCATTGAGATCCCATGACGAGACTGGGCAATCTCAATACCAAGGAAGTACCAAAGGGGACCCAAATCTTTAACATAAAAAATAGTTCCAAGTTTCTTCTTTACCCCTGAGTAACAATAATATCATCGACATACACAGAGAAGATGATACATCGACTGTCCGGACTACGTCTAATGAAGCAAGTGTAATCGGAATGGCATCTGGTGAATCCAATACACAGAACCACATCACTAAAGCGACTGAACCATGCCCGAGGAGACTGTTTCAACCCATAAGTGACTTACTTATGCAATCGACCAACTTTCCCAGAATACTCCCCATCACCCCGAAAACCCGAAGGAGGGTCCATATAAATAGTCTCCTGAAGATCCCCATTCAAGAAAACATTTTTGACGTCAAGTCGATGAAGAGGCCAAGAGTAGGAACCAGCCAAAGAAATAATAAGACGAACAGTAGTGAGCTTGGCCATGGGAGCAAAGGTGGCACTGAAATCTTTGCCTAGAATTTGAGTAAATCCTTTGGCAACCAGGCGAGTTTTATAACGATCAATAGTACCATCAAGAAGATACTCAACGGTGAAAACCCATTTGCACCCCACTGTCTTTTGACTCTTTTCCCCCGAAGGGAGAGAAACAAGCTCCCAAGTTTTGTTTCGCAGAAGGGCATCCATTTCTGCTAGCATGGCATTGACGACCCAGGGTGAATTCTGGAGAGCCTCAGACACAGACCGAGGAATTAAAATAGAATCAACCTGACTAAGGAAAGTATGGTAGGGACCTGAAACAGCAGAATAAGAGATATACTGGGAGAGAGGATGATTAGCAGAGCAAGAGTAACCATACCGATTTACCGGGCAAGAAAAACGGGTGAATTGTCTTAGTGGTGGAGGAGGACCTGATCCGGAGAAGTATTGGGTAGCAGAGCATGAGCCTATGGACGTCAAGAGTAACGGAATTCAGGAGAAGATGTGATTACTGATGGAAGGGAAACCTCAGGAGTAGGAGAGTCAAAAACGAGAATAGGACGGGAAAGTTCATCTGTTACAAGAGGAGTTTCATGAGGGACCGAGGCAGGGGAATGATGAGGACCTGCAAAGAAAATAACATCTTCCAAAAAAGTAACATCCATAGAATTATAAAAACGACAAGCAATAGGATCATAGCACCGATAACCTTTAGACATGGGGGAATACCCAAGGAAGACACAACGAATAGCCTTATCATTTAGTTTAGTGCGATGAGGACTGCGGTCCTGAACAAAACATGTGCATCCAAAAACACGGGGTAAAACATAAAAATAAAATTAAATTAAATTAAAAAAAAAAAGTACAATCGGGCTGAAGAGTATGCAGTGGTGCCTTCCCATTCAAGACACGACTCGGGGTACGATTTATGAGATAAGTTGTTATGAGAACAGCAAACTGCCAGAAGCATTTAGGCACCTCCATTCCACGAAGAAGGCTACAGACAATAGACAAAATGTGACAGTTTGTGCGTTCCGCCACACCATTCTGTTCCGGGGTATATGTACAATTGAATTGTTGGAGGATACCCTAGTTATTTAGTGTTAGAATTAGGAGTTAATCCTGGGATTTTATTATCACATTTATGGGTCATGTTGACCATTGTTATGAGATTTTTATTATCTTTTATTTTCTTTTACTCTCTTTCCTTTTATTTTTAATCTTATAACCTATATAGCCTTAGGATGTAGGTAATACAATTTATCCTTTTCCATAATTCTATTTGGTATCAGAGCCTAAAACTGCTAACCCTAACCCTAACCCCTTCACCACCCTTGCGTCCCACCACCCACCACTTCCACCCTTCCTGCGCCACCTCTACCACCCTTGCCTGACTCTCGCCGGGATCCCAGACAAAGCCGCAGTCCCGCCAAGACCCCCGCCCAATCGCAGCAGCACAAAGCCTCTCTCGACTCTGTTGCAGCTTTTGGCTGCTTTTTTGTTTGCCCTCTTTGGGCCTACTTTTCATGATGTACTAGAGCCTTTATGTGCTCTTAGTCGTTTGTTTAGGTGAGCCGAGTGTCCGACTGCCCCGTTGTTTTTCGCCGCGTGTCCGGCTGTGGTTGTTCTCTTTCTTCCCAGATCTATTATGTTTTTTCTTGGGTTGTTCTGCACTCAGTTTTTAGCTTGCTTCTATGGCTAAGGAAACTAGTAAGGATGTCACTGTTACTACAGTTCCACGCTCTGACCCCTCACTTTCTCATACTACACTGGCTCAACATGTTACGACTGTACTGTTAACTGGGAAGAATTTCCATGCCTGGTCTAATTCTCTCCGCCTCTTTCTTGGAGGCAAACGCAAGATCGAATGGTTACTTGGCAAGGAAAAATCACCGGGAGAATCTGATCCTAAATATGAAGAATTGTACACCGACAATTGTATTATTCTGGGATGGGTGTTTAACTCAATGTAAGAGCGGATTTACAACATGTTCATGTACCACCGCAATGTTTTTGACCTCTTGACTGCCCTGAATAAAATTTATGCTCATGCTTACAACGATTCCTGTTTTTTGTTAGCTCTATCAGGATATCTCACATGCTTCTCAGGCCACTTTGGGACTTTCTGTTACGAATTACTTTGGGTACCTGCAGACTCGCTGGGAGGAGCTCTCTTAATATGAGCCTATTATCGACTTTCATAATGATGGTGTTGTTGAGACCAGTGTTTTGAAAACCGGACCGTTCATCGAACCGGAAAATTGACCGGGTCACGGGTTAGAGGTTCAACCGTCAGGTGAACCGTAATCAACCCGTGATGTCATAATTATGTCAAATTTAATTATTTATATTTATACGTAAGTCTTAATAAGTAAATATACACACAAAAAAAATACAAAAATACACAAAAATTCAAATTTTATTTTCACACTAGTATAAATTATTAAGAAATTCAAAAAAATGTAGGGGAAATAAAAATAAAAATAAAAAAATAAAAAAAAAATAAAAAATAAAACTTTTGTAGGCAAAAAAAGGTTTTGAGCGATTTTGGTAAAAAAAAAACGGTTTTTGAACGGTTTTGAACGGTTCTGAACAGTTTCCGAACGGTTCTCACCGGTTTTGGGCGGTTTTGGTGTCGTTAACGGTTACCGAGTCAAACCGGACCGGAAAACTGACAGGTCGACGGTCCAACCGGTTGAACCGGCCGGTCCGGTCCGGTTTTTAAAACCATGGTTGAGACCAAGTGCCTTGATCGTCATCATCCCTACCGGTTTTTGATGGGCCTAAAGCCCGAATTTGAGGCCCTTCACACGCAGATCCTTAATATTGTCCCCTTACCCTCTTTAGTTGAGGCTTTTGCTACCGTGGATGGCGATGAGCGACATCGTCGCATTATTCCTATATCTGGTGACTGGCCCTCCTCCGTTTGTTCCTGACCAGATGGCATTTACTGCTCCTTCGGGTCCTCGTTTCACCGGTTCTCGTTTTTTCTGTCAACACTGTCACAAGCCTGGCCATACCATTAACCGTTGTTTTGATCTTTATCCCGAGTTGAAGCAGCAACTTACTAAGAGTCGGCCTCCCGCTGGTCGTGGGAGAGGTGCCCCTCGTACTGGTGCTGTGGTTGAAGTCAACTCCCCGTCACCTGATTTTGGACAGTTTCAGTCACAGATTGCCCAGTTGCAGTCTCACTTGGGCCTGGGGGCCTCCTCTTCTTCTTCCGGACCCACCGCTGCTGTTGCCACAGGTGCCCTTCATGGTAAGTCCACTCACCCCACATGGATTTTGGATTATGGTGCGAATAATCATAGGACTGGTGAGTCTTCTATTTTTATTTCTCCCTTTACCTCTATTAATCAATCGGTCTGTATTGCTGATGGGTCTTTTGTCCCCGTACATAGTTAGGGTGACGTTTATTTGTCACCCAATATTACCCTTTCGTCTGTCTACTATGTTCCTAACTTTGCCTACTATGTTCCCAGTTGAAGTCTCACTTGGGCCTGGGGGCCACCTCTTCTTCTTCCGAACTCACCGCTGCTGTTGCCACAGGTACACCTACTGCCCTTCATGGTAAGTCCACTCACCCCACATGGATTTTGGATTATGGTGCAAATAATCATAGGACTGGTAAGTCTTCTATTTTTATTTCTCCCTTTACCTCCATTAATCAGTCGGTCTGTATTGCTAATGGGTCTTTTGTCCCCGTACATAGTCAGGTTGACGTTTATTTGTCACCCAATATTACCCTTTCGTCTGTCTACTATGTTCCCAACTTTGCCTATACTCTCCTTTCGGTTAATCGTCTCGTCAAAGATCATAATTGTGCTATTGTGTTCTTACCCGTTTGTTGCTATTTGTAGGACCTGACTTCGAAGAAGATTTTTGGCAGGAGGGCATGAGCGTGACGGTCTATACTACTCTTCATTTTTTGGGACGCAAGCTACTAGTTTATCTGTTTCTATTAATTCTGTCTTACCGAATTCTAATAACTATGTTTTTAGCCTTAAGACTTTAGATTTGTAGCATGCTCGTCTAGGTCATGCAAACTTTCAATACTTGTGTTGGTTATTTCCTCCTTTGAATAAAGCTTGCAAGGATCTCCATTTTAATTGTGTGGTTTGTGAATTGTCTAAACATACTCGCACTTCTTACATTCCACGCATGCATAGAGCACCTAGTGCCTTTGATCGCATTCACTCAAATGTTTGGGGCCCTTCTCCTATCACGACCTTGTCACAGCACTGTTATTATGTCACGTTTATTGATGATTACACTAGTTGTACTTGGACTTATCTAATGAAGAAAAAATATGACGTCTTTACGCACTATAGAAATTTTCTGCAAATGATTAAAACTCAATTTCATACTGTTGTGCGTAATATACGGTCTGATAATGGTCACGAGTATATCACTGATGAATTTAGGGCTGCCCTTAACAAAGAGGGAATTCTTCAACAACTTACCTGTCTATACACCCCTGAACAGAATGGTGTGGTGGAACGTAAAAACCGACACATCATGATTGTGGTAAGATGCCACTTGTGTGGTATAAACATCTCAAAATAATTTTGGCATATGGCCATCCTTACTGCCACTTATCTTATTAACCGTACTCCCAATCGTGTCCTTGGAGGAAAGGCACCTCTTCATTGTCTTAAGCATGATGTCACTCTCTTTCCTATTTTACCACGTGTGTTTGGATGTACTTGCTTTGTTCAAAATAGGAGTCCTACTACAACAAAACTTGATGATAAGGTTGTTCGTTGTATTTTCTTGGGATACTCCTCCATGTCAAAGGGGTATCGATGTTATGATCTTGTTACCCGACACTTATATCATTCTTTGGATGTTACTTTTCTGGAAACTGTTCTCTTTTTTCCAGGTCCTCTCCTTCTGTAGGGCAGGCACCGGTGGAGCCAGTTGTGGCCGATGAATCCATGCCTCCAGTTATCACTAGTGATCCCTCGTAAGTTTATTCTCGCCGCCCACACTCCTCTGATCCCCCTGCCAACGTCTTCTCCAGATTCAGGTATCCCTTCTCCTTTATCTCCTGTTGTTATTTCTCCCCATTATCCTACTCTGTGGTAAGATGCCTCTTGTGTGGTATAAACATTCCAAAATATTTTTGGCTTATGGTCATCCATACTGCCACTATCTTATTACCCGTACTCCCAGTCGTGTCCTTGGAGGAAAGGCACCTCTTCATTGTCTTAAGCCTGATGTCACTCTCTTTCCTATTTTACCACGTGTGTTTGGATGTACTTGCTTTGTTCAAAATAGGAGTCCTACTAGGACAAAACTTGATGATAAGATTGTTCGTTGTATTTTCTTGGGATACTCCTCCATGTCAAATGGGTAGCGATGTTATGATCTTGTTACCCGACACTTATATCATTCATTGGATGTTACACCCCTGGAAACTGTTCCCTTTTTTCCAGGTTTCTCTCCTTCTGCAGGGCAGGCACTGGTGGAGCCAATTGTGGCTGATGACTCCCTTCCTCCAGTTATCACTAGTGATCCCTCGCAAGTTTATTCTCGCCGCCCACGCTCCTCTGATCCCTGCCAACGTCTTCTCCAGATTCAGGTATCCCTTCTCCTTTATCTCCTGTTGTTACTCCTGAAACTGTTTCTCCCCATTATCCTACTCTGTGGTAAGATGCCTCTTGTGTGGTATACACATACCAAAATATTTTTGGCATACGGCCGTCCTTACTGCCTCTTATCTTATTAACCGTACTCCCAGTCATGTCCTTGGAGGAAAGGCACATCTTCATTGTCTTAAGCCTGATGTCACTCTCTTTCCTATTTTACCACGTGTGTTTGGATGTACTTGCTTTGTTCAAAGTAGGAGTCCTACTAGGACAAAACTTAATGATAAGGTTGTTCGTTGTATTATCTTGGGATACTCCTCCATGTCAAAGGGGTATCGATGTTATGATCCTGTTACCCGACACTTATATCATTCTTTGGATATTACTTTTCTGGAAATTGTTCCCTTTTTTCCAGGTTCCTCTCCTTCTGCAGGGCAGACACCGGTGGAGCCAGTTGTGGCCGATGAATCTATTATACCCTGTCCTGTACCTATTCTAAACTCCACCGATGACTCCCTACCTCCAGTTATCACTAGTGATCCCTCGCAGGTTTATTCTCGCCGCCCACGCTCCTCTGATCCCCCTGCCAACGTCTTCTCTGGATTCAGGTATCCCTTCTCCTTTATCTCCTATTACTCCTGAAACTGTTTCTCCCCGTTATCCTACTCGTGTTCGACACGCACACCCCCCACCCCACCCCCCCCGCCCCCCCCCCCCCCTGCGCTCGTTTTTTGTTGTCAAATAGTACTAACCGTCCTATTTCTAAGTATGTTTCCTATCAGGGTTTATCTCCTTCTTATCAGTTTTTTCTTAGTCATGTGGATTCGGTTCTTATTTCTCGTTCGGTTCATGAGACTCTTCAGAATCCTAAGTGGGTGGCAGCTATAAAAGTATAAATGGATGCTCTTCAGGGTAATCAAACTTGGGAGCATGTTCCTCTTCCTGTGGGTGAGCGCACGGTTGGGCGTAAATGGTTCTTTAGCCTAAAGTATTTGGCTGATGGGACTATTGATCGCTATAAGGCTTGTTTGGTTGCTAAGGGCTTTACTCAAATTCCTGGTAAAGACTTTGGTGCCACTTTTGCTCCTGTGGCCAAGTTAACTACTCTTCGTCTCCTGATCTCTTTAGCAGCTTCTTCTTCATGGCCCCTCCACCAACTCGATGATAAGAATGCTTTTCTTAATGGTGACTTGACTGAGACTATTTATATGGATCCTGTTGATCTGTTATGTTAGTTTTTATAATGTTTTATAGGAAAAATACAAATAAGATCAAATCTGTCAAAATAAATTCCGATAATTCCAATAGTAAATAATATCTACATGATGAACTACAAAGGATGATTACACCCTACTCATGCACATTGATAGTGAATAAACAAACCTTTGTTTATCTCAATAATCATAGTATTGATCAGGAACTAAAGGACAAAGCCTAAGGTGTTATAGAAAGCAAGGAACGATGCGAGTTCCGAAGCATAAAGAATAATCTGGCCATAAACTACGAGAACATTTAATAGTCAACAAAAAAAAGTATCGTTACATGTAAGATAGGGTGGTGTAAGTCATAAAATGTCCTAGACACACACACTCAACATCAGTAGGTATTGCCTTGATCATACGTAGTATAGCTTTACATTATCCTATTTAGCTGTGTCCCAGATGATCTTTTAGTAGTTCTAGTATACGGACATAGCATGTAGGAATAACAAGCTTACCGAATTGGGGAACTCTTGGAGATCCAAGACCACACGAGCTTCTATATGCCAATATAATGCCCTTTGCAGGCCTCGCTGCTCCAACCACACCCTCCCTGGATGTGGGCAAGGAATTCTCCCACTAACACTCAAAACCAGTAAATTAGAAGCAATAAAGAGAGCAACTGGAAAATAAAGTTGAGGCAAAACCAAAATTAAAGGTAGCAACAGATGACTGGCATATACACAAAAATAACCAGGTTATTGTTAGGGATTACCCTATCCCAGGATCTGTGAAATACGAAAAAAAACAGATAAAACAAGAATCACACAAGAAAACCAGATTTACGTGGTTGACACAAGACTAGGGCTACGTCCACAAAGTGCTGAGATTTACACTAGGATTGAAAGGAAGAAGGAGAAGATTGCAGGGTACATTGATGGCAGCCCTTCTATATAGCATAAAATTCGGGATAGCTCTAAGAGTGCAAATTACCAAAATACCCTCAATAAAAGCGATAAAAGTCTTCTCATGCTCTACGAGAGTGTGCCTTAGTGCACTTCAGGCTCCACACAACCTATCAATTCCTTCACTTTGTGAAAAAATTCATGAGATTGTATTTTTTTTGCCATATAATATTGTTTTAACACAACCTTTCAGATGATGATAAACAATTTTACTGAAGTTGAAAAAATGCTGATTAGTTTAGCAAATGCACCTGGAACAGGAAAAGTTAACTGAAGTGTAGCATGCAGACAAACAAGTATCAAGACTCAACTATATACACTATCTACAATCTGCTCCGATATTTTTAAAAATATATATATGCGAGTCTTTTTTTCATAATTCTTTTCCAAAACAAAAATAAATAAAATGTCTTGACACACACAAAGGTTTCATATTCACTTTCAGGAACCTGTTAAAAGTTAACCATGATAGAACATAGTAACAATATTATCTCCTCTTATGCTGCAGCACCCTTTACTGACACCATATATTTCCCCCTCCGGGACCCACCCGCCCACCCACCCCAAACAAACATGGGGAGGGAATGAAGAAAATCTCGTCAAATTCATTTTGCTGTTTTATTATCGTTGTTTATGTTATTGTCACTATTATTATTAGCATTATTAACTGTTAATGCATTTGGGAACCAAATGTTGGATTCAAATTTGAGAAGCATAACATTACTCATTAAAAAAAAAAAAAAAAGCGGGGGGGGGGGGGGGGGGGGGTTTCAAAATTCGTTAAAAACATCGTTAGAATTATGTCAACAATTGTGAGAGAATTGTAGATATATGCATATGCATCATGTACAACTATTCATAGGTTCAGAGAGAGAAGTTGTGGGTGCATTTAGAATTTCTCCAGTTCTGATGAATTTTTTGCAACAAAATTGAAACTTCAAGATCTAAATTGTCATCATTGTAAACTATGAGAGTGCAAAGTGCAATTAACCCAACAAAAGGCCACCATTTTTTGCGGATAAAAACTTTAGTAAAGTTGGTTCAATACAATTCATTAGTTTCCTCAATTTCTAAAAAAAATTAAAAAAAAAAAACAGTTTTAAAATAATACAATCTTAAAAAAATAGTTTAAAAACTGTGTGAGAGGAACTAACGAAAAATACTGAATTATTATCCATTTTTTGCAGAGAGAGAGAGAGAGAGAGAATTTTGACATATTACCTGCAAACGAGATTGGGGATGAAATCGGCGAGTCTCTCGTAGTCAGTTAGGGCATTCCAAACCGATTCGATCTCAGCATTCACCAAAATTTCAGCTTTAACTCTGCGTTCCCTCCACGATATCACTTCCACGTCACAATTAACATTTCTCTCTCCTCCTCCTCCTCCTCCTCCTTCTCCTTCGTTACATTGATTTCTGGTTCTGTGTTTACTCCCATTGTTGAAGCAATTCGCGAAGTGACTCTTAGGGTTCCATTTCGGCCTATCATCAATTGAAGAAGAGAAGACTACGCAATTGTTGCGATTCCAAGTGGTAGATTGCAGTAAATTGACATATCTAGGGTTTGTTTGGAGAGTGAAGTTGATGAGAGAGAGTGAGAGATGACTCATGTTCAAAGCCTTACAGGGGATCATTGAGAGAGAGAGAGAGAGAGAGAGAGAGAGAGAATGTGTGTAGTGTGTACACTGTAGTACAGTGTGGGTTTTTCATTTATTCGACCGTTAATTCCACACCACTCAGTTTTGTGTATTTTTGTCGTTTTGTGTCTCTGTGGCTCAGCTCTCAACTATCTACTGTTTCGTTGTTCGTCTTTTTCTTTTGTTAAAAACAGTGTGGTGGATTGGATATTTACTAAATGCAACCGTTCAAAGTCGTGTATTCCGTCGAATTTTTCCGACAGAATAGGATATTTTTGGACTATATTGCTTATATTTAAAAAAATTTAGGGATTAAATTAATGTAATTGACATTATAGGGATTAAAATAATACAGGACCAAACGTCAGGACTACATTTGTAGACATGGATCAAATTGATGCAATTAAAATTACAGGGACTAAATGAGATAGGAACAAAACTTCAGGGATAGATTTTGTATTTAAGTCATATTACAACTTAAATAGTTTGGGTCAGGTCGGGTCGAGTCTCAAATTATTACATTGTTCTATGGTCCATGATCTGAATATTACAGTTGATCACTACAGGAAACGAGAACTAACAACCGAGAATCATTCTATGGTCCATGATCCGTAGTCTTTCTAATGTCGAAAATTAACCGCCGAGAAAAGCAAATTTTTCTGTAGTGGATATGGTCAGCTAAATGGCCAGGCCAATCACCAGAAGACACCTGGCATTGCCTAAGAGATTAGTTCAGATCAAATCAAGTTATTTACGACTTGATCTCATACGAAACCCAATTGGACTCAAACACCTCTCTTATTAAAAAAATATAAAAATAATTCAATAGCTACACATCAAACATACATTCTTGAATACTCATATTCTTTCCATCAAAGGCTAACTTGATCGTTGGAGGAAACGTTGGGCTCAAACTCATCATCTTTACTTGCAGATGTTCAAGAGAATATCTAGTTCACGCTCTGTTGCAATGTTTGGCTATAGTAATATTATAACTAAGACTATTAAGGTAACTTTATTTTTTTATGAAACATGTGGAAAGCATTTTATTCACAACCAGAAGCAATATCAAAAGCAACAAACTGACTAACAATGGAGGGAAACTCCTCCAACCAAGCGTACAACTTGTGTCCATAATTGTCGTAGGATTATGGACATGCATTATATACAAGTTTGAGTTCATATCGTCTGTGATAGTGTTATTTGATGTCAATATGTTTAACTCGTGGTCCATCAATGCAACCTGCGCACTAGCTATTAACCAAGAGTCTTCCATTCTTGTGAATGAGATTCATCACTCTACCATTTAAGACGTTAATCGTGCTACAGTATATACCTAATAAGTTATCCCGTCTTATCATCCACTATGACTTATTTGAACAATCAAGGAATAGTGATTCATATCTTCTCATGTGTAATCACATACACAAATGAATCACATACAAGGATGTTCAGGGATATCGACCTTACCATTAATATCATAAAATGACGTACATAAATGGATTATGATATTACATAGTCCAACTAACTGGTTCGAGGGCATATTTCCAACAAACCTCCACTTGCACTCATAACCACTTAAGTGTTAAAATAAACACTACGACTGTCTATGTGACATGTCAAAATCCTTAACTTGTATGGATTTGTAAAGGGATATTCCTGATTATCACCTGACACAATCTTGTTCGCTCTTATTATTTTACTTCGGGAGTGCCAGAGCTGTTTAAAGCTCGATTTTGTGTGTGTGTGTGTGTGTGAAGGCAAACATGATTTTTCCTAATATTTTTGTGCGAGTAATGCACGATCTGACTTCTATCGTATTGGTGATTGTTAAAAACTAGTAGGAAAGTACCCTAGTTATAGGTTCTTTGACAATATTGAAGCATACAAGTCAAATTATGTCATAAAGATATTAAAGCAACCAAAATAAATCAACAAGCTTTACAGGGCGATCAGAGTACCTTGAAGAGAAAGACATTCTGATGAATAAATCTTGGAACTAATATTATGTAAGGACTTAAGAACAGACTATGACTTGAAATAAGTTCTATAGAAATGAAATGACAAAGGGAATGCTTTCTAAAGAGTGTTGTGTTTAGTATGCTCTTTGGAGTTTTTGTTTGAGACACAGGGTCCTTTTCTTCTTGGACCATGTCTTGTATTTATAGAAGAGAGGCACTTGCTTCTGGCAGTTACAGGCTAAACGGGCTTAGGGGCTGCGTCCAATATGCTATAGCCATGTTGGTTGTTCTTGTATCTTCTCAACTCCCTCATTAGTTGAAGCTTCGTCTCACTGTCTTGGAACCTGTGTTTCCATCATGAGTTCTGACAACTTTAGAGATTTCTCTCATCTTTTAGAGATATTTGCTCGTTGGAACCCATACAAGGCTTCTTGAGGAAGCTTTCATCAAGTCGGTGAAAGAGGCAGCACGATAAGAGGCAACACGATTGAGAGGCAATACGATGGAGAGACAGCACAATGAAGAAGGCAGTACGATGGAAAAAAGTCCATCGGGCTTGTAGCTTGTTGATTCAAGGCTGACCTTTTGGTTTCATAGTCTACACCTATCGTGCTATTTGGACTTATGCACTTTTTTTTTGGGTGCATACAATTGGCCCCCAAAACGTGACATTAAGGGGTCACAACATTTATTGTAAAATTTTGAATTTTAAGCAGACCACGTGTCGCTTTAGGGATAAGTCAGTTTAAAGTTTTGAAATGAAAAGGCACCTCGTTTCTCGTGGCCGAGTAAAACTTGGGACACAACCAAATACACAACTTTTGGGACACAACTCAATTAATGTGTCTATCTCTCTCCTGTGATGTAACTGGACCCCACAATGACAGAGCAGAGAGATAGACACATTAATTAGGTTGTGTCCCAAAAGTTGTGTGTTTGGTTGTGCCCCAAGTATTACTCCTCGTGGGCGCACGTGTGGGAAAGGCTATAAATATGCCTCGTTACCCATCTTTTCATCCATCTTCTTCCTCTGCTATTAGGGTTGCTCAAAATCCACCCATCCACTCGACTCACCTGACCACCCAACTTACCCGTAGCCTTATTTTTTATTTTTAAACAATGTGGGTAAAGTCACGGGTCTTGGTGGGTGGAAACCCGACAGTTTCGGGTAGAGTCACGAGTCTAGGGGGTGGAAACCCGATTCACCCAACCTAACTCGAAACACAATTAATTCTTTTGAACAAAATATGTGTAATATGCTTATATTAGTATATGCATTATGTATTATATAGTCTTTAATATATATATATATATGTAATACAATCAGGCTCTAAAGAGGGGCCCCTCTCTTTATTAAAGAGAAGGCCTCTGTTTTGGCCGTCAAATCTAGTTTTTAAACACGATCCAACTGTCAAAAGAGGCCCTCTCTTTGCTAAAAAGATGGTGCCCTCTTTGGAGAATTTTTGATATGTAATATGCTTATATCAGTATATGTATTATGTATCATATAGTCTTTAAAATATATATGTTATATGCTTATATCAATAAAATAGATGTCACTAGTGGAGATATAAAAACATTAAAACCATCAAACTAGCACATGACTATGTATTATTTTTTTGTTTGGTCAAAGCTTTGGTTAGCACATGACTATATAGACAAAGTCATTCAAAGCAAAAATAAATAAATAAAATGTAGACAAAGTCATCTGTAAAGCAGATATTTGATCGAGAAAAATGAGACAGTCGGGTTTCACCCGACTCACGCGATGAGTCGGGTGCACCCGACAAAACGAATGGATGATGGGTGGCAGGAGGGCATACCCGACTATGTTCGGTTGGATGAGCTAGTGAGGGCCAAACCCAACCCACCCGACTTGTGAGCACTATGGATATCACATTTTTCTTACCCACAACTTTCTTTTTCAATTTTCAAATTCAAACACGAGTCGCCACTTAATTTTTAAAAGGAAAATTAAGAAACCATTTTAAAGCAAATTGATCTTTTTGGAAACCAGAGATTTCTAGGTCCGGGGATTATGGAATGAGAGGGGAAGGAGCCCGACAGACTAAAACACCCCTTCTCATCCTATCTCGCGATAGGCCTCTACTCAACATCCTTTTAATCGAATTATTAAACTAAATGTGCCATCAACTAATACATAGATATAGGTATACATTGCAAAAGCATGTCTAAAGGGTGTAAGATTACTAATGGTAAAATATCATTCAAAACCACATAGTTCAATTAGCAGGCAATATGATATGCAATAGGGAACAAAAAGAACTTACCTGGAGTCTAGCCGCGATTATGGAAACATGTAATACATGCAAGTAAATAAAAACCTAAGGGAGTCTCTAATCCATATATACACATAAGGCAAAACCTAATTCTAAGGTGTCGCACATAAAGTCGAAAAATCAATAAAATCAAGAAATTAAATAAACTAAAGAGAAGTTTAAGAAATCATGCCTTAATAGTGCTACAAAACAAAGGGTTAGTCCACATGCTTTAGATAAGATATAATATGGAATTCTAAATATCATCCTTAGGCTTCTAACTTGAATCTATTAGGTATGAAAGAATTGACATAACTATGAATTCTTTTTAATTAATTGGAAATACATCACTTCTATAGATATACAAGTCTCAACTAGGAGCCAATGTAATGTCCATATAGAGATGGTGTAGTCCTAATGTGGTCATAAGGAGCTTACAATTAGGTTCAATTAAGTGCAATTTAATCCCAATGCAAAGCAAGTCCTAAATACAAATATTAACCTATATGAATGAATGCATATGAATACGTGAACAAGAGTAGGTTATGAGATATTCATTAGTTAGGATCATTTAGCCTCTAGATTTAAATTTGACTAATCATTATCAAAATATGTCTTAAGCCCTAGGTCATAGAAAAGCCATTTGAACCATTATTTACAAAGTTTGTTAAATCTGTCATAAAATTTTGAAAATTACAGAGAGCAAACCAGAACTTCAAAAATAGAAAAGGCATGCTTCCCATAGTTTGCTGTCAATGAATTTTGGACACAAGATGCCTCTATGAGTCTAGTTTCCAACCCAAAAAGAAAAATCAAAGATCAACAGTTCAATCTCTGGGAATTGGACGAACACTAGATATCACTCAGAAATTTACAACTCTCTGTCCAGAGTTTTTATAATGATTTTCTAAAAATAGAAAATAAATCCAAAAGACTCTAACCTTTTTAGGAGATCTTATTAACACATTAAACTTCATAGAAAAAAATATTTGAGGTCAAGAATGCTTGATTAAGGCTCTAATTTACTTATTTCAAAAAGTGTTACTATTCTAAAATTCTGGATAGATTATGGTTGCTTCACAAAACCTATGACCAAACTACTTTAAACATGAAATCTTATTAAAACAAAAATCACAGTGGTAAAACTTTGTGTTATTGACACTCTCCAGTTGGTTTTATTCAATTCCAGCTGTCCATTATTTAACTAAAAATCCTTGATCAAAGGTGGTTTATGGATTCACTGCACCATTATCAAGTTTCATTTGTGTTAAATCTATCTACTAAGCCATGGAGATTGGCTTAACCCAAACTATTTCTCCTCCCATTTGATGGTCATTGGAGACCAAAGACATTTATATTTATAGATTTCAATGGAGTATGGAAAAACTTCATGAAATCTCAAAGTAATGAACCTAAACCATGGAGATAGGTTTAGACCCATTGACCAAATATGCTAACATCAACCTTAATCCTCTTGTGAATCATGAATTCACAAGGAGATTAAAGGATTCCAAGTCCAAGGATTCAAGTAAGACATTAAAGGTCTCATGAATCCTAAGAGATAAACATAATCAATAAGAAAAAGGAAACCAAGGCTTAAATAATATCTAAGTTAACTTCATGATTTATTTAATCTTAGACCGTAAGCCACTTTTGATCCAAACCAATGAATTGAAAGATCAATCACAATATTAGTGGTGTGTGATGAAATGAGGTAGGAAGGGAGCTTTTGAAAATGTGTAAGAGATCCTAAAGAAATCTATATATTGTGATTGAACTTGAACTAGAGACTAATTAACTTAGAGGTTACCTCCAATTATCCTCAACTTTTAAGTGTTTGGAGGTCTTTCAAAGGTGGTTCAAGCTCTTCTTTTCTTAAACTTTTCTAAGACTTTTTCTTAATTGTGTCAAAGAATTTGAAGAGATTCAAGAACAAAGAGGGAATCAAGATTTAGAGAGATAGAGGGATATTCCAAGATAAGATTCAAGATGAAGATCCGAAAATCAAGATAGAGATCCTTTGTAATGGGATATTCATCCCCTATATATAGGCAAAATTTGGAGGTTTATTTCAGTAAATTCACAGTGAAAACCCTAATTCTAGACGTCCTTTTTGAAGGTACAAAAAATACTATATTAAAGCAGACTTCTGAAAACTGCAGCATTCAACGGAGATGGAAGCGGCACTCAGTGAATGCCGGAACGACACAAACTGATTGTCGGTGCGGCATTCAGTGAATGTCGATGCGGCATTCAGTGAACAACTCCGCGGACTACCATCTTTTCTGGAATTATAATTTTTGCGGCATTTGGTCTATTTTTGTGGCAATCAGAGAGTGCCATAGTGGCAATTAGAGACTGCCATTCCGATAATCAGAGACTGCTGCAGCAGTACCCCGTGACTATCGCAGCCTATACCCTGCGCCATTTTTTCCTATTCTTCCCTTTTCCTTCTTTTTTTTTTTTCTTTCTTTCATTTTGTTTGAATTGAAGAGCCTTTCGAATAGTTTGAATCACCTTTGGAAGCCATAGATTAGTCGAATATTGTCATCATCAGACTTGGAGGTAATGCTCCCCTTAATTCGACATTTGGTCAAAATCGAGGTGTCTACAAGCACCCCTATCCCTCTTTTTATAGACCGCCCTAATTTCCCTCAACTTTCTTTTTTCCATCCTTTACAAAAATGGCCTCTGCTTCTTCCAGTGCAGCCATGCAAGACATCAACATTTCTATTTCCGAACAAGTGCAGATCTTTTTATTGTCTCTACCTCTTCTTACTCTTCTTCTTCCTTCATTGATTTAGAGGCAACAAGGGCCTCCCCCACCACCGTTGGACTAGGCCTTGCATTTCTTGGGTCTACTCCCGAAGATTTCACCCCTTTATGTCCTCCCTTTCAATGCAATACCCTTTTTAATTTGGGGAATTTTCGGCATACTAAAAACAACTTTTTTCTGTGAGGGGTTGGCCCACTCCGGCCCTAGTTAAGCAGAATGGGAGGACCGAGTTATAGTAGAGAAGAAAAGTGCTTGAGAACGAGCAGGCATTTGTGAGGTCATTATGTTGAGCAAACATAAGCATCCCATCAATCGAGCCCTATTTTTCACTGCCTTGGATTTCTTGTTTCAATCCCCGAACTGCTTTCAATTCAAATTGGGACCAATGGGGCCAACAATTCAAGACAACAATCTCTTCTTAAGTTTCCACCCCCCATGGTGAAGAATTCCTTCTTAGGTTTGACAAAGGCCAAGTCACCTTCACTTTCCCTGAGGTCGACCAGGAAAAAGGGGATTCGGTCTCTCAAAAGACTATAAATGCTTATAGAGAGTTTCTTACGCACTGCTATGGGATAGTAGGTTATGAAGTTACAAAAGAAGAACATATGGCCTTTCATATGTATTGGTTGAACCGGTTCATTCTCTGCTCGGCCATCCAAGCGATTATAAGATAGCATATTCCTTTTGCCTGAGCATTAAGCTAAGGGAGGTCAATGGCTCTGGCTACACTGGTATGGTCTCATTTATATCGAGGGGTGAGAGACTTCTTCTTCTCAGGCTGTAAGAATGCCAGTGGCCCTGTCTAGCTCCTTCAGCCTTGGCTCTACTTTAATTTCCCAGAGTTTTAATTGGTCGATGACCTTACTTCTGATGCAGCAATCTTTGCTCATCGCTTCATCGATATTGAGCTGAAAAACCATACCTTCAACACTTGCTTTTCGTTCTTTTATCAGACCAACCTCCTACTCCTTTCTGCCTTTTTACCTTATTCTTCTTTCTTCAATCCCCCTTCCTTTCTCCGACTTCTAACTCAATCTATTGGCGATGATCAGGGGATACACGACTTATATCATCAAATCCTTTTAAGTTATCTTCTTCCCAGGGACATAATCTATAGCCTTACGCTGTCAAAAAACAACAACAAATGTGGGGCTGAATTCTATCACCCCCAGCTTCTCACCTGTCAATTCGAGCTAACTCAGTTGGTACCGAGTCCCCCATACCAATCGGTGAATCAAGACCCTATTGGTGCTAGCCAATGCAGATTTAGTGAGGCCAGTTAGGGAGTACCCAGGCACACCCCTCGCATTTGATGCATGGTGGGCTAAGAGGTTAGGGCTTACCTTCAGAGATTCTATTTCTACCATGTTGTAGAAACTTTCTCCAGACGTGGGAAGTATGGGCACAGTGCCTTCTACTGTCCTAACATCAACAACAAATGTTGAGAAGAAAAAGAAAAAGAAGAAAACCTCAGCCCCTACTACCGTCGTTCCTATTCGGGAAAAGGAAAAATAGAAGGCTCTAACGAAAAAGAAAAGAAAAGATCATTCGACCACGAAAGCTCAGGTAATTACATTTTTTTTGTATGCATTTCATGCTTATCTTAACCTTGTTTGAATATTAACCTTTTCATTTGGATAGGTGGTGGTTCTAGCCCAGCCTTAGGTAACAAAAAGGTTGACCATGAGTCAACCATCTTCACAATTGGTTTCTCTTTCTTTGGCCACGCCGCAGGCTGATGATGTTGTGCTGTCTTCAACCCCCCAGAAGTGATTCTTCCACCGGCCAAAAGGCTAAGGCAAAAGTCTATGGTATCATCATCGATGAAAGGTAGAAGGGGTGCAATGGTTCTTCAACCTATGAGGAGGAAGAAACACCAGAGGAACAAGAAAAAGAACAATCGGCATCGATGGAGGAGGATGTGGATGAGGAAGAAAACATAGAAGAGGACACAACGGGTGATAACATATGATACGTCCAAACTTGGCCCTACTCTGTGATTGAGTGGTTATACTCAGCGACTGACCTCTATCCTAATCTCCCGAGCGATACACGCAATGTTAACGGGCCCCAAACAACAAGTCGGGAGTGCAATACGGGCTCGGTTAGTAAAGGCGTAGTCCAGCCAGGCCCGCAAGACACGCCCTAGAATATTCCAGGTAGTTTCCTGCTCAAGTTAGAACACTAATGGCATGTATGGAATGTTTTTTAATACAAATAAGAAACTCACTTAATTTATGTCAATCACATCCTAATCAATTGGATTACTTAATTTGCCTAATTTCCTTGTACGAGTAGGTCTCTTACATCTATAAAAGAGACCACTCACCCCCATAAAAAGGGGATCAACTCTTAGTCTATATAGCACCTCTATAACAGTCATCATCACGCCCGACCGACTCCAAACTATTGTTGGTTCACCACAGGTCCCCAATTTTTTACAGTATAGTGAACGTGCTCAGACACACACATGGACATAGGTTCCTTCATTAACTGGGCCAAACCACATACAAAATCGGTCTCTCACTACCTCTCTCTCCTTAAACTGCTTTAATTTATCATACCAATTTTTGCATCATCAGCTTGGCGCCGTCTATGGGAATCGACAGATTTCTAAAAAATAAGTCTTTTAGTTGATAATCATGCCGCTAAAGAAGTGCAAGAAGGCTGCTCACCAAACTAGTCAGGTGGACCCGTCGGCTCCGACGCCGGTAGTAGTTGTCCTTTCCCCAGGCATTACCACAGTTCTTACACAACTCTTGGAAGGCCAATGCCCAATCCAGCAGTAGATTAAAGCCCTGCTAGCCCAACGGAACAATCCACCACCAATTGAGTCACAGCCCAGGAGCGCAATACGTGGTCGGGAGCCCATCTGGACCCGACAGCATACCCAGAAGAATCGAAATTGTGTTGAATGTATAGGAGAAATCAACGAAACGTATACTGTTTGAGTGGAGTGGAAGGAATATAAGACCCGGGGATTGGTCCAGGACCACTAGGTCAAGAGCTAAAGTGATCCTAGGTACACGGTCAACTAGAGTCATACCGAGCCCAATCCTAGAAGATAGCACACCGCGAGGATGAGGCCTCTTCCACTTACTCGACCTACGTCCCGGATACCAGTCGGAAAAGTGTGGTGGCCCGTATCAAGGATTGGAGAAATAGATCGATGGGTTGGCCAAAGACCTGGGCTAGAATCCTACTCAGGACCATATTAATACTGAGACAAAGTCACTATTCTCTAGCTGAATCACGAGGTATGCTGTCCCATGAAAATTCAAGCAGCCTCACCTGGATTCATACAATGGCTTGGATAGTTTGGTAGATCACGTACGGACCTACAAGGCCCAGATGGCTCTTGCCACCAATGGCGATGAACTATACTGCCTGGCCTATCTCAGCACTCTAAAGGCCCCGACTGCTCAATGGTTTCACTCCCTGAAGCCCGGATCGGTTAAAGACTTCAAGGAGCTAAGTAAGAAGTTCATCAACCAGTTCATCAATATGCATGAATGACCAAAGATTGACATACAGTTGCTGACTATTAGGCAAAGGAATAATGAGTCCCTTAAGGAGTTCACTGACCAGTTCAACCAGGAGAAGCTTAGGATCTATGATCTTGATGAAACCGTCGTAATTACAGCCTTCTGCTTGAGAGTTTAACACACTAAGTGTGCCACATTTTTTCACTGAAAACGACCGGCGACCTTGGTTGAACTCGTCGAGAGGGTTGGAAAATACATTGACACTGAAGAATTTCTAAAGACCAAAGACTCCAGCCAAGAAGGAAACAAGCCTATAGGAAGTAAGCGGAAGCGGGACCATCCTAAGAAGAATCACGTAAGCCAGCTCGGTGGTTCTAACAATTCCATTATGTCCAACAGTAGTCTGAGTCCGACAGCTCTGACCCGACCTCTAGTTCATAGTGGTTTGAGTCCGGCAGCCCCGACCTGACCTCCAATTTATAGTAGTCTGGATCAAGCAGCCCTAACCTGACCTCTAATTTGCAGCAGTCAGGATCTAGTGATCCCGACCTTACCTCTAGCTCAGAATAATCAGGAGTCCAGTGATCCCGACCTGACCTCCTATCTCCAACAGACCAGACGAGTCCAACTACAATGGTACTTTCTCCGACCATAGCATAAAGCTCAGACTGCCAAAGGGTTTCTATAAAGATTCGGATCGCCTTTCAACTCCTCATCGATCCCTGGAGCACACGAAAAAGACATCGGGTTCACTCCTGAGGCACTATAAAGACCTCGGGCTCAACCTTGAGGCAACCAAAGACCACTATTAAGCAGTTGGCAAAAGACCTTGGGATCACACCCAAGGCGCCCAAAAGACCTCGGGATCACACCCGAGGCACCGAAAGTCCTCGGGATCACACCGAGGCGCCCAAAAGACCTCGGGATCACACCCGAGGTGCCCAAAAGGCCTCGGGATCACACCCGAGGTGCCAAAAGACCCTAGAACTACCAACGTTCTAGGTCAGCTACCTACAATAATAGTTCCTACAATGCCCACCTCAACAAAAGCTTGGGGTAAGAGGGAATGAAAGCTACAGGAAGTCACACCGGTTATTTACAGGCCTTGGGGTTAACTAAGTCAAACTCTTAGACAACCTGAACGCCTACAATACTCAGAGGCACCGACTCTGCTTAGGTCTAAACTAACAATAAAGAAAATCCTCTTAGGTTATCCTATGATAGAGGAGGTAAAGAAATCCCTAAAATTCATACATTTTTGGGTCTCCGCTTAGGTCCAAACCAATGATAGAGGTAACCAAAACCTCTTAGGTTGGTCTATGATAGAGGAGCAAAAAGACCATAAAGTAACATGCTTTAGGTATGCTCTACCAATATGGTCAAGCTCTTTTCCCAACAGTCTTGACGAAGGTTAGCTAGGCGGAAGATAACCATCCTGGGGAGTTAACATAAAAAGGACCCTAATGCAATATGCTTTCGGTTGGCTTTTCCAATATGGCAAATTCTTCTACTAACAACCTTGACGAAGGTTTATAAGCAGAAATAACCATCCTGGGAGCTAACAAAAGACTCTAAATTAGGCCAAGTCTCAACTCTTAGCTACCTCCCGAGCATTCAGACAATGGCAAGCGGCATCAAATAGATTTTCAAACTTGCCCCGATATAGCATCCATCCAACCTTGGAAATGGGGGCAACTAATACGCCTAAACTTGGCCCTACTCTGTGACCGAGCGGTTATACTCAGCGACCGACCTTATCCTGATCTCCCGAGCAGTACACGCAATGTCAACGGGTCCCAACCAATAGGTCGGAAGTGCAATACGGGCTCGATTCGTACAAGCGCAGTCTAGCCAGGCCGGCGAGACACGCCCTAGAATATTCCAAATAGTTTCCTACTCAAGTTAGAAGACTAATGGCATGCACAAAAAGTTTCCTAATACAAATAGGAAACTCACTTGATTTATATCAATCACATCTTAATCAGGGTTGGATTACTTAATATGCCTAATTTCCTTGTATGAGTAGTTCTCTTACATCTATAAAAGAGACCACTCACCCCCATAGAAGGGGATCATCCCTTAGTCTATATAGCACCTCTATAGCAGTCATCATCACACCCGGCCAACCTACGGTAGCTCTAAACTATTGTTGGTTCACCACATGTCCCCGAATTTTTACAGTATAGTGAATGTGCTCAGACATACACGTGGACGTAGGTTTCTTCATTAATAGGGCCGAACCATATACAAAAAATTGGTCTCTCACTTCCTCTCTCTCCTTAAACTGCTTTAATTTATGATACCAACTTTTGGCATCATCAACACATGAGTGGTAAACCTGATTATATTTGAAGTCCTAGATTCTCTTCCTACTTCTGAAGGAGAAGCTAGGGGAGCCAAAGTGTCAAGCAAAGGGGTAAGAGAATTCTCTAAGCATTGGTAAAGCATTCCTTCATTGAAGGTGCCGGCCAGAAGTTTTTTCATCATCTTCTCCAGAAAATTCACTTTCTTGTCCAGTTTTTCCCCTATTAAATCTGTTCCTTTGCAAGTTTACCTAGGTGGCAGGGTTTCAAACCACAACTTTAGACACAAGTAGTCCCATCGGGTGTGCCAAAATTGTTCACTGTTATTATTTTGCTTCGAGCGTGCCAGAGTTGTTTAAAGCTCGATTGTGTGCATGTGTGAAGGCAAACGTGATTTTTATAATATTTTATGCGAGTGATGCACAATCTGACTTCTATTGTATTGGTGATTTTTTAAAAACTAGTAGAAAAGTATCCTAGTTATAGGTTATTTGACAGTATTAAAGCACACATGTCAAATTATGTCATAAAGATATAGAAGTAACCAAAATAAATCAACAATCTTTAAAGGCCGATTAGACTAACTTAAAGAGAAAAGACATTCTGATGCATAAAACTTGGAACTAATATTATGTAAGGACTTAAGAGCAAACTGTGAGTTGAACTAAGTTATAAAGAAATGAAATGACAAAGTGAATGCTTTGTAAAGAGTGTTGTGTTTGGTATGCTCTTTGGAATTTTTGTTTGGGACGCAAGGTCCTTTTCTTCTTGGACTATGTCTTGTATTTATAGAAGAAAGGCACTTGCATCTTGCGGTTATAGGATGAACAGGCTTGGGGGTTATGTCCAATATGCTCTGGCCACTTTGGTTGTTCTTGTAACTTCCCAACTCCTTCATTGGTTGAAGCTTCTTCTCTCTGTCTTGGAACTTGTGTTTCCATCATGAGTTCAAAGAACTTTAGAAATTTCTCTCAGCTTTTAGAGATATATACTCATTTGAACCCGTGCAATTCGCTCTTGGGGAGAGTGACTCGACACCAATATTTGGTTTTTTTTAATCTACATCGGCAGATATACATTTCAACTGATTCTCCTGACAACTGGTGCATTTTGGAAAAGTCAGCCATGGATGTTTCAGGCTCTGCCCGGTAGAATTGTCCATGAAATAGTTCTTCCATCTGTTGCCAATTGAACACTGAGTTGTTAGGCAAATTGGCATACCAGGTGAATGTTATTCCTATGAGTGAGTTGGGGAATAGTTTCATTTTCAAAGGTTTGCTACCCTGATATAAGCACATTGCACTGTAAATCAGCCAAAATTGTTCCAAGGTACACTGCTCACTTTTTCCAGAGAAAAGATTAAAGCTTGGTATCTTTTAATTCATAGGGAATTCAACATGATCAATGTAAGTCAGGTATGGTCGATGATACATCGGCCAACCGATCCTTCTCATAAAAGGGCCATATTCTTTGTGAATGGCCTCAACCAGTTGATTCCTATCGATGGGTGCTGGCCGATTTACCACGGTGGGGTAACACAGTTTGTTGCTCCTGGTTTCTATGTGGCCAGAACTCTTATTTGGCCCTTCCTGCCCCAAAATGTTTCTTGGTTGCTTAAAACCAGGCTTTAGAAAAGGCCAGCCCTAGTTTAAAGGGGAGGGGGGTGCTAGGGTTGAGCCTGATTTTGGCCATCATGACCTGAATTAATTTGTCAATCCCAAAGGACCAACGTGCTCTAGAGTTGCCATAGGCTCAAATTGCCCCTCGGCTGCTTTCTTCGAGGGCAGTTGTATATTTCTAGATGAGGTAGGCGTCTCCTTGCCAGATTCATTATTTTTGGACGAGGTAGCCATCTCCTTACCAAGATCCATCCTTTCTTCCCTACAAATGGTTGGTGGCACATATTTAAGGGAGATGGAGGGCTCTTTGTCTGATTCAATGATGGCCCTATCCTAGCTTCAGGTCTAGGAGAGAGAGACTTAGCCGAGAGGATGACTTTCATCATTTTGGTTAGATTTGTTATAGACCTTCCCAGAGCCAAGTTTTTTCTCGTATTTCCCTAGAAACATCAATGGATTCTCTCCCTTGTGATGCTAGTGGAGACAAAGTGTCAAGCAAAGGGGAGAGAGAATGCTCTAAGCATTGGGAAAGCATTCCTTCATTGAAGGTGATGATGACTGTCTCTAGATGGCCAGAAGTTTCTTCATCACCTTCTCCAGAAAATTCACTTTCTTGTCTAGGTTTTTCCCCTATTAAATATGTTCCTTTGCCAGTTTTCCTACAAGGCATAGTTTCAAACCATGACTTTAGATACAAGTAGTTCCACCGGGTGTGCCAAAATTGTCTGCCCTTATTATTTTGCTTTGGGCATGCCAGAGCTATTAAAAGCTCGATTGTGTGTGTGTGTATGAAGGCAAACATGATTTTTCCTAATATTTTGTGCGAGTGATGCACAATCTGACTTCTATCATATTGGCGATTGTTAAAAATTAGTAGAAAAATATCCTAGTTATTGGTTCTTTGACAGTATTGAAGCACACAAGTCAAATTATGTCATAAAGATATAAAAGCAACCAAAATAAATCAACAAGCTTTGAAGGCTGATCGGACTAACTTGAAGAGAAAAGACATTCTGACGAATAAAACTTGGAACTGATATTATGTAAGGACTTAAGAATAAACTATGAGTTGAACTAAGTTATATAGAAATGAAATGACAAAGGGAATGCTTTGTAAAGAGTGTTGTGCTTGGTATGCTCTTTAGAGTTTTTGTTTAAGACGCAAGGTCCTTCTCTTCTTGGACCATGTCTTGTATTTATAGAAGAGAGGCACTTGCTTATGGCAATTACAGGCTGAATGAACTTGGGGGCTGCGTCCAATATGCTCTGGCCATGTTGGTTGTTCTTGTAACTTCTGTCGTGCCCCAAAAATGATCCATGTGGGACGATGTAGGTGTGTGGGTTTTGAAATAGATGTTTTTTTTCTTCTTTAAATGGAGTATGTACATATCAAAGTTTTTGCCATTTGTTTACTTTTATGCCCTTCTCTTTTGTCCCAATTAAAGACAGAAATACCCACTCATTACTTGCCTACCAAGTTGGGAGTGGGACGAATAAAAGATATCTGATATGTACACACTCCATTTCAAGTAAAAGCCTGTAGTAATATCTTTCTGTAGAGGATTTTTTTTCTTCGAAATAGCATTTTTACATTTCAACTAGACCAGGCTACTCTACTGACTCTCTACTCTCTCTACCTTTAATTTTACAAAACTTTCTTTGGCATGGTTTTGTGCTAATGTCTTCCTTTCTTTACATTTTTGTCTTTGAATTTTCTGAATTAAAAGGGAAAAGCAAGTTAAGACCAGTATTGTACACTTAGCTCTAGTGGTTTAGTGATAGAATGGCTTGTGTCTAAGAGAAAAGAAAAAAATGGAAGAGAAAAGTCACAATAATGAAAGGTGAGCGCCTAAGAATAGAACCTTCCCTTAGTGATGAGGATAAGATTAAGGTAGCCCAATGGTTCCTCCTGTGAAATCTAGCAAGTAGCAAAAAGTAATACCTCCTATTTTCTTCATCATTTTCTTTAGAGCTCATTGAAGGTGATGATGAGACGGCCAAAAGTTTCTTCATCACCTTTTCCAGAAAATTCACTTTTTTGTCCAGTTTTCCCTTTTAAATATGTTCCTTTGCCAGTTTTCCTAGGGTGCATGGTTTCAAACCACGGCTTTAGACACAAGTAGTCCAACAGGGTGCGCAAAATTGTTCCCTCTTATTATTTTGCTTTGTGCGTACCAGAGCTGTTTAAAGCTTGATTGTGTGTGTGTATGTGTATGTGTGTGTGTGTGTATGTGTGTGTGTGTGTGTATGTGTGAAGGCAAACATGATTTTTCCTAATATTTTGTGCAAGTGATGCACGATCTGACTTCTATCGTATTGGCAATAGGAAAGTATCATACTTATAGGTTCTTTGATAGCTTTGAAGCACACAAGTCAAATTATGTCATGAAGATATAAAAGCAACCAAAATAAATCAACAAGCTTTAAAGGCCGATCAGACTAACTTGAAGAGAAAAAACATTCTAATGAATAAAACTTGGAACTGATATTATGTAAGGACTTAAGAACAAATTGTGAGTTGAACGAAGTTATAAAGAAATGAAATCACAAAGGGAATGCTTTGTAAAGAGTGTTGTGTTTGGTATGCTCTTTGGAGTTTTTGTTTGAGACTCAGGGTTCTTTTCTTCTTGGACCATGTCTTGTATTTATAGAAGAGTGGTTCTTACTTCTGGCGGTTACAGGCCAAACGGGCTTGGGGGATGCGTCCAATATGCTCTGGCCACATTGGTTGTTCTTGTAACTTCTGTCGTGCCCCAAATATGATCCGGGTGGGAGGATGTAGGTGTGTGGGTTTTGAAATAGATGTTTTTTCTTTAAATGGAGTGTGTACATATTTTTGGGGTTCGTTTACTTTTATGCCCTTCTCTTTTGTCCTAATTAAAGACGGAAATACCCACTCATACTTGCCTACCAAGTTGGGAGTGGGATGAATAGAAGATATCTGATATGTACACACTCCATTTCAGGTAAAAGCCTGTAATCATATTTTATTCTTTTTTTTTTGAATTAGCATTTCTACATTTCAACTTGACCAGGCTACTCAACTGACTCTCTACTCTCTCTACCTTTAATTTTACAAAACTTTCTTTGGCATGGTTTTGTGTTAATGTCTTCCTTTCTTTACTTTTTTGTTTTTGAATTTTCCGAATTAAAAAGGGAAAAGCAAGTTAAGACCAGTATTATACACTCAACTCTAGTGGTCTAGTAATAGAACGACTTGTGTGTAAGAAAAGAGAGAAAAATGGAAGAGAAGAAACGGGAAAAAGAGAAGAGAAAAGATGCAACAATGAAAGGTGAGATCCTTAGAAAATGGGAGGTGATTTTTTTTTTGTTTGGAGCGACCGAACCCCTCGTGGGCTACCTACGTATCTTGAGTTTGATCGAGAATCAGGTCGTGCGTATTTCTCCCTATTAAGGGAGGAATTTTAAAAAAAAAAAAAGTGACGTGGATTTGGCTTTCTTGTTTTCCTCGACGTGCGGTAACAAAACCAGAAGTAAGGAGTGGTTTTCTTGTCTAGGTTGAAAAAATCGAAAGTGAAGTATGATGTAGCTGGGAACTTTAGCCTAGGACGGCGTAGTCCCAAACTTTAACCGAAAGTGTGGTGTAGCCAAAAACTTTAGCCTTCTACGGCATAGTTCCGAACTTTAACCAAAAAAATTTCTTTTCAAAGTGCAGGAGTTAGTCCAATGATCTTGAAAAAGTGGACATGATCTCAAGTATTTTGAAAGTGTGCAAAATGATCCAAATATTTTGAAAAGTGCGGGGAATGATCTCAAGTATTTTAAAGTGTGGGAAGTATTTTGAAAGTGTGGGAAAAGGTCCCAACTGATTTAAAAGTGAGGGAATTTAAAAGTGTGGGATTAAATTTGAAACGTGATTTGAAAGATGTGAGATTTAATCCTAGGATTTATTTTGAAAAGTGATTTTGAAAGATGTGTGATTTAATCCCAGGATTTTATTTTGAAAAGTGATTTGAAAGTAGGGGATTTAATCCCAAGATTTTGAAAAAAGTGATTGGAAAGTGGGGATTTTAATCTCAAGATTTATTTTGAAAGTGATTGGAAAGTGGGGGATTTAATCCTAGGATTGATTTATGAAAATGTGGGAGTTAATCCCAGAATTAGTTTTGAAAATGTAGGATTTAATTCTAGAACTGGTTTGCAAATGTGGGACTTAGTCCCAATTTTTTTGTTTTTAAATGTGGGACTTAGTCCTAGACTTGGTTTTGTAGATGTAGGATTTAATCCCAAAGTATATTTTGAAAATATGTTTGAAATTTCAGCATTACGACGGCTTAAAATGGGGAAATTGGAAGGGATTTGATCCCGGTTGATTTTAGAAGAAGTGGTAATTTTTAAAAAGGTCTTTTGATGTGGTTTTGAAGTTCTTGAAATTTCGACATTATAACCGCATAAAATGAGAAAATGGGAAATATGGGATTTTGAAAAATATGCTTGAAATAATTTTTGGTTTTCTCGAAAATTTGGCATTATAACGACGTATAATGAGAAAGTGGGATTTTGAAAGGTATGTTTGAAATTATTTTTGGGTTTCTCGAAAATTCTGTATTATAACGGCGTAAAATGAGAAATTAAAAATTGTTGGATTTGATCCGATTTGTTTTAAAAGTGAATAGTGATCGGAGAGATTTGAAATGTAGATATACGATTGACTGGAGTTTTTTCAAAATTTCGCCATTATAACGGGATAAAAAGAGGCGGCTCGAATGGATTTCGTCCATTTCCCATCCCTAATCCCAACTGTGGTAACCCATCAGGTCAAGAAGAGTTCAGATACTGGGGAACGAAAGGTCTTTTTTTTTTTTGAAGAAAACGAAAGAAATAAAATAAAGGATTTGAATGTTGCTATTTGAGTACGCAGTTCCATTATGTACCTAAAAAAGACAGACAGATAGAAGACATAAATATTTTGAAGTATTTTTATTTTTTGAAACCAGAAGAAATAAAATGGGAACCTTTCTTTGTTATTTTTTTTTCTTATGGGAATAAAGAAACAAAAGAAAATAAAATTATTACTCTTTTTTTTGTTTGCAAGTGAAATGAAATAAAAAGTATTTGTTTCTCTCTCACTCTCTCTCTCTCTCTCTCTCTCTCTCTCTCTCTCTCTCTCTCTCTCTCTACTCATGAGTAATAAAAGGTCTTTTTTTTGTATTTTTTTTTGCTTGAAATCAAATAAGTAAAAAAATCTTTTTTTTTTTTAGTTTACAAGTCAATCCTTATTTTTTTGAGAGAAAAACAAAAAGAAAAGAAAAAAAGAAAAGAAAAGAAAAGAAAATGTACATATATGTATGGGTATGTGCCACAATGTGTGTGGGGATGGGGTTGTGAGCCGGAGGGGCCAGGGACTACCGGCGGCGGGTGAGGTGACCGGAGGCAGAGATGAGGGTGGCCGGAGGAGGTGGTGGAGAGAGGTAATGTGCGATGGTGGTGGTGGAGTTTGGAGGTGGTCGTGGATCTTGGTGGGGCTATGGTGTGTTGTGGTTGGAGGGAGGAAGAGGTGGTGGTGAGGCGGGGTGGCCGGGGGGGGGGGGGGGGGGGGGGGGGTGGGGAGGTAGCCGGCGACGAGGGAGGAGGCCGGTGGGGGTGAGGAGAGGCTTGCCCTTTTTATTTTTATTTATTTTTCCTTCTTTCTCTATCTCTCTTAATCTGAGAAAGTTTTTTTTTTCTTCTTTTTCTTGACTCTCTCTCTCTCTCTCTCTCTCTCTCTCTCTTTCTCTCCTTATATATAGTATGAATATATCTATGTATATCTATGTTTCTATGTATATACATATATATAAATATAAAGAAAAAAATGACAATACAAGACCCCCATGCCATTTTCGGTAGAAAATGGGGGTGGTCAGTAATAAACATTTTTTTTAAGTAAGAAAAATAACATTAAACAATCCAAAATATTTAGATATTTTGTACACGTGACTGTACTTTTCGAATTTCCGAAACGCAATGTCACACCCCGATTTTTGGACAACCAAATGTTCAATCTAGAGCATGTATCCAGACTAATATTCAATTTCTAAAACACCGAGAGTGACACCCGGCCTCACACAGACTAATAAATAATTATTGAAAATAGTATTTTATACTCATTAAATAAGGACATGTGATTTTGTGTTTAAAAAAAACTCTTTATTATTAAACTTGAATTCCCAAACATTCATTTTCAATATAAAAGAAATTAAACTCCATTCCACATATTATATTCTTTCGATTTACAAAAGAAATATTATGTTCATTCAATAAAACCCTCTTTACAGATTTCAGCAGAAAGAAAACAAATAAGCATAAAATCTATACATCCATAGGTTAGAGCAACTACAATGTTCCCAATACCCAATATATAATCCTTATTACAATTACACACTTGTGGCCCACACTGCCAGAAATAAAAATAAAGTACAAGAAAAAAATAAGTACAACTCTAATAATAAACAACACTGCGACAATTTCTTCACCCAAACAGAAGCTCTAAAGAAAATCTCCAAATAATAAACCTGTACATACATTCGACTACGTTTCATATAGAAACGCCCTGAATGCATTACGCACCCGGGTCAGTATATAAAGTACTGGTATGAGTTAACAAATATATATATATATAACGAGTCTTAGGGAACAACGGTGTCCCATAGACTCCCAAAAGTACTCACAAAGAAAAACATAACCACCTCATATCATACAATATCGTTGCACAGAAAATAAACAATGTTATCACACATAATTCATGTCGGGTTAGAACAGTAGTTCCACGCACATTCAAGACAGAACGGTAGTTTCCTTCAATGTGGTAGCAGTGGTTCCCAACTAGAGGTGTCAAACGGGCCGGGCCGGGCCGGGCCCGGTCAAAGCAGGCCCCGAGCGGGCTTCGGGCCGGGTCGAACCGGGCTTCACCAAATATCGGGCTGGGCTTGGGAGTGGAGGGGGTGTGTCCGCCCCGAACTGGTGGCCCGGGCCTAGCGGGCCAGACATCGGGCCGGGCCGGACGGGCTATCGGGCTTTCTTCTATTTTTAACGTGGGCCGTGGCGGGCTTCAGGCCGGGCTTTTTCACGATTTCGGGCCGGGCCTGACCGGGCCATGGACGGAAGGATGTGTGTCCACTCCGGCCCGGGGTATGTGAACCGGGCCGGGCTTTTAGCCCGAAAAAAGCGGGCCGGGCTCGGGCCGAGTCGGGCCAACCCGACCTGATTGACACCACTATTCCCAACCCGAATAATACCAATTGAATACTTACCCATCGAATATCTATGGTGAGCAAGCCCTGCATAAAAGTTAGTTGGCCCACCATCCTGTAAAATATAATTATCACAGTTCTAAACATACCCATAATTACTTTTTAAATTAATGTCCATTACATTTCAAGAGTCAGTCATACTACCATCAAACCCATAGTTCAGTAACAAAACAAATTCATAAAATACTCACATCAAAATCCTCAAAACATAATCCAAAACTTAACACACAGTCTATGGTTATCACATTCACGCTCACACACAACGATTACAACACAAAAAATTATTAGAAAAGTCGATTACTAAGCATCTACAACTTTCTACGATACTACTACAGCAAGAGGTAATTAATTATTCAAACTTCTAAACGCAAGAATAAAACACCACAAATTATTTTCTTTTATTACACCTTATGCTCACCACCTCAGCCACCCATCCATAGTCCAGCCTACACATATATCCCATGTGTCTCCTAACATAATACTAACTCCCACTCCGGTCCCAACTCCCATGGGGGTATCACTGGGATTTGAGTATACACCAAAAGGCTAGTCCTTACGTTCTTGACGTCAATAAACAATGTCTAGATACACATGAAATAGACCAACAAGCCGGGCATAAGGCTTAAACATGAAGAGACGGGTCATCCACGTAGTCGCCGTCTAATCACACAAGGATGGGTCATCCACAAAATCGCCGCCTAAAATCATAAAGAGTAGTGGTGAACTCTAAGGATTTTTCTAATGTTCATGCATCCACGTTTTCACAAAACACAACTTTATAGGAGATTCATATATCTCAAATCAAATTTCTGTTAAAATCATATTAACAGCTACATGTTCACACAGATTCATAACCCTTACAAAATCACATAGTCACAATTTCACAAAGTTTAACTATACATGAGAACTCATATCTCTCTAAGTACAAACAAATTAATTCATATTAACGAACACAAAATCACACAAAAATGTGATGTAGCAAATACGCTTATTTCAACTTTCATAAAACTGCTACTGAAATATACGTTTTCTGCCTAAACGGTGCAGAATTGAGAAAAACACCATTAGACGAAAGTTGTCCAGAATTGCGTTTCCTACAGGCCCATGCGAACAGAATCACAAAAACTATAACGTATGATTTATTATGAAGTTTCTACTCAAATCTGATCCATGAAAACTCCAAACCCGAAAATTGAATAATTGCTCAAATGTATATTCAAGACTCATCTATAAATCCCAAATCACAACTTCAATCATTATAAAAGAAAACCTAAATCTCATAAATTCATAACCATACTAATTCAATATTCTATCCATTTAAATTTCAATCAAATGAGATTGAAAGAAAATCACAAGTTAACTCACCGATTTGGGCTTCAAGGTTGATGATGATTACACAAACCAAAGGTTGAAGTTGCTCTTTTCTTCTCTTATTCTCTTCTTCTTCTTCTTCTTCTTCTTCTTCTTCTTCTTCTTCTTCTTCTCTCTCTTGACTGCTCTATTTTCTCATGCCTCTCTTTTTTTCTTTTTGTTATCAAAACCTAGGAAGTATATTATCTATGTATATATGATACACCTACATATATTATAACACAAACACATAAATAAACATAGAATCCCGTTTTTTGGCTTAAGGCCTCACAAAAAGGCTTCATATGAGCCCGAAATACATTCTAAAGTTCTAAAATGAGTGACCCAATGGGTGTACATAACCCGGGTACTTAATTTAAATGTTAAAAACACAAATTAACACATTCATGGGCCTATAAGCACTACAAAAGTATAAACATATCAATTCTTCAATAACTTGTTCAACTTAAATTTTTACAACTTAACTCCACCACTTAGCTCTATAAAATTTCACACAGTAATTAATGATTAAAATAAATACACACATATAAATAAATAACCATGGTTGTTTACATAAAAATTTAGGTTGTCTCATTAATTTTTTTTAAATGAATATTTATATAAAGAAAATATGGGGTGTTACACGCAACGCAATTGAGATTTGGACCACTGGGTCTACTTGACAAATGCAAAATTTGATGTAAAAATGAGATTTTTCCAACGCTGTATGGCAGGCGTTTGGCATTCGTCTGTGCCGAAAATGCCCGATAATGTACTCTTTTTTTTTCGGAATCCGGAGTCAGAATGAGATGAAACTTCAGGGATCCCTCTGTCTCAATGTGAAAAGTATTTTGGTCTAGTCTGAAAAGAGCATAAGCGCTCAAAGAAACAACACAGTAGCAATCTCATCACATAGACAAAAGCTCCACAGAAAATCTCCTCCATTACTAAACCTGCACATACATTTGACTATGTTTTATATCGAAACGCCCCGAATGCATTACGCACCTGGGTCAGTATATAGAATACTGGTATGAGTTAACTAAAAAATATAAACGAGTCTTAGGGAACAACGGTGTCCCATAGACTGCCAAAAATACTCACAAAGAAAATATAACCACATCACGTCATACATTATTGCCACACAGGAAATAAACAACGCTATCACACAGAATCCCTATCGGGTCAGAACAGTAGTTCCACACACATTTTAGGACAGAGGGGTAGTTTCCTTTAATGTGGTGGCAGTGGTTCCAAAACCGAATTATACCAACTGAATACTTACCTATCGGAAATCGATGGTGAGCCAGCCTTGCATAAAAGTTAGTGGGCCCACCATCCTGCAAAATATAGTTATCATAATTCTGATCATACCCATCACTACTTTCTTAATTAAAGTCCATAGCAATCCAAGGGCCAATCACAGTACCATCCAACCTCACAGTTCAACAATAGTACAAATTCATAAAATCATCGCATCAAAATTCTCCAAGCATAATTCAAAATTTAAGACACTTTCTATGATTATCACATTCAAACTCACGCACAACGATTACAACACGAGAATTAGTAGAAAAGTTGATTACTAAGCATCGACAACTTTCTACGATTTTACCACAACAAGAACAATTCAAACTTCTAAAAGCATGAACAAAACACCACAAGTATTTTATCGAATTACACCTTATATTCACCACCTCGGCCACCCATCCATGATTAAACCTACACATATATCCATGTGTCTCCTAACGTAATACTAACTCCCACTCCGGTCCCAACTCCCATGGGGTATCACTGGGATTTGAGTATACACCGAAAGACTAGTCCTTACGTTCTTGACGTCAATAAAACAATGTCTAGATACACATGAAATAGACCAACAAGCCGAACATAAGGCTTAAAATAATGAAGAGACGGGTCATCCATGTAGTTGCCGTCTAATCACATAAGGACGGGTCATCCGCGAAGTCACCGCCTAAAATCGTAAGGAGTAATAGTGAACTATAGGGAATTTCTTAATATTAACTTCTATTAGAAAAACTTCAAACGAATGGTCACACATCCACAAATTCACAAAATCTAACATTACATGAGAATTCTTACATCTCAAAGTAATTCCACGTTATATCATAATAACGAATACAAGTTCGCACGGATACTTAAACCAACTTAGATGCTCACACAGCCACAAATCCATGAAGCCCAACTTTACATGGTGTTTCACATATCTATAATTAAAATCAAGTAAAAGCATAGTAACTAATACGAAATACACTAAGAAGCAAAATGCAAAAAATTTGAACGTTTTAAACATTATAAAAACTGTTACTGAAATTCTTTTTTTTTTCTGCCCAAACGGTGCAGAATCAAGAAAAACAAAAAAAAAACAAAAGTTGTGTAGAATTGCGTTTTACATGGGACTTGCAAGTAGAATCTTAAAATAATCAGCTTATGAATTATTCATAATTTTTCTCTTAAACAGATCCGAGCTCGTTTAAATAAATCCGAAAATCAACAAAACAATTCTTAAAGTTTGAATCTAATAACAATGAATAAACTTATCTATACATACACCAATATATGCATACTCCAACATGAAATCATGGATCTTCTTCCGATTTATTCAACCTATTCTAATTGATGAGAAATCGAAACGAAAACAAAATGAAACAAATGATTAACTCACTGATTTAGGGCTTCAAGGTTGATGATGATTTCGCAAAACAAAAATTTGGGTTTACTCTTTTCTTCTCTTAGGGTGCATTTGATAAAACTGCAAATTAAGTACTGAAAATTAAGTGTTGAATTTAAGTACTGAAAATTTTAAGTGATTTGTATTTGCAATACTGAAAAGAGTGTTTCAATAACTAAAATAGACTACATTTAGGGATTTTTTTCAGTATAAAATTTTCACCTAAACGTTTTCAGTGGATTTTTTTGCTGCTTTTCCAATTAAGTGATACATTATCAAATGCACTGAAAAAAATTAAGTGCTGAAAATTTTCATTTTCACCACTTAATTGGGTTATCAAACACACCCTTCTTCTTCTTCTTCTTCTTCTTCTTCTTCTTCTTCTTCTTCTCTCTCTCTCTCTCTCTCTCTCTCTCTCTCTCTCTCACTCACTTGGCTGCTTTATTTTTCTCACGTCTCTCTTTTCTTTTGTTATCAAAACCCTAGGAGGTAAATTATGTAGGAGTATGTATATATGATACACCCACATATATATAACACAAACACAGAAATAAATATTAAATCCCGTTTTTTGTCTTACAGGCTCACAAAAAGACTTCATATGGGTTCGAAATACATTCCAAACTACCAAAATGAGTAGCCCGGGTATACATCACCCGTGCACTTAATTTAAATGTTAAAAACATAATTTAACACATTCGCGAGCCTCTAAGCACTACCCAAAAATAAACACATCAACTCTTATAACTTGTTCAACTTAAATTTTTATAACTTAGCTCCACCACTTAACTCTACAAAATTTCACAAAGTAATCAATAATAATTAAAATAAATACCATAGATAAATATATGACCATAAAAATATAAATGTACACAACCAGTACACATAAAAATTCAAGTTGTCTCATTAACATATTAAAAAAAATGAATATTTATATTAGGAAAAGACGAGGTGTTACATTCTACCCTCCTTAAAGAAATTTCATCCTGAAATTTAAAGCAAACACCGGTAACACATGCAACAAACAAAACTAAAGTTAAACACACAAATTCACACTAGCATTATCATTTAACTCTCGACCCTAAAAGATGTGGTACTTCAAGCGAATAATCTAAACCAGGAAACCCTCATATGTATACCTTTATCCTCGTAGAGTCAATTACTAAATGCTAACAGACAATTAAGACATACATAATAATGTAATATATGATAATCAAAACTATGCATGAAAGACCCAAATCTCGCTTAGTAAGATATTGTCTACTTTAGGTCCAAGCCCTCATAGTTTTGTTCTTGGGCCACTGCCCTAAAGGCCTCTTACTAGGGAGATTTGGAACCACACATATGTAGCACATTACTTTTCCATACCCAAGAGATGTGGGACGTACTTCCAATAGTGTGTAGCCTGCCAGCACTTACTACAGCCACAAAGGCACCTACAGTAGCCCGCCCACAACACCCTTCCCACAACACTAGGGTCGTTACACTATTATTGCATACATAAGGTAACCCACAACTCAAGCATATGGTCAACCCAACATGCGACCTCTCTCAACTTGTGTCTTAAGACACATGCCCAGAGAGAACAACAGGTCAAGTTCAAAGGGTGAGAATCCTTTTCGAAAATTCTCTATGTTAAAACTAGTCAGTAGCTTACCAATATAAAAAGATACGATAATCTCATTATCTTAACATTTTGATCTCAAAATGAGCAATATCCTTCGAATATAGCTCGCCTCTCCTAGATCACAAACATTTAGTTTACTATGCTACTTAACCTTAACCATTGGCAATGCCACTTTATCATATTCAATGATAAAGATATCATCAACTTAATGAACTAAGATAAGAGTCAGCAATGACTTAAGAATTTAGGGGAGATTAAGAATAGGATTTCCTCCTGGGTCACATGCTAGTTGAGTGGACTCATATGTCACACCACAATTTTTGGAAAGCCAAATAACTAATCAAGTGTATACCCTGATCAATATTCAACTGCCCAAAAATCCAAGCTTGCTAATCCACACCCAATTTTAAAAGACTATTTTAAGATAAACTGAATTTAAATTACTTTCATAAACCACGTTATCTCTTTTTAAACAAGACTCATTTATCATCAAACTCATTCCCAAAAATATTACAAGAAAACTCCACGTTTCAAATTTTCTCCATTCTCATTTATTACAAAATGAAAATAAAATGTTTCCCTTTACATAAAAATAATATAATTTCCTCCATTGAATCACAATAAAATTATCTGGTTATAATAATAAGCGGAATAATTTCAACACTACACTATCTTAGGTCAGATCTGTTACAAACGTCCCCCAAAGTCCAATAATACAGCTGAAATATAACTACATCTAATACAAGTTCTCAACCTTGGCTCACAATGCCAACTAAATAAAAGAGCATCATATAATACATAAAGAATAAAAAGTAGATATCTTCAACTTCACAAACAGATCGGCTGCTCCACAAAGAACTCCAACTATACAATTCTGCACATATCCTCAAACTACGTTTCAAACAGAAACATACTCGAATGTATAACACACTCGGGTCAGTCACATGACTGGTATGAGTTAAACAAAACACAAGTCTTATGGATCCAACTTGAATTCGTAGATTACAAACCACACTACAACATTCTTGGGCCAAGACAGGTAGTTCCACACACATATTTGGACAATAGAGTAGTTTCCATTTATGTGGTGGCAAGTAGTTTATTGCCCGAATTAAAACAATTAAATACTTACCTTTCTTAACTATGGTAGGCCAATACCTGCAAACCATTAGTGGGCCTATCATCTTGTACAAATATAAATTAACACAATAATAGAAACTAATAACAAGGTGTTATAAATTAAATATGAATTTATCTCCAAGAAAGATCTAAAATTAGACAAAACTTAAAACATGAAAAATGTCCAGAATAAAATTTCCAAAGAAAGACATGCATCCCCGTTCATTAATTCTAAATAGATAATTCAAAAATTAATTATTAAAGTTAAGCACTTATATAAACGATGTTTAGCAGATTCTGAAAATCAATGAAAATAGTGTCAAGATGACGTTTTTAGGAAAAGTGTAAAACACGAAAGTTGTTCGGATCGTCGTTTTACTTCATTTTTATACGAAACTGTCATAAACTATGAATCTAAGTATCCAAAATATTCAATTTACTAATTTGGTCCAGTTTATTATCACATTACAACGTTCCCAAAAATGGTACGTTACACATAGAATGTTACGTTTTAAGCTAATGAGCACAACACCGAAATTTAAAATCACGAAAACTACACGACTACCAATTACTAGAATTTCATATAACTGGAAATAATAAAACACATTACAACCGTGAAGTTGTGAAAAAAAAATACATAATATTCGATCCAATTACACCTTATGTTCACCACCTCAGCCACCTATCCATGGCTTAGCCTACACATATGTTCTATGTGTCTCCTAACGTAATACTAACTCCCACTCCGGTCCCAATTCCCATGGGGTATCACTGGGATTTGAGTAAACACCGAAAGGCTAGTCCTTAAGTTCTTGACGTCAATAAACAATGTCTAAATACACATGACATAGACCAACAAGTCGGGCATAAAGTTTAAAAATGAAGAGACGAGTCATCCACGTAGTCGCTGTCTAATCACATAAGGACGGGTCATCCACGAAGTGGCCGCCTAAAATCATAAGGAGTAGTGGTGAACTCTAAGGACTTTTTTAACATTCATACATCCGCGTTTTTCACAAAACTCAACTTTATAAGAGATTCATATATCTCAAATCAAATTTCTGTTAAAATCATATTAACAGCTATATGTTCACACAGATTCATAACCCATACAAAACCATACAGTCACGATTTCACAAAGCTCAACTATACAGGAGAACTCATATCTTTCTAAGTACAAACAAATTAATTCATATTAACGAGCACGAAATCATACAAAATATGATGTAGCAACTACGCTTATTTTAACATTCATAAAACTGCTACTGTAATATGCATTTTCTGCCCAAACGATGCAGAATTGGGAAAAACACAATTAGACGAAACACGTGCAGAATCGCGTTGTACATGGGGCAAGAGAGCAGAATTCCAAAATTCAATGACCACGGTTTTATACTAATTATTTTCACTTTCAGTCACCGTAAATTTGGATTAAGCAAAATAGCCACATATTCATAATCACAACAACAAGAAGATCACAAAGATCCATCATAATTGTAAACCCTAGTTTACACATGGATTCAAATATATATATATATATATACATATTCAAATGTATATATTCAAAACAAAGGTTTAACTCACTGATTTATGGCTTCAAGGTTGATGATGATTACACAAAACATAAGTTTGGGATTCTTCTTCTTTTTTTTTTTTTTTTCTTATTCTCTTCTTCTTCTTCTTCTTCTTATCTCTTTCTACGTTGGTTCTCTCTTTTCTTTTCTTCTCTTCCTTTTTTTTTGTTAAATGGGGGCTAGGGTTTAATATATGTGTATATATATATTTCACACATAACACTTATCAATAAAACACACACAAACATGTAAATCCCGTTTTTCGTCTAAGGGCCTCACAAAAAGGTTTTATATGGGCCCGAAAATGCATTTTAAAGTGACAAATGATTAGCCCAATGGGTACCCATGACCCGCGACACTAAATTTCTATGTTAAGCACACTACTTAACATACTAACGACCCGTACACGCTACTTCAACATTTTTATTAGGTGTCACTAAGATACATACACATAGTTAATGTCTAATACTTGAAAATAATAATATAAAAATTACTAAAAGCACTTAGAAAATTAGGGTTGTTACATCGTAGCCGAAACCTGAAAATAGAGAATAGCAAGATAAGAGTAGACTTTACATATAGCAGCACTATGAAGTTTCGGGGGATGTGTGAAATTTGTCGTCTCATGACCTTAGTTCTGATAGCAGAAAGGCACGAATAGGTTAGACATGTGAATATACTACTCTAAATCTGTTACAACTGCCCAACTCCTAGACATCTCACTAGAAATTGTATAGCACTCAAGGGGACAACAAGGCAAGCTATGCACTGTTACTACTGTGGCAAAATAGGCCATCTCCGCAAGGATTGCCGTACACTAAGGAAAAATGACAAAACTCTACATCAACTCGTATCATCGCTTACTGTATCATCACATTTCATAAACTAGTCGATGGCTTAACGAATAACCTACCTAGTCAAATGATGGAATAGGACGTGTGTTTGATGGATCGTATAACATCGTGAAATACTTGTAGCAATTACATTTGACCGTGACTTATGAAGTACGGCACACACTTGGATAACTCCACAAAGAACAATGGGAACGTCACTAAAGACTAGCATCGTAAATTATCCTTAGGTCACGACCAGACCGGATGAGTTAATCTAGTTATAGAAGACATGTTACAAGCTTACATCATCACCAAGTCGTCAACATCAAAAATGCATGGGAAAGCTTACATCATCAACTACTAAGGCTCATAACATAGCAAGAACAAAACACGTGAGAACTTACATATCACTGATCAATGACCGCCTACTATAAACGGAGTCAAGTATAGGCATGATATCACTCAAAGCCGTATATGGAAGACTATGCCAATTACCAATACGTCAAGCAAAGATCGAAGACGAAGAATTTCTTGGACCCAACTTTATCTAGGAAACTAACAAAAAAAATACAGTTCATGGGACAGAAGATGAAGACATCATAGATCAGACATAAGAATTACACAGATAAACGATGTAAAGACTTAGAGTTCACTATGGGAGATCATGTACTACTCAAGGTTTCTCCAGTTTGAGGCATCGTGAGATTTGGTCAGAAGAGAGAAAAGCCATCTTCGTGCTTCTTCGTGCTTTATCAGACTGTTGAAAATTCTAGAACGTATGGGAAAAGTCGTCTATAGACTTGTGCTGCCATTGAAGATGTCAGAAGCTCACAAAGTTTTCATATTGGCAAGTTGAGAAGTGTGCCCACAACCCAGTGCATGAGATAAAGTTTGAAGACCTTGATTTGAAAGACTACATGACCTTCAACGAAGGACCAGTGCGAATCCTAGATTGAGGAGTGAAAAAACTGAGGAGCAAGGATATTTTATTGGTAAAGATTCAGTGGAAGAACTATGATGAAGGAGAAGCTTCATGGGAGCTAGAGTTAGAGATGCGAAAGAAGCTTCCATTTTTGTTTTAGAGCTACTTTGCTAAGATTTTGAGGACGAAATCTTTTGATGAGTGGTGGATAATGTTATACCCGCTATTGTGATATACCTTTGTATGTGTTTCTATTTAAGTGAGATTCTGTATTATTGCCTTAATATGTTGTATAACCCATAGACTAACTGATTGAACCCTACACCAATCGATTGGCTTGTGACCGCCTCGACCAAATTGATTGGTATACAAATATATATATATATATATCCCCAATCGATTAGACTTGATTCCAATCGATTAGACCTGAGCAAAACTTGGCGTCCAAGTTTGCATAGGGTGTTAACACATGTCCCTTCTCTTGCGTATATGTATTGGACGAATTTCTGTATTTCTATTTTGTTTGGGAAATTTCTGAGAGAGAGAGTTATATATACTCATATAGATATATATACACCCATACATATAGATATACATAAACACACACACACACACACACACACATAAAAAAAATCAAGAAGCTGAAAGAAGAAGCAGAAAAAGAAGAAGGAAAGAAAGAAAATTAAAATAGAGGGAAGCAAAGAAGAAGAGACAGAGAAAGAGAAGAGAGAGAAAGAGGCACCATTGAAGCTCCAAGCTTCCTCAAAGCTCTCTCACACACATCCACACACTTTGGTGAATGGCTAGACTCATTTGGTAGTATTTTTAGGAGTTTTATATGTGTTTTGATAAGAAAGAACATATATAATGTATCCCCGGATTAACCAATTCATCTCTGCTCGGTTCTAAGAAGAAGATGAAGTACTAATCGATTGCCAAGTTGCACAATTGATTGGGAAGTTTATGACCCAATCAATTGGCATATTGCTTAATCGATTACCATAGGTCATAACCCAATTGATTGGTTGAATTACCAATCGATTGCCATTGTTTGAGACCCAATCGATTAGAAGTTTTATTAATCGATTGTTACTACTTTTACCCCAATCGATTGGACCCTGTTCCCAATCGATTGGTAGTTACAGAATGTTGATTATTCTATTAGTTGATATTGTGAACTACTTAACTATTTATATATTGTACTATGATTCCCATATGCGATACCAGAGTAATGAAGAGATAACAATATGCCATTTTTCAATAACGTCTTGTGATTTATAACGTTAGTGAACGTACCAATTGTGAATCAAATTGATCATTGTTTATTGTTTCTAGTATGGTTAGCCACATGGGTGTTTCGAGAGTCAGTCAAGGTTAGAAATGTATAGGTCTGATAAGGGTTATGAATTGTGCATGGGCAGGCATTGATTGACGTTGTGTCCTTAATTGCGGTGAGTTGTGAATATGTTCTTAAGAGCTGTGGCTGCGATCAATAGCCCTAAGATGATCAGTGATCCATGATATGCTCTTAAAAGCTGTGAGTTGTGAATTATACTGATGAAATACAGTGAGCTGGGTCGCTGGTAGATTATGAAAAGTTGTGGCATTAGAGTGATGCACATTGATTGACGTTGTGTACTTAATTTGCTGTGGACTATACATATGTTCTTAAAAGCTGTGGATTGAGAACAATGATACATCCATAGCGTGGTAATAGAATGATACACTTTGATCAACATTGTGTCCTTGATATAACACCCGTAATTGTGCTAGTGCATTTCATTACATTGTCATGCATGATAATGTGATGTGATGTGTTGTGCATGTTGGCACATGTGTGAGTGAGTTTTAACTCACGAGTCGAATTGGGTGTCTGTGTAAGAAAACCCTTTGAGACTGTGTTGAATGAGGGTTTGGATGTTGTGAAGTATGAGACGTTCACTGTGGAATACCTTAAATGTTTATCTAAAAATAAATGTTTACCTGTGTATTTCAATATCTATATTATTTCTGGTTTAGAATTTATTTCTGTTGTTAATTTTAGCATCCTGGTGAGGACGAATTGACACGTTACTACTTTGGTAGGCTAATTAGCAACTTCGAAAAAATCATGCGAGACTGCGTTTTAGCAACTAAACGGAACTTAGATGAAAACTTTTATAGTTTTTAATTTTCACTCGTGAAGCTATGAATTAGCTGTGTAGAAAGTTTCAGAGACTGATTAGGAGTTTTAAAAACTTGTGGGGAGGTAAACACCATTTCCCAAAGTGTTGCCTATATATAGATAGAGATGACTTAGATTTTTTTCATACATTTTCTAAACCTAAATCAAGAGGAGGTCAAAAGGGGGATTTGAAGCTTCGATCTTGACGCCAAACGACGACCGTTCATCCATTTGTTTTCTCCTGAATTTTATATTTGAGCTCCTAGAGGTAAGGCAGTCATTTTGATATCTGTTAGGCCTTGTTTGGCTAAGTTTTTCAAAAAGTCATTTTCTAGAATTTTTATAAAAAGTTGATAATTAGATTTTTGATCGATAGGAATTGTACTAGACTGTCTTCTGCACGATCTTTTTTTTTGCTTGGGTTTTCTTTGGATCGAAGTTTAAGAACGTTATTCGGAGGTGAGTGATTCAACCATGTGTTTTGGGATGATTTCTTGTCATGTATTCATGTATTGTATGAATAGCATGTGTAAATTCATAGATATATATTGTGTAGTTTATATTAGGCAATTATATTGATAAGTAGGCCCAATAGCACGGTGAAATTTTTTAATTATCAAAAACATGGTGATATGCTAATTGAGCATTTTGAGTTGTTATTTGGGTTAGAGGAGCATGTGGTACCAAGCCATCTTGTTGAGCCGATATAGGCATTAAGGTCGCACATTTGAAGAAAGGAAATGTGGGTCTTACCTTTTCGCGTGAACTTATTGGTGAGGAGTCACGGATTAGGAGTATGGAACGTACACGTGAAACTCTGGAGACTAGTATGAAATGTAGAGATGTGAATGAGAGCATGTTTATCATTCATGTGCATTGTTGTTTTATTCACTAAGCATTAGCTTAAACAAATCGAATATGTGTGGTTATTCAAATAACCATTTCAGGTGTTAATGCTGGCGAGGAATCGCAGAAATGAGAACGTGGGTTTGGGAGTTCACCGTAGAAGGCGACTTATCATGCCTATCTCGTAGTTTTGAATTAGAAATGTTGTAATAATGAATTTATGATATTTTGGCTATGTTTAACTTAGATTCATAGAATGGATTCATGATGTTGTAATAGTTAGGAATATTTTATAATTATGTTTTAGTAATGTTATAATCCAGTGGTGATCGTTTTAGTATGCATTTGGAGTGTGTATTTAATCCCCGAATGAATTCAGGAAAAAAACCTTTAATTTGGAGACTGCTGCAGAAAGAGACTGCAGGAACATATTCGACTGGACGAGGGCATAGTCAATTAGACCCCTATTTTATCAAAATATCTTTCAGTTTTTAAAGTGAATCAATTGACTGGAAGATGTGAACCAGTCGACTGGAATCTATTTTCGAAACACACATTCTGTTGGACAGGGATCAGTCGACCGGACGAGCCCAGTTGACTGAACATTTGAGGCATCAGTCAACTGGACCGAGGAGTCAGTCGACTGAAGGTGGCTACTGGGGATTTCTTATTCTCTACAACCTCTGAGTCAGTTGGCTGAGACCCCAACCCAATCGACTGGACTGCTGCTTTAAAAATAACTTTTTAATTTTATTTTTTATTATCTTTTCCACTGCGTGTTCTTCAAACTAATTTTTGGGAACGTTAATGAATTGGTTTAGCCTCAGTGGCATGCCATGGACTTCTGTTCCACTATTGTGGGACTGGGCTGTGACACTTAGTTGCTGTGAGCTATGGACTATAGTCAACGGTGTATTTATAGAATTGTACAGTCAAGTTGTTCATCAATCCATAGAGTGTGTCAGTCTTTACGCAATAAGCCGATTAGTGGTTGATTAAAGAAGAGATGAATAAGGAGAAGTTACTAGTAGTAAAACTATATCTGATATTGTCATAAATTGTACTGACTTCATAACTATGATACCTTGTTAGTATTTCACTCACTCGACTTTCATAAGCTGATGACATAATCGCCTTGGATATTCTATGTCCAGCCTTTCCCGTTTATGACAATGCAGAAGAAGGACTTACGAGCGAGGACTACTACGGGGAAGAAGGCAACACTGGTGGAGGCTATCCTGAGGAAGGACTAGCAGAAGAAGAATACTATGCTAATGACTATGTCTATGCCAACTGAAGACTAGGCTAAATTGTAGATTACCTGCTTTTAATATTTTTTTAGATATTATATGTTTGGCAATTGGCATATGTTGTCCTAAGACTCTAGTTCTTTTGTATTACTGCAAACTCAGATATAATAACTTAGTAACTTTATGTTATATATGTTGGAAATTAAATTGAATGAGAAATTGCCTTTTAATTGAGTGGATCATTTTTGCTTATGCCAAACAAACACTTGGTCGAATGGGTATGACTGATAAGGAATAGTCTCCTTTCGAAAGGTTGTAACTATTGACAAACAGTCTCCTACAATCTATATATATGGGTCTTAAAGTTCATTCATTAAGGAGTAAGAAATTTATATTAGTTCATATATACATATAGGGTGTGTCAAGTGTCTGAGAGAGTACAAACACAAGTATGGTTCACTGGAACCTTGTTATTTGAAGTGCTTCTATAGTAAGGGGGAGGTTGTTGTATCCTGAGAGACAAATGCTGCAAATCCATTAGCACCAATGCGGCGCATATGTCACGCCCCAGTGTAGCAAAATAAGGAAAAAATTTCATTTTCATTTTGGACTCGTAGGTCATGATAGGTGATGGATTGCTTGTCCTGTACTTAGCTTAACATGTACTAGAAAACAGAGTATATAAAGCAGTAGGGAAGAAATATTAAACATTATTACAACTTCAAACAATATTACATTGTCCTTAAATAAAATGTCCTTAAGGCATAAATCGCCTTATTCAAATTTAAAACATTATCCATATCCTTATTACAACTTTATTTAAATAAAATATCTCAGCAGACTTCTCTAGCTATCATGGTCATATTGCCCTGCATAATTATTTCCTGAACATTTTGGATGTCTAGGACAAATAAAATCATCAGCTAATTAAAGCTGAGTGAGCATAATGAACACACAAGCAATGTATATAAAAGTACGTTAGCAGGTATTATTATTCAGTACCCTAGGGGGTACGGTTAATCCATTAATCCAGTCATTGCATAATACCAATTTATAACAATTTGAGTACTGAATATTTAAGACCGTGCATGAACAAAGAAACCATCTCATCTTACTGACTCTTTTATCTTGATCACAATCTCTTGACTCATTCGGTTCACCTAGAGCCATTCGGCATAATGCCGTTAGTTTAGAAGGTCTATCGATATGTCTGCCGTGTTTAAGTTGGCCTAGACGTACCTAGACATTTAAGGTTAATAACCTGCCAAACACCCTTATTAGTCTACCATATCCGAGTCGGCCTGGACTAAGTTTGGAATATCTAACAATCGGTCTACCGTATCCGAGTCAGCCTGGACGCGATTAGATTGGCCTACCATATTTGAGTCAGCTTGGGCTCAACCCTCTTAATTAATCTACCGTACTGAGTCGGCATGGAATAATTAAGACTATCATAAGAACTTTGACTGGCCTATCGTATCCGAGTCGGCCTGGGCTTAATCCTTCCTAATTAACCTACCGTATCCGAATCAGCCTGGGATTATTAAGGTTACCCGTCCCAAGACATTCTTCCTTTACTCACTTCTCACAATATATATGCTAACCAAACGACCCATTTCAAACATGCCAACTTGACTATACAAATGTGCAACTTATTCTTTTTCTCGTTATGTAAAGGTATCAGAGCGGGCGTACGACTTATTCTTTCTTTACATATTTTCTTATAAAAGTATCACAGTGATATGACTTAAATCTCTTTTTTTTTTCTTCACATTTTCTTCATAGAAGGTATGAGAGCTAATTAAAATATGATTATTACGAATTAAAACAACTTAGTCCAGAAAAGTCAACCGCTGATCCAGGATGGCCAAAACGGCTAAGTATAGTCAAAAATAAGATTTTCGATTCAAGAGTTTAAAAGTCCCACGAATAGTTCAGCCAGATCCCCATATATCAAATATGATTTTTAAGAACTTTTTAAAGGAAGGAAACTTAGTAAAAACAATGCCCAATATTATACACTGTACAAAAAATTGGTAATTTTGCCCGCGGAGGGAAAGTTGACTTTTTATCTATAAGGAATTGATTTTTAAAAATGTTTTTTATTAAATCCAAATTGGGGGTATTTCGTTAAATGGCATGAATGGATTTAACATGCAATGAAGGCACAACTGTACTAAGCAGTTAATACAATTACAGCAAGAATGACTGATCATTCTGGCTCAGAAGGGCATGACCGATCATGGTCATATAGCGGGACTGGTCATGGTCAGGACCAATCTTGGTCATGTTTCGGGACCGGTCATGGTCGGGACCGGTCCTGGTCAATTAGCGCGACTGATCCTGATCGTCTTCAACCTCAGGACTGTATAGGTGCAGAGCAAAATACGAGTTTTACAAATTTGAACAATATAACAATATAATATACCATGCTCTTCATTTTTTTTCTACATAGATTATGAATATATAAGTCTTAAGTCTTAATTCCTGACGTAGCTCTACTTATATGTAAAAATCCGAGAGTCGCCGAAACTTCGCTTTAACCGTACGTCGCAACCGTTATAAATTAAGGTCTAGTATTTGAAATAAAAGTTACTGGGGTTGTAATCTTTCATTTCCAATTTACAGAAATAATTTTCGTCAAGATTTGAGAAACCACTATTTTTGAAGCTTCAAAACCATATATATGTATATACACGTATATCTTTATATTTGATACCGCCCCCTGTGTGCAATGACAAATACTACATTATAAGTGAGTGCAAGAGACTCACCAGTCTTTAGATTGAGCTGTGCTACTTGCCAAAGAATCCTAGAAAACTGTAATATAAGCCTAGAGCTCCAACAATGGATATAGAGCTTACGGTGATGTCCTAGCTTTGTATTTGTTTCTTCGTTCAACTTCTAGGAGGTATAAGTGACTGGTTGTGTGTGCTTGTGAGATGTTGAGAGGGAGATCAATGGGAGTTGTATGTGTGTGTGTGTATATATGGCCGAGAGAGAGAGAGAGAGAGAGCAATGGGGGAGGAAGCTTGAGAGTTCAAGCTTGAAAGTTCATTGTAAATGTAAATGTGCTTGCATTGTGTGTGTGTTGCTTCACAGGGTGTGAACACAGTTATAGGCAATTGGTTTGCAAGTTGATTTAAAACTAATGATTAAACGAATATAACAGCTGTGTTTGAACTGATTGATGGCGTCAAATCAGATAATTCAGTTAGTCCGTTAATCAATTTGATTCAGTTAGTCCAGTCAGGTTGGTCCGGGTAGTCTATGAAAATACCCCAAGTAAATATTAGGGACCAAAAAAAATGTAGGCGACGTGGTTAATATTTTTATTAATAGTTTTAATCCCAAATAATAGGGTAACTTAGGGGCACAATCTTAAGCATAATTAATTCAATTAAAATTACTAACGGTCACAAAAATAAAAAAGGGCATGTTATTAATAAATAATACTATTACTACAAATTATTATTTATGGAAATATCATCATGATTAAAATGATACATAGTAGTAAAATAAAATGGCATTATATTTAAATTTAACAATGTAGCTATTTATTTAATTATACAATTAATGCCACAAATAGAATTAATGCATAGTAAATAAATAAAAACCGACATTTTATTTATTATTAGGGAAGTGAAAATACAGGTTTTTATAGTGTAATTGTCTTAATGACATAGTGTCAAACACTAGACTCGATCTATTGTCCAATTTGCATCTATACCTGGTTCTGTTTTATTTTACAGTATTTACTATTGATTTTAGATTTCAGATATATACATTATTCGCATGCCAATACATTTTGTATAGCAATATATTCATTCTGAACTTATAATCTTTTATTCAATCTCTATTTTACTGCTGTTTAGAACTATGTATTGTAGACAGTCAAGTGACTTCACCAGCACGACCTATGGACCTAAATAGGAATTTTATTTTTCCTATTTTTACTGCTCCGGAACGTGACATGAACTACCCCATAGACAGTTTCATTTTAGGATTAGAGAGGTTTAGCACAGTTACTAAGTTTGTGTTGTTTATTTTCATATTTTCTTACTTATGTATGTATGTACTGGTACTTTTTAGAATTTACTTTCTTGATGAATAAAATTCATCTGGTTATCAAAAAAATAAACTTATCTTTTCTTTTTCTTCTTTTACCATATCTACATCATGTTAATCACAGTGGGACCATCTGAATTCCTATTAGAGGACAACAATTATGCGTGTTTTCTTAGGTACTTTAGGTGTTGGCCTTGAACATCCTGGATATATCCACTTAGGCACCACTTGCATACATGGATCGATGATGTTCCAGAACATCATTTATTTTAGGTTGTCTCATTGCCACATGTATTAAGAACCAAATTTGAGACATAATTTATGTAATACTCTGTATTTTCAGTAATTATTAATACGAAGAGATTCTAGATACTTCCCTTGATCATACTTAAAGTTTTACATTCTTTCAAGTGATCGAAAATTTTTGAGTTCAAGCGATTGAACCCTGTTCAATCAATCGAAACCTTACCAACATAAATTTATGACGTGGTTCCCTTTTCTAATTGATCAAACCACTTTAATCGATCAAACCTGGCCGACCTGTTCTCAATTGATCGAACTACTTTCAATCGATCGAACTTATGTTATCATAAATCCCAGTTTCTGCGCAAACACTGCCACTTGCACCACCCCCTCCTCTATATATACATTGTGTTCGTGTATGTGGTGTGTTTGGAGAACCATAGAGCTAGAGAAAGAGTGAGATATATATAGTTTTATAAACACTCATATATATACATACACATACACGATACATATATTTTGTGAGTGAGAGAGAGAGAGAAAGAGAGAGAGAGAGATATATCAGAAGACAGAGGAGAAAGGAGGCAAAGAAGAGAAAGAGAAGGAGATGGAGAGAGAAACGAGGTTGAGGAGGGAGGGAGAGAGAGAGAGAGAGAGAGAGAGAGGCCATTAAAGCTTTGAAGCTTCAAGAGTGCCAAATGCGCCTTAACGACGTTCGATGAGTTCCAAACTCACTCGATAGTATTAGTGTAATGTTTTACAAGTTCTTGGACAGAAATACTAACCCCAAACACGCCCTAGCACTTTTGGACGTTCACTGCCAGAATTTGGAGAAGACGACTTTCGAGCGATTGAACTAGGTTCAATCCATCGAACAAATTGAGTCTCAATCGGTCGAAATGACTTTAATCAATCCAGACCACCTTTACTTCAATCAATTGGGAATACTTCAATCGATCAAACTTCACTTCCTTCAATCAATTGAGATGACTTTAATCGATCGAACGAAACAGAACTTGGATGTTTCCTTTAAAGCTATAATTCATAACGCTTAGCTGTTTAATTGATGTTCCCTATTCCTATTGTACAATATTTTGGATTAAGGGTTGATAGGGTACGATAAGGGGTATGAGTATCCTATGGTTAATAACATAATTGGGTTTGGAATATTAGCAAGGGTCGTGCGATAGTAAATGTTGTGTTTAGTCGAGCGGATGATTCGCTCAGGTTGAATCCAATAAGCTAGTATGTAGTGATGATATAATCAGTTCAGTATAGCCAGTCAGGGCTGGTACAAACAGTCTTAGAGTTGGAAGACAATAAGAATCTAATAATGTGGGGTATGAATAAAAGAGGAAAAGATATTATTAGTATCACTACTTAATATCGTGCATAACTGGTAAGGACTTTATACCTATGATACTGTGGGCGTTTCTATTTCACTCAGCTAAAGTAAGCTGACGGTGTTTATGCTTGGACATTCCTGTCCAGACTACCCTATCCCTATTAATGCAGGTGATGGAGCCTATGATGGTGGATATTACCCGGAGTTAGATTGTGCAGTGGGTGGCCCAACTACTGATGATTATGCCGGGGAAGATTACTACGTTGGCGACTGTTGGGTTTGTGGCCTCAAACCATTACTTTGTGTATGAGACATTGACATTTTAATATATGGATATATGCCTTACATTTTATTATGTATGCTTCTTTCATGAGATGATTGTTAATCCTTAAGTATCTTAGTAAGTGATTCGTGTATGTATAAGATGCATACAAGTGAGATATGGATTCCTATTCATTGATACTTAGAGTTTATCACAGTGGATGATGAGACTGGATATCTCATCAGGTCTACAATATAGCATGATTAGCTACCAATGGATGGAGTGATGAATCTCAATTACTAGAGTATGACTCTTAGTTAATATGCTAGTTCTTATAGTGCATTGACAAACCTGAGTTTTCTTATTGACACTTAGACTGTCAATAGTTGATAGGAACTCATAACTTGTATAAAGTACATTTTCTCAATCTTGAGACGATTATGGACACAGACTATGGATATGACTGCTTTGAGTTACCAATCAGCGAGGTCTATAAAAGATCAACACTTGGATATCTTGGGAATGTCATGTTCATAGGGTTGTGAACATATATTGTCAAGATAAAATCTACCCTCTGTTAAAGAGTAAACATTCCCATGAGAATGTCACCAAATTGATTACTAAGAACTGCAGTGTTGTTGATAAGTAGTTATCAACATTTTGGTAAACATGAGGGGTGAATGGGACTCAAGGAATACAAGAAGTAATCATGATACAGGTTGATAGTAATAGTTATCCGACTACCTGAATATGATTATGAATGCTGATGGTAGAGGGACGTTAGTATACCATATAAGTCTAGTTATCGCTTCAGATATGTTCTTTTGCGTTGGAGTTTAGTGATCGTTTTATAGTGGAGTAAACGTTATCTGATCAATTGGTTAGTTTGCTGATCAAAGAGTTTGGTGATGGGAATTAACAACTGGTTTGAGCCAACATTAAAGAGCCTAGGTGGTCCCACTCTTAGCTCTGCTAGGATGATTGGAAGGGCACTTGAGGATCTTGTCAAGAGAAGTTCGATCGATCAAAAGTGTTTCGATCGATTGAAGTCTAGATAAGTTCGATCGATTGAAGAACCTTCAATCGATCGAAGGTTCGCTCGATCAAAGCCACTTCGATCAATTGAAGGCTTAAAGTTGGTTTGGAAATCTATAAATAGGGCAGCTGTGTACAGAATATTTCTAATCGTCGTTTTATCGCCCAGAAAGCTGCATTAACTATTTAGGGTTCTCAAACCTTCTCTTTCCTCTCTAATAGGGTTCCCACCAACCCTAATCCTTCTAGTAAGCATCCATAGGAGTCATAAGGGTGAAGACAACCTAGTAGAGGCTACTGCACCATCAAGAAAGAAGAAAATCTAAATTGGGTTCAAGACCTAAGGTATAATTCTTGTCCCCTCTTATACGCATCTATAGAGTTAATGAGTAGTAGATCCGGGGTACCAATAAGTTTTTGTAACTTAATATTTCCATTGTGCATTTAAATAAATTTTAAACCTATTTTTCCTTCAATTGGTGTCACACCCCAACCCGCCCTCGCATATATTGTCATAATTAAATTCATTTGGTATTTTCTGCATTTATTTAATTACAACTCTTATGTTTAAAATTTTATTACTTGCTTTATTTTATATCTTAAATTCTTGTTGGGGGTCAAAATACAATTTTTATAAATTTAGCAACACCTGTGTTGGATTTCAAAACTGTATTTCAAAACGGTGAAAACGTTCCCGTTTAACTCAAACTGTATTTTTATAAAACCAGAAAACTATTTCTTACATTAAAATGAATTTTCAGTATTTTTGTGGGGATCATCGCGTCACGATAATACCAGTTTATGTGCAAAACTGTCCATGCCACGTTGATCTCCCACAGTTTGGGAAACTCCACCAATCATGAAGTGACACATGCTTTATTCCATTTATGGCAAGTAATCATTAGAAGTGCCTTGTTTGGCAATGCCTTTTGTTGTGTACTAATTTGTGCCTAAAGCTGAGTTTCCAATTTGACCCCTACACATCTAACTTGGCCTTTAGATCATTGGAGAGTTGATACCATCTGCATAAATGTGTATATACGTATGTAAATTGTGAGCTGTGTATATTGTGTTTATATGTTAATTAGAAAATCAAATCAATTTGTGGTGTGGTGTGTGTGTGTGAAGAGACTTGGAGCCTAAGCTCATCCATTGATCTCTCTATATATACACTCTCACACACACACATTCATTCCATCTTTGAAAACTGAATACAGAGAGAAAAGAGAGAGTTTAGAGAAATAGAAAATTTACAAAATTTTATATAGTGAGAGAAAAGCTTCATCACCATAGCTTACAAGCTTGGATTGGATTCTTAGTTTGCTTATCTTTCTCAACAATTACTTCAAATCTTTTATATCAGTAAGTATTTTAAACTCACTCCAAATGTAATTTATGCTTAATTACTCTCTGTATGTATGTATATATTGATTCACCATTGTTGGTTTTCATGAAAGCTTGAAACTTGAAAAAGAGTGATTTTACAAACTTATCAAAACAAGTTTTTAGAGATGATTTAGAAAGATTATAGTTCCTAGAAGCTACAGTTCAAGTATTAAAGTTTAATTTATTCATATGAAAAAGTATATAAGAAATTAAGTTTTATCATCTTTTAGTTTTTCGTAAAATTAGTGATCTACGTTTGGATTCATGTTAAATTGATCATAGATTCATAATCCTCGTCGAAAAATGAAGAAATCCATATATTACATGCCACATTTTAATCTGGATTACAAAATGGGTGAAAGTGGGTATTGAAAACTGAAACAGGGGATTTCTGACGAAGAAGATGAAGCTACTGCCTGAACTCGTGTTCGCGATCGTGCGAGCGAGGGTCGCCTGAGCGGCCCGCGCGAGCGACCCCTCGCGCGAGTGACCCGCCTGTGCGAGCTGTGTGTTTTCTGGCAGAAATAAAAGATTTTAAAAGAAAAACGAAAAATGGGCACATCGTGCGAGCTACCCTTCGTGCGAGCGGCCCGCGCGAGTGAGGTGACTAGTTTTAGGCAGACAGTAAAGGTTTTAAAAGAAAAAAGAAAATTAACCAAATCGCGCGAGCGGCCTGCGCGAGCGACACCTTGCGCGAGCGGCCCGCGTGCGCGATCTCTGACAGTTTCTAGATTTTGCTTATTTTATGTTAAGGAACTGTTTGGGTGATGTATTATGAACCTTATGGCTCTGTTTTGCGAAAAATGTTTAAACAGATTACGTTTTGGGTATGATTGGTGATTAAGGAAAGATTATGAATTCAATTCTTTTCAAGCATACATTGTTATTATTCCTAGCACTTCACATGTTCTGTGGATAGTTACATGACATTCACGTTGAGTCAGTTGTACATGCATGGTGTGTGGTAGTCAGAGCGGAAAGAGTGTGTGGTTGAGATTGTGTTGTGGACACTCCCTGGTAATTGTGTACCAAAGTGTGACGTGTTGAGATTGCGGTGAGAGTATCTTTGTAATGCGACAGTGGCAAAATTGGACACTCCCTGACGCCCATGGTAGTGTTAAAGTGTGTGACACCGAACTTGGACATTCCCTAGCACCCACGGTAGTGCTAAAGTGTGGCCTGCGGACACTCCTTGGTACCCGAGTCTGGATACTGCGTGAGGTTACCTCCGGTATTTATGAGGCAGATTAGGTATTAAAGTGTGAGGCAATGGACACTCCCTGGTACCCTAGACCAAAGTGTGAGGCAAACTGGACATTCCCTAGCACCCCTGTGCTAAAGTGTGGCTATCGGAGTATTACAAGGATACTGGTGTGAGATAGTGGGTTGTTGTGTTTGTCGAGAGAAAAGAGTCGGTAAGATGAGATGGTGCATTGTTTTTCATACACGGTCACATATATGTGAATTAAAGCTTTCAAATGATATTGTGGTTGTTTTCTAAAAATGAACTCCTTACTTTAATGTAAACTTATTGAATTAAATGGGAATTGAAAAATGGTAAATGAGTATGTGTTACATTTAAAGTTATGTTTTTAATACTCACCAGCTTCATGAAGCCGACGGTGTCGATACGCCTTGGACATTCGTGTTCAGACTTTTCAGGTTATGACTATGTTGGGCCCTATGATTATGCAAACTGAGAACGACTGCTTTGGAAAATAGAACTGTTATCAATATCCTATGCTTTAATTTATGAACTGTTTTGTAATAAGGATGACTGTAATAGACGATAGATATTGTTTTGATTTAAAGCGGTTTGTGCCTTTAGAGACCCCGTGCTGTAATAACTATTAAGTTAGAAAAATATTATAAGCCTTGATTGCTCTGCTCTGATTATTATTTATTATGTTTTTGTTGTTGACGTTTGGGACGGAATCGATCCTTCAAACTGTCACGATCTACGGGTCCATAAAGGAAATTAAACGCTTTCCTTATTTATGCTACGTCGGGGCGTGATAGGATTTAGTGGTATCAAAGCCAGGTTATCTCAAGACAGTTTAGCAAGGTTAGGGTTTACCAGTTTAGACCCGATTCCACAATCTATTAGCTCATGTCCAAGGGCAAAAAAGGAATTTCGATGGGAGCAAGAGGACCCAAGCTATCACCTTTCCGACTCAACCTCAAGTTGGTGAAGGAAGTAGCACTGGGAAATGTTTCAACTGTGGCAACCCCGGTCATCTGGCTCGAGATTGCAAGGCACCAAGGCGTGCTGCTCAGCAAGGCATAGTCTGCTACAACTGTGGTGAACCAGGTCATATTAGCAAGTTCTATACTGCCCCTAAGTAAGTGATTTATGGTCAGCAAGGTCAGACTCGCGTGAATGCTGTTATCCCTGATACCGCTGGATATGATGGGACTATGTACGAAGAAGAAAACTATGAAGAAGCTCAACCTGATCAGCAATCGGTAGAAGGTACCTTGACTCTGTTTAACTCCCATGTTAAAGTGTTATTTGATACGGGTGCTGCACTTTCATTCATATCTGTTAATACTATTCAGAGATTGGGCATCTAACTTCATCGTTTAGAGAAAGCTTTGAGGGCTACCTCACCATTGGGAGGCGTAGTCAAGTTAGGACATGTATGCGAGTATTGCCCCTTACGACTAGGAGACCGTGAAATCCCTACAAGGCTGATTGTCCTATCGATGAAGGAGTTCGACAAAATCCTAGGCATGGATTGGCTCTCTCAGAATCAAGCGAAGCTGGATTGTGCGAGAAAGAGAATTACATTCCCCGACAATGAGGATCAACCCTTTGATTTTCAATGTAACCCTTCGGGAGATATGTTCCTCACAAGGTGTTTGGTTAACATCGAAGTCGTCAGTACAGAAGCGACAGTGCTGTCTATACCCGTAGTCAAGGACTTCGAAGAAGTATTTCAAGACGTTTCTGGTTTGCCGCCCAAAAGAAGCATAGAGTTCTATATTGGGTTTATACCGGGTACCGTACCGATCACGAAGGTCCCCTACAGAATGGCCCCCACCGAACTATTGGAATTGAAGGAACAAGTTCAAGAGCTCAAGAACCTGGGTTTTGTACATCCAAGTACATCGCCTTGGGGAGCACCGGTGTTATTAGTGACAAAGAAGGATAGAACACTTCAGTTGTGTATCGATTACAGAGAATTAAACCACGTGACTATCAAGAACAAGTATCCCTTACCCCAGATCGACGACTTATTTGATCAACTACAAGGAGCTACGACATTTTCCAAGATAGACCTAAGGTCGGGATATCATCAGTTGAGGGTACGGAAAGAAGATATACCTAAGATTGCTTTTAGAACCCGATATGGTCACTATGAATTTTTGGTAATGCCGTTTGGAATGACGAATGCCCCGGTAGTGTTCATGGATCTGATGAACAGAGTGTTCAAGCCTTATTTGGATTAGTTTGTCATCATCTTCATTGATGATATTTTGATCTACTCTAAGTCAGAGGAAGAACACGAGCAACATCTACTGATTGCGATGCAGACACTCAAGGACCACCACTTGTATGCCAAGTTCAGTAAGTGTGAGTTCTGGTTACAAGAAGTGAAATTTTTGGGACACAAGGTGTCATCTCAGGGAATTTCCATGGATTTGTCCAAGGCAGATGTTGTATCAAATTGGGTCAGACCGAGCAACCCTACAGAAGTTCGGAGCTTTCTTGGACTCGCAAGCTATTATCGGAGATTTGTTGAGGGATTCTCCAAGATAGCGGCACCGTTGACCTGTTTGACGAAGAAGAATTTGAAATTCGAATGGGCAGAGAAACATGAGCGTGCGTTCCTAGAGTTGAAAGAGAGACTCACCACCACACCAGTGCTAGCAATACCCAAGCCTGATGAGAAGTTCACTATCTTTAGTGATGATCATATCAAGGATTGGGATGTGTACTTATGCAACATGGTAGAGTTATTGCTTATGGATCTAGACAGCTGAAGCCAAACGAGTTGAACTACTTCATTCATGACTTGGAATTGGCGGCAGTAGTTTTTGCACTCAAGATTTGGAGACACTATCTCTATTGTGAGAAGTTTGATTTATTCTCCGATCACAAGAGTCTGAAATATTTGTTCACATTGAAAGAGTTGAACATGAGACAACGCAGATGGATGGAGCTGATTAAAGATTACGACTTCACGTTAGAATACCACCCTGGTAAAGCTAATGTGGTCGCTAATGCTCTGAGTTGACAGACTTGTGAGACGATCGCCTCCTTAATGATTAGAGAATGGTGAGCATTGGAGACGTTGGCGGAGTTTGATGTACAGAGTGCTGAAGAAGGAGAAGGATAACTTTTCGAATGTCTTATCCTATAGCCTGTTCTTATCGACCTCATTATTGGAGTTCAGAAAGAAGATGAGAAGTTTCAAGCATGGTTTGCGAAGATGTCAGAGAAAGATCCAACAGAATGGAAGGTGAGAATCGATGGAGGATATCGATGCAGAAACAGGTTATGTGTATCAGACTGTGGGGATTTGAGAAATGATATTCTGGTAGAAGCACATAAGTCAAGATATACAGTTCACCCAGGAGGAACGAAAATGTACAAGGATTCGAAAAAAAATTTCTGGTAGGAAGGTATGAAGAAGGATGTGGCCAAAATTGTATCTAAGTGTTTAACGTGTCAACAAGTCAAAGCCGAACATCAGAGACCGTCTGGATTGTTGCAACCGCTACCTATTCCTGGTTGGAAGTGGGAGCACATCATGATGGATTTTGTAGTGGGATTGCCTTGATCACAACAGAATCATTTGGGTAATCGTGGATCGATTAACTAAGTCGGCACATTTCATTGCTTACAGTATGACATACCCGGTAGAAAAGATGAGCCGGATGTACATACAACAAGTTGTGCGACTTTATGGTGCACCTGTGTCGATTGTGTCAGACCGTGATGCACATTTCACCTCTGGCTTTTGGGAAAGTTTGCAAGAAGCTATGAGAACCTCGCTCAAGATGAGTACTGCTTTTCACCCTCAGACAGATGGACAAACCGAGGTCGTTAATCAGATCATGGAGGATATGCTTAGGGCTTGTGTCATCGATTTTGAAGAATCTTAGGAGACGCACTTGTCTTTGGTTGAATTTGCCTATAACAATAGTTATCACACGAGTATCGGGATGGATCCGTTCGAAGCATTGTACGGACGACCATGTCATTCTCAGTTATGTTGGGCAGAGGTGGGAGACACAGAATTGTTGGGACCAGATTTGGTTAGAGAAACTAACGAAAAGATTTCTTTGGTCAAGGAAAGGATGAGAACCGTTCAAAGCCGGTATAAGAGTTATGCCGATGGACGCTGAAAAGATTTGGAGTTTAGTGTTGGAGATCACGTACTTCTTAAGGTATCACCGACTCGAGGAGTAGTATGCTTCGGTCTCAAGAGAGGGAAATTGGCTCCGTATTTCATCGGACCTTTTGAGATTTTGGAACGTGTCAGGAAAGTGGCATATCGACTGGCGCTATCACCGAAGATGTCTGGGGTTCATTTCATGTGAGTATGCTGAGAAAGTACACACGAGACCCCTCACACGTGGTTAGTTATGACGATATTGAGACGAGTCATAACGTATCCTACAAGGAGAGACCTGTGAAGATTTTAGATTAGAGTATCAAGAAGCTGAGAAATAAGGACATTCCATTGGTGAAAGTTCAGTGGAATCACCATAACGAGAATGAAGCCTCGTGGGAAGTTGAAGCTGAGATGAGGAAGGAGTATCCGGAGTTGTTTCATGACTAGTTAGTCTTGATCTCGGGGACGAAATCCTGTTTAAGGGAGGAAGGGTGTAACAACCTGCTTTTTCATTTATTTATCTGTATTTATATTGTCATAATTAAATTCATTTGGTATTCTCTGCATTTATTTAATTACAACTCTTATGTTTAGAATTTTATTACTTACTTTATTTCATGTCTTAAATTCTTGTTGGGGTCAAAATACAATTTTTATAAATTTAGCAATACCTGTGTTGGATTTCAAAACTGTATTTCAAAATGGTTGAAACGTTCCCGTTTAACTCAAACTGTATTTTTAAAAAACCAGAAAACCATTTCTTACGTTAAATTGAATTTTTAGTATTTTTGTGGGGATCACCGCGTCGCGAAAATACCAGTTTATGTACAAAACTGTCCGCGTCGCGTTGATCTCCCACAGTTTGGGAAACTCCACCAATCATGAAGTGACACGTGCTTTATTCCATTTATGGCAAGTAATCATTTGAAGTGCCTAGTTTGGCAATGCCTTTTTGTTGTGTATTGATTTGTGCCTAAAGCTAAGTTTCCCAAACACCCAATTTGACCCCTACACATCTAACTTGACCTTTAGATCATTGGAGAGCTGATACCATCTGCATAAATGTGTATATACGTATGTAAATTGTGAGCTGTGTATATTATGTTTATATGTTAATTAGAAAATCAAATCAATTTGTGGTGTGTGTGTGAAGAGACTTGGAGCCCAAGCTCATCCATTGATCTCTCTATATATACACTCTCACACACACATTCATTCCATCTTTGAAAACTGAATACAGAGAGAAAAGAGAGAGTTCATAGAAATAAAAAATTTACAGAATTTTATATAGTGAGAGAAAAGCTTCATCACCTTAGCTTACAAGCTTGGATTGGATTCTTAGTTTGCTTATCTTTCTCAACAATTACTTCAAATCTTTTATATCAGTGAGTATTTTAAACTCACTCCAAATGTAATTTATGCTCAATTATTGTCTGTATGTATGTATATATTGATTCACCATTGTTAATTTTCATGAAAGATTGAAACTTGAAAAAGTGTGATTTTACAAACTTAATCAAAACAAGTTTTTAGAGATGGTTTAGAAAAATTGTAGTTCCTAGAAGCTACAGTTCAAGTATTAAAAGTCTAATTTATTCATATGAAAAAGTATATAAGAAATTAAGTTTTATCATCTTTTAGTTTTTCGTAAAATTAGTGATCTACGTTTGGATTAATGTTAAATTGATCGTAGATTCATAATTCTCGTCGAAAAACGAAGAAATCCATATATTACATGCCATATTTTAATTCGGATTGCAAAATGGGTGAACGTGGGTATTGAAAACTGAAACAGGGGATTTCTGACGAAGAAGATGAAGCTACTGCCTAAACTCGCACTCGCGATCAGGCGAGCTGGCCGCGCAAGCGACCCACGCGCGTGAGCTGTGTGTTTTCTGGCAGAAAGAAAAGATTTTAAAAGAAAAACTAAAAATGGGCACATCGCGTGAGCGGCCCGCGCGAGCGAGGTGGCTGGTTACAGGAAGACAGAAAATGTTTTAAAAGAAAAAGGAAAATTAGGCAAATCGCGCGAGCGGCCTGCTCGAGCGGCCCCTGCGCGCGACTTATGGTAGTTTCTAGATTTGCTTATTTTATGTTAAGGAACTGTTTGGGTGATGTATTATGAACCTTAAGGCCCTGTTTTGCGAAAAATGTTTAAACAAATTACGTTTTGGGTATGATTGGTCATTAAGGAAAGATTATGAATCCAATTCTTTTCAAGCATACATTGTTATTATTCCTAGCACTTCATATGTTCTGTGGATAGTAGTTACGTGACATTCACGTGGAGTCAGTTGTACATGCATGGTGTGTGGTAGTCAGAATGGAAAAGAGTGTGTGGTTAAGATTGCGTTGTGGACACTCCCTGGTAATTGTTTACCAAAGTGTGACGTGTTGAGATTGCGGTGAAAGTATCTTTGTAATGCGACAGTGGCAAAACTGGACACTCTCTGACGCCCATGGTAGTGTTAAAGTATGTGACGCCGAACTTGGACATTCGTTGGCTCCACAGTAGTGCTAAAGTGTGGCCTACGGACACTCCCTGGTACCCGAGTCTGGATACTGCGTGAGGTTACCTCCGGTATTTGCGAGGCTGGTTAGGTACTAAAGTGTGAGGCATTGGACACTCCCTGGTACCCCGGACCAAAGTGTGAGGCAAACTGGACATTCCCTAGCACCCTTGTGCTAAAGTGTGGCTATCGGAGTATTACAAGGATACTAGTGTGAGATAGTGGGTTGTTGTGTTTGTCGAGAGAAAATAGTCGGTAAGATGAGATGGTGCATTGTTTTTCATACACGGTCACATATATGTGAATTAAAGCTTTCAAATGATATTGTGGTTGTTTTCTAAAAATGAACTCCTTGCTTTAATGTAAACTTGTTGAATTAAATGAGAATTGGAAAATGGTAAATGAGTATGTGTTTGTAGAAACCCGAAATTTTTAAAGCGTAATTTGGTAATTTTGGACCAATGTGGCTCTTGAATTGGGACAGTGTATTTCAATTTGATACATGTTGGTAACATTTTTTGGTTAGATGTGGGTACACATGTGTGAATATAGGTGTGTGTGTGTGTGTGTGTATGTGTGATACACCATACCAACCCCCTCAACTACCCACACCTAACCCATCAACTTTTTGACTTTGGAGACAAACCTAAAGCTACACTCAACCCATCCCCCATTCTCCTTATCTTTTTCTTTTCTTCTTCCTTTGGTTAAAAAACACACTCTCTCCATATATCTCTCTCTCTTCCTCTCTCTATATTGGAGGACCAAGAAAACCTCCATGGAAGTATAAGCTTCAAGCTTCTATTTGAAGGCCTTCTAGCAAAAATTAGAGCTAGCACATTAGGAGGTTATTTGTTCCCCTCACCAAGAGCTCTCTATTGGTCTTCTTATTTATCATTTTGGAGCTCCCTAGATCAAGCCATGAGTTAGAGGATGAAGAGGGGTTTTATTATTGCATGCTCTTAGAAGCTCTACTCTTGGGTGTTGGAATTATCTTATTTGGACTTGGGCCTTTTATTTCAAAAATGCAAACAAAGTCATTTACATTGATGCAACTAGTATGCTGTATCAAAATTATGGCCGTTGGAGGCTATTAAATCTATTAACTCCTGTATTAAAAATATGGTCGTTGGAGGTTATTAACTCCTATATTAAAAATATGGTCGTTGGAGGCTATTAATTCTGTTTTTAATAAAACGACCGTTGGGCAATTTGGCTTATAAAATAGCCTTCTCTCTTCTCATTTGAAACATAGAAAATTCCTCTCTCTTTTTGATATTCTTTAAAAATCATTCTCTCAAATATTCATCTTTATTTTTGGAGCATTCTGAGCACTCATATTTTCTTTCAATTCGAGTGCACGATTGGAAGAAACTGATTGCTGAATCCTGGGGAGCATAGCGCTGAGACCTTGTGCATCGAGTCATTGACTCCGAGGGGCGGAATTGTTCTTAAGGACAGTGCAAACTGTTGCACGCCTCAATCAGAATTCATAGCACTATCCTACTATTTTCCAACAATCTTAAGAACAATTTTGTATGCTGTTATGAAGAGAGTGACCTAGTCTCCGACTCAACCTAAGTTCTGTTAAAGAGACTTCTAATATGGTAATTCTGATCCTACTTTATTTCCAGTAAATTTTAAAAGATTACAATCTGTCATTGATTCATAGACTCACGACCTAAATATAGACTTAGACTTTATCATTTTGGTAATAGTACACATCTACTACGCGGTTAAATTTCTGAAAGTTAGAATTTGCAACAAAACAAATACCTTTGAAGTATTTCACTTTCTTTCTGTGATAAGTGGTAAAGTTTAATACCTTGGAAATTGCTATTATACTTTTAACAAATAAGCAAACCAATAATATAGACCATATAGTGAAACTCTATCATTAAGTGTCCACTGTTTGGTAGTGATAACAACACTAGCTCTGGTGCAATCGTTGCTATTGTCTGAAAAATTATTTACGCTATTACAAGATAACATGAGTATGGTATAAAGCATATTGGTGGTTGAAGGGTATTTATATGTTGACCGTGCATGAGTCATGAGGCTATTGAAATGGGTTTATTTTTATTATTTAATTGCCATGTCATACGTTCAAGTGTACAAGGTTATATATATGCATGGTCAGTGAAGTATCATTTAAATGATGTTAACTTTGATAAAATTTATATCCTAAAATTCCTTGGAGGTTACTATATATTATTCTTTATATAATAGAGCTCTAATTTACCTCATTATAGCTTTAGTTGTTACAAGACCTTTCATGGATCATCAATTTGGTGGTTATGGAAGGATGAACGGCTAGTTTGCATTCCTTACATAATAAATATAAAGAGTATATATGTTGTATGTATGAGCATTCTCACACTTGGTTCCATTTACTTAAAGAAGAATTTTTTAGTTGCTCACTTACACCTTTTAGTGACACATATGTCTAAATTGTTGCCGTTTTAATATAGTATTACATTATAATCTCATGGAGGCCGTACCAAGTCATGAGTGATGGTCTATGGAAAATGAATTGTATGTAAATGGTGGACTATGATCAATACGTACGTCTTATAACATATATATTATATATTATATTATATTATATGAAGAGATGGGATCGTGGTGAAGACTTAATTCCTTGAGTAGATATTATTGGGTGTGGGAAGTTTCATTTAAATTTGTATACCTATAGATCCAATAATTTTGATTCATGATATTTAATTTATTCGAGATCTAATTGAGATGATTCAATTATCTTGGGATAAAACTTTACAACCTAAATTTCTTGTTTTTAATAGAGTTCCCACTCTAAAACATAAATTAATCTTTTAAATATTGGAAAAGAAGGAGAAGGAGAAAACCCAATTTATTATCTTTGAATATTGGGTTATTTGGCTTTTGTTAGAATTTTTAATCGCAAGGAACTTGCTAGTAAAGTCAATTAAAAAAAAAAAAGAGTTGTTTTGGAAATATGCAGCTAGTGGTTTGTAATTTTTATGACACAAAAAGTGATGCGACCTTTTGAGTCTATTAGTGCTTATTTTCATGAGCATATATCTCCTTGTGAATTGTCCTATAGTGGGGGTTCTCAACCTCATGTATTATCCAATTTAACCATATTATATTTAGAGCATATGGTAAATGGAGTCTTAGTAAAGTATTTTTTAACCCAGTGGTTTTATTTATAAAAAAAAAAAAAAAAAGGTTATAAAGCTACTATAGTAGCTAAGGGGTTTAAAGAAAAATGTTGATGTTTTGGAAAACTATTTTCATGCTATGTCCATTTGAACATATTAGTTGTTGCTGATATGTATGAGTTATATATTTATCAAAAGGATGTTAAAACCTTAGTTTTAATGAAGAGTTAGAGGAGAAAACTTATTTGAATAAACCGGAGGGTTTATAAAATAAAGTGTATATACTTGTTTATACTCTCTAGCTATGTCGTTTGAAAGTGGCACCCAACCAGTGACATGAAATTCTTTAATCAAACTATTATTACAAAATGTTTGGATATAACAAATGGGATGTATGTGATGATGCGGATATATATGTATGGTTTTTATATTTAGAGATTGCAAGAGAAACCAAGTTTTCTTGTCACTTAATTAGGTGAATATGTATGTAATTTATAGATTCAAATTACAAAATCTCTTGTTAATATTTCGTTTGGTCAGTATTACTATATTGGAGATGTTATGAGTAAGGAAACTTATTTTTTGAAATAAAGTGAGAATTGCGGGAAAGGAGATACTCACTAAAACATTTTCCAAAACAAATGATCGCAATGTATTTTATTGTGGGAAATTAAACTCAGTCTCAGTGGTGCAAGAAGTATTGTCTGTTCTATAGGCTAATGTGACCAAAAGCCATTTGTGGCTATATTTGTGGAAGTAAAGTTGATAGATAAAATTTGGAGGATGTTTTATTAATTTGAGGGCTTGTAGGCATATGTGTAACAACACAATTGCTTACTCTTCAAAGGAAAAATGAAGTGTTTTACACTTTTACTTGATGGCTTGCTTAGTACCAATATTTTGGTACTAGAGACTTAGAGTTAAATATCAACCCCGTAAAGAAATTATTTTTGAAAATGTTGTATATCCGGAGATAATGAAGAACTTATTTTTGAAAATGTATTGCATACTTCAAAATTCGAAAGAATTTAAATTTTGGTTTTTTCAAGGATGAATTTTAAGGAAAGTATGTATTTTCAAAAATCAGTGATGTAATTTGGATTTCGGATTCAGATAAGACGAATTCAATGAGTGAATTGGTTTTCACTTAGTGGAGGTGCAGTATCTTGGAAGTCGTCCAAGCAAACTAGCACAACTAAGTCAATGATGGAATATGAGTTTGTAGCTTTTGAGAAAGTTAGTTTTGAGGCTGAGTGGCTTAAAAGCTTCTTAGCAGATATTCCTATTTGGAATAAACATTGAGATAGCCAGGTTGTAAAAGGCTGAGCTATGAAAAAGTCCTATAAAGGCAAGTGTAGGCATATACGCCTAAGTCATAATATTGTGAGACAGCTGTTTGAGATAAAGTTTTTCTCTTAATTTTGTAAGGCCAGAGGTGAGTTTGGCTGATACCTTAACAATACCACTAGGGAGAAAACTAGTGTATGAAACATCGAGGGGAATGGGACTTATGCCTGTAACAAAAATCAACAATGATGGTAACCCAACCTATGTAATTGGAGAACCCAAGAAATAGGTTCATATGGGTAATAACAAGTCATTGGTTGATTGGAGATGCACTATAAGTTTATTATATTTTTGTCCCTTCCTATGGTGTATAGTGCAATTGCAATGTGAAAGGTTGAGTTAAACTCTTAATGAATTCCATAGTCCATATAAATTGGATGGTATGTTTAATTGCAATACATACCTGATGGATTCACCTATATAAGTGTGAAAGTGGGCCGCTTTCTATGAAAACTTGGGCAAGTTTTCTAGAGCACTTATGAAAATTCAGGACTGGCGCAGGGCCTAGAGGCGCCACACCGATTAGAGTTGCTCAGATTTTGAGGAGTCAATGTGGGTACAAGACGACTGGTTTACAATAAGGGATTCTGGTTCATAGAAATTTTTATTTCACCAAATTCCTGTAAATCATTTCTTGTATTCCTAGGGACTGGTTCATAGCCCTAAAGGCACCAGTTTTGATGCATTGAATTCTTTTGCTCCACTTCTTTTTATATGTTGTTTAAATTTTTGAAATAAGGGGGGATTGTTGGAATTATCTTATTTGGACTTGGGCCTTTTATTTCAAAAATGCAAACAAAGTCATTTACATTGATGCAACTAGTATGCTGTATCAAAATTATGGCCGTTGGAGGCTATTAAATCTATTAACTCCTGTATTAAAAATATGGTCGTTGGAGGTTATTAACTCCTATATTAAAAATATGGTCGTTGGAGGCTATTAATTCTGTTTTTAATAAAACGACCGTTGGGCAATTTGGCTTATAAAATAGCCTTCTCTCTTCTCATTTGAAACATAGAAAATTCCTCTCTCTTTTTGATATTCTTTAAAAATCATTCTCTCAAATATTCATCTTTATTTTTGGAGCATTCTGAGCACTCATATATTCTTTCAATTCGAGTGCACGATTGGAAGAAACTGATTGCTGAATCCTGGGGAGCATAGCGCTGAGACCTTGTGCATCGAGTCATTGACTCCGAGGGGCGGAATTGTTCTTAAGGACAGTGCAAACTGTTGCACGCCTCAATCAGAATTCATAGCACTATCCTACTATTTTCCAACATTGGGTTCTCTTATTCTCCCTCTCTTGGACTCTCTATATCTCTTGCTTTTCCCATTCAAGAACAAGGTAGATTTCATTGTTTAAGTGCACTATTATTTCTAACTTCATGGTTTGCCATGTGTAAGTTAGTATTAATAGACATTAATCTTGTTTTGGAATTTGTCCTATGTGATTAATTGAATGATTACTTGCCCCTATATGCTTACTTGAATCTATGTCTAAACCTAAATGCTATTTGAGTTTCTATGGTTTCAAATACTAATTGATGTTAAAAAAATCTCTTATTTGCCTAATGTGATGATTACATTTTATATGAACTACCATGTTTACTTCTTGTCATGTATTCTTAGAAATGACATTGTTAAAGCATAATCGCATCTAGTAGCATGTCATAGTTGCCAAGTCGGCAAAGCATTCATGGCATTGGCTTGGGGCATATGAAATTGTTGAAATTCCCACGATTGGGGAATGTCTTTGGAATCCCCGTTTGGGGTTGTAATTTGATGAAATTCTGGAAGCGGGTGTGAAGTGAGGAAGGTTGTTTGTGATCCTTAAAATATTCAAAAATGCAAGATCGTATTCGACTAGCTACTGGAGATCTTGTATGTTACACTCACGTTTGAGTGGCTCGCTATCCGGTGTGAGAGTGTGTGATTGGGATATTGAGTTGGGAATGTCTCACGGTTTGGCCATCCAGCTAGTTGCATCGCCACGGCGGCAAAGCATTGCACCATATGTCATAGCATGATTTAGAAGTAGTAGTACATTTCTACAATGTTTTCTACTGAGCCGTCGTGCTTAATGAATCTCTAAAACCCCTTTTTTCAGGAATTGTTGATTAGGGCAAGGCCTAAGAGTTATCAAACGCATGGCGTCTCGTTTTGGAAGATTCCTTACGAAGACGTCTTGTGATTTGTTAATGTTCCAATGATATAGTGCATGGTAGGAACATTGTAATTGTTGTTATCGTTATCTCATTTGTAGATTTGAATTATAAGAAACCATTTGTAAATTTCCTCGTAATCTTAATCTTAATCTTAATCTTGATAATTGGATCCTCTAGGATCCTTGTTAAATTATGTTTTTAATACTTGTTAGCATTTCTTAGTCCATGGTTACCCTATTATGGGAAAATTACTACTTTCAATTTTCTAAGGACTGTTTGATCGTAATCTTTTCAAAACTTCTTTTATGATAAACTTTCAAAGCAAGCTTCATTACTTGTTACTTTTAAACCTTTGGAGTTTCTCTGTACTTCTTACAAACTCCTTTCAAAACCAAATTATGTTGGTTAACCCTATTTGACCCGTTTTGGTCCTCGTGGGTCAACCCTTGACTTATTGACTTTTCTTTGGAATCCACATAGGATTCCCCTATGCTTCCACCTTGTGGATTGGTCCAAGTTGGACTATTCCGTGCTTTACGTTGTATTGTTTGACTCGTTGACCTTGCCCACGTGGCTTGGTTTTCGGGGCGTTACAGTGTTACATTCAAAGTTATGTTTTTAATACTCAACAGCTTCTTGAAGCTGACAGCGTCGATGCGCCCTGGACATTCGTGTTCAGGCTTTTCAGGTTATGACTATGATGGGCCTTATGATTATGCAAACTGAGAACAGGTGCTTTGGAAGATAGAACTGTTATCAATATCCTATGCTTTAATTTATGAATTGTTTTGTAATAAGGATGACTGTAATAAACGATAGATATTGTTTTGATTTAAGGCGGTTTGTGCCTTTAGAGACCCCGTGCTATAATAACTATTAAGTTAGAAAAATATTGTAAGCCTTGATTGCTCTGCTTTGATTATTATGTTTTTGTTGTTGACGTTTGGGACGGAATCGATCCTTCAAACTTTCACGACCTACAGGTCCATAAAGGAAATTAAACGCTTTCCTTATTTATGCTACGTCGGGGCGTGACAACACGTGTAACAAAGCCAACAAAGGCCAAACCATCACTTTTAACGTTTCCAAAATAAACATTCTGACTTAAATACCAAGGGTAAAAATATCATTTTATCAAACAAAATAATAAAAAGAAATAAAATAAAGTTTTAAAACAGTCGAATCGTACTTGGGCCGAGCTTCCTTTATTACAGCACCATTCACCCTAATTTCATAAATTTAAACATTTTAACCCCTGCTACACTTATTTCCTTAAATATTCCAAAACACTAAAAATCCAACTAAAATATATACATATTACAAACTCATTCTAACATTTACTTCCAAACATACTTAAAAGTATAAACTTCAAACTTATTACAACCTTATTCAAATTATCACATATAAACATACAAACAAGCTAGATCCAACCCTGTAGTCTCGATCTTTTCCTCTCCTCTTCCCGGTACTTGTGGTGGTTATTCAATAACCACAACATAAAATAAATTTTGTTTAAACTTTCGCTTAGTGAACATTCTAATCATGCTATTGGAGTGCGAAATGCAGCATATGTAATATTTAAGCATTCACAACAATAAAATTAGTCGCCGGCATGTCAAGTAACTAATCACCATCGCTTTGGACCCTGATTCCGGGCCATCTCACTTGTCGTCGCTTTTAAAGTAATATCACACACTCTCACGTGACCGTAGTCAATTCGCTCTGGTCGTCACCACTGTCCCATTTTCTCTGAGAACTTCATCATCATCCCCCTTTTCTCTGAGGAATGGCGTCCCTTAAATATGGACTAAATAATGGTGATTATCACTTGAGACCCTTTGACCCAAATAAACAAATAAGCATGTTCACATATCAACATGGCGATATAAACATTTTAGACATGTAGATTCTAAAGGACTTCTCATGTTCAATCGATCGATGCGCTCTTGATCGACATCCTTCAATCAAGCGACATGTCTTCGATCGCTTGACTTTATCCTGATTCGATCGATCGAATGGACTTCGATCAATTGAATACAGGTATTCTCTGCAGTACATGGCAGAGGTTGGAGATCACTATTTCATCATGATTCTCCCAACCTATGAACTACTCAGACATGTTTTTGGTTGCAGAAAATAGGTTTTTAAGGTTACACATGATTAAGGCTATGTTTGGTTTGATTTTTATCATAAAAACTATGAAAATTAAGGATTTGGACTACTAGCTAACAAAACCTATGAATAAAACAGATTAGAACCACTCAAACTATAGGCAGAATGTAAAAGAAACTATAATAGAGAACCTGGAATGAAGCACTTATATTAAACTCCAAGAAATCCAAAAGAAATCAATGTCCAAGCATGAAAAACCTACAAAACAATGAGAAATTTCTCTCTCTCTCTCTCTCTCTCTCTCTCTCTCTCTAAAAACTGAAAAAAAAAAAAAAAAAAAAAAAAGTAAAAGTGGGCGTCCTTATCTACATGTTTACATTATATATTTATAGAGAAATCTAAGCTATGGTTAATAAGTTGAGTCTTGCTGCACTGCCCACAAAATCCTGCTAAACCCATGTTCGATCATCATATATTTATAGAGAAATCTAAGCTATGGTTAATAAGTTGCGTCCTGCTGCACTGCCCACAAAATCCTGCTAAACCTATGTTCGATCGATCAAACTTGGCTCGATCGATTGACTTTCATGGTCTTCGAGCGCTTGATAAAACCTTGATCGATCGAACCATCAATTGCTTGAGACTTTGTCGATCGCTTGAGCATATCTTTTCATTTTTGCAATGTCTGCTCTGCGCTTTGGCTTTACCCTCTTCCTACAATTCATTCCTGCTCATGGCACACAACATATCTGCATAAAATATGGTCTAAAACAACAGAACTCATCATAGATTCATCTCATTATATCCTGACATGCATTGTAATGCAATTGCAGATAGAATAGGGAATTGTAAACTAAATTTGTTGTTTTCTTATTCTAGCATGGATATATTCTACAAATATACCCATTTGTCACCAGTCGGGACTGGTACAGTCAGTCTTAGAGTTGGAAGACGATAAGAATTAGATAATGTGGGGTCTGAATAAAAGAGCAAAAGATATTATTAGTATCACTAATTTGTATCGTGCATAACTGGTAAGGACTTTATACCTATGATACTGTGGGAGTTTCTATTTCACTCAGCTGAAGTAAGTTGACGGCGTTTATGCCTGGACATTCTCCATCCAGACTACCCTGTCCCTATTAATGCAAGTGATGGAGCTTACGATGATGGCTACTATCCGGAGTTGGATTATGCAGAGGGTGGCCCCACTAATGGCGATTATGTCAGGGAAGATTACTACTCTGACGAATACCCTTAAGCCAACTAGAGATGAAGAAGTTATATCTAGTTAAATTTCTATTATTTTTGTCTAGCTTTTGTAACGAGTACTTGGGCATATGTTGTCTCCAGACCTGTTGTGATCCTGAGGACTACTATGATATTGTAATAGATAGAATTGTTATTATATATTCAGTTGTTACTGTTCTGGTTGCATTTAGTTGGACTAGTATTGTATGTTGTGGAAAATTAGTGACATTCATCGGTCATTCCCTATAGCCCAAAAAAGAAATTTACTTTTTTATTTTTTTACTGCTCCGGGGCGTGTGACAATTTATGAATCATAGCATTATTAGCTAAAGAAAGTTGACTAACGTTTTCTTTTTTTTCATCAATCTTTTTTTGGGGCTTCCCTATTAAATTTGAATCCGAATAGTTTAATAGGTTTACCATATGTTGTGACAGTGAATATGGGATACACATATCATTACATATGAAAATTGGCAAAATATTTAAGAATGCCACCTTATTGCATAAATCAGATTAATTCAATCTCTCATTCCTCCAGATAAACACTCAAGATTTAGACAATCTCCTTCCAGCTTTGCAATCTAGTATAACGTTTTTTAGCAGATTTGTTATGATATTCTCTATATAATATTGCACCTTTTACCACATGCTATCATATCACATCTCTGGTCTCATATACATATACAAGAAAATCTTGTCATTTTTGGAATTCATTTTACATGTTTCAAACATAGAAAGAAAACTCAAACATGAAGAATCTCTCTATATTCTCAGTTCTTCTACTTGTGCTCTTCATCACTGCAGGTAAATATATGTGTTCTAGTACTCATCTTCTTCTCTTTTATTGTGTAGTCATATGTCTGGATCAAGGATTTGGTGAAGAAACAGCAAAGGAATAAAAGAAGGGAAAAAAAATATCCTTAAATAATTCTAGAAATTAAAAATAAAATAAAATCAAAAGTAGTACGAAAAAAAAAAAAAGGGATCGCAATGACATGTAAAATTAAAGATAAACGTTTTCCTTCTATTTTCTTTTCATTTATATTTTTCCTCACTATTTCACACAGGCTCCATTTGGTTTGTGAAAATAGAGAACTAATAGGAAAATACTGAAAATTTGTTTTCCTACTGCTTTTCACTCTGGTTAAATTACATTAAAAATTAAAAGGAAAAAAAAAAACTTTAAAATAGTTTAGGAACTGAAAGAAAGACAAGTGATTCACAAAATTCACAATTTTTCTTTTTTTAATCCTATGTAGTTTACTTCCCTTCAATTTTCTGCTATAGTTTCCTCTTTAATAAAACAAACGAATCAAAGAAAATCCCCCACCTCCCCCAACACAAGTGCAAATGGACTCACAAATATTCAATGATATTGACCAAATGGAAACTCTTTGAAAAAGAAAAAATATATATATATAATGAAAAAAAAAAATGTACTTAAAATATATATATTTTCCAATTTATATATATATATATATATATGCATGCAGGAAATGAAATGATGATGGTTGATGCATGTGAGGAGAGGTTTTCATATTATCCAGAGTTCTGCGACCATGACAAGTGCAGTGCCACATGCTCAGCTAAAAGAGGACGGTTTGCCAAAGGAAGATGCAAAATAATTGATACTTGTTTTTGCACTTATCCTTGCAATTAGCTAATTAAGCTAATTAAGTCCTTAATTCCCTGTGTAAAGGGTCGATTGAACTAATTAATATCCATTCTCCGATGTGATTACCTACTTGCAATGATCAAATGAATGTTATTTGGCATGAAAACATTTTATATATATATTATTATTGACCTGAAGGACTCTTGCCCTGACTGAAATGAAGGTGATCGAGTTTCTTCATAAAATACATTTCTACAGAGAAACTATTCAATGAAAGAGTCCAGCATTCAACAACTTCGATCAGCATTAATTATGGTAAATTTTGGTCTGTTTGGGAACAACAAACAAAAACATGATCGAAACCGTAAGTGCGATACAAGAAAAGGGCTGTTTGGGAACTGCAAGTAATTTCCCATTGCTGGTGTACATACATATTTTTTTCCCTCTAAATCATCAAAGTATCACCTTATTGATCAACTTGGAGTTGTTCACACACACACACCCCCCCCCCCCCCCCCCCCCCCCCCCCCCCCCCCCCCCCCCCCCCCCCCCCCCCCCCCCCCCCCCCCCCCCCAATAAATATTATGTCCTAAATCAATAGTTTGAGTGGTATCCACTTTAACTTATAAGGTGGGAAAACTCTTGTTTGATGATATGAAGAAGAGTTATACGAGAAGTGATTGTAGGTATTCTCGAGTATCATAATAACTTATGATCTTTATAACTGCAGGCAAACTAAAACAAAAAATTATATTAAATCCTTGGAGCCCTATAAAGTTTGTTCTAATTTGCCAAATATTCTATGCAAAATACCAGGTTCGACGCTCTTTCTAATTTGCCATATATTCCACGTTCATTACCAGGTTCGAACCATGGCCCCTCCTCTTCTCCGGGCCTTGGCACTTTAGTTCTCACACCACACCACTAAATCATATGACCGAAAAAAATAAAAAATAAAAAATGTTTGTTTCTTCTAATTTGCCAAAAATTCTATTTACGAAAGCGCATTAGGCCACAGCTTAAAGGGATTAAACATGAAGGATATAGAATCCCATCTTGCTATGCATAAGTGAATTTTTTTTCTCCCCTTTTTCTTTAAACAGGTCAATATGCGAGAATTACAAACAATTAAGAAAAATCGTAATTAGAGCAATGCCTTAGCCTTGTTGATAAAAAAAAAGCACGCACACACATTTAAATGCTCGTACGAGACCAGTACACCAAATTATTAAATTAACAAAAAAAAAACAGTAATTTACAAGGAGAGAGAGAGAGAGAGAGAGAGAGAGAGAGAGAGAGAGAGAGAGAGAGAGAGAGGAAGTAGAGTAATTACAGTGTCCCAAATTTGGAGCTTAATAGGGGTGCCATCAATGGTGACCATACGAGCACCGAACTCGACTCCAATTGTGAGATCATGCACTGCCTGAAACCTTTTGTCCGTGAATTGCATCAACACACATGACTTTCCCACACCTGCCACTCCCTTCCAAAACACACACCATCAAAATTACAGCACACACACACATATACATACAATATATATAGTCAGTATCAGTATGATTGTGATTATGAAAATTAGGGCTTCATGATTCAAGATACAACAGAGAAGCTTGATATATATATATATATATAGTACTGGGGCGGACCCAAATGAAGAAAGAAGGGGGGGGGGGGGGGGGGGGGGGGGGGGGGGGAATGGTTACAGCCCCTGCAAAAAATTTAAAAATTTTGAAGGTCTATATAGAATTTTGAAGATTTGAAAATATTTTATGTAGTGGCCCCCCAAAATTTGTGACTTTACATGTAGAGGTTCTTAATACATAGTGTCCATTTGACTTTCATTATGTTAAAATGGTGATGTGTTTAAAAATAACATTGCAGGATTAATAATAATATCCACTAATGTGACAGTGTGACATTAAAAGTCCCTATTAATAGTGAAAGGGAAGAGTAATATCCCCTTATTCAGCTCAGGAGATAAACAATGTCTAAATCAAATTTGCCACAACTACTTGTTCGATTCTTTGTCTCACTTAAAAATAAAAAATATGTATAAGTGACCAAAAAAAAAAATTTCGGGAACAACCCCTAGCACAAAAACCTGGGTCTGCCACTGATATAGTATATATATAAGTGTGTACCTGAGTCTCCGATGATTATGCACTTGAAGAGATAGTCGTAAGGCATTTCTGGTTACGAGGTCGATGAAGAAAAAAGATGAATGTTTTTTCGGTGTTGGCCGGGGGGAAGGAGTTGAGACACTACATCGGGACGCCAGACGAGTGTGAGAGAGAGAGAGAGATAGAGAGAGGAGAGAGAGTGTGTGTGTTAGGCTTAGCTTCATGGTTACACATAGTCATAAGTATAATCATATCTATACATTAGTAGTACGGTAGTACCCAGGCTACTCATTTCCCTTCCGAAGATTAACCAGCAATAACATGCTTTAATTATATTTTATACCCTCCTAGTGTGTATATATATATATATAAATAAAATAAGTTAAGAGGTTAACCGGGTAACATAAAACTAGTTATGTGGTTCAGAAAATGATTTGTTCCAAATAATTTAGTACTTGTGTAGTTATTTTTGGCTACATAGCAGTTTATGCTTGATTTAAAAATAAATCGTTTTACACTTAGATATTTTTTTTAATAAAAAAACTGGTTAAATAGATCCTTAGACTCTGCCTCTCTCGTAAACTTATGCAAGTGAAAGTCACACAAGTGTGATAATTAGACAAGATAATTTTCTATGCAAATGCATGTCTATAACCTTATGCCATAACAACAAATCAAAAGTGTAGATAATATGCACGCAAGTATACGAGTCGGGTATAAGTTCATTACCTAGCGGAATAACCCGATGGATCGCCGAACGGTGTTGTTACGGGCCCGACATCTTCACCCACGAACTGCTGCTCTTTGTAGCCTTCGTGTACTCTTTTATGCTTCGCATAGGTCGTGAAGATCACTACTAGAGCGATCCTCGTACGTATCATGCGCTAAATCCTATGGCACTATGGTGATGGCCTAGAGAGAGAAAAACCGTAGAGAGAGAGAGAGAGAGAGAAAGGCTGCTATATATGTATCATGTAGGGGTTGTGTAGTATATGTGTGTATATATAGGCATACACAAACCCGACCTGATTAGGACTTGAAAAGCTGATGCCCCTTTGGACCCGGTCCAATACAATGTGGGTGCCTGTATGGCCCGGCCACATTATAATCTAAAATCTCCCACCCACCCACATATGGCTAGTACTAAAACCAATCTCTCGAACAAAACTTCTCATTTCTTAATACAGGGAAATAGAACGTGCGACCTTACGAAAAGAAAGTACAGCGATAGGAGTGTAATGCCAAATCATCACCATAACCAGCAAGACACATCACTCGAAAGCTTCTCGTGTATGCCTTAGACGATTCAACCACACCGGACATAGCATTCTCAATCCCTCGGTGAAAAGAATTGCTACACCACCTCCATGTAATGTACTCATGGCATATCAGTAACAAATTTTGATTGTCGCAGGCCTGCTAATGAGTCACAAAAATATGGTATGTTATTGAATGGTCTTCCCTGAGCCCATATGTCAATCCGACTAACTTGATCGCTTGCCCAGACACGCCCCATAGAACGGAATTATCTCATTGTCCTAGGATAGCATGCTAAAATTGCTGTCATCAAGCGTCCTCTTCATGACATAGTCTCAAGTCGTGAAGGCAACCAGTTTGTAGGATAATCAATGTCTTGGATATGCTACGTGGCTCACACGACAATGAAGAGGAATCCATTCACTACTCCACAGTCGACCGCAAAAGCACATATAGTATGAAATGTATGCTATGGCGTTCTTCCATAAAAAAATGCGCATGTCACTCTATGTTTGAAAAAACAAGTAACGCCATACGAATCTTAGTCTAGACGTTACACAAAACGTGTAAACTGAGTTTTCCAGCACAGTCACCCCTCTTGGCGCACATCCGAAAACTCACATTCGGCTATAAACAGGCTACATAGAGTCGTGGGATCTCTCTATGTTCGACCAAATATAAAGGTCTCATCTTAGCTCCATCTAAGGTGACATACAGAAATAATAAGGGTTTATATCTAGCTTGTTGTTTTTACACTGCGTAGATATAAGTGTTCAAGTTCGCTTTCTAAGCACTATGGACACACATGCCCTAGCTAGCTATCTAAACGCCATGAACACAAATGTCTAATCTTGCTCGCCATCCATGCGTCATGGATACACATGTCCTAGTTCGCTATCTCGGCGCCAAGGTGAATCACCAGTGTGAGTAAGTCGATTCGTGCCCGGTGACATATTAGAAATGTGCACTCATTTCATTCATATAACAAATATATGTGCATGGAAACCAACTAGTTTATTATTAATTGGTAATAAAAAACTTGAATAATAATATCAATACCACAATAAAATGTCTAAGCACATCAAATCCCCAAGTGGAGATCTGCCTCAAGACAACTTCCTTTTGTGCAAACCACATCTCAAATGTAACACGTGCTAGAATGGTTTTTGAGATGTTTTGCAAATGCTCAGGCTTACGTGCTATCACCTTAGATTAGCTCAACCTCATCGTTCATTAGGCGAGGAGCCTAGTCATTGTAAAAAATTCTTCAACCAAAACAGCTTCTCAAACAGCCACAGAGCACACTACATTTTATGCTTCCATCGTGGACAGCATAAGGCAAGGTCCACAGTACTCTTGCGAACATATCGCAAGATACTCTTCACTACTCTCTAGCGATAGGACTAGGGTTGCTACAATAATGACTAATTAAATCAACCGCATAGCATACATCTGACTGAGTACACACATTAGTATACTTCAGATTCCCTATTACGGATGCATATAGCAAACTGGACATTTGTTTCCTCTTCTCATTATTCTTAAGGCATTGTTCAAAGGTCAGGGTGAGTTCCTTTTAGGATGTCAATGGGTAATTAAGCCTTTCATGTGAAAATGTTCAAGAACCTTCATCTTGTAAGTCCCTCCAGACAAACAGATGAGCTTCTAAGAACAATATCTCACAATCTAAACTCCTAACTCATAGCTGACATCACCCATGTCCTCAATCTCAAACTGAGAGGACAACCGCTCTTAAGTGGCGACAATGGAACGCATCTCATTCCCAGCTAGAAGGACATCATCAATATATACAGAATTAGAACACTTTCCTTGGACCATTTAATATACACACATTGTACCACTGCCTAGACGACCACTAGCTAGAGATAATAAATGGAACATTTGAGACGGCACACTTTTGCGATCATTTCCTTTGGTCACAAAACCAATGGGTTGATCCATATTTATCTCGTTGTCTTGTTCTCCACTGAGAAAAGAACCGTTTAAACATCTAACTAAAAAGGTTCCAAAACTAAATATGCGACAATTGCTAGGATAAGACGAATGAAGTCAGATCTCACCCTTTGGGAGAACATGTTTCCATGGTCTATACCCTCTCTGGGTACAAACTATCGCCACAAGGCACGCCTAATACTTGTCAATTGAACCATCTGCCTTGCGTTAGATTTTGAAAACACACTTGTCTCCAATAGTCTTACGCACAAGCAGAATGTCAACTAACTCCTAGACCTTATTCGCGTCCATAGAGCTCATCTCATATGGCATAGCAACTATCCACTCAACTTCTGCAGATGGAAAATACGCTTCAACAAAAGAAGTAGGCTCATCCTCATCCACTTGTGCACACATTTGCACATATATGAAAATGTCTTCCTCAATTTCAAAATAGCGATAGGGAACTTTTTTCTCATCACCATACAGTGTACTACCTGAGAATCTTGAGTGCCTAGTGGTGCACTTCCACTATCTGGTACACTTCCACTAGCGTCTAGCGGTGTACTCTCACTCGGCTGGAGACTAGTACCATTTTACAACGATTACTAGATGTGGAATCTCAATCTCCCCACCCTCGCTTAAAAATGGTATGTTGTCTTCAACATCCTCTAACTCATGGAGGTCAAGATATCTCTTAGTAATACAAATCTGGGGAAGTCATTCTCAATATCATGTGGCACCATTTCTGTCATGCCTATAACCATTTGTTTTTTATACGTAACATAGCATGTTGAGCTATTAGAATACCTTATAAAGGTATGCTTTATAGCTCTCAAGCGTAGTTTTTCGCACTTATGCGAGGTATAGTGAACATAACCTCCTGAGCTCCACGGGCGCAAATGCTCCAAAATGACCTTTTCGCCTTTCTATAGCTCATAAGGGGGTTGAAGGAACTGACTGAGAAGAGGCACTCTAGTATGTAGGCAGAAAATGAGAGTACATCCCCCTAAGACAACATTGGGAGGTTGACTTGCGCCATCATAGTCCTAGCCATATCTAGGAATGTCCTATTCCTTCTTTCTGCAACACCATATTTTTACGGCGTTTCCGGAATAGGAAGTTGTCTGCGCTTTCCTTTTTTCTCACACAGTACCATGAACTGTTTAGATAAGTACTCGCAATCCTCATATCGCACGAAATCATATAGAAAAAGAAAAAAATAAGAGGCACCATGACATGCCTTTACAACCGTAGGTGCACAGATATTTGAGTGAACTAGTTCTAATGCTAGAGTAGCTCTAATAGCCTTTCTAAAAGGATTTTGGCATGCTTTGCCAACTAAGCAAGACTCACACATAGGTAGGTCAACCTTAGCGAGTGGGCCCAAAAAGGCTTCTTGAGCTAATCAAGTCATCCTATCACATCCTATGCGTTCAAGTCTAGCATGCCATGTCTCAGAATAAATGAATAACAGAGGAAACTAGAATTATTTAAAACAACTCTTAAGTAGTTATCCCTAGATAACCATGTCCTAGTAACACTACTACCAAAAAGTATCCATCCTAATAATGCCGAATTGAAAAACGCCCTCGATTGCGCTCTTCCACTTTGTTAGCCTTGGGCGCAAACATGCTAGCCCCACCCTGCCTCTAGGCGGGTTTACCCTACCATTGCGTTTAGGCCCACTAGCATTGCGCTTAGTTCCACTTATGGAAGTCGTGGTCAAGAGTGTAACTATACGGTTCGCCTTACCTTTTTGGCGCTCCGTATTCAGCTCAACATGTCAGAAAATATCAATAAGCAAAAATTTAACATTTTCGTTGTGGATCATAATTTGTTTTCTATGGACCTGCGAATCAGGCAAATAACTAATCATAGCCTGAAACTGCAGTTCGCCAGTAAAGATGTTCCGAGTAATATGAAATTACAAATCATACCTATCATCGACCTTAGATGTCCAGTCATCATGTACTTGGAACATTTTTTTTACTTTCCCGAACTTCATAACTAGATGCTCAATCTAGTAGTGAATGTGCTATTGAAAATAAATTCCAGCTGATCTCACAATACTTTGACTATTGGGTAGTACTTATACTTTCCAACAAGATCATAATGCATGCTGCTTATCATAAAGCGTGTGCTATGTTCCTTCTCGAGCCAAGTGTCATAGGCTTTCAAGGTTTATAATGAAATTGGGCCGGAGGCCCATTATTCGGTTTAATGGGTTGGACTATAGAATAAGTCAGAAGCCTATAAGCTCTTACTTACTCTTTAGGTGTGTTACTTTGCAGTGCCATATTGCAAAAAATTAGTCCCTTTTAAACTTGTTACTTTTATAAAGATCGACAAAGTGTGGTTTGGAAAACATTTGTCTTTGTGAATCCAGAAAATTTGAAGAATAATATTTGAGAACATGAGCAAGGGATTGACATTATTATTTGCACATTTCATAAGGTTTGTTTTAAAATTCAATTACAAATGAGTTTTCCCCTTTCTATAATTTAAGACCAAAAAATGCGCTATTGCTCATTAATCAAATCTTAATTTTGTAAATCAAGAAAAACCTTTTTGTAACACCCTGTATTTTATTTTCATTAATAAATAATTACTGCATTTCATTTCCATGAGTATTTGATTTAATTTCTCTTTGTAATATATATATCTGGGGTCAAATTGTAATTTTTATAAATATAGAAAATATTTTCTGTGGTTTCAAAATCAATATCTATATTTTTGTATAAACCGGGAATTTAATTCCTACACCAATATGATTCCTGTATTTTTATTTCAACCAGTTAATACCAGTTTATGTTTTAAATCTGCGTCCATACCGCGATTTGGGTGTGGGAGCACGTGAGCTCAACCACACCGTGCGATTTCCATGGCTTTCTTGGAGCCCAAAACTGTGGATTTATATATACATACGTTGGTGTCTCTCTCTCACTCACAGTCTCTCATCTCTCACTCTCAAACTCTCTCAATTCTCCCAACTCTCCCAAGAACACACATAACACACACACATACAGATTATATATATATATACATATATTCAGTCACATACATACATAGCTATATATATTTATATATCTCAAGATCAAGAGAACGGAGGAGAAATTCTTAACGACGGAAACTTCGGCGAAAAACTCTCGGTCTCAATTCTCTGTATTATTAACCTCTGTGAGTATTATGAACTCACTCTCATCGTATATATATATATATATATATGTGTATTTCAGTTTATATAGGTGTATATATATGTGTATATATAGATACACCATGGGAGCTTAAAAATGGAGTTTTGTAAAAGTTAACCAAAATCAATTCTGTAAATTGGGAATGAAAGATCTTAGTCCCAATAAGCTGTGGTTCGAATCCTACGCAATAATTCATCCGTATCGCGACGTACCGTTGATTTAAAGTTTTGACACCCTCACTTTAATCACGAATATCTAGAGATATAATCCGTAATTGTTTAAATTGATTTCGTATTTGTAATCTACGCGGAAAACTGAAGAGATCCATATACTGCACGACATGTTTGAAACAAAATCTGAAAATGGGTAAAAATACAGTTTGAAATTGAAAATAGGGGAAAAACGAGGAAGATGATGAAACTGCAAGAACTCGCGCGCGCGACCTGCTCGCGCAAGGATCGCTCGCGTGGCCCGCTCGCGCGAACCAATTCCCCCATTCGCGCGCGCGACCCGCTCTCGCGATTTTTTCTCCCCCTTCGCGCGCGCGACCCGCTCGCGCGACTTGGCATTTTGAGCAGTTTCTGTATTTTTATATAAGGAACTGTTTGTCAAAGGTTTTGAAAGTTTTTAAAGAACTGTTTGACAAATATACTGTTTTAAAGGCTCACTGTTAGAAATTGGACTTACTAGAACGTTTAAGACCGAGATTTATGTTGAACAAATATCCAGCTTTGAGATTATTAATTGTTACTACATGCAAACTGTGAACATTGACATACATATTAGGGTCGAGGTTGTGTCAACATGCATGTGTGTGAGAAAGCGTGAAAAAAGTAAAGAGTGGCGGTCTGGTGTGTGACCTCAATATCGATCGGATATTATTCCTGGTATTGGAGGCGACAGTGTTGTGTACGGCTTAGATATCGATCGGATATTATTCCTGGTATCTAGGGCGCTTGTTTCGGATATCGATCGGATATTATTCCTGGTATCCGAAATGATGGTATTGAGTTACGGCTTAGATATCAATCAGATATTATTCCTGGTATCTAGGGCGCTTGTTTCGGATATCGATCGGATATTATTCCTGGTATCCGAAATGATGGTATTGAGTTACGGCTTAGATATCGATCGGATAATATTCCTGGTATCTAGGGCGCTTGTTTCGGATATCGATCGAATGTTATTCCTGGTATCCGAAATGATGGTATTGAGTTACGGCTTAGATATCGATCGGATATTATTCCTGGTATCTAGGGCGCTTGTTTCGGATATCGATCGAATATTATTCCTGGTATCCGAAATGATGGTATTGAGTTACGGCTTAGATATCGATCGGATATTATTCCTGGTATCTAGGACGCTTGTTTCGGATATCGATCGGATATTATTCCTGGTATCCGAAATGATGGTATTGAGTTACGGCTTAGATATCGATCGGATATTATTCCTGGTATCTAGGGCGCTTGTTTCGGATATCGATCGGATATTATTCCTGGTACCCGAAATGATGGTATTGAGTTACGGCTTAGATATCGATCGGATATTATTCCTGGTATCTAGGGTGCTTGTTTCGGATATCAATCGGATATTATTCCTGGTATCCGAAATGATGGCATTGGGTTACGGCTTAGATATCGGTCGGATATTATTCCTGGTATCTGAAGCGATGGTATGGTGTGCTGTTTTGGATATCGATCGGATATTATTCCTGGTATCTGAGGTAATGGTTTGGTTGAGTCGATTTTTGGTTAAGAGAAAAGAGTCAGAAAGATGAGATGTTACATTGTTTATGCACGGTTGCATATTTATTGTTTACTATATTCCCCCGTGACTTATGTTGGAATTGGAACCTTGAATCTATTTCTTTTAAAGTTAAATTGCACCGTTGCTTATATGCTTATATATACATTGCGAGCACTTGTTTATTTTGCTCACCAGCTTGCATAAGCTGACGGCGTTGATGCGTTCTGGACTGTATGTCCAGATTTTTAGGGTCAGGAGCAGCCAGGGTACTTCGACTATGCTAGTTAGAGGCAGGCGACTTTCCAGGAGGCTGCTTTATATTTCCTATGTCTTTTAATTTCGAGTTGTAATAAACTAGTTTTAGATATTTGAATAAGGGCTTTTGTGCCTAAGACCAGGACTTATGTAATAATTAGTAAGTTTTAATTTCGGAGCTTATGTGTATTAGTATCCTTTCTTTTAGAAATGCTGTTAAGTTATTTTGTGCAGGGACAATTGGTCATACTCACTTGTCACGACCTACGAGTCCATAAAGGAAATTAAATGCTTTCCTGTATTATGCTACGTCGGGGCGTGACAGGCTTTTTGGTATCAGAGCTAGGTTATGGCTCGACCAATTGTCCAGGACACCTAGGATCTCCTGTTAAGATAGAATTAAGATAAGATGGTTCGACTTCATTCGGTGTTTAGTCGCTTTCTATCGTTGAGAATTTTCTTTCTTCTCGAGAGGTTGACCGAATTCTGTTGATTGATGGATAGGTACCTTTCTCTCGAGATATGGTTGGAAGAAATCTCAGGAATCGTCCCGCTATTGAAGATGCACCCCCGGTAATAGATCCAACCGGAATGTTTGAGGCTTTTGTAAGAAGATTGGAGAGGGTTAGCGATCAGAACACAAGGAACAATAATCAGAATAGGAATCATAACGGGAATGGGAGGCAAGCCCACCAGACTGGAGATAAGCTTCTCAAGGAGTTTTGCGCTCTGCGACTTGAGTATTTTGCGGGGACTGATGAACCCTGGCAAGCGGAACAGTGGCTATGCCAGATGGAACGTATCTTTGAGACCATAGAGTGCACTGATCTGGAGAAGAAGCGTTTGGCTATCTTTCAGCTGTCTTATGCAGCGGCTGATTGGTGGGATGCTGAAAAGGCAACCATAGGGGAAGAAGCTGCAAGGAGAATGCCATGGGTGGTGTTCAAGGAAAGATTTCTTGAGAAGTATTTCCCTGAAAAAGAGAAGGACAAGAGGGAGAAAGAGTTTATGGAATTGACTCAAGGAAATCTGACTGTTCGTGAGTACACTACTCGATTTGAGCGTCTGTCTCGCTTTGCTCCACACATGGTGGACACACCCCAGAGGAAAATCAAGAAGTATCACTGGGGTCTCAACTTGTCTCTCCGACATCTGACTATGGGGCATCTGGGCCAGTCATTTGAAGCTCTGCTGAGATTGGCTACTGGGTTGGAGAATGATGGTTGTCAGAATTCAAAGCCATTTGGAAATCGACCTCCGCAGAAGGGTTATTCTGGACCAAAACCAGGGTACCCTCAGGGACAGAAAAGGACCTGGGATGGAGGGAAGAAACCTCAACAGACACAAGCAGTACAGCAGTATCTGCCTCGAACAACAGTAGGGAACAACAACAATAACTGCTTCAATTGTGGTAATCCCGGTCACCGAGCTAAAGATTGCAGACAGACTAGGCGTGCTGATCGTCCGGGGATTGTGTGCTATAATTGTGGCATACCAGGTCACATAAGTCCGGAATGCAAGGCTCCTAGGAGAGGCAATTACGGCCAGCAAGGACATGCCCGTCTAAATGCCGTTATTCCCGAGGCTGCTGGTTATGAAGAAACAGGTTATGAAGAAGGTACTTATGAGGAGGGACTGCCCGAGCAACGAGCAGTGGAAGGTATTCTAACCTTGTTTAACTCTCATGTTAAAGTTTTATTTGACACGGGTGCTACACATTCCTTTATATCTGTTAAGATTGTTCGGAAGTTGGGAATAGTACTGCAACGTTTGGATGAAGCTTTGAGTGCTGCCTCACCCTTAGGAACCACCGTCAAGTTATTATATGTATGTAAGGACTGTCCTCTACGGTTAGGAGACCGTGAACTTTTGGCGAGATTGGTGGTTCTGTCGATGAAAGAATTTGATATAATCCTGGAAATGGATTGGCTCGAGGAGAATCATGCGAAGTTGGATTGTGCAAGGAAGAGGATCACATTTGCGGACAATGGGAATCGACCCTTTGATTTTCAATGTAACCCTTCAGGTGATATGTTCCTCACTAGATGCCTAGCAAACATTGAGGTTGTTAGTGCAGAGGTGACAGTATGATCAATACCGGTGATCAAGGAATTTGAGGAAGTATTCCTAGATATTTCAGGATTACTGCCAGAAAGGGACATAGAATTCTGTGTGAAATTGGTGCCAGGTACTCAACCTATAACCAAAGTTCCCTACAGGATGACCCCTACAGAGTTATTGGAGCTGAAGGAACAAGTTCAAGAACTTGAGAAGTTGGGTTTTGTTCGTCCAAGTACTTCACCCTGGGGAGCACCAATATTCTTCATGAAGAAGAAGGATGGGACAATGCGGTTGTGTATTGACTACCGGGAATTGAATAAGGTTACTATTAAGAATAAGTATCCTTTACCTCGGATAGACGATCTGTTTGATCAGTTGCAAGGAGCCACGACCTTTTCTAAGATTGATCTACGGTCAGGGTATCACAAGTTGAGGGTGCGGAAGGAAGACATACCCAAGACTGCTTTCAGGACGAGATACAAACACTATGAGTTCTTAGTGATGCCGTTTGGGATGACGAATGCTCCGGCTGTGTTTATGGACTTGATGAACAGAGTATTCAAGCCCTATTTGGATCAATTCGTTATTGTCTTTATTGATGATATTTTGATCTATTCCAAGTCAGAGGAAGAGCATGAACAGCATCTACGGATCGCGTTGCAGACTCTCAAAGATCACCGCCTGTATGTTAAATTCAGCAAGTGTGAATTCTGGCTTCAGGAAGTTAAGTTCCTCGGGCATGTGATCTCACAACAAGGAATCGCAGTTGACTCATCAAAGACCGATGCAGTGGCGAATTGGACTCGGCCAACCAATGCTACAGAAGTCAGAAGTTTTCTGGGACTCGCTGGTTACTATCGGAGGTTTGTAGAGGGTTTCTCCAAGATAGCAGCCCCGTTAACCGGTTTGACTAAGGAAGATTTGAAGTTCGAATGGGCTGATAAGCATGAACGCGCTTTTCTGGAATTGAAAGAGAGATTGACAACAGCGCCAGTGCTTGCGATACCAAGGGATGGTGAGAAGTTCACTATTTTCAGTGACGCCTCGTATCAAGGATTGGGGTGTGTCCTTATGCAAGACGGAAAGGTTATCGCATATGGTTCACGACAGTTGAAGCCAAATGAATTGAATTACCCAACTCATGATTTGGAGCTGGCAGCCGTTGTGTTTGCGCTCAAGATCTGGAGACACTACCTCTATGGGGAAAAGTTTGATTTGTTCTCGGATCACAAGAGCCTTAAGTATTTGTTTACTCAGAAAGAACTGAACATGAGGCAACGTCGGTGGATGGAGCTAATTAAGGACTACGACTTCACATTAGAGTACCACCCTGGTAAGGCTAATGTAGTTGCTGACGCCCTAAGTCGGAAACCTCAAGGAATGATTGCTTCATTGATGTTGAGGGAATGGAAAGCCTTGGAGACAATTGCAGAATTTGATATGCAGATTTTTGAGGGAAGTGTCGGGCAACACTTTGGATGCCTCATGGTACAACCAACACTTGTGAGTCGGATCATCGAGGCCCAAAAGAAGGACGAGAAGTTTCAAGTATGGTTCGTCAAGATGTCAGAAAAGGACCCTACAGAATGGAAGGTTGGGACTGATGGAGGATACCAATGTCGAGACAGATTGTGTGTGCCAGATTCAGGAAAATTGAGAAAAGATATTCTTGAAGAAGCACATAAATCGAGACTGGAAGTGCACCCAGGAGGAACAAAGATGTATAAGGATTTGAAGAGAAACTTCTGGTAGGAAGGGATGAAACGAGAAGTAGCCGAGTTTGTGTTTAAATGTTTGACTTGTCAACAAGTGAAGGCCGAACATCAGAGACCCTCGGGATTGTTGCAACCCTTACCTGTTCCAGGATGGAGTGGGAACACATAACTATGGATTTTGTGGTTGGATTACCCCGGTCACAACACAACCATGACGCGATTTGGGTAATTGTGGATCTCCTGACGAAGTCTGCACACTTCATCGCGTATAATATGACTTACCCAGTAGAAAGGATGAGTCAAATGTATCTACAGCAAGTGGTATGACTGCACGGTGCGCCTGTGTCGATTGTATCAGACTACAATGCACGTTTTACCTCGGGATTTTGGGAAAGTTTGCAGAAGGCTATGGGAACTTCGCTCAAGATGAGTACTGCTTTCCATCCTCAGACCGATGGACAGACCGAGCGTGTTAATCATATTATGGAAGATATGCTCAGAGCTTGTGCAATTGACTTTGAAGAGTCTTGGGAGACGCACTTGCCGTTAGTTGAATTTGCGTATAACAACAGTTATCACTCGAGTATTGGGATGGCACCGTTTGAAGCCTTGTACGGACGGCCATGTCGATCTCCGTTGTGTTGGGCTGAAGTGGGAGATACAGAACTTTTGGGACCAGATTTGGTGAGAGAAACCAATGAGAAGATTTCACTGGTCAAAGAAAGAATGAAAACTGCACAGAGTAGGCATAAGAGTTATGCGGATCGGCGTCGAAAGGACTCGGAGTTCAGTATCGGTGATCACGTACTCCTTAAGGTTTCACCTGTTCGGGGAGTAGTACGTTTTGGTCAGAAAAGAGGGAAGTTGGCCCCCCGTTTCATCGGACCATTTGAGATATTGGAGCGTGTTGGAAAAGTGGCTTATCGACTCGCGTTGCCACCAAAGATGTCTGGTGTTCATAACGTGTTCCATGTCAGCATGTTAAGGAAATACATACGGGATCCTTCACATGTGGTTAATTTTGATGATATTGAGACGAGTCAAAATGTTGTCTACAAGGATAGACCTGTGAGGATTCTCGACCAGAGTATCAAGAGGCTGAGAAGAAGAGACGTTCCTTTGGTTAAGGTTCAGTGGAGGCATCATGACGAGGGAGAGACGTCATGGGAATTAGAGTCAGACATGAGGACTAGATACCCTGAGTTGTTTCAGGATTAGTTAGGTCAAATTTCGGGGCGAAATCTCTGTTAAGGTGGGTAGAGTGTAACACCCTGCATTTTATTTTCATTAATAAATAATTACTGCATTTCATTTCCATAAGTATTTGATTTAATTTCTCTTTGTAATATATATATCTGGGGTCAAATTGTAATTTTTATAAATATAGAAAATATTTTCTGTGGTTTCAAAATCAATATCTATATTTTTGTATAAACCGAGAATTTAATTCCTACACCAATATGATTCCTGTATTTTTATTTCAACCAGTTAATACCAGTTTATGTTTTAAATCTGCATCCATACCGCGATTTGGGTGTGGGAGCACGTGAGCTCAACCACACCGTGTGATTTCCATGGCTTTCTTGGAGCCCAAAACTGTGGATTTATATATATATATATATACACGTTGGTGTCTCTCTCTCACTCACAGTCTCTCATCTCTCACTCTCAAACTCTCTCAATTCTCCCAACTCTCTCAAGAACACACATAACACACACACATACAGATTATATATATATATATACATATATTCAGTCACATACATACATAGCTATATATATATTTATATATCTCAAGATCAAGAGAACGGAGGAGAAATTCTTAACGACGGAAACTTCGGCGGAAAACTCTCGATCTCAATTCTCTGTATTATTAACCTCTGTGAGTATTATGAACTCACTCTCAACGTATATATATATATGTGTATTTCAGTTTATATAGGTGTATATATATGTGTATATATAGATACACCATGGGAGCTTAAAAATGGAGTTTTGTAAAAGTTAACCAAAATCAATTCTGTAAATTGGGAATGAAAGATATTAGTCCCAATAAGCTGTGGTTCGAATCCTACGCAATAATTCATCCGTATCGCGACGTACCGTTGATTTAAAGTTTTGACACCCTCACTTTAATCGCGAATATCTAGAGATACAATCCATAATTGTTTAAATTGATTTTGTATTTGTAATCTACGCGGAAAACCGAAGAGATCCATATACTGCACGACATGTTTGAAACAGGATCTGAAAATGGGTAAAAATACAGTTTGAAATTGAAAACAGGGGAAAAACGAGGAAGATAATGAAATTGCAAGAACTCGCGCGCGCGACCCGCTCATGCAAGGATCGCTCGCGTGGCCCGCTCGCGCGAACCAATCCCCCCATTCGCGCGCGCGATTTGTTCTCCCCCATTCGCGCGCGCGACCCGCTCGCGCGACTTGGCATTTTGAGCAGTTTCTGTATTTTTATATAAGGAACTGTTTGGCAAAGGTTTTGAAAGTTTTTAAAGAACTGTTTGACAAATATACTGTTTTAAAGGCTCACTGTTAGAAATTGGACTTACTAGAACGTTTAAGACCGAGATTTATGTTGAACAAATATCCAGCTTTGAGATTATTAACTGTTACTACAAACTGTGAACATTGACATACATATTAGGGTCGAGGTTGTGTCAACATGCATGTGTGTGAGAAAGCGTGAAAAGAGTAAAGAGTGGCGGTCTGGTGTGTGACCTCAATATCGATCGGATATTATTCCTGGTATTGGAGGCGACAGTGTTGTGTACGGCTTAGATATCAATCGGATATTATTCCTGGTATCTAGGGCGCTTGTTTCGGATATCGATCGGATATTATTCCTGGTATCTGAAATGATGGTATTGAGTTACGGCTTAGATATCGATCGGATATTATTCCTGGTATCTAGGGCGCTTGTTTCAGATATCGATCGGATATTATTCCTGGTATCCGAAATGATGGTATTGAGTTACGGCTTAGATATCGATCGGATATTATTCCTGGTATCTAGGGCGCTTGTTTCAGATATCGATCGGATATTATTCCTGGTATCCGAAATGATGGTATTAAGTTACGGCTTAGATATCGATCGGATATTATTCCTGGTATCTAGGGCGCTTGTTTCAGATATCGATCGGATATTATTCCTGGTATCCGAAATGATGGTATTGAGTTACGGCTTAGATATCGATCGGATATTATTCCTGGTATCTGAAGCGATGGTATGGTGTGCTGTTTTGGATATCGATCGGATATTTTTCCTGGTATCTGAGGTAATGGTTTGGTTGAGTCGGTTTTTGGTTGAGAGAAAAGAGTCAGAAAGATGAGATGTTACATTGTTCATGCACGGTTGCATATTTATTGCTTACTATATTCCCCCGTGACTTATGTTGGAATTGGAACCTTGAATCTATTGCTTTTAAAGTTAAATTGCACTGTTGCTTATATGCTTATATATACATTGCGAGCACTTGTTTATTTTACTCACCAGCTTGCATAAGCTGACGGCGTTGATGCGTCCTGGACTGTATGTCCAGATTTTCAGGGTCAGGAGCAGCCAGGGTACTTCGACTATGCTAGTTAGAGGCAGGCAACTTTCCAGGAGGCTGCTTTATATTTCCTATGTCTTTTAATTTCGAGTTGTAATAAACTAGTTTTAGACATTTGAATAAGGGCTTTTGTGCCTAAGACCAGGACTTATGTAATAATTAGTAAGTTTTAATTTCGGAGCTTATGTGTATTAGTATCCTTTCTTTTAGAAATGCTGTTAAGTTATTTTGTGCAGGGACAATTGGTCATACTCACTTGTCACGACCTACGAGTCCATAAAGGAAATTAAATGCTTTCCTGTATTATGCTACGTCGGGGCGTGACACTTTTATACTTGATTTTTCTAAACAAACATCAATTAGATGGTACAAATACCTATCTAAGATCGTCCACAATAGTTTAAAGTGCGCCATACAACAAAAATGAGCATGGACCCCATGTGGGTCCGAATTGATAACTTAGAGCTCATGCTAAGGTAATTTAAGTGTATGATGTATGAACAAAGAAAATCATCCCTTTACAAGTAAGCTTTTCCAAAACAAGAAAAAGTAACACTCATCCTCACTTTACATTTATAGCCCATAAAAAATAGGGATGCTTTGTTCATATATGTACACTGGAATAACCTTAAACATACATCGTGAGGACACAAGCTCTATAAATTATCAATTAATCATCCATTCATTTTATTCAGATTAATACATTAATCACATACACCAAGCACTCATGCGGTCTATTTAAAAAAATGAATAGACTAATCCATCATTCCATTTAAGGAGGAGGATTAGAGGTCTCGGGTCATCCAATCACAAACAACAATAATTAAATGTGATCTATAATGCAACAAGTCTATAAAAATAATAAAATGTGCAATAAAATAATTATTGCACAGCCTGGATAGCTCCCATAAGCTAAAGTAAAATCAATGAAAAATCCTGGATTTTTCACTAATTTTAACACAATTTTCGGTCTTAAAACATATATATATATATATATATATATTTTTAAAACCATTTTGTTAAGGGCTTTTAAATTAACAAATTAATTTAATATCTCATAGAAAAAATTAAAATAACTGAAAAACTGATTTTTCATTATAAAGAATTTTTCAAAATTTATTAAGGCCCGAAAACGTTTTGAATCAATTTAACAAAATGAATTGATATAGTTAAACAAAATTAACTATGAGCAACCAAATTCTCAAAAATACAAAAATTTCAAGAAATTTGTCCTCCAAGGGTTTTCAGTGGTCTAATATGGTGTTCTAAACACCCCATATTAATTTCAAAAAATTAATAATCTATTTTGGCTATTTTAAGCAATTAAATAAATGCTCATATGCATAAATTTTATGCTCTAAAATACCAAAACAAAAATGAGATAATTCGTAAAATTTTCTCAAGTCTCTAATCAGGGTACAAAAACACTAGACATTAAATTCAAGAATTAACAACTTTAATTGGTTATATTTTAAACAATTAATATTGCATACTCAATACAATATATATGCTCTAAAATATGTCCCAAAGAGCGAGAAAATATACTCAAATAATTTTCTCAAGCTACCACTAGTGTTCTAAACACATTGTGTTAATTCCCTGAACTAATAATCAATAAAAATATTTTAAGCAATTTAATACGTGTACAAAAATACACAATTATATGCTCTAAAATATTAATATGATTTAGATATTTTACCAAAAATATTATCGATGGGTCCCACAAAAATTTACTTGGTCTTAAAACAGTGTCCCTTATGTCCTATATTAATTACAAAAATTAATAGTATATTTTGGCTATTTTAAGCAATTAAATAAACGTCCATAAACATTAATTACATGCTCTAAAATACCATAAATATATGATTATTTACACAAAAAATTATCTTAGAGTCCCTTACAGTGTACTAGACACTATATATTAATTTCAAAAATTAATATGCATTTTTGGATATTTTAAGCAATTAAAAACACATTTTAAAACATATCGTTTATGCTCTAAAATACCAAAAACAATGAAACAATTTACCATAAAATTGTTTCTGGTCTCACTCCGTGTCCATAATATAGAAAAAATAAAAAAATTAATTTTCTACATTTTTCTAGAATTTTAAAGCAATTAAAACCATTTAAAACAGTAAAAAACTATATATTTTAATTACAGAAAATAGCTTTAATTATAAAATAATTAAGTGCTTTTCTGGAATAATATAATAAAAAATATATTTAAAAATTGTGGCCCAAGGGTGACCCACACTCGCCGGAGTGAGGCCTGCGGTACCACCAGCACCGCCGCACGCAGTACGCGCCGTCGGTGCGCGTGGTGCTGGCTTGGACTTCTGGTTTGTCTTCTCCAGCAAAACCCTAAATGCAACAAGCTGCTGCGCGACCCCACCACTTTCAACATCTATATCTCCCTCGATATTAATCCCAAAAACTTGTATTATATATGGTTGGAAAGCCATCGCGGAGTACTATAAGTTTAAGCCAAAAAACAAAGGCATTGGACGTGTGCATTGTCCAGAAAAGAGGCTGAAAGTTGAGGAAAAAACTCAGTTTTATCATGCCTAGAAATTAGGGTTTCAGTTTTCTAATTTTTTTGAGATAATCAAGACTTGGGACCATAGGGGGGACTCTAGGAACGATAAGGAACACAGCCATGCCAAAAATTTGGACCCCTATTGGAGTTTCGATGTAGACCCACCTCAAAATCAAAATTTTAAAGTTTTTGATTAAAAGCTTGCTTGAAGTTTTAATGGCAGATTTGATATGGGTTCATAAATGGGCAAATCAACAACCTATTGGCTTTGATACCAATGTAGATAATATGCACGCAAGCATACGAGTCGGGTATAGGTACATTACCTAGCGGAATAACCCAACGGATCGCCGAATGGTGTTGTTATGAGCCCAGCGTCTTCACCCACGAACTGCTACTCCTTGTAGCCTCCGTGTACTCTCTTATGCTTTGCATAGGTCGTGAAGATCACTACTAGAGCGGTCCTCGTACGTATCACGCGCTAAATCCCATGACACTATGGTGATGGCCTAGAGAGAGAAAAATCGTAGGGAGGGAGAGAGAGAGAGAGAGAGAGAGAGAGAGAGAGAGAGAGAGAGAGAGAGTGGTTGCTATGTATGTATCATGTAGGGTTTGTGTAGTATATGTGTGTATATATATAGGCATACACAAACCCAACCTGATTAGGACTTCAAAAGCCCATGCCTCTTTGGACTCGGTCCAATACAATATGGGTGCCCGTATGGTCCGGTCGCATTATAATCTCACAAAAAGCAAAATTGTTTATGTCGGAGACATCCCTAACATGGTGGATCGACTTTTGTTTGTGTTGGATTTTTACTATCTTATTTGGGCATTTTATTTCAAAAACCCAAACAAAACATTTTTAGTTCGATCATTTATGTGACTATGTGTCCCACATTCCTAAGAGAGGAGACCTTGTGTAGTGGAAAGGCTTTCTCACATGTGTGCAAGGGATTGAAAATCTCAAATTTGTACCACTCGATTTGTCTTGAAAATCGACACTTGCATAGGGAAGTCATGCGTACACGAATGTCGTCCGATTTATACCCTTGCACGTACGAGAGAGTGACTCCATATTAAACTGATTTAATCTCCTACTTTAATATACGATTTAGTTGCTTTGTAGTTATACACTAAAGTTTTATTATTAAAAAACAATAGTCACTTCTTTCTTTCCTTTTTATATACAGTAACATACTTTGATCACATTACAAAAGAAGTTGTAACATGTTTTGATCTCGTGAAAAACAAGTTCTTAAAACGGACATAATCAATTATTTTTTTAATAAGAGTTTAATGGCTATCAATGTAGGTGGCTCCTTTATGATTTTTATTATAAGAATATAATGGATATCAATTGGTCTTGGCATGTACTCGAAAAAATCCATATTGGATTCAACTCAAAAACAGTGCCTACCAGTCTAGTACACAAAGAAAATATTTTTCTGAAAAATCCATCTGTTCTCTCGAAAATTTCTTTCTAGGAAATATTCGTCTTTTGTTAACTCTCTGATTCTGGAGTAATTCTTAGCGCTCAAATAATCTTCCGTTCGTGTGCACGTTTGGAAGATCTGATTGCCGAATCCTGGAGAACTTGAGACCTTATACATCGAGTCACTAACTCCGAGGGGGCGGAATTGTTCATAAGGACAATGCAAAATGTTGCACGCCTCAATCAATATCATAACTGTATTCTTCCTAGATTTCCAACAATCTTAAGAATAATTTGGATGCTGCTATGATCAATGCGAAATGACTCAATGATCTGGTAATATTATTTTTATTCTATTTACAGTTTCACCAATCGTATTATTAAATTTGAGGATATGTTGGTCCCTGTTGAATTTAGAAAGAACAAACGAACCCTTCCTAGATTGACTGTGAATGTGTAATCACGTTACAGACATGCTATATAATAGTTGTTGGGTTTATTGATGACTTTACATAGATCCATATATATAGTTGTTGATAAGTCTGTAGCCAATCAACATGTCTCTTAGATAAAGAGTCCTTTTGGAAATGTCTATTCAAGTCGTACCTCTTCATATACACCCATTCACATATAACAAACTGATGTTGTATCCACCCAAACTAAACCTTAGTGTGGTCACACTATATAAGTTAAGATGTCGTTTGATATATCCACGGATGTGAATTGATATCTCGGAGAAGAAGATATATTCGCATATAAGATTGTCATAGATCATGTTATTTTTGGTCTATGTTATACTGTCATCATGATTATATTTTGTTTAAGTTACTGTCACGATTGAAATTCAAATAATCATAGTGACATGAATGATATGCAGCTAGATCATAGTTTTGCATGTTTTCGGATAAGTTTATCTTAATTTTATGTTACTGGCTTACTGTGATGATTAAGATTTTATATCCTCATCTATGATTGACATGGTTCTGAAGTTGCATATTTATATGTGAACCTAATGTGATAGTATTGGATTATTTTAGTATAAATATGTAGAAGTACATCAATTTTGTAGAATTGGTTATTCAAAGCTTTTAATATCCAAAAGGTACTGACTTGTAGTTTTCTTTGTCAACGACTATAAGAATTCATTGGGCTTTAATTGGTTGTTCAAGTCTTGAAAGCTTTTACCCAACGGGTTTTGCACCACTATGTAAAAAGATTATTTTTTATATTCCAACTGGGTAAAAGTGTGAATAACAATTTAGTAGTGATTGTCACTTTTGTAAAAGTCACACAATTGGCATATGATTTGACATGTAAACCTTTTGATTTTTTTTTTGTTTTGGACCAAATAACTTTGACTATAAACATCTTATTAATTTGAGGTCCAACAAAATTTGATTCAGATTTTTTGGGGACAACTTTTGTTGAGAGTGTGTGTTTTATTTTCTTATAGAGCACCACACTCTAAAATCAAAATTACTCTTGTTTAGCATTAAATAAAAACCAATTTTATTATTCTTGAATATTGGGTTAGTTGGCTTTTGTTAGGATTTTTAATCCTAAGGGAAAGCTATAAAATATGTATTTTGGGATGTGCATTTTATAGTAATGCCTATAATTTGAAATCATAAAAATTGATGTGACTTTTAAAACTATTGGTGATTATTTTGTGAGCATTTATCTCATTATAAATTGAGGATTAGTAGGGGTTTTCAACCTCTTATTTTTGTCACATCTAGATCTATTGAGTATAAAATGCGTTACTAAAATCATGACATAGATTTCGAACCACAGAAGAGTAAATAAACTGAAGTGCTAAATAGACTTTGGAAGTGTTTTTATACATTCATTCTAGAAAAAGATTTTTAAACCCGATAGTTTATTGAAAATTTTGTGAAGCTACTCGAGTAGCTAAGGGTTTATAAATCTAAATAGATTTAACGTGTGTATTCTTGCATATTATGTATATGGTATAGAACTGGCACCCAACCAGTGATTTGAAAATCTTGATTAAACTGTTGTTTCAAATAGTTTCAAAAAATAATGAAAGTGACATGTTTAATTGGAGATGATTTATTCTTGGTTCTATATTAGAGATTATAGAAGATACCAAGAATTATTGTCACTTAATTTTAATATGAAAGGATTTGGATGAAGCGAGTGTAATTTTAGAGATTAAAATTACGAGAGCTATTGCTGTTATTTCTTTTTGAACAATCCTTTGAGGTTGAAAAAGGTTTTGAGTTAATAACTTTCAATGCAAACCTTTCTGGACTCCTTTTGAGCCAAGTGTTAGATTAAACCACATTTGAGTATGATATGATTTATCAAAAAGAATATGATAGTATTATTGGTAGTTCTAGGTATGGTATATAGTACTAGACCTCCGATTGCCTATGCAATAAGAGTCGTATGTAGATACGCATGGACATAATCGCTTTAGACGATATGTAAAACCTTCTTCAAATAAAATGACTTCAAATTATTTTGTTTTGGAAAACAAATCAAGCTCCTTAGTCAAGAATTGTCGAAAGAATCAATCTATTCCTAGGCTAATGTGTCCAAAGAACCATTTGTGGCTATATTTGTAGAAGTAAAGTTCATGACAAATTTTGGAGGATGGATAATTAATTTGAGTGCCTGTAGGCATATGTGTAACAACAAAATTGTTACAAGAAATACTCTTCAAGGGAAAATGAAGCGTTTTACTTGATGACTCACTTAGTACCGATGTTTTGGTACTAGAGACTTAAAGTTGAATATTAGCTCCAGGAAGAGATTATATTTGAAAATGTCATATACCCGAAAATAAGGAATAAATTATTTTTGAAAATGTTTTGCATACTTCGATGTTCGAAAGAGTTTAAATTTTGGTTTTTCAAGGCCAATTTTTGTGGGAGAAAAGTATGTATTAAAAAAAAAACCAGGGATGCAAGTTAGATTTCGAATTTAGATGAGATGAAATCAACAAGTGAATTTATTTTCACTCTTTGTGGAGGTGCATTGTTTTGGAAGTCGTCCAAGTAAACTTGCACAGCTAAGTCAATGATGGAATATGAGTTTGTAACTCCTGATAAAGCTGGTAATGAGGCTAAGTGGTTTAAAAACTTCTTAGCAGATGGTTCTAGTTGGAATAAAATAGTTCCATCAGTGTCTTTACATTGAGATAGCTAGGCAGCAATAGGCCGAGCTATAAATAAGTCCTATAATGATGATGAAGATATATGTATTAATTTTGTGAGGTTAGAAGTGAAATTGGCTAACCCTTTAATAAAATCACTAGGGAGAGAACTAGTGTATGAAACATCGAGGGGAATGAAACTTAAGCCTATAACAAAACTCAACAATGATGTAAAACCCAACCTTATGTAATTGGAGAACCCAATAAATAGGTTCATATGGGTAATAACAAGTCATTGGTTGTTTTGAAGCGCACTATAAATTTATTATGTTGTGATCCCTTCCTATGGTGTATAGTGCGATTGCAATGTATAGAGGTTGAGTTAAACTCTAAATGAATTCCATAGCCCATATTATTTGGATGGTGTGTTTAATTGCAATACATACTTGATGGATTAAACTATATAAGTGTGAAAGTGGGGCCGCTTTCTATGAAAACTAAGGCAAGTTTTCTAGAGCACTTATGAAAATTCAGGACTGGCGCAGGACCTAGAGGCGGCACACCGATTAGAGTTGCTCAGAATTTGAGGAATCAATGTGGGTACAAGACTACTGATTTACAATAAGAGATTTTGGTTCATAGAAATTTTAATTTCACCAAATTCCTGTAAATCACTTCTTGTATTCCTAAGGACTGGTTCATAGCTCTAAAGGCACCAGTTTTGATGCATTGAATTCTTTTGCTCCACTCCTTTTTATATATTGTTTGAATTTTTGAAATAGGGGGGGATTATTGGATTTTTACTATCTTATTTGGGCATTTTATTTCAAAAACCCAAAAAAACATTTTTAGTTCGATCATCGATGTGACTATGTGTCCCACATTCCTAAGAGAGGTGACCTTGTGTCGTGGAAATGCTTTCTCACACGTGTGCAAGAGGGTGCAAATCTCAAATTTGTACAACTCAACGTGGCTTGAAAATCGACACTTGTGTAGGCAAGGCATGCGTACACGAATGTCATCCGATTTGTACCCTTGCACGTATGAGAGAGTGACTCCATATTAAACTGATTTAATCCCCTACTTTAATATACGACTTAATTGCTTTGTAATTATACACTAAAGTTTCATTATTAAAAAAACAATGGTTACTTCTTTCTTTCCTTTTTATATACAGCAACATATTTTGATCACATTAGAAAACTAGTTGTAACATGTTTTGATCTCGTAAAAAACAAGTTCTTAAAATGGACGGAATCAATTATTTTTTTAATAAGAGTTTAATGGCTATTAATGTAAGTGGTTCCTTCATGATTTTTATTATAAGAATATAATGGATATCAATTGGTCTTGGCATGTACTCGAAAAAATCATATTGGATTCAACTCAAAAATAGTGCCTATCAGTCTATTACACAAGAAAATATTTTTCTGAAAAATCCATTTGTTCTCTCGAAAATTTCTTTCTGGGAAATATTCTTCTTTTGTTAACTCTCTGATTCTGGAGTAATTCTAAGAGCTCAAATAATCTTTTAATTCGTGTGCACGTTTGGAAGATCTGATTGCTGAATCCTGGAGAACATAGCGCTGAAACCTTATGCATCGAGTCACTGACTAGGAGGGGCGGAATTGTTCTTAAGGACAGTGCAAAATGCTGCACGCCTCAATCAATATCATAGCTGTATTCTTCCTATATTTCCAATAGTTTGCACCAAAAATATGCATTTTGTATAAAACATATATCTATATATATATGCATGGACCGAATTGATGTTATAGTGAGGCCGATTTTAAAAATTTATCGGTCAAATGATTGGTTCAAAGTTGGTTTTGAATGGATTTTCTACATACACTAGTCGGCCACCCCAATAATTTGGGAAACATGCAATTTCATTCACCTCAACACTTTGGTCAGCCACCCTCAACTTGGTCTAGCTTTACTCATTTCGGCCATTAGTGGCCATTCATGATAGTCAGCCACTAATAGTTGGTATACCCACGATGACTTGGCTTTGCATCAATGCAATTGCTTGCCAATACTTTAATAATTTCAGCCAGTACATGATTATGGCCTCCAACTATTTCGGCCTAAGCCTTGGTTCGGCCAATAAAATGATTTGGCCACCTTTTGAAGTATAGAAATTTGGTATTAAATTCCTGAGAATTATTTGGTTTAAAGACACTAAGGAAACCTTTTTGATAATAAGGATATTCAATAAGTTAATTGGAATAGGTTCTTTAACCAGTTGATCACATATTTTTGGGACATATTTACCCTTATTTGTATTTGTCATTTTCATTTCTCTCTTTTCAATCTCTCTCTCTCTCTCTCTCTCTCTCTCTCTCTCTCTCTGTAACGCCCCGAAAATCAAGCCACATGGGCGAGGTCAACGAGCCAAACCATATAAAGGAAAGCAAGGAATAGTTCTACATAAACCAATCTACAAGGCGGAAGCATATAGGGGAATCCTATGTGGATTCCAAAGAAAAGTTAATAAGTCAAGGGTTGACCCACGAGGACCAAACGGATCAAATAGGGTCAACTAACATAGTTTGATTTTGAAAAGAGTTTGTAAAGAAGTATAAAGAAACTTCAAAGGTTTAAAAGTAACAAGTAATGAAGTTTACATTGAGAGTTTATCATTAAAGCGGTTTTTGAAGGAATACGACCAAATGGTCCTTCAGAAATTGAAAGTAGTAATTTTTCCTTAAAAGGGTAACCATGGGCTAAGAATTGCTAATAAGTGTTAAAAACATAATTTAACAAGGATCCAAGAAGATCCAACTAACAAGTTCAAGAACAAGAAGGAATTTACAAATAACATCTTGTAATTCAAATATCCAAATGAGATAACGGTAACAACAATTACAATGTTCCTACCATGCACTATATCATTGGAACATTAACATATCACAAGACTTCCTCGTAAGGAATCTTACAAAACGAGATGCCATTCGTCGGATAACTCTTGGGCCTTGCCCTAATCAACATTTCCTGAAAAATGGGGTTTTATAGATTCATTAAGCACGACGGCTCAGTAGAAAACATTGAAGAAATGTACTACTACTTCTAAAATCATGCTAAGACATGCGGTGCAATGATTTGCCACCGTGGCAATGCAATTAGCCGTAAGGCCAAACTGTGCAACTTCCCAATACCAATGTCCATAACCACTCACTCTCAACACCGGATGCGAGCCACTCCAACGTGAGTGTAGCATATAAGATCTCCGGTAGCTAACCGAATATGACCTTGCGTTTTCGAATGTTTTAAGGATCACAAACAACCTTCCTCACCTCACACCCGCTTCCGGAATTTCAACAATAACTACCCCCAAACGGGGATTTCAAGAGACATTCCCCAATCGTGGGAATTCCAACAATGATCACAAGTCCCAAGCCAATGCCATGAATGCTTTGCCGACTTGGCGATTATGAAATGTGACCGCAATGATTATGCAACTACAATGTCATTTCTAAGAATTTCAATGTCAAGAAATTATACATAGTAGTCCATGAAACCAAGGAACATAGTAATTAAATAATATTTAGGTTTAGCATAATTTCAATTAGGCACATAAGAGCATATAAGCACATAGATTAAAATGTAGGAAATCCTAAGCAAGATTAACAAGTTTTAGGTCTAATCCTACACATAGAAAACCATGAAATTAGATCTAGGAGTGCACTTAGTCAATGAAATCTACCTCTTGAGTATTTGAGCAAATACTCTCACCAAAGAAATCCAAAGGGGAAATCATTAACATAAGCATATCCTACAAGATATCAACACCTAGTTACATAAACCAAACTTAGGAATAAAAACTATGGTGTTATTAAGATAACATAAATTATCTCTTGAGTTCTAGGGCAAGAAGTACTAAATTACAAATCCCACGAAGAAACCGAGAACACCGGTATGAAGGTCTAGGTGAGATGATAAAAAAGGTCTCTAATAGCCTTGACCCAAACTTGAGTCCTTGGCCTCCAAATGGAGCTTGAAAGCTCTAAGCTTCCATGGAGTTGTATCTCCCAAAACTAAAGAGAGAGATGAGATATATATAGAGAGAAAATGAAAAAGAAAAATGAGAGGGAGAGTTAGGTGGGTTATATAGGGAGAAAGAAAGGGGGAAGCTTCCTAGGGAAGCTTTAGTGGTTGGGGTGGTTGAGAGTGGTTGGGAGTGGTTGAGAGTGGTTGAGAGTGGTTGGGAGTGGTTGAGAGTGGTTGGGAGGTGACTTATGGGTCTCGTACTTGTCTCCCACACACACACACCCACACAAAAATATGCAACATGCATATACACACATGTGCCAAAACAAATACCAAAGTGATACCACCATGTACCAAAATAAAATACACTGTCCCAAACCAAGACCCACATTGGTCCAAAATTACCAATTTACCCTTTATAAAAATCTGGGTTTCTACACACTCTCTCTCTCTCTCTCTCTTTCTCTCTCTCTCTCTGCAGCACCAGCGACCACCACCAACCGAGACCACTGCCGTTGCCATCACCACTATCATCACCACATCGCTACCATTTCATCTCCATCCTTGATCGACGGCCACCATTAGAACATGTCACGCCCCTGAGTAGCAAAAAATAGAAAAATAAATTTCCTTTTTGGGTCCATAAGGAATGACAAGTGAAAGTCACTAAATATCCACACTACACAGTGCTAGTCCACAAGATAAACAGGAACAGTGACAATTGAATATAAAAGCAGTATCACTATTACAAACATCAGAGTGGTCCTCAGGATCACAACAAGTTTGGAGACAACATATGCCCAAGTACCTGTTAACTAACAAAGTTCAACAGTAATATAAAGCTTAAACATAAACTATATAAACTATTTTCAGATCTTCAGCTAGCGTAAGGGTAGTCGTCAGCATAATACTCCTCTCTAGTATAACCAGCATCAGTGGGGCCACCCTCTGTATAATCCAACTCCAGGTAGTAGCCATCACATTAGGTTCCATCACCTGCATTGTTAGGGACAGGGTAGTCTGGACAGGGAATGTCCAGGCAATAAAGGCGGTCAGCTTACTGAAAGCTGAGTGAGAACTAACTAACACAGTGTCATAGAAATAATGTAATTATCAGTCATGCACAATATATAGCAGTGATAATATCTTTTCCTCTTTTATTCCAACACCTCATTAATCGATTCTCATCATCTTCCAACTCTAAGACTGACTGTACCAATCCCAACTGACTACACCAAACTGATTGTATCATCACGACATACTAGTGCTCTTGTTCACCGCGTTTAAGAACTCTTACTATTTACCACTTTTAAGAACTCTCATGAGCACTATACATCGCTCTCATATAACGACCAGTCTATGGACGCACCAATACTCTTGTTCACCGCTTTTAAGAACGCTTGCGAGTATTGTCCGTTCATAATTCATATGCATCAGTACTTCTTGCTAGCACAATACATAACGCTCACATCCCACGCAAATGTGTTCACAACCAACTCATGATACTGGCATACTTATATTGACGGTCACCAATACCCCAGTGACTCAATCACCAGGATTAACTAATGTTATTTACAGTTGTGTCTCAAACCTTATCTCGTTATTGCGTCATAATGTTACTATCATTCTAAACCTTATTACATTACTCACCATGTTATCTCAATCTCATTATCTCATTCCATTACCTCCGTAATCCATAATATCGCATAAAAGGAATATGAAACATCAAGGAATAGCTAAACATTTTGAATTATAAACTAAAGGAAAACAACTAACTTCTGTTAAGGTTCGATCGATTGAAGTCCTCTCAATCGCTTGAAGAAAGTGAAGTTCGATCGCTCGAGATACTCTCGATCGGTTGAAGTCAAGGCAGTCTCGATCGATTGAGAATCAGGGTTGCTCGATCGATTAAACTCAGTTCGATCGCTTGAACTTTATCTTTTCCATATTCTGACAGTGAACTTCTAGAATCTGTTAGGGGGTGTTTGGATCCTTTTTTAAATATACAGAATACGTAAAACATCATAACTAAGCTACTGAGTGAGTTTGGAACTCACCGAACATTGCTAAGGGCGTGTTTGGCAAGTTTGAAAGCTTCAAAGCTTCTCCAATGGTTTCCTCCTTCCTCTCTCTGCTTCTCTCTTCGTCTCTGTCTCTCCTTCTCTTTCTCTTCTTCTTCTCCTTCCTCTTTTTCTCCTGGTTCTCTCTCCCTCTCTCTCTCTCTCTAACTAAATATATATATGGATGTGTATATATATATGTAAACACAATCTCAACTCTCTCAACTCTCTTGGTTCAGCCAACCCTCATAAACACACGAGCACAAACATCTATATAGAGGGGGAGAGGTGCAGGTGGAATTGTTTGCACAGAAACTAGAATTTTGATGATTACACACTTGATCAATCGAAGGTAGTTCGATCGCTCGAGAGCAAATTGGTTAGGTTAGATCGATTGAAAAAGGTTTGATCGATTAAAGTGGGGACAATGTATTAAATTTATATCGGTAGGGTTTTGATCGATTGAACGGAGTTTGATCGCTTGTGCTTTAGAATGTTCGATCGCTCGAAAAGACTTCGATCGGTCCAAGATAGATTTTCAAGTAAGGTTAAGGAAAGTATATGGAATCTCTCTGCATAAATATTTATTGAAAATACAGGGTATTACAGAACATGGCCACCAAAGCTAGATCCGGCCAAATCCGGTAACCGATGCACTGTAATCGTCGTTCTCTGAAGGTATAGATGATGAAGATGGCATTCGATTCAAATGAGATATACCTGGAATGTACCTCTTTGCGTAATGAATCAGATAGTTCTCGATGATCTCTGGACTCAAATCTCCTTCATTCATTGCATAAATCACACGATTGAACAGAGGCAAACTCAATAGGCCGAGTTCTTCAAACCAGGACTCACCGTTTGCAGCTCTGGTACTGCTTTTTTGGTAACTAATAGTTTTCTCGTCACTGGCCATTTGAACAGAGACGGATCTGTAGAAGAAGCCCTTAAAGCAATCGAATCAATGTAGATCTAAATAATGCTAAGAGTCTCCGCCATAGGCATCAATCGCTCGCATGACTTTAGTGTTTTGATCGATTCATTGAGGCTTTTGAGAACACTTCTTCCCGAAGTCCGCCGCCACCATCTGCTTTGTCGGAATGGTGTGGTGTTTTTATTTTTATTTATTTATATTTTTTTAGCACATTTTTTTAGTGAAATCTATCAAAAAAAAAGTTAGTGAACTTTTTCAACATTTTTTTATATGAATGCTCAAATTTGTAAAAAAAATTTACAATGTTTGTTAGAACACTGTAATTTCACTGAGTGCCACAAACTTTTGGATAAATATCAAAAGTTGTGAAATATCACAACTTTTTGGTGTTGAAATTTTCTTTAGACCTGTGATTTAATTTTCTCTCTCTCTCTCTCTCTCTCTCTCTCTCTCTCCCTCTCCCTCCTCACCTCTTTTTGGATCTAACTTCTTCATCCTTTCTCATTCAACCACACAACTTCTATACTCCAAATATTAAATAATTAATACTCCAACAAAATTTCACAAACGTTTTTAGTGAAATTTCACAACTTTTTTTTTTTGAAATTTCACTACCTTTTTTTCCTTAGAAATTCATAAAAATAATGCTACTTGTTTGGTAGATCTCGTCAATTATATATAAGAAATATAATTTTCATCTAAAAGCAATGTGTAGATTGGAAGTTACAAATTTTTGAAGTTCAAAAAAACATTGAAAAAATTGCTAGGAGGTCAAACGAAGTCACCGGAGCTTCGACGAGGTCGCCGGAGCTCAAACGAGATCCTGGTTGTGGTCGCTGGAGGTCCGACGAGGTGGTCGTACGTCTGGCGAGGTCGTCGGAGTTCATGGTAGTGTCGTGCCTATTTGAGGACCATGAAAATGCAGATGAGGGGTGGGTCCTGGTGTTTTCCCTCGATAGTATCCCGGGACGGATCCCAAGGAGCACACTTCAGGGAAAACTAGGACTTCCTCACGCGATCCTAGAGACAAAGAGTTACCACCTAATTTTTATCAGGAATTAGGAAACCCAAGTTTGACTTGCCCAAAATTGAATAAGGTTACTCGCCCTTCATTACCAGAAACTAGGTTCGAGGGTCTTGGTATGAGAGGGGAAGGAGCCCAAGTAGGACTAAAGCACCCCCTCCTCGCCCTACCGAATGGTAGGCCTGATTCAAATATCCTTGTTCTTAATTCATAATTGGTGTTGTTTACTCAAACATACTAGATAATATATACATGTCAAAAAGGGAACATCTAAGGAAAATCATGTCAAGAGATTAAATCAAGTAGAAGTCGGATGCACATGCAATACAAGAGAGAGGTATACTTACAGTGGCTAGTCCCTCCCGGGACCGATGCAAGTAAAGGAAACATGTCATGATATGCAAAAGGGAACGAGAAGACTTACATTAGGTTGACTCAAGTAGAGTCGCAAAAAGAAAAAATAAAAGAAACATGTAATGCAATCATGCAACAATCCTAGATAAGATGTCTCTAACATATAAGCACATAAACGAAGACTATCCTAAATGAATTGTGTCGTTGAAAGCAAAGTTGTAAATCTAGAAAAATTCTAAAAGAAAGGATAGAAATAGTACACGATACATGGGCACTAAGCCACATGTATACGAGGCAAGCTCACAAATCAAAGTCCAGATCCACGACATTCAATTCTCTACACTAAGACACCAAGGAATACCCAAGCATTGCAAAAATACAAACAAATAAATGATATGCATGATAAAAAAAGAAAACATGTCATCAATCAAATTTCCAGATTCAGCAACCTCTAATGAATCCTATCAAAAGTGGTCTTAAATATAACCTTTTATGGAAAGTTAGATACATGTCTTAGGGAACTTCTCCAAAAAGTAGAACCTCTTTACCAGTTTTGAAGTTTGAGAAATAAGAGTTTTGGTAACAGTGGATCAGGACTATCCACTGTTCTTGTAAAAATCATAATTAATTCTACAAAAATCATGTGAAGCTCTATTTGGTGTCAAAAGAACGCTATTTCATTTTAGTTTATGAAACAAATAATCCCACAGACATGTCAGGACCTTAGGGTCTCTGAAAAGTTGTTTTAAATAGACTCTGTTATTCTGGAAGTTTGGTATCATTTGACAAAGGAATGCAAAACATAATAGAAATTTGTAAATCATGTTGATCAAGTTAATCTAAGCTTTTTATCTCTCACCCATTTATCCATTATCGTTGAGTGATCAAGATATGACCATTTTGTATACATGATCATGATTGTAGTTGAACTTCAAAAATTCCAGAATAGTTATATCAACTTCAAACGCTTAGAAAATGATCTTAACTCGAGCGTATACTCACGATTTTACATCGGCATATAGATACATGAGTTAGGAATCATCCCAAAAAAGCGAACATCGATTACTATTATATATTTTTTGAAATTCAAGTACAAAGAGACTACGTTCAAATCTATCAACCGATTTCTCAACAATTTCTAAAAATAGCATATGGATTCTAAAAGTTCTCAAAACGGATCGAATGAAAGCTAATTCATCAAAGTTTACCCATAAAATTTGAAATCCATCAAACTATGGGTTTTGATGGACCAAATTCTATGGACAACACCAATCTATTTTGCTGAATTTTATCTAATTCATTTTAAAGTATGAGAAAAACATCTTAGGTGATGGTTGAAGCTTATTTTGAGAGATCAAACTCATAGATCTACTTGATTAACATAATTCCCAATCAATTTAGCCTTCAAGTTCTATGACGAACTCTAGATCATGGATTAAAGGGACATATAAATATCCTATTGGAGATGAAATACAATAGGAATAATCAAGAGATAGGTATGAACATAGGAATCATCCTTCTCATAGATCATACTTCCAAACCATCATAGAATTCAAAATAGATACATATATATAATCATGTATGCATGGATCTAAATTAAATAGAAGAATAAAATAAAAATTAAAAACCAAAGTAAAAATCAATCTCTAATTTGAGAATTATCAATAAAATCAAAGAGACTTGGATCTAGCCAAGTGAGTATGTGAAGAACAAGAGAGGAAGAAGATGAGTGTTCTAGAAAATAAAATAAAACTAAACTAGATCCAAGTCTTATAGATCTATATATATAAGAAATAGGAATTAGAGATGAATTGTAGTGTTTACCTCTTGGAGGATTCTCAATTATATCACCAAAGCTGAATTGAAGAGTCACCTTCTTCAAGTATTCTTCAAGTTCTTCAAGCACTCATCCATGGAAGTTGAGGGAAGCAATTTATGTCTAATTCATCTAATCTAATTATCTTGAGATTAGTTTTATGAAAATTTGATTCATAATTCTCTTCTTCTCTATAGAAATCTCTCTTAAATTCTAAGTATATTCTTATATATCTTGTATATTCTCGTGTATGTACTTGTGTGTACTCTCTTGTATATCAAAGATGATCTCATATGGATCTATATATATAGAGTTTTGAAAGCTTAACTCTTAAGTTTTAGGGTTAAAATGGCCATTTCGGTTCCTAAACGTAGTTTCCAGGCAATTTCCTCGCAGTGGGAAGCCTCTGGAAGGGTCTGGAACTCGAAAAGCTCGACGGAAGGGGAAATATATAGGTGGCGGATTAGGTGGGACCCTCCCCCCATAAGTGGTACCCGCCACTTGCTTTTTCCCACCCTCTAGTTGCCTACAACCCCTGTTCAAATATTAGGTTCATTGCTTTTCCAGATTTTCGTAAAAATGCTTTTTGGTGTCCAAAATAGTCCGTTTATGTACCGTTGGAAAGTTGTCGAGTTGAATTTTAGTATAAAAATATTCCAGGGGTTTTTGAAATGAAAATTTAAGCTCAATTGAAGTCTGAAAGTCCTCCAGAACTTTCGTCGTCTCTTTGAAATCAAACGACATCTTTTCCAAAATTGCTTTTCAATGCGCGTCGATTTTGAACTTTTCTTTAAAATTGAATCTCTGGATATCTAGAATACTGCATTTAGAACACTTCGTGTTCATATAACCCTGATATGAATTATGAAAGATGATTTTGACAAAACTGGGATTTATGCATGGAAATGGGCTTTTCTGAGCTTGAAGTCACTTTCCGAAGTTTGATCTTTCAATTGTGTAGAATCTAGTACCTTCTATGGGGGTACTTTTCATCATCGAATCCTCCAAGACATTGTCCACCCTAAATCCTATCAGTGTGGTCAAAATTGGGTGTCTGCAGTTTGCCCCTCTTTTGCAGAGCTTGTTATGAACAACGTGAACTGTAAGTGAGTGCCAAATCTAGAAGGCACCCAATAACCATACTGAGAGGTTTTAGGAATAACAAAAATCCGCAAAAATCAAGAAATTCAAAATCTGAGAAAATTAAGAAATTATGAAAGCAAGAATGCAATGCAATGCTGGGTAGAGGCTGCTAAGTCGAAGTTGCTGCTGATCGTGCTCCACTGGAGTTGCCTACGTATCCTTTCCAGGAATTAGACCAGGACGTAGTTCAAGTGCGCGAGAAGACAGAGAATAACACACAAACAATATGTATGAAATGTTCCTATCCTAGGATGCTGATGCAGTATGAAAATGTGAATGTGTATGTGCTAGAGGAATCGTCCTCAAGGGTTCCCTAGATGCAAAACCAATGCAAGGGATGTAATGTCTCACTCTCATAGACGGCAAATTTTTTTATGATGCATTCATGATCTTTATATGTATTGGAGGGTGTCTATATTCTTTGGATAATCTGTAGAGACTGCATGATTATCTTCGACAATAAGCAATAGCTGAGACTGAGGGCTCATCTTTGACGATAAGCAGAGGCGGAGGCTGAAGGATTTTCTTTGCTGACTTTTGGTATGATTCTCAAATGTAGAGGTCATCTCCTTTTGATGACTTCAAATGTTGAGGGCATCACCCAATGACAACTTTCAAAGGTAGAAGGTGTATCATTATAATGACATTCAGAAGTGGAGGGCGTCTCCAAACGACGACTTTCAAATGTAGAAAGTGTATCCATATGATGGTTTTCAAATGTTGAGGGTGTCTCCAAATGACAACTTTCAAAGGTAGAGGGTATTTCCTTATGATGACTTTGTAGAGGGCGTCTCCTTACAACGCCTTCTAAGGTAGAGGGCATCTCCTTACGATGACATTCTGAATAGAGGGCATCTCATTACGATGACATTTTGAAGTAGAGGGCATCTCCATATGTTGACTTTCTGCAGTAGAAGACATCTCTATATGATGACTTTCTGAGGTAGAGGGCATCTCCATACGATGACTTTCTGAGGTAGAGGGCATCTCCTTACGATGACATTCTGAAGTAGATGGCATTTCCATACGATGACTTTATGAAGTAGAAGGCATCTCCATACGATGACTTTCTGAGGTAGAAAGCATATCCATACGACGACTTTCTGATGTAAAGGGCATTTCTCCTTACAACGACTTTGTGAAGTAGACCCTTCCTCTGGAGGTAAATATGATGATATCTGAAAGTTCTCTGCTGGGGAGATTAGGATTCTGAGATATGAGTAAAAGGCTTCTATTCTGGAGGCTCTGTTGATTCAATCTGAGACTCATATTGGTGCTTTGATTAGCTCAAACATTCTTGCAAATACATCGGATTTATTCCGACCCTGAACTTCTTGATCACGATTTGAAGATTCTGTATTATGAATTACATTCTGTAAATCCTTTCTAGATGTAATTCTTGAAAGACTATAAACCCAAATGTCCACATTCCAGGACGGCCCATAATCAACCCAAATCTACGGGAATTCATTGTAAATCATTATTTCTCGGCTATTTTCAAGCTACGGTGCCCTTGATTCTTTATGTCTGGGGACTTTTCTTCAATTTTGAACATTTTTTTCAACCAAGATTCAAATTCCCAAAGGGTCCTTCAGACTAGTTCCAACAAGTTTCAACCACTCTTAGGGCTTATACATCAAGATCGGACTAATCCGGGGTCAAAACCACGTTCCCAATATCACAATTCTGATCCATGATCGATATATACTCAAAAGACCTGCTAATTTTGACATGCTTCATAAATCTTCAATCAATTTTAGCAGATATTTATGCAAGGCACACAGATCTGTTTCAACAACGGCTCAACTCAACATCTAAGGCCAGTCTTCTATTTAACATTTTTCTGAATGAATTTTGTTTCCCATCAACCACTCGACACTTTATCTTGACTAGGATTAATTGATGCAATAACAGTGCTTGGAACTTCTACTTGTATCCACCTTTGGATGCTCTATGAGTTTTGAAAATTTATTATAGATCTCTTCAGACCCACACACTCGAGATCACGACAGACTTAGACGATGACAGACTTAACCATGACAGAGTTTGACAGACATTGACACAGGAAGTTGACAACCTTGAAGTTTGGAGGAGGAAACCCAACTTTCCCTAATTTAATGTGCGTTTGTCATGTCCAACGTATCTCTTTGCTTTTTATGTGCACTTTTCTTCTTAGTGCGATTATACTCAGCTGATAAAGTAATGCCTTGAAAATACTCCATATAGATCTTAATCATTCTTTTGATTTTACCAAAAATGTGCTTTGAGTTAGTGCCTTAGCTTATAGAATAAGAGATGGGTCATTTCAAATGTTTTCAAAGATATACTTGACGGCTCAGAATTCGCTTATAATGTGGAAGGGGGTACAGGCGAACGATGTTTGCCCCTAGTTAACAGGGATAAATGGAAGTTTGGGCAGACACTGTTTGCCCCTAGTGTGGCAGTGATATCTTGAGGCTCTTGGGAAAACTTTGAAAGTTTGCCCCTAGTTTGCAAGGTTCAGGGACCTAGAGTCAAAGAAGCTCACCTACTTATCAGGTCCAAAGTAGTTTAGCCGAGGTCTTGAAAGAAAGTATTTGAGATGTGGCTGAGTGTTTCAGGAGCAGTGACAGAACCGAGTAAGTTGCCTATGTATCCCCAAGTGGGAATCAGGTCAAGCGTAGTTCCTCGAAGGCTAGAGGTTTTGAAAGAGCAAAGATTCAAGAATTGGGGGGCTTTTCAAGCCATGTCATCAGATAGATTTTTTGAAGCAGGTCACTTGTGGTAGTGTTGAAAGAAATTAAACTACCTCTCCTTTTTCTTTTCTTTTTTTTCCTCTTTCTTTTTTTCTTTGGCGGTTGATTCTTTTCACCTTTTCACTAGCCAGCCAATTTTACATCTCTCATCATACATTATACATGTTTTCAGAACAAGATTAGACCTTCAAATCTATTAGGCTTACTCAAAGAGATTATAATTCAAAGCTTTGGGACAATTCATGTTCCCGATTTTTCAATCTTCTACATTCTCTTTTTTATTCTTCTTTCTTTTCTTTTCTCTCCAAAGTTTTGACTAGCTAGGATCGGGTTATTGAAAACAACACGCAAAATTTTTTTCTTTTTCTTTCATGCTCTAACTTTTTCCTAGGAGCCCTTCGGGTTTTCATCCTAGCGAGCTTCTTTTCTTTTTATTTTTTTTTCTTTTTTGAGGGAAGTATATTATTTGAAATGTTTTGGCTACCATCAAGGACAAAGTGTACATGGCTTGCAGTTTAGACAGATTTGAATGGCTCATTTTTTTGGGCTTCAAGATTGTGAAATGGGAAGGTTAGGGATTAAAGTTAGTCCTGAGTTACTATCAAGCATATCTTTTCAAGATTCAAGCAAAAGCATCTCAAGATTCTTAAAGTAAAACTAATCAATTCTTAGATTTCTTCGGCGTCAGCGAAAAATCAACTTTGATCCTTTTAGGATTCTTTTCAATGCACAAAATTATCAATAGTGTATTTTTCATAATAATCAGAGAAATGACATTTTTAGCTTATAGATTCATTCATTCATGACTAGGTGCATTTAATCAAGAAAATCAAGATTTTATTTCATTACTTTAAAAGAGAAGGATTACGTACTCGACATAGACTCAACCATAACTTAACGATAGACAGACTCGACAACGAGACTTAAAACTGACTCGACTGAACTCAACTTGATCTCAAGTGGAGCGTCACTGTGACTCGCTTATTCCTCTTAAACATCCGTTCAGTTTCAACAAGCAGCTATTCCAAACATCATCACAACACTGCCCCTTGTAGGCTCTCCCAAATTCTTCATTCTTCAACAAAGGCTTGAATTCTTTGGTTAATTCCTCGGGCCTTTTGTGGCGGAGTTATGATGATACCCTTTTCGATCAAGTCCTGAATTTCATGCCTGAGTCTCCAGGATCTATCTGTGCTATGCCCACGGCTCTGATGGAAATCACAATAGTACTCAGTCTTGAAGCTTTGTGGAAGTGGATTCTGGCTTGGGTTCCAGCTTCTTTTAAGTACCCTACCTTTAGTATTTTTTCAAGTGCGCTACTCATGGACATTCCTAGCTCAGAAAATTCTCTCTTCTCTTTCTTTTGCCCCTGTATCTGGTTTTCCCTCGTAACTATGGTATTCTTCCCCCATTGTTGTTGAATTGGTCTCTTTAGTAGTTCTGGTGCCAATACATCGATATTAGGTAATGGATATTTGTTCAAATGCAGTGGCCCTTTAAAAATTTTCAAAGGCCTTGCATTGAACATATCAAATAATCCCTCCCTATCAAGCTTGTGGTCACCAATTCTTTTGCTCCTGCGGGTCACATTCTCTAGTAAACCACTCTTGGTGAGCTTTTCAAGGATTTCCTGATCCAGAGTTTGTATTCCTAGATTAGCTAATCTTTCAAACCACTCATTATCATCACAAGGTGCAAGAGGTGGAGTCGGAGGCATTGTGTCAGCCAATTGCTTTATCACACCCATCATTTTCACAAGGAGTTCACTGATTTGGTTGATAGTAGATTTCATGGCAGTCATCCTAGCATTCATATATTCTTTAAATGCCATCTTTTCTTCTCCAGCTCTTATTGTGCAAATCATCGAATCTTTTGGAAGCTCAATAGACATGGCTGGTTAGTTCAGTGATGTGATGTACACCGTAGGGTCATAGAATTCATGCCCTATTTCAATGAAGCTGATATCTTGTGGTGGTGGAACCTTCAAACTCTTGTTGACATCTGGCTGTAGGTGGAAGGGTAATGATCCCATTATCAATTAGATCTTGAATATCATGTCTAAGTCTCTAACACTTGTTGGTACCATGGCCATGTCCTTGATGGAAGTTGCAATATAAATCCATCCTAAAGTTTTGTGGAAGTGGGTCTGGAGTCGGCATCAGATCTAACTTCTTCAAGTACCCTCTTTCGAACATTCTTTCCAATGTTGTGCTTAGAGACATCCCCAATTCAGAAAACGCCATCTTTCCTCTTGACTGCCCATGGTTTTAATTTCCTCTTGCCATAGTAGTACTTCGACGTTCTTTCTGAAAAGCTAAGGAGATAATGCATTGACATCAGCGGACTGATGATAGACTGGCCTTCAATTGTAGATGTTCTCTTTCTTGATTGTCCCATCCCTAATTGCATCTTCGACGAGTGTACTTATGTCAAATAGTTGTTCAAATGTCATGATAGACTAGAATCAAAGCTTTTTAAGATACTCAGGCTGCAGGTTCTTGACGATCATTCGGACTTGCTCTTTCTCAGTAGGCCTGCTCGTCATCTGAGCAAACATAGCCCTCCAACGAGTTCGCAGGTTTCCTCACACTCTTGCCTAGTGGTTTCCAGATCTCTTGTAGTAACATCGAATGACTGATTGTATGAGTATTGAGCCATAAATGCTCTAGTCAGGGCTTCCCAATCTTTGGCCACAACTGATTCTAAGGTGAAATGCCATGACAGTGCTGCCCCACTCAAAGTTCTTTGAAACAGCACGGCGAAATAGTCAAACCCAATGCCCATGGGCTGTAATACTCCCACATAAAGCCTCAGATGGATCTTTAGATTTCCAGTTCCATCGAAGTATTCGATATGAGGCATTTTGAAATTGTCAAGGAGTTTTGCTTTCGGAGCATCACACAACCCTTCAATGCCAAACAAATACTCATCCTCCCCTTTGCTTTTCCTGATCACACTCTTTAGCTTATCGATCTTAGCCAACTTGTCTTGAGTTTCCTGATCTAGCTGAACCTATGGTTGGACTATCTCCCCAAAGTGTTCTTCCTCATGATGCACCTGAGGCGCTGGTGGTGGCAGATTAGTCAGTTGCTAAATCATTCTCATCATGGTGGCAAGTTGTTCCCAATTCTGTTCCCTGCTCTGATCTACATAGCTTGCATTGAGGCCAACGTAGCTTCCATATCGGCTTCGTACGTCATATCCTCAACCTTAGTTGACTCGGCTATTCCTTCTTCAAACCCTAATCTGATTAAACGATTGTTTGGAGCTCTGACCCAGGAAGGAGTACAACTTTTTGGTCCTATCTTCTTTTCTAGTTTATTAGGGATTTTCAAAATAATCAGGTATCTTTATTGAAAAAAAAGAATTTTCAAAGAATGCTATTTACAAAAGATGGAAAAATGAAAACCAGAAAATCTTTTCCTTTAAAACATTTTCCAAAATCAAAGCAATCTTTTTTTTTTTCAAAATTTTGAGGAAAACAAATCTTTTCTTTTCAAAAGTATATTAGAGGCGTCGCACTCGTGAGTCGTATATGCAAATGCTCGTGTAGTGTATGCAATGCAGATGGAATGCAGTCTAATCTAAATCCAATGCACCTTAATCTAGCTTAGAGCTTGCATATCAGCATATAAACACATAAGATTCCTTTAGTACGCTAATTACCTTACTAATCCAATCATTTTCCAAGGATTTTTTTTTGTTTTCAAATTCTTGATGGCTCAGATTTACAAAATTGAATTTTTTATGAAAATCTTGAAAGAGAGGGAGAGATTTGTAAATTTCAAAAACATTTTTGAACCATCAATGCTTGTGGTGTGAAATCATGATTCTTTAAAATCGAGGTTTTGAAATTCTAAAATCTGAAATTGAATTATCAAAATATGGAATCATGCTTCTTTTGGAATTTGAAAACCAAAGTAGGAAATTTAAAATCCTCTAAAATCTGTGAGGAGAATTTAAAGTTGAATCATCAAAGTAGGAATTTTGAAATTCTCTAAAATCTGAGGAGAATTTTGGAAGATTTTGTGAAAGTGAATATCAAAGCGAATTTTCAAAAAGTGATATTCCCCGAATTTTCAAAAGACTCGGGTTTTTAAAAGAAATGCTTGTATTTTCAAAGTTTTTAAAAATTGTCCTCAAAATATTGATTGGATGTTTGGATAAAGACCATACTACCCTAGAGGAATCTACCATACAAGGTTTGATGATGCCTTCGCATACACGTCCTCATCATCCACATAATCCCTTACGGGCAAACGCAAATAACTCATCACATTATCCTAATCAAAGATGATAATCAAGATCCTAATTGAAGAGTTTTATAGAAAGTATATGCAAAGGCCGGGTTTTAGTCTCATAAAGGGTCCATTAGCAAGCTCAGCGGTATGGGTGACTGCCTCCCCGAGGCCGTGCCAATCACACATGGGCTCTATATACCATACGCGGTACAAGGCTAACGGTGACTACATGCTACCAAAGTCTCTTGACAAATAGAGGAAAGGGGGCCCTCTATCCACAAGGCAATGGTCTCAAGCAGTCGCGGTGAAAGAACAATGCAAGTGCAAATGCAGGCAGAAACAACACGATTATTGAATTAATAACAAGGATATTCTTTGGCTCAAGTCAAACCCTCGAAGAACAAGAAAGCATAAGTTTCATGTTCAAATCCCCAATGGAGTCGCCAGATTGTGGACAATGAAAATACGGATGAGGGGTGGGTCCTGGCGTTTTCCCTCGATAGTGTCTTGGGACGGATTCCAAGGAGCACACTTCAGGGAAAACTAGGACTTCCTCACGCGATCCTAGAGACAGAGTCGCCACCTAATTTTTATCGGGAATTAGGAAACCCAAGTTTGACTCGCCCAAAATTGAATAAGTTTACTCGCCCTTCATTACCAAAAACTAAGTTCGAAGGTCTTGGTACGAGAGGGGAAGGAGCCCAAGTAGGACTACAGAACCCCCTCCTCGCCCTAGCGACCGGTAGGCCTTGATTCAAATATCCTTGTTCATAATTCATAATTGGTGTTGTTTTCTCAAACATACTAGATAATATATATGTCAAAAAGGGAACATCTAAGGAAAATCATGTCAAGAGATTAAATCAAGTAGAAGTCAGATGCACATGCAATACAAGAGAGAGGTATACTTACAGTGGCTAGTTTTGCCCGAGACCGATACAAGTAAAGGAAATATGTCATGATATGCAAAAGGGAACGGGAAGACTTACATTGGGTTGACTCAAGCAGAGTCGTAAAAAGCAAAAAGAAAGGAAATGTGTAATGCAATCATGCAACAATCTTAAATAAGATGTTTCTAACATATAAGCACATAAATGGAGACTATCCTAAAGGAATTGTGTTGTTTAAAGCAAAGTTGTAAACCTAGAAAAATTCTAAAAGAAAGGATAGAAATATTACACGATACATGGGCACTAAGCCACATGTAGACGAGGCAAGCTCACAAATCGAAGTCCGGATCCATGGCATTCAATTCTCTGCACTAAGACACCAAGGAATACCTAAGCATTGCAAAAATACAAACAAACAAATGATATGCATGATAAACAAAGAAAATATGTCATCAATCAAATTTCCATATTTAGCAACCTCTAGAATCCTATCAAAAGTGGTCTTAAACATGAGCTGGGTTAAAACCCTTTTATAAAAAGTTAGATACATGTCTTAGGGAACTTCTCCACAAAGTAAAACCTCTTTACCATTTTGAAGTTTGAGAAATAAGAGTTTTGGGAATATTGGATCAGGACTGTCCACTGTTCTTGTAAAAATCATAATTAATTTTACAAAAATCATGTGAAGGTCTTTTTGGTGACAAAAGAAAGCTATTTTATTTGAGTTTATGACAAAAATAATCCCGTGGACATTTCATGATCTTAGGGTCTCTGAAAAGTTATTTTAAACAGACTCTATTATTCTGGAAGTTTGGTATAATTTGATAAAGGAATGCAAAATATAATAGAAATTCATAAATCATGTTGATCAAGTTAATCTAAGCTTTTGATCTCTCACCCATTTATCCTAGATGATTTATAAATCAAGTTTTATTCATCCATTATCGTTGAGTGATCAAAGTATGACCATTTTTTATACATAATCATGATTGTAGTTGAACTTAGAAAATTCCAGAATAGTTGTATCAACTTTAAATGCTTAGAAAACGATCTTAACTCAATCGTATACTCACGATTTTACATCGGCATATAGATACATGAGTTAGGAATCATCCCCAAAAAGCAGAACATCGATAACTATTATAGATTTTCTGAAATTCAAGCACAAAGAGACAATGTTCAAATCTGTCAACCGATTTCTCAACAATTTCTAAAACTAGCATATGGATACTAAAAGTTCTCAAAACAGATCGAATGAAAGCTAATTTATCAAAGTTTACCCAAAAAATTTAAAATCCATCAAACTATGGGTTTTGATGGACCAAATCCTATGGACAAAACCAATCTATTTTGCTGAATTTTATCTAATTCATTTTAAAGTGTGAGAAAAGCATCTTAGGTGATAGTTAAAGCTTATTTTGAGAGATCAAACTCATAGATCTACTTGATTAACGTAATTCCCAATCAATTTTGCCTTCAAGTTCTATGAAGAACTCTAGATCATGGATCAAAGGGACTTATAAATATCCTATTGGAGATAAAATTCAATAGGAATTCTAGGTAATAGGAATAATCAAGAGATAGGTATGAACATAGGAATCATCCTTCTCATAGATCATACTTTCAAACCATCATAGAATTCAAAATAGATACAAATATAATATCATGTATGCATGGATCGAAATTATATAGAAGAATGAAATTAAAAATGAAAACCAAAGTGAAAATCAACCTCTAATTTGAGAATTATCAATAAAATCAAAGAGACTTGGATCTAGCCATGTGAGTGTGTGAAGTTCAAGAGAGGAAGAAGATCAGTGTTCTAGAAAATAAAATAAAACTAAACTAGATCCAAGTCTTATAGATCTCTCTATATATATATATAAGAAATAGGAATTAGAGATGAATTGTAGTGTTTACCTCTTGGAGGATTCTCAATTATATCACCAAAGTTGAATTGAAGAGTCTTCTTCTTCAAGTTCTTCAAGCACTCATCCATGGAAGTTGAGGGAAGCAATTGATGTCTAATTCATCTAATCTAATTATCTTGAGATTAGTTTTATGAAAATTTTATTCATAATTCACTTATTCTCTATAGAAATCTCTCTTGAATTCTAAGTATAATCTTATATATCTTGTATATTCTCTTTTATGTACTTGTGTGTACTCTCTTGTATATCAAAGATGATCTCATATGGATCTATATATAGAGTTTTGAAAGTTTAACTCTAAGTGGGACCCTCCACTTGCTTTTCCCCACCCTCTGATTGCTTACAACCTTATTTCAAATATTAGGTTCACTGCTTTTTCAGATTTTCGTAAAAATGCTTTTTGGTGTCCAAAATCGTCCATTTACGTACCGTTGGAAAGCTGTCGCGTTGATTTCAGTATGAAAATATTCCAAGGGTTTTTGAAATGAAAATTGAAGCTCAATTGAAATCCGGAAGTCCTCCAGAACTTTCGTCGTCTTTTTTAAATCAAACGATGTCTTTTCCAAAATTGCTTTTTAATGTGCGTTGATTTCGAACTTTTCTTTAAAATTGAATCTCTGGATATCTAGTTTACTGCGTTTAAAACACTTCGTGTTCTTATAACCCTGAGTGAATATGAATTCTGAGAGATGACTTTGACAAAACCGGTATTTATGCATGGAAAAGGGCTTTTCTGAGCTTGAAGTCACGTTCCGAAGTTCGATCTTTCGATTGTGTAGAATCCAGTACCTTCCATGGGGTGCTTTTCATCATCGAATCCTCCAAGACATTGTCCACCCTAAATCCTATTAGTGTGGTCAAAATTGGGTGTCTACACTATTTTGTTGCAATTTTAGCAAAATGGTGAGGGTGGTTTAGTCAATTGAAGGGAGAGAGGACTTATGACTAAAACTTTTTGCTTGTTGAACCTAATACTAAAACATTACCCTAAAATGGATTTATCACCAATTGCCCCTTTGAAGTATTATAGTGGGCCTACTTATGAAAAGTTAATAGCACTTGTATCTATCTTGCAAATATTATCAAGACTGATTGGAGATAATATGGGATAAATTAATCTTGTCAAATTGAAGTTAAGGATAACTTTTTAATTGTTAGATTATAGAAAGATGTTAAATATATTCAAGATTTTGGAGATTGGCCTGCCTTATCTTAATCACTCATACAACTATAATAACCTAAGACTGGCCAACTAAAAGGGGCCTCCACAGCACATCTCGATCAACATCGATCAAAGCATCCATAACATCATCTTTTTTTTTTCCTTTTATTTTTTTTTTGAAAATTGCTATTCGCACTCTATGGATGAGCCAATGGACTCCACAAAATGCATTGACTGCATGGTACTGCTTAGTGTGTCAATAGTACCATAGAGTTCATTAGTTCAATTTGGAGTGGGAATAGCAGTTCCCTTTTTTTTTTAAATGTACAGCACACATAGGATAGCATTCCTTTCGTTCAACATCATCTTTTTCAAGCTCATTGTTTATTAGTTCATTACTAGGCTTATGTCCTTTTCTAGCTTTTCAGGCTTTTATATTTCAATGCATTTGGTGTTCACTTAATTCAATTTGTTCCCCTATGATTTTATTAGCTGTTATAAAATCTTGTGATCTCCCTAGTGTAATCAACATTCCGAATGCACTGTTTTTCCTCTTCATGGTATGTTTTCAAAGCTTTCAATTTCTTTACTGTATTTTCTACTTTCATCACCCAATAATATTACTTGCTTCAGAGTAAGTAGAACCTTAAGGGAAGGGTCACCCCGCTTCCCTACAATGCATGATTAATGGGCCTATAACTGTAAGGATAGTTTTGTTATAAATTTGGACCTACTGTATAAGGTCTTGGCATGCCTGCCACATAAAATTAATTTTTAGGCATACAATTTGGCACGCACGGTGGGGCAACTGATTGGTGATGGAAAATCCCATTGCTAAACATTTTTATAACATTAGAGAGATCTACAACGACTTGATCACCAAAATAAAAATTCCATCTGTGTATGGTGAGATTGCTCAACAACTGAGTGAGTTTGTTCACCAACTTGAACATATGTTGAAAGTGGGTATAAATACGGCTGTATTTTGGAGGCCGTGAAATAAATAAAATGGGTAAAAATAACAGACGTTGCATCTCCAAAGCAAGAGGTCAGTCTCACCAACCAGGATGATTCCACGCTGTCTAAACCACTCGGGGGACAAGATGGTGAAAAAAATAATTATTAAGGATAAGTCGAAATATTTTGATTCGACTAATGAGCCTCTCGTTCGTTGATGTTGAAAATCGAAAACCACTCGAGGGGCAAGATTCGCACAGATTTTGGCAGATGAATTAATGAAAATTTTTGAACAACTTTCTTTGAAAAAACTTACCACTAAAAAGTTCAATTTATTCAGTGTTATCTCAGTTGCCAAAAATAAGTTTCCTACAAGGCCAATTAATTATTTAGCTTTTGTTAATTTCCATCCACATTGATTTTGTGTGTCCCACCAAAAATAAACCTTAATTTGATAGTTATTTCTTTAACAATATTATTATCAAAAGACAAAAATTATTGACCGAAACTGGAAGTACTAATTTCCATCTGCATTGGCTTTGTGGATCCCATCCACTTGTTTCCAGTCATAAATGCGAGTAAAACTTCAATACAACACAACAACGATATCATGTCATCGATATCACCACACTAATAATACACATGGGTATAGAGCTTGTGTGGACACATCTGTTCCTTAACATTAGAGGTGACTGGTGCTTTAATAGTGATCTCTTATTAGTTTGGAAATCCACAATAGCAAAATAACCATTGTAACATATATTTGCTCGATGGCAGATGTGTTTCCTTGGTAAATATTTCCTTCCTCCCCTTGTCCAAGAATTGAAATAGATGTAAAATGAACTTCTCTTGGGGGATGCTTTTGAAACCAATAATGCATTAGGCTCTTTAGAAGGAAAAGAAAAAGGAAAGGAAAACTAGCTCCATCGTGTTTCCTTCATGCTTAAATAATATCAAACGTTGAAACATTTCAAAATTTAATTGTAACATAAGAGAAAAGGAAAGAAATTGACTCACAAAATTTAGTTGTAACATTAGAAAAAAGGAAAGAAATTGGCTCACAAAATTCAAAATGATTAATTTATTTTTCAACTCATTTTCTTTTCCTTCCTATTTTTCTCACTATTTTCCTTATTAACCAAAAAAAGGAAAAAAATTTCCTTCATGTTTTCCTTCTTTCTCCTCTCACCAAATCTATGAACAAATCAAAGCCTAAAAATGGTAAAATCCCGACTCATCCCCACATTGCCCTTCTTCTTCCATTTATGCCCAAGTTGATAGAATGAAGAAGATCTGAATGCTTTAGTCTTGTGAATCTCTAAGAGATCATTGAAGGAGCTTAGCCATTCAAAAGTTTTCGAATGAATTAATCAAGGCATAAGGGGCTGTTTGGGAACGCAAAGAACCTATTCCATAATTCATAAGCAAGCATGTTATGTGTGTACAAGTGTTTGGTCAATGTCCATATATCCCACAGGAGTTTGTGTCCAGTCTACTATCATCTCTCCAAAAACTGATACTTTGTCAAACTAACATAAACTAGGTTCTCTTTATAACCAGATATAAAGTAAGACTAGGACTGAACCAGATCCTACTATAAGCACATTCCCAAACAGGCCTCCAAGGCTCTAATCCAAAATTTGCCGCTGATTTGCAGATTCTCCCCTCAGTCGTTGATCAAAGTTGTAGTGGTGTCAGGTAAATAGCCAACGATTTTCATATGCTGAATCAAACAGTCCAAATTTGAGAAAATCGTATCGGCCTCGCGATGAGTTTTGTCTCTAGCAACAAACACACTTACCTCGTTATTCGATTCGATCCAACTACACCCTGCTTCTTTCACCACTATAGTACAGTCCATTCTCTGCCTTACCTTCTTAACATCGAGCAACATAGCATTACATGCGAATATATTTGATAGCAATACATATGAACCACTATCCTTTGGATCAGTTGCAATAGCCATCTTTGCTGCGTATTTACCCAGTTGGACATCACTAGCAATTGTACAAGCACTGAGCAAGCTCCTCCATACAATGGCTGCTGGTTCTATTGGCATTTTTTTTAATGAACTCTCTTGCTTCAAGAAGTTTACCAACTCGGCCAAAGAGAGAAACCACGCAAGCATAATGTTCTATCCCAGGTTCAATTCCATACCTAAGCATCGAGTGAAAGTGGTGGAGCCCATTTTCTACTAGCCCCGCATGGCCACAAGCTGAGAGAATGGCAACAAAAGTTACATAGTTGGGTTTTATTCCCTCTTTTAGCATTCCTTGAAACAACTTAAAACCTTCTTTAGCATCTCCGTGCTGTGAATACGTTGAGATCATTGAATTCCAACAAACAACATCTCTCCAAATTCCAGAACTAAACATTTTTCGAGCCTCTTCAACGCTTCCACACTTTGCATACATGTCCACAAGTGCATTTGTAACAAACGGATCAAAGTCTAGACCTGCCTTTACTATCTGGTTATGGAACTGTTGACTATGAGGGAGACTCTCTAGGTTACTTGCTACTGTTGTTAAGGCCACAAAAGTGAACTCGTTAGGTTTCTGTAATGAAATCTACAATTCTGAGTATAGTTTGAAAGCCACTTCATTTTCCATTTGCTGGGTATAACCAAAAAATATAGCATTCCATACAACAATATCTTTATCATTCATCTCCTCAAATGCAAGTCTTGCATCTTGAAGATAAGAACACTTAGAATAAACGTCTATGAGGACACTGCCGACAAATATTTCTAAAGACACCCCATATTTCATGATGAGACCATGGATTTGCCTGCTCAAGTCTAGGGTAAATAGTGAAGCTGATACACCAAGAAGGCTAACAAATGTCAAAAGGCTTGGCGAGAGCAATCTAAATCTCATCTCACCAAGAAGATCTAATGCTTCCAACAACATTTCCCTTCTCGAGTACCCCTCAATCATTGCATTGTACGATATCACATTATGATTGCCCATACTGTCTTTCTAATGGGGTCCACTGACACTGTGGAGTCCACAATGTCTGTGGGGTCAACAGAGGAGAGAGATAGACACAAAAAGTTTATGTATCTTGTTTATGTGAGATTCTTATGTGCCCCAAGAGTTATCCTATTATATAAACTCTTCACCTACTCCTAGTTACATTCACTGACCTAATAATCTTTTGAATCTTTGAGAATTAATTCGATCATTTTGTTAATCTGTTTTAGTAGAGACACCACAAGGATGGAAAGCTGCCCATCCACAACCAATTAATTGTTTGCATTTAAACCATAGACCATCCAAGTCCTGCAATCCTTAACCGAGAATGAGAGGATGCATATCTAGAACGAGATCTAGGCACGACGATGGTTTAGATTCTTTAGATGGGAATTCATGTGTGTATATATGTATATGTTCAAATTTGTATAGAAAAATCTATGTTTTATGCATTATATATATATGTGTGTGTATATATATATTAAGGTGAATGCTAACTTACAACACGGAGCCCTTTTAGTGACGAAAAAAACTCTTTTAGCAATCAAAATTTTCACCTTTAGTGATGAATTTTTTGCACCTTCAAAATATTTTAAAAAGATTTGTAAAAGTTTTTTTTTTATCACTAAAAATGTTTTTATTGGTCGCTAAAAGCTGGTGTACAATGCTATTCTACAACATGAATGTTGTAGGATAGCAGCCCGCATATATTAATATGTATTCAAGTATGTATATTTAAATCTTTGTTGAGATAGGTGGGTGCAGAGAGTAATGTTTTATAATTTATTTTATTAATTTGTCATTGTATGTCATTTTGTATAGGGATATGATTGTAATGAGAAAACTCATTAGAAGGTGGGTGTAAAGAGTATATTAGGTAGGTGCTGATAAAATTTCCCTTTGTTCAATCCTTGAATACTCCGTGTGTTAACTTTTAATTGTATATCATCTACTCACTAAGGAGTTGTTGTGTGAGCTTCATATTTCATATATACTCTTCAAGAGAGTTATTTCTTCGTATCAAATCAACTTAAAGTTTGTAATTGCAAAAAGGGTAGGTGTAACCCTTGGAAGCCATTGAAGGTGGGTGTAGATTGTCGGGAATCACTGGGTAAGGTCCTGTCAGTCTCAATTATGTCCCAGAATGGATCCAAGCTTGCATACAGAGACCTAGGCCTTTATCGCTTTAATCCACTTGACTAGAGTCGCCACCTGATTTTTATGGTATCATGAACCATGAATTGACTTGCTCAAGGTGGAAGGGTACTCACCCTTCATTGTCAGAAAATGGGCTCGAGGGTATTGGTACGAAAGGGGATGGAGCAATATGCTTGGGCTAAAGCACCTCTTCATTTCCCTACTTTATGGTAGGCCTTGCCAATATGTTCTTGATTCATAACTAGTGTTCTTTCCTCAATCGAACTACATAATATATACATGACATAAAGAGCATTTAGGCAAAATCAATCAAGAGATTAAGTTCAAATAGCAGGCGGCTGTACATGCAATAGAGAAAGGATAGAAATACTCACAGTGGGCTGAGCCCACTCAGTATCAAATGCAAAGAGAAGAAACGTGCATGGAATACAAAGGGAACATGAGAACTTACATTAGGGTAACTCATACAGGGTCGGAATGTCAATTAAAGGTAAACGTGCGATGCAACATGCAACAATCCTAGATAGTTTATCTCTGACAAATAAGCACATAATGGAGACTATCCTAAAGGATTGGTGTCGTTGATGCAAAAGTTGTAAACCTAGCAAAATCTCTAAAGAGAAGGATATTGGAGTGTACATGGCACATGGACACTAAGTCACATGTGGAAGATGTAAGGTCGATCTAAGGAGTTGAATCTGAGTCTTTTGGATCTCTGCATCAAAATACCATAAAATAATATAAATGAGTTCTTCCCAGACTTGTCGACTGATCTTGTAAAAATCATATCTTAATTCACAAACTACCTATGAAGGTCTATTTTATGTCAAAAGAAAGCTATTTCATTGAAGTTTATAGGAAAAATACTTCCACAAGCCCAGATCTTGTAAAAATACTTAGTATTCATGTAATCTTTCACAAATGCTATCCAACACATAGGGCAAACTTATTTCTTCATATTCTTGCTAATTCACACAAGCCAAAAATCCATTTCTCAAGCATGTTGTTACTTCGAATGATGCTTCAGCCAGGTCAACTCAATGATGCCTACTCTAATTCATGGGCTTACAATGTGGGAGCATTAACCTTGGTTTTAACATTTCTGATGCTACAATCTTGACTAGTATAGTAATAGTGATCGAAACTTCTGCTCGTATCTATCTGCCTTTGGATGTTCTTCAAAATTTACAATTTGATCTTTCAAAAAAAATAAATTTCTTATTAATCACTCTAAACCCACACATTCGATATCATGACAGACTTAATGACCGACAAACTCTGACCCAGGAGGACAACACACTTGACGCTAAAACTGGATTTTTGTGGAATGAACTCAACTTGCCATGACTTAATGTGTTTTTGTCATGTTTGATGTAACTCTTCACTTTTCGTGTTCACTTCTCATCTTATCATGAGAATACTCGGTTGATAAAGGAATTCTTTGAAAATTTCTCCCTATTAATCTCATCAATCTATTGCTTAATCCAAAGTGTTCTTCAAATTAGTGCCTTAGCTTATAGAATAAAAGACGATAAATTTCAAATCTCTTCCAAAATATACTCGATGGCTCGAGACTTGAAAAGTTAGGTAAACGAAGTTTGCCCCTAGTTTGTGGAGTAGCAAAAGAAGTTCTTAAAGTAAAACTAATCAATTCTTAGCTTTTCTTCAGGGTTAGCACAAAATTGATTTCGATCCTTTCAGGATCCTTTTTCAACATAAAAATTTATTAACAGAGTAATTTTTGCAATAATTTGAGAAGTGACATTTTCTGCTCAACGATCCATTCATTCATGGCTAAGCACATTAGATTAAGCAAATCAAGATTTTATTCCATTAACAACAAGAGAAGGAATACAATACTTGACACAAACTCAAAACAACTCGATAACAGACAAATAGACTTGACCAAAAGACTAAACTCAAAATAATCAAAACATAGAACGAACTTGACTCGACTGGATCTCAAATGGAGTGTCACTGTGGCACGCTTATTCATTTTTTTTTGTTTAAAGCATCCACATTTGGTTTTAATGGCAAAAGTCCCAAACACTATCACTTCATCACCTCCTTCTAAGCTTTTCAAAGCTCTTCTAGAGTAATGTTTCCTTGCTCAATTAAGTCTTGAATTTCGTGCATGAGTCTCCAACACTTGGTGGTACTATGGCCATGTCCTTTATGGAAATCACAGTATAAATCCTGAAATTTTGTGGAATTAGATCTGGAGTCAGCATTGGATCTAGTTTCCTTAAATGACCCCTTTGTAGCAATCTTTCCAGTGCGGTGCTTAGTGACATCCTTAGATCAGAGAACTCTCTTCGTTCTTTTTGCTGCCCCTGATTTTGATTCCCCCTTGCAATTGTGGTATTTTGATATCTTCCTAACCCTTTGGACTAATTGAATGACAACTGAGATGCTATGGCATTAACATTTGCTGAGTGGTGATAAACAGGTCTTTCTGTCCTCTTGCTCTGATTTTATTTTTGGATCTTTCCATCATGAATTGCATCTTTAATTAGTGTTCCTATGTCAAACAGCTGTTCGAAAGTGGTGACACACTGGAATTCCATCTTCTTTAAATATTTTAACTGCAGGTTCTTGATGATCATGTAGATTTGTTCTTTCTTAATAGGCCTACTAGTCATCCTAGTAGCCTTTCCCCTCTGATGCATAAGAACTCTTGTAAAGGACTCCTTACCCTCTTGCCTTGTTGTCTCCAAATTCCTAGTAGTCATATCAAACGACTGGTTATAGGAATATTGAGTCATGAAAGCTCTAGCCAATGACTCCCAATCTCTAGCCATGTAGATTTGCTCTTTCTCAATAGACCTACTAGTCATCCTAGTAGCCTTTTTCCTCTAATGCATAAGAAATCTTGTAAAGGACTCCTTACCCTCTTGCCTTGTTGTCTCCAAATTCCTAGTAGTCATATCAAACGACTGGTTATAGGAGTATTGAGCCATGAAATCTCTAGCCAATGACTCCCAATCTCTAGCCACAGTGGACTCTAGTGTTAAATACCATGAGAGCACAGCCCCAGACATAGTTCTTTGGAATAGCAATGGGAAAAGTTCAAGCCCTATGTCCATTGGGTGTAGTGTGTCTGCAAACATCTTCAAGTGGCTCTTTGGATTTTCGATCTCATCAAAGAATTCGATGTGTGGCATCTTGAATTTATCTGACAGCTTCATCTTTGGTGCATCGTAGAGCCGCTCAATGTCAAACATGTACTCATCTACCCCTTTGCTCTTTCTAGCAACAATCTCTAACTTGTCAATCTTGGATATCTTGTCTTTGGTCTCTTGATCCAACATATGTGCCCTTTATGGAATAAGCTTTCAAAATCATTCTTCTTCTCACGGGACAAGGTGACGAAGGTGGATTGGTCAGCCTTTCCATTATACCCATCATGGTAGCAAACTGATCCCGATTCTGAACTCTATTATGATCTAAAGCAGCTTACGCTGTAGACAACCTATCTTCTATATCAGCTTTTATAGTACAAATCATTGTGTTCTCTAGAAGTTGAGCAATTACAATCGGCTGGTCCAACGATGTGATGTATATCATGGGATCATAACTTCCAACCTCGAATTCATTAAAATTAGGATTTCGGCGAAGTAGTGCTCATTGATGGTTCGACAGAGGATTTCTATTGACGTTTATCTATACAGGTAGAGGAGCAATGATCCCCTTCTCGATAAGATCTTGAATTTCGTGTTTCAGCCTACAACACTTATTTGCACTATGACCTCGTTCTTGGTGAAAGTCACAGTACAGTTCGACCTTCAAGTTTTGAGGAAGTGGATTCAGTTCCGGCCTCGAGTCTAGCTTCTCCAGGTATCCCCTTTTCAATATTATTTCTAGTGTTATACTCAGAGACATTCCTAGTTGGGAAAACTTTCTTCTTTCTTTTTGATTCTGATTCTCCCCTGCAATTGTGGTGTCCTGATACCTTCCCTACTATTGCCGATATGGCTCCTTTGGTAATTGTGGTGCCAATGCATTGACATGATTGTTTGGATAGACTGATCTTTTGAACTTTTTTGAAAGCCTTGTATTAGGTACACCATACAGATCTTCCTTACCCAGCTTGTAGTCATTGACTATCCTATTTCTATGGATCACATTTTCTAGTCTACCATCCTCGGTGAGCTTGTCAATGGTTTCTTGATCCAAGGTCCATATCCCAAGGTTGGCTAATCCACAAACCATTCATCATCATTATCGGGTGCCATTGGTGGAATCGGAGGTGCTGGATTAGCCAATTCCTTTTTCCTACCCGTCATTTCCGCAAGTTGTTTTCTAATTTGATCAGTGGCGATTCCATAGAGGTCATTCTAGCATCCATATTTGTTTCATGCGTTGTTCTCTCAGAGAGGGCTATTGTGATTGGTTGGGTGTCCGGTGCATGGGTCCAAACGGAGGGAGTATAGATCTCTGGTCTCATTTATCTTATTTATTAAAGAATGAATTAGTGTTTTATTCACAAAAGAATTTCCTTTTTTACATAAATGAATCAAAATTCCCTTTACTAAATTTTCAAAAGAATCGAATAATGAAATGAATAGATTTACAAAGATGGAAAAACTATTTCTCTTTGGTTTTTCAAATCATTTTCTAAATCAAATTTTTTTTTTTTTTGCATTTTCAAAACATTTCCTAAAAATCAAGCTTCTTTTTGGTATTTTCAAAGCATTTTCTAAAATCAAAGGGTTTATTATGAATGACTTCTTCAAGCCACTTCATATTTTTCAAAACCTTGTTTTTCAAAATGTTTTCAAAAATGAATACAAGGGAATTCATTCAGTTCGAAATTTACTCTTTTCTTTCCCGAAAGCTCATTAGAGGTGTTGCGCTCGTGAGTCGTATATGTAATGCTCGTGTATGCACCCTAATCTGGAATGAAATGCACCCGTAATCTACCTTAGCATATCAGCACATAACCAAGTATGATCCCTTGAGTATGCTACTCATCCTACTACCTTAATCATTTATCCAAGGACTTAGGGTTTTGAAATCATCATGTGATAGCTCAGATTTCAAAGAAGGGTATTTTGGCAAAAATCTCAAATAGGGGGGTGACTTGGCAAGTTTTAAAAAGATATTTTGAGCTATCGATAGTTCAAAACACAATTTTCAAAAGATGAGGTGAACAAATTCGGATCTTTCCAAAATTCAAGGCAACTTTTCAAAATGGTAATCAATACCATATATAATTTAGCAAAATGGATTTTTCAAAAAGCGATGATTTCAGAATTTTTAAAAGCTTGGGGTTTTCAAAATAGAAGGTAAGCATGGTAGCATATTCTTTTTTAATTCCGTGGTAAGTTGGTAAGCATGGTAGCATGTTATATTTAAAATAAAAATTTCCAGTATGTCTGGGTAGTGTGATGCAAGAAGGAGTGATGATTTGTTCTGGCGTAAATAGACCACGTAAAGACCATCGGTCACGTTCTGATAAAATAGGTTGTGGTATATTATTCACATATTCATTATGAGTATCATTACTTATTCCTTCTATGCCTTCAATTTCAGCCATGATTCTTGGAAATTCTATACTAGATAAATCACTAGAAATATTAGAATTATGTGGTGCTTGATATAAAGCTTCAGTAGTATCTAAGGACATATGAAGTAAAAGAAAAACTAAATAATAATAATAATTAGCTAAGTAAAAATAAAACTCCTTTTTTTAAATTTTTTTTTTATATAGATATATATTTAGAAGATATGTTTATATATGTATATACATATGCTCCTTTTTTTTAGAAGATAAACACTTACATATTTGTAAATATTTTTTATATATTTTTATATAGGATTAATTACACTTACACCCCCTGTGGTTTGCCCGATTTGCACTTACCCCCCTATGGTTTAAATTTTTGCACTAATACCCCCTGTGGTTTAAACCTAAGTGCAAAAGTTAAATTTTCCATCCAAACTAACGGAATGGACTCTCATTTTTGCATTTACACCCCCAAAATTTTTTAAGTTCCTATTATGAGATCCCCCAAACATTTCATTAACTACCCAATTATCTAATGAGTGTTTGTCTAAGTCTCGTATGGGTCCCAACGTGGTCCCAAATATTTTGTGAAGTTGCTATCTCACCTACTAATTATAATTCTTTTCAGTTATACCCGTATTTGGGTGTCCAAACTAATACCACTTGCTAACACATATATCATCATATAATGTGAAAGTATTTAAACAAATAATCATTTAAGCATATAAATGCATTAATGTAGATATTATTATTCGTCCCTTCACTGGATCCCACTCCAGTATCTGTCCCACCTCACTGGGGGCTTTTTCCAGCTAGTGTCCTTTTCTGAACACTTTTCACGAACAATTCGAGGGATAGTATGGACAATTGGAGGGGTAGTATGGCAACAGCCATAAGATTGGGCTCATTTCTTCCAAATTCCAACAGAATATGTAACACCCGTACCTGGGAAAAGGGTTAATTATCATTTTTATATGTATATTAATTAATATAATTAATTAATAAAAATGATAATTGTCATACATATAAAAATGATAATTAATATAAAAATGATAATTAATATACATATAAAAATGATAATTAACCCTTTTCTCGGGTACGGGTGTCACACATTCTGTTGGAATTTGGAAGAAATGAGCCCAATCTTATGGCTGTTGCCATACTACCCCCTCCAATTGTCCATACTACCCCTCGAATTGTCCGTGAAAAGGACACTAGCTGGAAAAAGCCCCCAGTGAGGTGGGACAGATACTGGAGTGGGATCCAGTGAAGGGCCGAATAATAATATCTACATTAATGCATTTATATGCTTAAATGATTATTTGTTTAAATGCTTTCATATTATATGATGATATATTTGTTAGCAAGTGGTATTAGTTTGGACACCCAAATACGAGTATAACTGAAAAGATTTATAATTAGTAGGTGAGATAGCAACTTCACAAAATATTTGGGACCACGTTGGGACCCATACGAGACTTAGACAAACACTCATTAGATAATTGGGTAGTTAATGGAATGTTTGTGGGATTTCATAATAGGAGCTTAAGAAATTTTGGGGGTATAAATGCAAAAATGAGAGTCCATTCCGTTAGTTTGGATGGAAAATTTAACTTTTGCACTTAGGTTTAAACCACAGGGGGTATTAGTGCAAAAATTTAAACCATAGTGGGGTAAGTGCAAATCGGGCAAACCACAGGGGGTGTAAGTGTAATTAACCCTTTTATATATTTCACAAGGAAAAATATATATATATATATATATGTATATATATTTTATTATCATTATTTTTTATGTTATCATATTTCAAAAAAAAAGAAAAGAAAAGAAAACTAGATTATTTATAAGGTAGAATAAGTATACATAAATATAGATATAGTGGAAGAAATAGTTTTAAACCTAACTTTTTTTATTTATTATTTTTATTAACCGTTCCCCGGCAGCGGCGCCAAAAACTTGACGACATCCTATTGACGTGTTTTCTTATCACACCCAAGTGTAGGTGATCGTACAAGTAATAAAGTTCTGGAAGTCCAGGTCGAACCCACAGGAAACGGGAAACAAAGATAGGCAATAACTATTTTGTCACTTAAAAAGAAAATAAAAGATGATGGATTTTTATGGGGTTTTACTAAACTACTAATTTTTATATTTTTGCAATAGACCAATTAAAAGCTATTTTTTCCTAAGTAGTTTACGGTAAAGATTTTATCAGTGTAAAATAAATTAATTAAGATACTAGTAAAAAAAGGAAGAAAAAGAAATAAAAGCTACATTTTTGTGAGATAAACTTGTTAGATTTAATAATAGCGAAAGATAGAAATAATACAGATATTTAAGCAAAGTTATTAAAAAACAGGAAATATCAATTAACCAGGGGGAAATGATTTAAAGGAATTGGGATTATGCAAAGCAACACTAGATCCCACAACTTTTGTGCATTTGAAAAGGATTTGACATTTAAGACCACAGAGTCATTCTTTATTTGAAAATAAACTTTCACTAGTCAGGGTCATATCAAGTGTGTCAGGATTGATATGAAACGGCGTCGTTTGGTTTAAAGAAAAATAAAAAGGCAATTGGGCAGTAGCCAGGTTCGAAACGTGACCCGCCGCGGATGTGGGTTATTCGGCGCCCAGTCCCCACCACTCTGCCACTACACAATTGTCTGTCCATTAGTGGATAGAAATATATATAAACACATATTTGAAATATAAATTTTGTCATATGAATTGTTTGAGTATGCTAGGTGTTTTTTTTATGGCAAAAGGCATAGTTTGACAATCCACATAATTAGATTCTTATTTCAAATATGTAATCTCTTGAGCCTAATATAGCCATAGTATATAAACATGTTTAAATGGTCATAAACTATAGATACATAGATATTTTTGACCATAAATGAAAAAATAATTCATCTAGATAAATTTGCCCATTTAAGATTAGTGCACAGAAGCTGTGGTTTCTAAGTTTTTATTGTATATCCCTAATTAATGTTTTAGCCTACCATTTTGGAATTGAAACTGTCTTCCAAATAATCTTTTAAAGAAAGATTAAATAGATATACATAGTGACTGTCCAATTAAAATTAAAGTTATAAAACTAAGGTAAGGGTGAAATATAATAATAATATTTTTTTTTCCTCACTTAACATGAGTTGTGGTTGAATTTGTGGAATCTGCAAAATAGCATAGTTTAGTACAACTAGGCTAATAAAATATACATAAATGGAAATGCTAAATTAATAATAAAATACTAAACCTTTGACTTTGGATTCTTGTGGAGTCACGGTGGTTGAACTCCAAGAACACAAATCAGGCCAAACCAAATCATAATCTACTTTTTGGAGTGAGATATGAGTATGGTGTGCTTTATACTTTAGTAGGTGATTATAACAACTACGTGGCTAAGAAATCTGGCATTTACTTGCAAAATCTGTCTTTTAGTGAATGAAACTATTGTTATAAAAACTGGAAATTTGGGTTTCAAACTATTTTAGGGAACAACTATAAGTACTACTAGACTAAAAATATTAAATCTAAATTTTAATAGGAATATTTTACTACTATAAATTGGCAAAGGTTGTACAAGAAAACAAATAGTTTATTTTGAGAAATACAATACACAAAGTTTTGCTACATGTTTTTGAACATGAAATTATCAATTACATAAAAGTAAATTTTTACAACTATTAGAACTAGAAAAAGCAAAGAAAAACTAAAGTTTCCTATTTCTAGGGACAATATGAAGTGCTCACATGATAACCTCCCTAAAATATTCTCTCCCTAACAGTGTGTGTGATTGTTGGCTTGTTGGTTGTGTGTTGAGACTGTGTTGTGCTCCTTCTTCATTTTATAGATGAATTTTGAGAGAAAATTCATCATTGCATTCGTCAGCATTGGCACGCGATATGCAAATTTTCTCCGCGGTCTCAAATTTTCTTTGGCTTCTAACACACTGCTTGAAAATCCTGCAGCTAAGAGGGAGAGAGAGAGAGAGAGAGATTGAAAAGGAAAAAACTATTAAAAAAATACATCCAAGCTTAGCTTGGATGTTTACGTATAAGCTTGGATGTTTACGTATTCCCATTTTTATTTTTTTGTTTTCTTCCTATCAAACAGTGATTGTTAGTGTTTGGTTACTATTCACATATTTGACTATGGAATATACTATGGTGTGGTTGCTACTTCTTTCCTTCCCTTTATTTCACTTCATTTTTACCTAAAGATATAAAATATGTAAAAACACATAATTACACACATTTGAGTGACATCTCCATTAAATTATATTAATTCAAATATGCGTGTAAAACTAGGGATTTGGAGGATTAAATGAGCATTATGTCTATTATATTGACACATGAATATGCAATATTCAGTGTTTGTCACACCCCTCAACTAGCTTATTGCTAGTCCTTAGCAATGAAGTGAACGAGAAATTGTTCTAAAAGTTTTATTAAAAGTAGGAATAAACTAAGGAAAGTAAAACCTAACTCACTGTCGTAGGAATTGCGATTGCATTTAGCGTATGCAACAAGCCGTTAAACCCCTAAGTTACCCCTAGTGGACGAGTGTTGTCACTTGAGGGTTTGTAGTGAATATACCCACAAAATTCAAATTTTTTTATATGTAAAAATAAAGTAAAATAAAAATAAAGGTAGATTTTCTCCTTTTACAACAGATAAGATTAAATTTGGCAATAAAATGAAAATTTCAAGTATGTAATAGTAATGCAACACATATACTCACAGTTTGTCAATGGCAGCATTTTTTTATACCCTTTAAACTTACAGTGTGTACTTGAAAAGTCAAGCAACTGATCTTAACTTCAAAGTTTATATACAGTTTGTACTTGAAACTTTCAGTGTGTACTTGAAAAGTCAAGCAGCTGATCTTAACTTCAAAGTTTACATAACTATTAGCAGTCATAAAATTTGTAGTTTTAACTCAAATCTCACTAGAATTTCACTCTTTTAAGGAGAAACTCTCATAAACCGGTGTAGAGAACATCTCACTTGGTAGGAAGCAAAGATAGAGGAATTGCTTCCATCTTGATGACTCAATATATTGGCATTTGGAGTACAATAAGTCTCAGGAAAGAATACTTAGCACTAGAAGAGCGATCTACCGTGGAGAACATCCTTATCACTTAAATTTAAAAATCAATTTCTTTTAAATCATTAGGGCTTTGACTGGTAGGTTGGAAATTAAGATGAGTAGGAGATTTGGGGTGTATTTGTTCTAAGCATGTGATTGGAGTGTTTGCGCAATTTATTCCAACCTCTTCTTTTTTATTCTTCTCTTTTCCTTTCTATCATTTGTACAGTTGATTTTTTTTTTATAGATCAACTCCTTTCTTTCTTTACTACTTCTTGCAATATCATTACAGTTCAATCACATACCTAGATATAAAAGTGAGGTTTATACTCCTAGGTAGATCAAGGTATGATTTGGAAAGAACTGAGAATAAGGCAATATTAGGTGAAGGGGGGTGCATTTGAAAGAAAAGATGGCATAAATCATTTTAAAAATCGATTGACTTTGTTCATTCAAATAATTTAGAAGTCCTAATGGTAAATCCTGATCGTTCTGTTCTAATGATCGGTTTAAAAAAAAGAAAAATAATGAGACTTTCAACGAGTGATTTGATAAAGAGAATAAAATTGAGACTGAAAAGAATAGTAACCCTCATAAAGGAAGATTGACACAAAAGCTCACATGGGTTAATTAGTCTCCACTACTTGTCTTTAAACTGAATAGTTTATGCTTACTTATCCATTTAGATTCAGTAAATATTTTCACACTGTTCCAAAATGTTAAAGTTTAAAGAGTTTCTAGTATTTTAAAATAGTAAAACATGTGACAATGTGTTATATGCTATTAACATACCCAAAATAACATTAACGTGTCAAATTTAACTTATATAGAGTAAAATAAAAAATTCTGAAAAATTCCTAAGCGCATCCACTAAGATGGATATATATATGGTGCGATTAGTATCCTTTGCACCTATACAAAAAGGGCTACGCAATCTGGAGTGTCCAAGTTGTCATGATAGCCCATCCACTTCTAGTAAAAGAGATGGGTTTAGAATCACTAGCAAGCTAAAAACATCAGTAAGAGGCTAAGAGATAACTCTGGCATTACCTAGTTTTTCACTACCTCTAGAGTCATTCACCGCACTAGACATATCTGGTGATGTTGGGATCATGCAAATTACTCCTATCAAACCAGCTAATGAAAGCCAGATATACACGTAGGATCATTTTAAAGTCTGATCTAACTGAAAATTATTGAATGTACCGAATATAAATTAAAAACAAACAATAAAAATAAAAAGAAATGAGGGATGTGAAAACAAAATTTATTTGGGTATCAAAGGATCCAATCCTCTTTCTCAACCAAAATTTTCTTTTGTTTTGATTTGAATTGTCTTTTGTAGCAGTAATAAACTTTAAAAGATGTGCCATTATGAACAACTATACCAGGACATTTTTCTCTATAACAATTCAAACACCATCCTAACCTTTTAGCTTTCCTTTTGCTGACATAAAGGCTAGTGCCAGCAAAGGGTTTCTTCTGCTCCGAAAAAAGTGAGCGACCCATTAACGTCTGGTCATCGACTATTGGACCCATTTTTTATACTCTCAGCCAACAAGAGAGGCTAGACTCAACCCTCCACTCCTTCCAACTATCAACTAAGATCTAATTAAAGAGAGCTTAGAGGGGGTAGGTGGGAATTTTATTTAAGAACTAAAAATATTTATATTTAAGAAATATATACATTCAGAAACTAAAAAGAAAATATTTTTTTTCTTTTTCTTTTATAAAAAAACATAAAACTAGTAACTACATTTTTTTTCTTTTAACAAAAAAAACTAGAACACACAAAAAGAAAAACTACATTTCTCTCTCTCTCTCTCTCTCTCTCTCTTTGTTAAAAAAAGTCCAAGACAACGTATTACTAAAATAATGATAATAAGGAAAATTATGGTATAAACTTCAAAATCAAAAGAGCGGTGACGTGTTCGTCATTCATTTTTTTAACAAAGGCAATGCAGTAAAACAACAATTAGGAAAATGACAATGTAAAGTTCAAAGTACATAAGACCAATAGCTAGCGCGTCGTCCATTTGTTTTTTTTTTTTGTTTTTTGTAAAGAAATGGAAAAGTATCACCTGTCTCTTGGAAATCTGAGAACCTGGTAGGGCCGTAGAATGAGTGATATTTTCAAGCTTCTTTGCTGAGTGGGTATCTACAACTTATGCATTATATTTTTTGTTAGATAATGGAAAAGAGAGAAAATAAAAATCGAAAAAAAAAAACTAAAGCCGAATCGAAAAAAAAAATAGAGAATAAAATCAAAATCAAGCTTTTCTCTGGATTATTGATCTTACCTTTAGTGATCGATAGAGTGAATCTTGATTTTAGATTGTAGAAGACAAAAAAAAAATGGAAAATAAATGAGAGAGGGAGATCGGATCGAGAGGAAAGAGAAAAGAGAGGAAGAAGAAAAAGAAAGGAAAAAGACAGATGGGTAAAGTTTTTAGGGTTCAAAGCACTATTTAAAACTATTTTCTCTTTTTCAGTGTATCACTCTCTAAAAAGATTAATTTTTTTTTTAAGAAATAAAGACAAAACAAACAAACAAGCTTAGCTTGGATGTTTATGTATAAGCTTGGATGTTTACGTATTCCCATTTTTTTTTTGTTTTCTTCCTACTAAACAGTGATTGTTATTGTTTGGTTACTATTCACATATTTGACTATGGAATATACTATGGTGTGGTTGCTACTTCTTTCCTTCCCTTTATTTCGCTTCATTTTTACCTAAGGATATAAAATATGTAAAAACACATAATTACACGCATTTGAGTGACATCACCATTAAATTATATTAATTCAAATATGCGTGTAAAACTAGGGATTTGGGAGATTAAATGAGCATTATGTCTATTATATTGGCACATGAATATGCAATCTTCAGTGTTTGTCAAGCATCATACAACTCTAGAGGAATCTATCCATACAAGGTTTGATGATGAATTCGCCTAAGCGTCCTCATCATCCACATAATCCCTCATGGGTAATCGCATGTAATTCATTACATTCCTAATCAAAGATGAATCAAAGATCCTAATCGAAAGGTTCGATAGAAGCTATGTGCAAAGGCTGGGTTTTAGTCTCAAAAATGGTCCATTAGCAAGCTCAAGAGCTCCATATACCGCGTACGGTGCAAGGCTAACGGTGACCATATGCTACCAAGTCCCTTGATCGGTGGGGGAGTTTCCTCTCCCAGAACCTTCAAGGCAATGATCTCAAGCAGTCGCGGTTGTAACCATGCATGTGAAAATGCTGTAAAAAAGAACACGTGTATCGAATTAATAACAAAGATATAGGGCAAGTCAAACCCACACAGAACAAAAAAATAACCGCAATTTCAAGTTCCAAATTCCTAGCAGAGTTGCTAGATTGTGGGTACCGATGCAAGTTGCAAGTCCTGTCTGTCTTAATTATGTCCCGGGACAGATCTAATGATGTATATAGAGACCTAGGCATTACCACTTTTAATCCACTTGACTAGAGTCACCAGACTATGGATACCGATGTAAGTTGCAAGTCCTGTCGGTCTCAGTTATGTCCCGGGACGGATCCAAGGCTGTATACAGAGACCTAGGCCTTACTACTTTTAATCCACTTGACTAGAGTCACCATCTAACTTTTATGGTATGAGGAACCATGAATTGACTTGCTCAAAGTGGAAGGGTACTCACCCTTCATTGCCAAAAAATGGGGTCGAGAGTCTTGGTATGAAAGGGAAAGCATCCATATGCTTGGGCAAAAGCACCCCTCCTCACCCTATTTTTCAGTAGGCCTTGCTAATATCTTTGTTCTTAATTTATAACTGGTGTTCTTTCCTCAATCATACTAAATAATATATACAAGGCACAAAGTGCATTTAGGCCAAATCAATCAAGAGATTAAGTTCAAATAACAGGCGGACGTACATGCAATACTAGAAAAAGGATAGAAATACTCACAGCGGGCCGATCTTGCTCGGGATCAAATGCAAAGAAAAGAAACATGCATGGAATGCAAAAGGAACAAGAGAACTTACATTGGGGTGACTCATGCGGAGTCGCAATGGAAATTAAAGGTAAACGTGCTATGCAACATGCAACAATCCTAGATAGTTTGTCTCTAACAAATAAGCACATAATGGAGACTATCCTAAAGGATTTGTGTCGTTGATGCAAAAGTTGCAAAAGAGTGTACATGGCACATGGACACTAAGTCACATGTGGAAGAGCAAGGCCGATCTAAGGAGTTTAATCTGAGTCTTTTGGATCTCTGCAACAAAATAGCATAAAACAATATAAATGAGTTTTGCCCAAACTCATCGACTGATCTTGTAAAAATCATATCTTAATTCACGAAACACCTATGAAGGTTAATTTTATGTCAAAAGAAAGATATTTCATTGATGTTTATAGGAAAAATACTTCCAGAAGCCCAGATTGAACATAAGGTCTCTAAAAACTGAGTTAAATCAGACTCTATTATTTAGAAATTTTGATATCATGTGACAAATGAAAAATATGCAAAAGGGGCATGCAAAATAACTCAAATATGTTCTTTCAAGTTTTTGATCTTTCTTCTCATTATCCTAAACTGATTTCTAAGCCATGTTTTAGATTTATTATCGATAAAACAAATTATGATCGTCTTGTACGCAGAATTCATTTACAAAAGATATTTGGAAGATTCTAGCGTAATCTTACTTTCTTCACTCTCTCCGAAGATAAGTTTCTCTTGATCATCTTGCCAATGTAATCTTATCAGGCTAAGAATTATTTACAAGAAAAGAGTGTCGATCGCATCCTCTAGCCATTTTTTGAATTTCAACCATAAATCAATCATGTTCAAATCTATCAACCATCTTTTTGATAATCTTTTGGAAATAAGTGAGATTCATCAAAGCAAACCGGATGAAGGTGATTTCATCTTTATTCGTCCATGAATTTTTAAGTCAATCCTCAAGGGTGTATAATGCGTTCTAAACCCATGGATAGAAGTCAAATTTGCAGTGATGAACAATTCTTAGTTCATTTATTTTATCTTGTGGCAAAAACACTTTTAGTGAGATCAAAATTCCTTTTGAAAGATCTAAATCAAGAAAGAAGAAGTTCAAGATGACTTCCAATCAAATATGCATTTCTTGGTAAAGAACACTAAACTAGTTGGTTAAAGGACTTACAATTATCATCTTGGTATGCCCAAAAGAGGAAATAGAAGTACAAATACTTATATAGAGTAATAGAAGGAAATATACATCTTCATCGTGGACTCAAAGAAAAAGGCAAAGAATAATGCATGTTCAAGTGTGTGTACATGTGTTCTTTACTAAAAGAGGAAACAAAAATCAAGGACACCAACCCATCTTCAAAGTGAAGGAATATATAAAAATAGCACCTCTAATCCATCTTTTGTCAACAAAATCAAACTAGAACTTGGATCTTTATGTGAGTTGTTTGAGAAACCAAAGCAAAGGTGTGAAGCAAACAAAAAGAAGAAAGAAAAGATCCAAGTTCTAGAAATACATATATGCAAAACTAGTAGATTAAAGAGGTAGTTCTAGAGTTTACCTCTTGAAGATCTCTCAAAAAGCAAAGATGTTGGAAGAAAGTTGTTCTTCCTTCAAGTGTTCTTGAAGCTCCAAGCCAAGGATGAAAAGATGTCAACTTAGATCTCTTAAAATACTACTTCTTTTTGAGTTTTTAAGAAAGCAAAGAGAATGTTTTTCTTACATTTTCATTTTCTATTCTAGAAAAGACAAGCACAACTATAGTGTTTTTTTCTACTACTTTTTCCTCACAAACTTCAAGGATGCTAGTATATCTCTCAAGTATATTTCTTTAAGTGCTTTTAAGTATTAGCCCAAAGGCTCAATTTATAGGCAAAGGAAAGAGAATTTTGAAGGCATTTCTTACATAGAAAAGGGGTAATTTGGTCAATTCTGGGACAAGAGGAAGCTTCCTAGCATTTCATTTCATAACACATACGGTGATAGGTATAGAGAGAGAAAAATCAAGTGGTGGATCAAAAGGGAGTTGTCGGCTATGGTGGGACCTGCCAATGCCAAGTGGTAGCTACTACTTGCTTTTTCCCTTCCTCTGTGTATCCCCTACTCCCCTGTCAAATTTCATGTCCATAGCCCTTCTGGATTTTTGTAAAAATGGTTATTGGCCTCCAAAATTGACCCTTTTTGCATCGTTGGAAAGCTATAAGATTGAATGTCAATCTAAAAATATTCCGAGAGTAATTTTCATAAGAATTGAATGTCAAATTTGATTTGGAAGTCCCCTAGAATTCTTGTGCACTTTAGTGCTCTTTTTCAAAATAGCTTCCTTATACGAGACGATTTTGAAAGATTTTCTAAAACTGAGCTACTAGACTCTTGAAAATCATGTTTGAATCCTTAATAACCATTTTACCCATGTCATATGCATGTTTTGAATGTCAATTTTGAGAAAAAGATGAATCTAGGCTCAAAAGTCATACTTTAGGCTCCAAGAGCACTTTTCGGAGTCCGAACTTTCGTTGCACGGAAGCGAGATACCTTCTTTGAGGTATTTTCATCATTGAGATCTTCAAGAAGTTGTTCTCCCTAAATCCTGATAGTGTGGTCAAAATTGGGTGTCTACAGTGGGCTTAAAAGAGCTTGAAGAAGTTTTTATGTAAGGGTTTAATTCACACCCATGAAGTGGATTGTACAATAGTTTAGTCTACACCCATGAAGTAGATCAGACTAGTAAATCCTTAAGTGGTTTCCTTGATGGGTGGACGTAGGCCATGGATTTCCCAACCACTTAAAAAATCGGTTTGCATCTCTCTCTCTCTCTCTCTCTCTCTCTCTCTCTCTCTCTCTCCTCTTTATCTATTGCGTTGTTTGTGTATGAGTTTTTCGATTAATTTTGTAATTGTGTATTATCTTTGTACAACCTTATTTAACCCCCCTTCTGTTGTTGCCTTCTGGGCCAACATACATTACTCTTAACGCTCACAATTTTGTTTTGTTACTGCTGGAATATAGAATATATTCTAGGTTTCATTGTAATCGAATCAAATCCTTCTCATTTAGGAATATTTTATTATTCTAGATTTGATTATAAACTAATCAAACCCTTCTAATTTAGGAAATATTTTATTTTATTTTATTATATTTGATTAGGTTATAAATCCCATGATTGATGACATAGAGTTATGATTGATTAGGATTAGATTAGGAAATTTTATTTCTATCTCCACCCTATATGTAGGTGTGTGAGTGTTGTAACTTACTATTCAATTAAGCTAATTCAATGTTGTCCTTTTGGGCATCTCTCCTTCTCTCCTCCCCTTCTTTTCTTTTCCTTTTTTTCATTCATTTTTCCTACAATTTATATTTTTCTACTTGGTATCAAAGCCACCATCATCGCATAACTGCGACTTTCTGGCCAACGTCACCATCGGCCAGCCTCTCCATGGCTTCCGTCACCATTGACCAACTACTGCCGACCTTTTTCTACATTCTAGCAACCTCCTTAGCTTTTTCCATCTATGGCCTATCCGCCATTGCTTCTTGTGCAGCCTCAATCTTTCTTGCGTAGCCCATGGGCTTCTCGACCATCTCCCTTGCCCCTTTGTGGGTTTTGATGGGCAAGTATGCTCTTACCGATTGATTTGTTCTGCTTTGTTTCTAGCAACCATGACCCTTTCTTTCGCACTGTGATTTCTGGGCAATATTTATGTTGGTTGGTTCAAGTTGATTAGTTCTTCCATGATTTTCGGTGGCCTTGATCATTTCTAATTGTACCATGATGTCCGAGCAATTTTTTGAGAAGTTGTTTCTCTTATACAGGAATCACCATGCTTCTTGGTTATGGCCATTGGACGTTTGGTAGTATCATTCACATCCAAGTCCAAGTTCAACGTGGTGAGTACATCAAGCTTTCGTGCCTCAACTTGCGGACGAGTGTTGGAATATAGGAAATATTCTAGATTTGATTGTAATCCAATCAATTGCTTTTCATTTATGAAAGATTTTATTTTATCTTATTTTATTTGAGTAGGATTAGATTAGGAACTTTTATCTCAATCACCACGTTATATATAAGTGTGTACATCTTGCAATTTATAGTTCAATTAAACTTAATACAATGTAGTCCTTTTGAGCATCTCCCCTTCTCTCCTCTCGTTCTCTTTCTTTTTTCCTTTTCCATACAATTTCTATATATATTTTTAATTGTTATGAAGAAAAATACATGCAACAACTATATTGTTTATGCACCCCTTTAGCTGACCCATTTTATTGATTATTATTTAACAAATGTTTTTAGTGACTTACTATTTTCAAGGGCTAAAATAAAGGGTGAATTAGTATTATATCCCCTTGCATGTACTTATTTGGCAGTACATCCCTTGGTTAAAACATATTCATTATTAAGCCTTCTATATTTTTTAGGGACTAAAATACCCCTCCGTCATCAACTTTGATAAGGTTCAAAATGGCCACCCCCTCCATTAATGTTTTATCCCAAAATATCTCCCCAAACAATTAAAGGAATCAAAAATTAAGGAAATCAAATCTTACCACCATTAACCACAATCATCTCCATCACCGCTGTCGGCCAACAGCACACCACTTTATATGCACATATATCTGAGAAACTTACAGTAGTTTCTGTGAATTTCACCAAATGTTATCTAAAATTCACAATATGATTTGAATTGTGAATTTCACAACATATTCTGGAAAAATTACTATTGGAAGAGAGAGTCAGAGTATGATTTGTGAATTTCACAAAATGTCCTGGAAACAAATCACAAAACATGATTTGTGAATTTCACAACATGTTCTGGAAAACAAAATACAAGAGAGATTCACAACATATTCTAGAAAATGGGAACGGTGAATAGAAAGAAAGAGAAATTATTGTATCAATTTGATTCAACAACTTAAAATATTTAATTATTTATTAATTTATAATCAAATTACTTTGAAAAGTCACAATTTTTTCACATAAAAAAGAGTAATAGAGACCCAAAAATTGTAAGTCCATTAAAAAAATGTGAATTTCACAACATGTTCTGGAAGATCGGAACGGGAAGAGAGAGATATTGAAAGCAACACCCGTCAATGGAGAGGAAGATAAAGGCAATGATGGAGAAAGATGAAACTACCATTAATGTTATTGCTCTCATGAAGCTTGTGGGTTTGATTTCTATGGATAGTCATGCCAAAGATGGCGATGATGGTAATCGGAGATGGAGTGAGGCCGAAATGGTAATAATGGTGACCATAGATGGAAGGAGGCCGAAGGTGTTGGCAGCTAGGTTAAGACTTTCATTTTTTTTCTTCAATAATTGAAATAAAAATAGATGCAATCCTTAAAAATCTTTAATGAATCAAATCATTAATAAGTCAAACATATATTAATGAAATAATTTAATTAGTACACTCAATATATATACATATATATCGCAATATATATAACATTTAGGGGATTAAAATATTTGTAACCTTGATTAGGTGTGTTGACTAGTATCGTAGGGATCTTGTATTAAATTAAAATATTAGGTGTCCTCCATCAATGAAAGTACATAAAATGGGGGATTTAAGGACAATTTTCTATAAAATAAATTAATTCAATTCAATCGATCTCATGAATTCATTGGTATTGAATTTTTGTGGAACCTTTTGATGTCGGCAATGACATTTATATTGTGATCACATTTGTTTCGGATTCCAAATGTGCAGCCTAGTAGAGGAAGAAGAAAAAGAAGAACGATTAATGTGAGAAATAAATTGTTTTTTTTAAGTACTTGACTAAAAACTTAAGCTTAATAGTCCATTAAGGCTCGTTGCTTTGATCACGGAAGAATTCGTTTCTAATCCAAAAGAGGCTACTCCGTGATCAAGTTCTTCATCCAGGTGACCACCCCAAGAGAAAATTGAAGTATTAATATTTAACAGTTGTGTGAATTGATATATGAAAAGAGAAATTTGTGTAGATTTTTCAAATGTCAATGAGTTTGCGGGGGAGTGTAGAAGAATGTAGTTAAAATAATTTAGTATATGTGAAAAATATATAGGTTTTAATTTATTAATATAGGAGAAAATACATAATTTCTAAAAAACATATAAGAAAGTAAATATTTGGTCCTTTATATGTAAACCATTGATGGTTTTCTTGTAATTCATTGTAACTCCCATTTTATCTCATCATAATTCACATTTTGTATTTTATCTAACAACCACTACTAGACAATGTTAACCTTCCAAAGAGTTTTTAGTATTTTACTAACTGTTGTTTTTTGAGAATTGCTGAGACCAAAAGAATCTGTAGCATACTAGCATTTTCTAGGTACGAGGAAGAAAATGGAAAGAGAAAGAACAAAAAAAAACTAATGTGCATAGAGAGAGAGCGCAAAAAGTTTATCCAAGTTAAAATTTTAAAAAATAAAAATAAATAAAAAATCCTACCTAAATTGACAATGTTACATTTAATCATTAAGCAGATAATCCACACTATCTATTTAACAAGAAATATTACAATAAACTTGACCATAAAAAATTCATTAATAATATCGCATCACAAGAAGTGAGCCAAAAAATAAAGGATTCTCACTAAAAGCTTTTAACAAAAAGACTCTTTTAATTAATTAATTTATTTTATTTAGGCCTCAATTTGTCTTGAGATGACCATGGTTACATTTATTCAATTCCAAGACAGATAATTAGAATAAAATTAAGCAGAATCTTTTATTAAAATTCAAAATGATCAGTTAACAGATGTATTGGGATCACAAGGGTAAATACAAGTGCCAAAAAAATAAAAATTTGCAAACTCCAGCAGCTTTTGATCCAATTTTTTCTTTACAGATATTAACACATCTTGCTTTCAAACAATCTCCACGCCCTTCATCCATTGACTTGAAGCAAGTCACCGCGCGTGCTACATTCACTTCATTGTCTGCATATTCATTGTAAAATAAGATAATTATATATATATATACGAAAATTCTCCAGACAGGGCATCCTCTCTTTATTAAAGAGAGGGCCTATGTTTTGACTGTCGGATTGTGTTTCAAAACTGGATGCCAAAATAGAGACTCTCTCTTTATTAAAGAGAGGGGGCACTCTTTAGAGCCTGACTGTATATAGATATGTATATATATTTTATATACAAATATGCTTGGGCAAATCCAATATTTTGGTCCAATGGGAGCAACCATTATGACTTTGTCTGCTCATAATTTTGGTACGTAATATCTTTCTTAGCATCGCCACGATTAAAAGTGTATTTGACTAGAAATATGACCATCTAATGTTGTGGTCCAGAGTGTTAATAACCAACATATTAATCATTAACAAAATACTAAAAATGTGTGGGCCAGTTCTTGAGAAACAAGTACAATAAGATCCGATATGTTATGGTACCACTGGATGTGCACAAGACCACCAAAAATATGAATTCATAGAGAAAAAATGGAAAACAGGTAACGATAAGAAATTGCAATCACAAGAGACACAATATACGTGGATCAGCAAACATGCCTATCTCCACGGGCAAAGCACTACGAAGAATTCCACTATATGAAGAAGTAGATTTCACAGAAGGAATTTAAGCTCTTAACCTGGGAACACCCCAACAGCCAAACACACAAAAATTCCTCCACCCTCCCCCTCTCCCTCTCCCTCTCTCTCTCTCTAAGTATATCTCAAAAAAGCTCTCCAATGTCTCACACAATGGATCTCACACTTGTGAATGTATCAAATAATCAAGAAAACAACAAAGGAAAAAGAGAAAAGAGAGCTAGAGTTTATCATAATATGAAAACTGAATGAATGAATACAATACAAAAGAAGAGACAATATAGTTACCCTACTATAAAGTAAAAGACTAAACTACCATAAAGCTAATAAAACTAATTATAATAGCTAACTCTAATACCCCCCCCCCCCCCCTCTCTTCAAACTCACGATACTGCAGCTAGAAGAATAGAGATTTTGCCAACTAAAAAATGAAAACGCTGAATCGGATGTCACTTTGTAAACAAATCAACAATCTGTGCGGAAGAAGAAACAAAAGGCAAAGTGATAGCTCCATGCTTACTGTGATGACGAGTAATGAGACAATCAATCTCTATATGCTTGGTCCTCTCATGGAAAACTGAATTGTGAGCAATCAGAATAACACTCTTATTATCACAACACATAGGTGAAGGACAAGGAAGGGAGACACCCATATCTGTAAGTAACCGACGTAACCAAATAACCTCACGGGTAGTCAAAGCCATAGCACGATACTCAGGTTCTGTAGAAGACATAGCAACAACATCTTGCTTCTTGTTCTTCCAAGAAATGAGAGAATCACCCAAAATATACAAAATCTAGTAACATACTTGCGATCTATAGGATCACCGGCCCAATCAGCATCAGAGTATGCATGCAGCTCCAAGGAAGAAGATGATGAAAGTAAAAGACTTTGAAAACCGAGTGCCCCTCAAGTACCTCAAAATACGATGAACAGGTGCCCAATGAACTGCAGTAGGGGAAGTAACAAACTGACTAACAACATGAAAAACATAAGTAATATCCGGATGAGTAATAGTAAGATAAACCAAGCTACCAACAATAGGGTGATATAAGATAGGATCGGTCAAAGGAACGCCATCAAAGGGGAAAAGATGAACATTAAGCTCTAAAGGCGTATCAACAATCTTATTATCAGTGAGGCGAGCACGCTCAAGAATGTCACCTGTATACTTAGACTGAGAAAGAAGTTAGCCTTTTGGAGAAAAGGCTAATTCAATCCCTAAAAATAACGTAGTAGGCCTAAGTCCTTCATTTCAAAACAACGATCTAATTCAGACTTCAACACTGCAATCCCATCAACATCATCACCAGGAATAATCATGTCATCAACATACAAAGAAAGCATAATACGACCAGCAGTGGTACACCTGATAAAGAGAGCTGAATCATACTCACTCGGGGAAAACCCAAATGAGGTAATCACAGTGGAAAACTTCTCAAACCAAGCTCGAGGGGCTTGTTTAAGACCATGTAAGGCTTTCTTAAGCCTGCAAACTTCACCAGAACCATAAGGAACACCCGAAGGAGGAACCATATAAACCTTATCTTAGAGGTTTCCATTCAAGAAAGCATTTTTAACATCCATCTGTGGACACGCGGGATTCCACCTTTTGCTTGTTTTTGAAATTTGATTTGATTTTGAAAAGAGAGAGAAAAGGTCTGTTGAAAATAGATACAGAGTCGCCACTTGGTCTTTAAGGAACCAAGAAATCTAATTTTGACTCGCCCAAATGGATAAAGGGCACCGACCCTTCATAACCAAAGAACTTGGCTCGGGGTTTTGGTACGAGAGAGGAAGGAGCCTTTGTCGCGACTAAAACACCCTCAACTCGCCCCGTCTTTCAACGGGCCTCAATTAGCATCCAAATAATCATCTTATACTATGCATGGTTCGACAATTAATACTTATGATAGGTATATTACATCCCATAAGAAAATTTGAAATGGAAAATCAAAAGATAAGATATCATTCATAAGATCTAAGCCAAATATCATACAATGTAAAGTGAAAAATCACACAAATGAACCTAGGAAAAATTGTCTAATCATGTATCAAGAAATAAAGTTTCCCTAGTCTAAAGGGGACATGAATTGTTCTTGAAACAAAATAATCAAAGAAATCAAAAAAATACTTAGCAAGCTAGTATGATGCATGTTAATCTTTGAGAAAAGAAGATCTCTCAATCCCCAGGACGGATGAGAAAGGAGGATTAGATCGAGGGGAAGCATGAATGTGTGATCATGATCATTCCTTATAATCTTCTTAGATTAGGAGTTACAAAAATCCCAAATCCTTGCATGGATGCAATGTATGATCTTAAAATGTGCAAAGGTTGTAGTGTGTTTGTGTACGTGGACTTTCTAAAGTGACTTTGGCTTAGTTTGGCCCCCATGTGGCTTTTTAAAAGGAGCTTATGAAATTTACTACTAAGTTGTTTGATAATTTTGTACAAGTGACACACTACTCTTCAAAAATATATCATGAAACCAAAAAGCCACCTTGAGCTTTTAAAAGCTCCATTCTAGAGCTTTTAAAAGCTCCCCCAAAAAAGCCCTAAGTTCAATTTTTACAAAGCGCATAAACTAGTTACCAAATGAATTAACATGAAATTGTGCTTTAAAAAAGGAGAAGCACCAAAAGGGGGGCCAAACTAAGCCTTAAAAGTCTAGAGAATGAATGAATGTATGAATGAAATCATCATGGGATATGTACAAATGTAGTATGAACTATTTCCTAAGACATGAGCCAATTTGGAATGCATGTAAGCATCAAATCAAAGAATGAAAGTCAAAATGTGCTTGTTGTGAATAGTGGACAGAACAGTAACATGATCTTTTAGAAATTGAAAAGAGGGGTTAGGTATGTTTTTAATGCATGCTTTTTTATGGAGATCTTATTTATTGTGTCTAGAACACAACCCAATAAGCCAATCTTTAATACCTATCACATATTGAGAGAAATCATATAAACAATGGAGGTCACTCAGAAACAGAGTCCGTACTCTCGACTGAAATGTTGAAAAATCTTACAAAATGAAAACAAATGATCCTGAGGCCCATTTTATACAGAAAGTTTCCTAAGACATTAAAGTTTAAGGGAAAAATAAGTTAGGACCACCCCTTTTGGAAAATGTTCTGTAAAACAAGTTGGAAGTGGACCAAGCTGCTGTGATAGCAAAAATAGAATATCTGGAGAGAATGTTTGGGTCCAAATGGACCATTTTCAAGTATTTTCAAGTCAAACCAAAAATCATGGGTGTTTTCTAATGAGTTAGGAAGACTTTCCAAGTGGCCTTGCATCCATACATTGAGTATTGAGTTCTAGAGAAATCTTTGAACTCAGATCACTCACTGTTTTGAAGATTTTGGGAAAACAAGGGTTTTCTTTCTTGAGATCAAAATGAGGAGTTTTAAGAGGGGTTTTGAAATAGAGGTTTTGAAAGTATATTTTCAACATCAAATAGAGATTATAACCACTTAAAATGTCAACATCGAACTCATCATCAAGAACCTCCAAGATTGTTGGAAAGATTCATTTTTATTTGAATATAACTTCAAGGATACCTTGGAGGTATTGAAGTTATAATCATCATCTATCAAACATGTTTTTGAGGTCAAGAGCTACTATCCATAAGGATTCACTCACCTCAAACTTCATGTCATCATCTAGATGATGATGGACTAGTAAGTAAATAAAGAAAATAAAAAAGAAATGGGGTAAGAAGAGATGAACATCATATAAACAAGCAAGCAAATAATAATCAATAGATGATGATCAATGTGATATTGGACTTGTAGTTTGATGTTTCACTACAATGCTCACTAAAAGGAGTAATGAAGTAAAAAAAAAAAGTTTGGAACTAACTTTTGTTTTGAAATCAAAGAAGAAAGCTTCTTTTCTCTCTATCCTAACCTTATCTCTACAACTTTCACTCCCAAAACTTTTCAAAGCTTACATTTGACACCCCCCAAAATGAAGAGCAATGGGGGGTTTATATAGGCCAATTTGGGGTGGTTTTGGGGTTTTAGAAGTGTTCCCATTGGCTCCAAACATCTGAAAACATAGAGCTACGTTGTTTTGGTTTTTAATTAATCAAAATGGAACCCCAAAAATATTTGCAAAAACATACTGTTCTGGAGGAGAGTGCCGCGGCGACACTGCTCAATCGTCTGGATAATCCTGTTTAGGCCCCCAGAGGTTCCGGTATTCGCGAAAAGGCCCTATTTCGTCCAAAATTCACAAAAAATGTATACGAACTCCAAATTGAGGTTGTGACATACCGTTGGAAAGGTAATGGAGTCTATTTCACATATAAAATAAATTGGGGATAGGTCACTTTGAAAAGTTTTGCGGTATTTGCGATAAAAGCCAATTTGATTGCCTTTTTTGACTTCGGAAATTCACAATAAACTCGTTTTAAATCCAAAAATTATGTGTGATATATTGTTGGAAAGCTATTGACCTCTAGTATCCATGAAAAATATTTGAAAATTTTTACAGTGCTCCGGTTCTAAAGTCAAATTTTGGTCAAACTGGTCAAACCTGGGATTCCCGGGAAGTTCTGGAAACCTCTAGGAGCTCCCAGGAGCCGACGTTTTCGCTCGATTTTCTTTTAAAACTCATTTTAATACTTTTCACATGATCTAGAATGATCCCGGCGAATTTGGACGATTTTGGTCAAACTTGGTCAAACCGGTCAACGGAGACTTTCCGGGAACTTCCGGGACTTCCGGGGGTCTCTGGGAGCTGACGATTTCATCTGATTTTGCTTAAAAAACTCATTTTCTTACTTTTCTTACGACATAGCATATTTTCAGAACTTTTGGTCCAAATCTGGGAGTTTTCGAACTTCCAGGGGCATTTTGGTCATTCTGAGCATTTTGAGGAATAGAACTAACTTCCAGGAGTCCTTTTGAGTCTTTTCGATCATTGTGAACCACCAAGCTATGGGTCTCCTAAAGCTGATAGCCGAAAAAATGGGGTATCTACACCATCCGAGTTATATGCCACTGACGAATAGAAGCAACTGCAATAAGAGTACGAATAATAGTCATTTTAGCAACAGGAGCAAAAGTCTCCTCGTAATCCATACCATACTATTGGGAAAAAACCCTTAGCAACCAATCTTGCTTTGTACTGCTCAACAGACCAATCTAACTTGGTTTTTGATTTTATAAACCCAACGAGAACCAATTGCGCTCTTACCAGAAGGTAAGAAAACCAAACTCCAAGTGTCTGTCTTATACAATGCAGAGAGTTCCTCTGCCATAGTCTGCTGCCAAAAGGATCAAGAGCTGCCTCTTTATAGGAAAGAGGCTCAGAGAGATCATGAACTAAAGTTAAAAAAGAAGCAAAAGAATCTGAATAACAAGAATAAACAAAATCAAGTGATTGAGTGGACTTATGAGTACGAGCAGGATAGCGAGGAGGTTCCACAACCTCAGTAGGTGCTTGGGTGTATTCTGGAAGGGAGGTAACATCAGGCGGCAAGGTACCAGTATCAGCAGAAGTAGAACCATAAGGTGAGACAATATCGGTGGTGCATGGGGCTCGAGAGGGCACACTATTGGTATCATCAGAGAATGGGTCAAGATGGATGAGATCAGATTTAGTCAACTCATGATGATTATCAGGAATAGAAAAGAAGGGTATGTGCTCGAGAAACACAACATGGCGAGAGACATATAGTTTCTTAGTAACTGGGTCAAAGCAACGATATCCCTTCTAGCCCTCACCATAACCAAGAAAAATACAAATGGCAAACTTTGGTGACAATTTGGTATGACAAAACAAGTACAACCAAACACCTTTAAGGAAGAATAATCAGGAGCATGCCCATACAATTTTTCAAAAGGTGACAGACTTGAGCAGTGTGAGGACGGAATTTTATTAATTAGATTGACAATAGTAAGGACAGCCTCTCCCCAAAAATCACTAAGAACATATGCAGATAATAAAAGAGAGCGAGCATTTTCAATAATATGTCGATGTTTCCTTTTAGCAACTCCATTTTACTCAGGAATGTATGTACAAGAGGACTGGTGAAGAGTTCAATCTAAAGCAAGTAACTCATGAAATTTATGATAGGTATACTTTCCACCTAAATCACATCTAAAACATTTGATGACAGCAGAATGTTGAGTTTTGACAAAATCACGAAAGCTATTGTAAATATCAAAGAAGTCTGAACGACGTTTCATAAGATAAACCCAACAGTAACGAGTGCAATCATCAATAAATGATAAATAATATCGAGACCCCTCTCTTGTAGTAACAGGAGAGGGTCCCCACACAGCAGAATGAACTAAATCAAATGGTGCAAGAGAATAAGAAATACTTCTATTAAAAGGTAAAGCTAAAAATTTTGCCAGTTTACAACCACTACAATAAGAAATGGTACGAATTTGTAAATCTCCTAATTTTCCTGTAGAAGCTAAATATTTTAAATGAGAGGCTGAAACATGACCAATGGGAGAATTCCATAAATAAAAACTAGACGAACATGAACTCAAACAAAAGGATGACAAGTCAACACTAGAAGCTGCAACCATTGGTAGATTGAGCTTGTCCAAGTTTTATAATCTCCCTTGCCTACGGTCTATCCTAATCAGCGTCTGAGACTGTGGATCCTGCACATGACACAAAGTAGAAGAAAAAGAGACTAAGTAACCTACATCACAAAGCTGAACAACAGAAACAAGATTCATAGTAAGTTCGGGAATGTGGTTACACTATAGAGAGATACATGAGGTGTGACAATACACCCAACACCTGTTAATGGCATGGGAGTACCATCAACAGTCATAACAGGCAAAGAAGAAGCAGGACATAAGGAAGCAATAGACGACAATTCAGGTGACATGTAATTAGAAGCTCCAGAGTCTAAGACCCAAATACCTGAGGACATACCTGAAGACATACCTAGTGAAGAGTTGGACATAGCATGTGGCTTTGTGGCAAGGAACTTCTAAAATTACTCAGCAAGAGAGGTCATGGATGGAGTGGATGGGGATGGGGAAGGGGAACTGGGTCCAAATGAGTCTGATGGTGGTACAATTGCTGCAGTGTTAGGCGGTGGAAGCCTATACAAACACTGCTGAGATTGGTTATCAGATTTCTAATGAGAAGGCTGAGGTTGCTGCTGTTGTGGTGGTCGACTAGGTGAGGACTGGTTGCTACTATTGGGCTAGTTTGCTCGACCTAACCTAGGACACTGAGCCTTCCAATGACCCTTTTTCGTACAGTAGCTACATACATCACTACCAACTCTCGAGTAAGGCTTAGTCTGACTGTTGGATGGTGGTCGAAAAGGGGTTGCTAAAACAGACGGAGTAGATTCGGAGAGAATTCCCTTTTCAGACTGAGTCTTGAGATGTATTTCCTCGACTAGTAACTCATTGACAACATAATCAACTAACGAAAGTGGGCTACGATGGAGAATGGACCCATAAAGGCCCTCAAAATCATCACGTAGAGCCATCAAAAACTTAACCAGATGTTGTTCTTCCCTACTAGCGATATATGGTGCAAACACCCACAATTCGAGCACTTCCATGAGAGCCAACAGATCCCAAAGATCTGTCATTGTAGAATAGAACTCCTGAATACTCAAATTTTCAAGGGCACGAATATCACACTCTAATTGGTAGCATTTCGCAAAATTGGATTGTGTAAACAATTTAGCCAAATGATCCCACACCTACTTTGCATATTCAAACTTTGCCAATTGCATACCTATTGAGGGAGCAACAGAGTTGTTGATCCAAGTAATGATTTTCGAATTATTTGTGTCCCAAACATCTAGCAATTCTGCAAATTTATCAGCCTTTTCATTCGTAGGTTTACTTAAATCCCCATTGATATAACCCCATATCTTCTTCCCCTTCAAAAACTTTTTCATCACATAATTCCAATATGCAAAGTTCTTGCCATCGAGTTTAACACTAATCGCTTGAAGCGAATCATCGCGTTTAGCAGCCATTACAAAAATGAAGCAATTAAATAGCACAAAACAAACGAACCAAAATCAAAGATAGATCCAAAAGTACAAAACAAATGAACCAGAATCAGCGCTAGATCCAAAGCGAACGTCAATCAGTGCGCGATCCAAATACGAATCCGAATCATCGAGAAATCCAAAAACAAACCAGAATCATCCGAAAAAAAAATTCGGGGTTCAATTCATTTTATTTAGGCCTCAATTTGTCTCGAGATGACCATGATTACATTTATTCAATTCCAAGACAGATAATTAGAATAAAAATTAAGCAGAAGCTTTTATTAAAATTCAGAATGATCTGTTAACAGATATATTGGGATCACAAGGGTAAATACAAGTGCAAAAAAATAAAAATTTGCAAACTCCAGCAGCTTTTGATCCAAATTTTGCTTTACAGACATTAGCACATCTTGCTTTCAAACAATCTCCACGCCCGTCATCCATTGTCTTGAAGCAAGTTATCGCGCATGCCACATTCACTTCATTGCCTGCATATTCATTTTAAAATCGGATAATTATATATGTATACAAAAATTCTCCAGACAGGGTGTTCTCTCTTTATAAAAGATAGGGCCTATGCTTTGACCGTTGGATTGTGTTTCAAAATTGGATGCCAAAATAGAGACTCTCTCTTTATTAAAGAGTGGGGGCCCTCTTTAGAGCTTGACTGTACATAGATATGTATATATATTTTATATATAAATATACTTGGGTAAATCCAATATTTTGGTCCAGTGGGAGCAACCTTTATGACTTTATCTACTCATAATTTTGGTACGTAATATCTTTCTTAGCATCGCCATGATTAAAATTGTATTTGACTTGAAATATGACCATCTAATGTTGTGGTCCAGAGTGTTAATAACCAACATATTAATCATTAACAAAATACTAAAAATTTGTGGGCCTGTTCTTAAGAAACAAGTACAATAAGATCCGATATGTTACGGTACCACTGGATGTGCACAAGACCACCAAAATATATGAATTCATAGAAAAAATATGGAAAACAGGTAACGATAAGAAATTGCAATCACAAAAGACACAATATACGTGGATCGGCAAACGTGCCTATCTCCACGAGCAAAGCACTATGAAGAATTCCACTATATGAAGAAGTAGATTTCACAGAAGGAATTTAAGCTCTTAACCTGGGAACACCCCAACAGCCAAACACAAAAAAATTCCTCCACCCTCCCCCCCCCCCCTCTCTCTCTCTCTAAGTATCTCTCAAAAAAGCTCTCCAATGTCTCACACAACGGATCTCACACTTGTGAATATATCAAATAATCAAGAAAAAAACAAAGGGAAAAGAGAAAAGAGAGCTAGAGTTTCTCATAATATGAAAACTGAATGAATGAATACAATACAAAAGAAGAGACAATAATAGTTACCCTAATATAAAGTAAAAGACTAAATCACCCTAAAGCTAATAAAACTAATTATAGTAGCTAACTCTAATAACACTCTTGGTGAGCCAATGGCCACATAAATTATCTTCACCATAACCTCCTATTTATACAGATTACCTTGACTAATCGTAGTAGTATTAGATCTACCCACATGGTATTTCTTTTACCCCAAGAAACCTAAATCCTAGTAGGAGTAAGACTACTCATATGGTAATACTTCACTAACAAAAAAAGTAATCTCATACAATTAGAAAACCTTTTCCTAATTACTTTAGGAAACCAAATAGAGCCATACTTAACACCATCCAGTTAATTCCAAACTAAACCAAGGCCAAATTTCAAATTGTTGAAAATCATGGGCATGTTTGCAATTACAAAATAGACCCCATTCACCTCTTTCTCGTGGCTGTAGGAGAAGCCATCGTGCATAAAAATAGATTACATCATAATGCACATATATATATACAGTCAGGCTCTAAAGAGGGCGTCCTCTCTTTATTAAAGAGAGGGCCTCTATTTTGGCCATCAGACCGTATTTAAAAATTGGTAAATGACAACACTGCCCTTAATGAAAACATGATCTAACGGCCAAAACAAAGTCCCTCTCTTTAATAAAGAGAGAGCGCCCTCTTTAGAGAATTTTTGCATATATATATATATATATATGTATGTAAATATGTATACTACAAGCAAGAATAGATTATAAATAACAAAATATAAGCCTAATGAAACAAGACAAACTGTAAGTCCCATTTGTATAGTTAGGACAGTTCAAACATTTTCTTACCATTGAACTTTCACTGGATTTAGGATTCAGAACCTTTACTCAAACCAGGGGCGGCTCAACCATTAGACAAGTTAAGTGATTGTCTAAAACCCCAAAAAATTAAGGCCCAATTTTTATATATTTATCATGTAATATTTTCTTTTATAAATAAAAAAATGAAAAAAATAAGTCATATTGCCTTAAAAAGAAAGGCCCTAAGTAACATTTTATTATATTCCCAAAATATCTAATCACTTAACTATTGCTTGTATTGGAGTATTGTGTTAAGATTATTAAGCTAGATACATCTGTCCTCTGTACCTTGTTGTATAAGCTGACCAGGTTCATTGAACTATCTACAAGATGTACTAGTGTGCACTACTTGTAATATGATAAAATTATTTAGTAAACTTTCTTATTTTTTTGAGATATATTTTAGAGCATGAATTGTATTATGCACACAATATTAATTGCTTAAAATATAGTAATAAAGTTGTTAATCCTTGAAATTAATAAATAGCATTTTGTACACTACTTAGGTACTTGAGAAAATTTTTAGTAAATTCTCTCATATTTTTGGTATTTTAGAGCATAAAATTTATGCTTATGGGCATTATTTTAATTGCTTAAAATATCCAAAATGGACTTTTGAACAACATATTAGATCACTGAAAATCCTTGGAGAACAAATTCCTCAAAAGTTTTGTATTTCTTAGAATTTAGTTGCTCATAGTTAATTTGTTTAAGTAGATCAATTTATTTTGCTAAATTGATTCAAATTATTTTTTGGGCTCCAATAAAATTCTGGAAACTTTTATTTATAATAAAAAAATTAGTTTTTCAATTATTTAAATATTTTCCGTGAGGTTTTAAAATTATTGTGTTTAATTTAAAAGTACTATTTAATTAGTTTTAAATATTTGTGAGTTTTGGAAGGGCAAATTTAATGATTAGTTTATTATTTTTGCATTAGAGGCTCGAATCATTGCACGTTTATTTGATGTTGCTTGTGATTGGATTACCATAAGACCTCTTTCCATCTTCCTTAAATGGAGAGATGGATGAGTCCATTCATTCTTGTAATAAAGACCGCATGAGTGCTTGTCGTGTGTAATTAATTAATTAATCTGGATTGAATGAGTGGGCAACATAATTGACAGTTTATTTTGAGCTTATATTGTCACGATGTACGTTCTAAGGTTGTTTTTGTACATATGTGAAAAATAAAAAAATCCCTATTTTTTATGGCTTTAAATGTAAAGTGAGGATGAATGTTTCAATTTTATGTTTTGAAAAAGCCTATTTGTAAAGGGATGAATTTTTTTTTCACAATATATACATTAATTACTTTAGCGTGAGCTCTAGATTGTCAATTTGGGTCCATGTAGGACCCATGTTCATTCATGTATGTATGGCACAATCATATTATTATTGTGAATGATGGTAGATAAGTTTAGTACTATTTGTGCATGTTTTTTTAGAAAAATCAATTATAAATTTTTTTCTTGAGTTACAAGAGTAAAGTGATGACTACGAGCTTAGCGAATTTTCAATCTTGAAATTGTGATAATGGAAGATATTTTGTTAACTGGATTTTAAAACAAACATTTATAGAAAAATTGTGCATCATAGAATGTAGAAATTGGCACCAAAAAGTAACATACACGTTTGAATGAGAAAAGGACTTTTGGAGAACTTATCTCAATCCATGATCCAATCAATTGATCCCAAATTAGACCTAGGGCCCAATATTGCCAAAGACCTTAAGGGCCTGTAGAATTTAATTCTAGCAAGACCAAAACACGTGCCTTATTTTGATAACCAGCATGGACGATGATCTAATTTGGGTATATAAGAACTACTCAATGAACTATGCATATGGAATTAGCTCGAATTTGTTTTAGAGCACATTTACTACTAGATTGAAGAATTTGGTACTGAAGTTCGAAGTGAACTGGAAAATCCCAAACACTTGATGACTGAGAATCTAAGATTGAAATTTGGTATAATTCAAGATCTATTAGGGACTACCTGTACTGGCGAACATTAGGTTCAGTCTGTGATATGTTTTCAGTCTGACTAATGGATACACATAAAATAGGTCATAACATAGAACGAGATAATTAAGATTTATTCTGATTATTCTCGGCATGTTTACCTGGCAGCATACCGCCATAAGGAATGTCGTACGCACGACCAATATTTCCATAAGTTGAAGAATGCGCAAGGCCAGTGGGCCTATGTGCATTAAGCAGGCTAAGAGGCAGGGTGGGACAAGTCATGTGTTGATTCTATGACTTGGCATGCTAAACTCAGACACGCAGAACAAGAAAAGGATGGCTCGATTAGCTCGTAGTGGCTTGTGAGTTCACTCGCTAAAGTTAACATGCCCATGTTAAGTCTTGCCTAGGTGGAAAAGCATGTCGAAAGCTTTTTCAAGTAAAGCTATAAGAGATAATCAACCTTTAGAGTTAGTTCACTCACACCATGGACTTATGTTTGTATAGGTATGTTATAGTAACTCCATTTTCCTCACCTTGTCATTTCACTGCTATAAAACACTAGATTACATCAAATGTTTTACAGTTGAGGTTGAGAATCAGATTCGAGAAGACTTTGGAGTCATCTCGTACGCCAATATTTCTCTAATTAGTTCAGAGGAACTATGTTAGTTTCTCTGGTTCGTTCAGAAGAATTATGTGAGGACAAAGGGGTACATATATAACTTTCTATTTCAGGAAATTCTGCAATAAAATGTTATTATAGAAGGGAGGAATATAATACTTCTAGATTAGTCTGGATCATTGAAGGCGCAAGCTAGCCTTCCAACTTGGAAGGATGCACTCTTAGCTGCTGCTCTCATACGCAAAATTGTGCCTTTACAGCCTATTACTATTATATATATATTAAATAATCAGGTGTTGGAAATAGCTTGTTTGAAAATGTTTTCGCAGTATTGACGTTGCTAAAAGAATCTTGACTGCTATAAGTTGGAGAAAATTGTAGACAACGTACCATTTTGAAGGGAGGGTGGGAGATATTGTGATTCTAAATCCAGTAGTTGCTGAAAATGGTACTAGTCAGTAGCCGAGTGGGAGTACACTGCTAGACACTAGTGGGAGTGTGCCAAATAGTGGGAGTGCACCACTAGTTACTCAAGATTCTTAGGTAGCACAATGCAGTTGACGAGGATGAGTTTCCTGTTGGCGTTTTGAAATCTGCAGGATGCATTTTCCTGTGCGCATTAGTAGATGATGCCATGACAACTTCTTATGTAGAAGCGCTTTGTTTATCTACTAAAGCTGAATGAATATTTTCTATGAAGGGTAATATGATCATTATGGACAAAGAATAAGGTCTATCTAGGAGTCAGTTTATATTCTGTTCGAGTGTAAGCCTATTGGAAACAAGCAGGTTTTTAGAGTAAAACTCAAGGTAGATGGTTCAATTGACAATGATAAGGGCGCACCTCATGGTGAGAGGTCAAACCAAGGAGTAGGTGTAGACCTTGAAGACAGAATCTCCTTAGTGGTGAGATTCTGCTTTCGTTCACCTTATCTTAGCGATTCTCACACATTTATTTTTAGAACCACTTTTAAATGGATGTTAAAATTGTTTTTCTCGATAGAGAGCCAAATGAAGAGATCTACATGGATTAACTTATTGGTTTTTCCGACCGATGGGAATGAGCCAAAGAGTGGCATCTCAATCAATCTATTTATGATCTCTAGCAATCGTTTAGGCAATGGCACTTGAGGTTTCATGATTTGATTGATCTCTTTCATTGAGATGATTAAATAACCAGTGTGTGTACATTAAGCAGTCCATAAAAGGTGTTCCAATTCTTATATTATATGACAACAATATCCTTTTTATTTAGATAAAAAGGGATGGATCATACCAACTATATGTTGGGAGTTAGGATTGTGGGAACCATTCATAGACCTATTTTGTTTGTCTTTAGAGACTTACATAATAGATTATTCTTGAACACTCTTGCATACAGTACTCAAAACTAATAGACGCCCCAGGTGAGAAGGGAATACCCTTGATCATAGTTCAATGTCCAGAGAACGATGAGGAAGTAAGAGTCCAAAGTGCCATAAGCATTTGTAATGGGATGCCTGACAAATTCTATGTTGTATTCTTGTTCAGATATTTTCTATACAGTTAGTTTAGTTAGTCGTTACAAGAGTAACCTTGATCCAGTTCATCGGAGAGCAGTGAAGAGCTTTCTGCGATATGGTCTCATGACTGTGGATCTCACCGTATGGATGATAGATTTTTGAAGTCACAAGGATGATGCAACGCTCATTGGTTTAGTAATTGAGACGAGCACATGCCCATGTCTATCTACGCATTCACATTGGTTGGTGAAGCGTTCGCTTATTGTAGCGAGAAGGAGACATGCATTACCTTATCCATAATGGAAGCTGAGTATGTGGCTTGTTCTGCAGCCATTAAGGAGGTTGTGTGGTTAACAAGGTTCTTACATAGTGTAAGCTTCTTGCCTCAGGGTGATGAAGCAGTGTTGGTCTATTGTGATAGCACGTTGGCTCTAGTTTATGCAAAGGACCATAAGTACCATGGGAAGTCCAAGCACATAGACATCCACCACTACATTCAAGATATGGTTGCACAAGGGGAGGTTGTTTTAAAATATCTCTACTGGCGATATGATGGCTGATTTTTTTACCAAGCCAATTTCCATAGATTCATTCTTGTCCCACATTAGTAGTATGGGACTCCATAGGTTCAGATGTACTTTAAAACATTATTCCTGACATTATTATTGCCAAATACTTATTATTATAATAAAATCAATAGTTTCCCAAATTCACTAGCTGTTAGTTGGATGAATGCACATTTTTTCTTTAAAGTGTCACCAGGCTTAAATCGACCTGCTCACACGAGTGATTCACCTTGGTGCCAAGATAGCCAACTATGAACATGTGTGTTCATAACCTCTTGGACGACGAGCAAGTTGAGACATTTATGTTCATGGCGTAAAGAGGGCGAGCTAGAACACCTATATCTGTGCGGTATAAGAACAATAAGCAAGATATAGACAGTATTACTTATATGTCGCCTTAGATAAGTTCTAAGATGAGACCGTATCTTATACTGAGTTGAACATAGAGATTACGCATGCCTCTATGTAGCCTGCCTTTTGTAGCCGAATGTGAGAGTTTGGATAGGCGCCAAGAGGTGCGAATGTGCTGGAAAACTCAAGTTAGACATTTTTGTAATGTCTAGACTAAGATTCGTATGGCGTTACTATTACCATATAGTGACACACCCATTTTTATGGAAGAATGCCATAGCATACATATCATACTATATGTGCTTATTAGCGATCATTTTGTGGAACAATGGATTAATCCCTATTTCATTGCTATGTGAGCCACGTAGTCTCCCTGTAATGGGTTTCTACACCATTTTGCCTTATGACCTGCGACTGTGTCATGAAGAGGACATTTGATGATGCTACTTTAGCATACCTCCCAAGGGCGAAGTGGTAAATTTCATTCTATGGGGTATCTCTAGGAAAGTGGTCAAGTTAGTTGAATTGACATTAGTTGGCAGGGAAGCCTAATTCGATAACACACCATGTTTTGTGACTCATTAGCTGACCAGCAATGATCGTGTATGTACTGATTGTCATGGGCACATTAAATATTTGGGTGTAGCATTGCTATTCGAGGGATTAAGAGTGCTAGATTAGGTGTGATTGAATAGGTCTGAGTAAATACGCGAGAAGCTTCTGAGTGATCCATGTTGCTAGTTTAGTGATTGACTTAGCATCTCAGCTCCAGTTGATGTACATTCTTTTTGTGAGGTCGCACGTTCTATTTCCCGTATGAAGAGATGATGAAAGTTGAAATCTGAGAGATTTTATTTTACACGAACCCCTATGTGGATGAGTGGGTGATGTAGGAAATATAGTGGGTCTAGACACCCACATAATGGACCCGGGGTCCAATGGGATTTAGTTGCTCACCAACCGAGCCCATAGGAAATCCTAGTCTAACCCTAATAGGGGAGAGGTGGTGTATGTATATATATGTTCTATATACACACAAAAGTAAGTAGCCCAAAAACTCTCTCTCTCCCTCTCCCTCTCGGCAATCTCTCTCTCTCTAGATTTCATTCTCTCTCTCTAATCTAATCACAATGGAGGCTTGGGATTTAGTACTTGAACTCAAGGGGCCTCTCTAGTAGTTGTCCTCGTGACCATAGCGAAGTACAAGGACGTACACGGAAGCATCAAAGTGCAGCAGATCGTGGGTGAAATTGCCAGGCTCGTAACAACGCCGTAGACGATTCGAATTGGGTATTCCGCTCAAGGTATACCTTGAACCCGACCCTATGCTTGTGTGCATATAATTTCCAATAGTATGAAAATATGAAATTATTCATGGTTGAATTACAATTGGTTCTCCTATGTATTTCTCAAAGCAAGATGACAAGAACGGTATAAAATAAGGAAAATTGTCATACACATTAAAACTTTTTTCTTGAGAAGAACACATTTGTGAATTGTGATAAATCCTTTCTTTTATTTCTTATCATTCTATTTTACTCCCATTTTTATGATAATTGTGAAACGGAAAAAGGCTTTGAGCATTTTCATGGATTAACCAAATTTTTGCTAAAAGTTAGATTGTTCAACTTAACTTGGAATTCTACAACCCATACACAAAACTAAAACCAACATGTAAAAGATGAAATTGTATTATAAAATATTGAAAGGTAAAAGGCAAGAAAGAAACTTACCAAGGATGATGAGAAGAACATACATAATGGCCACTGCGAGAGAAGAGCTCTTCATATTTGAGATTTGATGTAGTTTCAAAGAAGCAAATATGTAGTTGTTATATACATACACAGATTGTTTTGTTATATACATACACAGATTGTTCTTTTTGGTCAAATATGTTGACAGATTACATGAATATTATACATCCCTCTGACTTCCAAATCAACATATAAGGAAGATAGATTACCTATATTTTTTGGTATTTTGATAAAAGTAATGTTATGCTTCTCAAATTTGAATCCTAAATATGGTTTCCAAATATTTGAACATTTCTGCCACATGCTATGTAGTGGTTGGTGGTGCCACATACTACCACTGCACTGACAAAATATTTGGGAACCAAATTTAATGGGTTAAGAAAAGGGTATTTGTTTTACCAAAACAAGTGCAAAAGATCTAATGGATTAAGAGAAATATGCATGAACTTTACGTGGGTTATGATTGGGTTTAAGGACCTTTGACTGAAGCCCCAAAATTCTAAATGGTTTTCAAAATTACAATATGTTGAGATTTAAATTCTTGTATGTTGGCACTAAATTGGGATGTATGATATTACCAAAATCACTAGGATGTATCGTGAAAGATCCCCACTTTTTCTAGAAGAAGAGAGAAAAAATAATGTCATTGTGTTTAAACTCTGCAAACTTGAGACTCATTACTTATGCTCTCATATTTAGGAGTGTATACGAGCCACACCAAGCCGAGAGACAAGTATATTATTGCACATGGTCGCGAGGGCTTGTTGAGTTGCTCGGCTCGTTCACGGCCCTATTTGTAACACCCTGAAAACTAAAGCCACGAAGGCAAGGTCCAAGAGTCAAATACAAGGTAAAGGTCTCACGTGACCAATCAAATAGAGCGGAAGCAACAAGGAATCCTACGTGGATTTTGAATAGGATGAAAGTGGTCAACGGACCAAAGGGGTTTAAAAAAATCAAACCAAGTCGCCAAAATGAGCAATGCTCGCTCGAGCACGACAAGTAGTTTTTAAAAGAACACAAGTATGATTTTCTAAGTGTTCAAATCAAGAATGTCTCTTTACAAAAATGGCAACTCGAGGCCGCAATATAACAATTTTCCAAAAAAAGACCCCAAGTCCATTACACGTAATTTATGAAAGGGCTAAACAAATGCCCGAAAGACTAATTAGTGAAATAAAATATTTTATCGTTTCAATCTATCAAAAGAAGGAAATATAAATGATTACAATTGATTGAAAGAAAGAACAAATGTAAATTCTAGCTTACGAAGTAGACCACCTCATGATCACGTTCTTTAGCTCCATAATTCGGTAACGGAACCTGCAAAGACTGTGTCGGGTGAGCTAATACATATATATAGATCTCTATATACATATATTCTACAAGTGCCCACTGCTACCAATCTAGGATCCCGCTCGGACCTGTCAGTACACCTTTAACACCACAATATAATTTATAGCTATTAACCAAAGTGTAGCATCACAAACCATAATAAAAATCACTTACTATCCACTTTAAACAAGAAAATGTAAACATAAATGCTAACCCAAAAATCGGACCAAAGCCAACAACAACGCATAGTTTAACCATTACAAGAACGCTTAATCAATATCCCTTTCACACTCTTCAGTATATCGATCATAAATCTTGACTCATACATCCAAATGATACACCGTTTCTGGATACAGGAAGAGGACCTAAAGGGCTATAACTTTCTAGTTCGAACTATTTAAAGAGAACAAGTTATTCCAAGTCATAACTGTACCTCAAGTTTGACCATCAACACAGAATTATAACAGTTTTCAGACATATATTGTCTTAATAAAATAGACTTTTCTCTACACTCGGAACTTCAAACCATGCATCGTTTGCGGCTATAGTAAAATAACTCAAAGAGCTAAAATATTGAAGTTCGGACCATAATCTCAAACGGTTAGTATCTGGGGTGAAAATAACTTGGAAGTCAGATCAAAGCCTAAATAACAATGCATAGAATTATCCACTAATAATAATGTTTAATCAATATCTTTGTTAAATAAATTTTTCCGGGACACTTAGCATCGCTGCACCATATAAACCCCTTCAAATTTTAAAACTCGCTCTAATGGTTCAATACCTACCCTAGGTGATCCACACGATTTATAATTAGTCTTTTATTCCACATAGGGGCTTTTGCCCAACTAAATTCTTAACTCAAATTCATAGCTCCAAGGCTATTCAACATTATGTAAAAAGATATATATATATATATAGACACATATATATACACACACATGCGCGTACACATACGCACAAGAATCAGAAGAGTGGCACAACTATACTCAAGCAACTTATATCATCATCTAAGCAACCAACCAAGCAAAGATACTAAACTACCAAGTAATGTAAATTTACACTCAAATTACACTACCAAACGATCCTTTGTAGAAATACTACATAAAAAATCCTAATCACAAACCAACCAATTTAAGATCCAAATGATCTTAAATAGTCAAATCCTTAAAAAATCACACTTATATCACAAAATAACCACTCATGGTATGCCATAACTAACCTCATAAATACAAGTATATCTATTTTTCATTTTTCTAAATCACAAAAAGGAAATTAACCATTTCAACAACTATATCACATTCTTGATTTGATAGAATCTCTATAAGGCATAAATTTAGACAATAATCCAAGCTAAGGGTACTAGAAAGGAAGTAAACCCCACCTTAGTGGATTTGGCGAAATCACACTACCCAAAATAACTCCAAATAAAACTCCAAGAATGCCATTAGAGAGCCCTCACCGAGATCCATAAGCTTCCCTTGGTGTCCTTGAAAAAGAAGCATCCAAACAAGCCCTATGGAGAGAGAAGAGAAATCCTGAGATTGTCATGGATGCCAAAATAAATGGAAACCAAGCGTAGCCCTTGCCAAGGTGATCATTTTCGCTCCTAAGGGTTTACTCCGAAAATGGCTTGAAGGTCCTCAAAATGAAGCTTAAAGTTTGAAGCTTCTATGGGGATTTTTATCTTCCCTTATTGAGAGAGAAAGAGAGATAGAGGGAGAAGGAGACAAGAAAAAAATGAAAGAGAGAGAGAGAGAGAGAGGGAGAGAGAGAGAGAGAGAGAGAGAGAGAGAAACGTGAGGGATAAAAAGGGGGTGGTGTTGGGTGATGGTTTGGGTCCCACCCCTACTCATTTCTCTAGGGTGTGTTTATGTGTGAATGCACACAAACCACCCATATATACACATATATGTATCCAACTATTACCCTAAATGAACCCAATTTGGTCAAATTAAACTCTCTTAAATTTACCTACATGTATTTATTCCACGGGAAATTTTTTGGAAAATAATTACTTTGAAAACAAGGTCTTAAAATATATGGAGGAGTACTCATTTAAACCTTGATATTGCATAGGGGTCTTATGCTTTTAATCTATGCATTCTGATGAGAGCTGGATCAAGCACAGAAAGTTCGATTGAGCGAACTCTGGGCAGAGAATTGACTCTGCAGAAGTTGGATTGAGCAGAGAAAAGTTTGATTGAGCGAACTCTGGGCAGAGAGTTCACTCTACAAAGTTGGATTGAGCAAAGAAAAGTTCGATTGAGCGAACTCTGGACAGAGAGTTCACTCTACAATGATGGATTAAGCACAAAGAATTCGATTGAACGAACTCTGTACAATATTCAAAAGGAATTTCTAACCAGAACAATATCGACGACAAGCCAACGGGGAGAAGTTTAATAAGAAGAAATTTAAAAAATCTGGCTAGGATTGACAGGGTAGGTCCCACCCCCAACAAATATTGTGAACTATCATGTGTAATAAATAAATCCAAAATTTATGGGTTACTACATTCTATCCCCCTTAAAAGAATTTCGTCCTGAAATTCAGTCACCTAACCCGACATAATTCATCGCATCGTCATAACTACCGTTATTCGTTATTTTCTCGGTCTTTCACTGAAAGTTACAGATATCACTCGACCAATTAGCAACCCTATTTGCTTCACCTGTTTTACCTGTGATGTAAGATGGAACTTACTTGAACACCTATGAATCATGTAAATTACGCAAGTAAACAATGATAGCGGATGTCCAAGTAATACTTTATTGCTACATCACTACTCAACAAAACCTGTATCAGCCCTCAAGCTGGATAAACATGTCATCCCTGAAATTGCAACACATTAGTCCTTTTCATCTTTCGAAAACATCTTTGAAAATACATTGATCGCTTTTGTCTTTCGAAAACACATTGATCGTTTTTTTTTTTTTTGAAAACCCATTTTCTCCCGTAAGTGTTAGATCCCATACACCCTCCTCCCATACGAGAAGGAAATAGATTCTCATGGCTCAAGGGAAGGCATGGCTCAAGTCCACACACTCCGATTTTCCAAAATCAATAACCTCCCCTCCGATAGTGTGGGATCCAATACACCCTATTCCCATACAGGAGTCTAGTCTCCCACGGCTCAAGAGAAGGCACGGCTCAAGTCCACACACTCTGGTAGTGGGTTGCAATGCAATGGGTGTAATAATGAGATGCAATGCAATGCAATGAGTATGATGCAATGATATGCAGTTCACTGTAAATCATAAACATTCCAAAAGAAAATGTCCTTCTCACACATCCTAATCGATCATAGGTTTTTCTCAATAATTCCAATACACAATCTGGTAATACCATCGCATTCAAGAAGTATAATGCCTCACACCAAATGTCATATGTACATGATGTGACGCCAATGTTTTGTTTCCCGGGCTATATTTACTGAAGGATTCAGATCCCTAATCACACAGCATATGTCCTGTTTATCGGGCTTATAACCGAAGGAATCAGGTACCAAATCACACAGAACATGCATATGCAATGCACGTAATGTAGTGCAATGTATGCGATGTAGTGATGACATGTAGTTGACAGTAATTATTATTTTCACAAATCCCAAGGCGTCATATGTGCACTTCCAAGGATACAACAAAGCATATTATATCGAATGCTTATATCCCAAGTACTGATAAGTAAAACTTCCAAGTAATAGCATTTTATCAAAGACCTAACCAACACCAAGTACTCGTTCCTTTAGAGTCTGCATGTGCACTATATCGTGCAACACCTAAACATGCTATCTCAACAACATAAACGGAAATAGCAAGTAACGTAAATTTTATAAACACAACAGAGGTCCTTAAGCATACAGCTCGGTGTGAAGCACTGATCGACACCTAACCACCAACCTTGCCAGGCATAGTACGTCGAGTGAATAATCCAAACAAGCAAACCCTCATATATATACTTTTAAACCTTCCACGGTACGATCAATAGTTAAATCTCATCAGACATCCACACCAAGACATAATGCAAAAGATTCATAGATGGAAAACACATAGCACTTGAACATGTAAACATTTATATGTAAGCACTTAACATAAATAGTATATCAAACATGTAAGCTCTTTAACATGTAAGCAAGTAAGTCCTAAAGGCACTCAACACATACGCATGCCAACACGACATTACAACCGCCTCAACATGTGCAACTTAAACGAGGAATGCAATAAAGAGTAGGCACGGAGTAAACACAAACAGAAATGCGATAAACCCAAATGGAAACACCCATAGCCCCTATGTATTCGAACCCGGTTAGCTTTGATACCATTCTGTAACACCCCAAAAACTAAAGCCACGAGGGCAAGGTCCAAGAGCCAAATGCAAGGTAAAGGTCTCACGTGGCCCAATCAAATAGAGCGGAAGCAACAAGGAATCCTACGTGGATTTTGAATAGGATAAAAGTGGTAAACATACCAAAGGGGTTTTAAAAAAAATCAAACCAAGTCGCAAAAATGAGCAATGCTCGCTCGAGCACGACAAGTAGTTTTAAAAGAACACAAGTACGATTTCCTAAGTGTTCAAATCAAAACCCAAGTTATATCCATTTACATCAAGAATGTCTCTTTACAAAAATGGCAACTCAAGGCCGCAATATAACAATTTTCCAAAACAAAAGACCCCAATTCCATTACACGTAATTTATGAAAGGGCTAAACAAATGCCCGAAAGACTAATTAGTCAAATTAAACATTTTATCATTTCAATCTATCAAAAGAAGGAAATATAAATGATTACAATTGATTGAAAGAAAGAACAAATGTAAATTCTAGCTTTCGAAGTAGACAACCTCATGATCACGTTATTTAGGCTCCATAATCCGGTAACGAAACCTACAAAGACTGTGTGGGGTTTAATACATGTATATAGATCTCTATATACATATATTCTACAAGTGCCCACTACTAACAATCTAGGATCCCGCTCGGACTTGTCAGTACACATTTAACACCACAATATAATTTAGAGCTATTAACCAAAGTGTAGCATCACAAACCGTAATAAAAATCACTTACTATCCGCATTAAACAAGAAAATGTAAACATAAATACTAACCCAAAAATCTGACCAAAGCCAACAACAACGCATAGTTTAACCATTAAAAGAATGATTAATCAATATCCCTTTCACACTCTTTAGTATATCGATCATAAATCTTGACTCATACATCCAAATGATACACCGTTTTCGAATACAGGAAGAAGACCTAAAGGGCTATAACTTTCTAGTTTGAACTATTTAAAGAGAACCAGTTATTCCAAGTCATAACTGTACCTCAAGTTTGACCATCAACATAGATTTATAACAGTTTTCAGACAGATATTTTCTTAGTAATATAGACTTTTCTCTACACTTGGAACTTCAAACCATGCATCGTTTGCGGCTATAGTAAGATAACTCAAAGAGCTAAAATATTGAAGTTCGGACCATAATCTTAAATGGGGAGTATCTGGGGTAAAAATAACTTGGAAGTCAAACCAAAGCCTAAATAACAATGCATAGAATTATCCACTAATAATAATGTTTAATCAATATCTTTGTTAATTAAGATTTTCCGGGCCACCTAGCATCGCTGCACCATATAACCCCCTTCAAATTTTAAAACTCGCTCTAACGGTTCAATACCTACCCTAGGGGATCCACACAATTTATAATTAGTCTTTTATTCCACATAGGGGCTTTTGCCCAACTAAATTCTTAACTCAAATCCATAGCTCCAAGGCTATTTAACACTATGTAAAAATATATATATATATAGACACACACACATATATATACACACACATGCATGTACACATACGCACAAGAATCAGAAGAGTGGCACAACTATACTCAAGCAACTTATATCATCATCTAAGCAGCCAACCAAGCAAAGATACTAAACTACCAAGTAATGTAAATTTACACTCAAATTACACTACCAAACAATCCTCTGTAGAAATACTACATAAAAATTCCTAATCACAAACCAACCAATTTAAGATTCAAATGATCTTTAACAGTCAAATCCTCCAAAAATCACACTTAGATCATATCACAAAATAACCACTCATGGTATGCCATAACTAACCTCATAAATACAAGTATATCTATTTTTCATTTTGCTAAATCATAAAAAGGAAATTAACCATTTCAACAAGTATATCACATTCTTGATTTGATAGAATCTCTATAAGGCATAAATTTAGACAATAATCCAAGCGAAGGGTACTAGAAAGGAAGTAAACCCCACCTTAGTGGATTTGGAAAAATCACACTACCCAAAATAACTCCAAATAAAACTCTAAGAACGCCATTAAAGAGCCCTCACCGAGATCCATAAGCTTCCCTTAGTGTCCTTGAAAAAGAAGCATCCAAACAAGCCCTATGGAGAGAGAAGAGAAATCCCGAGATGTTCATGGATGCCAAAATAAATGGTACCCAAGTGTAGCCCTTGCCAAGGTGATCATTTTTGCTCTTAAGGGTATGCTCCAAAAATGGCTCGAAGGTCCTCAAAATGAAGCTTAAAGTTTGAAGCTTCCATGGGGATTTTTATCTTCCCTTATTGAGAGAGAAAGAGAGATAGAGGGAGAAGGAGAAAAGAAAAAAATGAAAGAGAGAGAGAGAGAGAGAGAGAGAGAGAGAGAGAGAGAGAGAAAGAGAAACGTGAGGGATAAAAGGGGGGGGGGGGGGTGGGGTGTTGGGTGATGGTTTGGGTCCCACCCCTACTCATTTTTCTAGGGTGTGTTTATGTGTGAATGCACACAAACCACCCATATATACACATATATGTATCCAACCATTACCTTAAATGAACCCAATTTGGTCAAATTAAACTCTCTTAAATTTACCTACATGTATTTATTCCACGGTTGGAAAATAATTACTTTGAAAACAAGGTCTTAAAATATATGGAGGAGTACTCATTTAAACCTTGATATCGCATAAGGGTCTTATGCTTTTAATCTATGCATTCTGATGAGAGTTGGATCAAGCACAAAAAGTTCGATTGAGCGAACTCTGGGCAGAGAATTCACTCTGCAGAAGTTGAATTGAGCAGAGAAAAGTTCGATTGAGCGAACTCTGGGTAGAGAGTTCATTCTACAAAGTTGGATTGAGCAAAGAAAAGTTCGATTAAGCAAACTCTGGACAGAGAGTTCACTCTACAAAGTTTCATTAAGCACAAAGAATTCGATTGAGCGAACTCTGTACAATATTCAAAAGGAATTTCTAACGAGAACAATATTGACGACAAGCCAACAGGGAAAAGTTTAATAAGAAGAAATTCAACAAATCTGGCTAGGATTGACAGGGTAGGTCCCACCCCCAACAAATATTGTGAACTATCATGTATAATAAATAAATCCAAAATTTATGGGCTACTACACTATTCATTTTCATACATAAGGGAAATTTTGTTTGGTGCTGACATGGAATGGTGAAGAACATTTTGTTATATGTTTACTGTCAAGATAAATTACATTCACCACTAGTGGACAGTATCTCATTAATAGAATCTCCTTCGGATATTAAAGTTGTTCAAGCTAAAAAGGGATAGAATTTTCCATCAGACTAAGGGTGCGTTTGATAAAACTGAAAATTAAATGCTGAAAATTAAGTGCTGAATTTTAAGTACTGAAAATTTTAAGTGATTGAATTTGTAATATTGAAAATAGTACTTCAACTACTGAAATAGAATGCATTTAGTGATTATTTTCAGTAGAAATTTTTCACTTAAAGTTTTCAGTGGTTTTTTGGCTGCTTTTTCAATTAAGTGATATGTTATCAAACGCACTGAAAAAGAATAACTGCTGAATCTTTTCATTTTCAGCACTTAATTGGGTTGTCAAACATACCCAAGGCTTAGTTTGGCCCCCATGTGGCTTTTTAAAAGTGGCTTATGAAATTTATTATTGAGTTGTTTGATAATTTTGTACAAGTGACACATTACTCTTCAAAAAAAAACATCATGAAATAAAAAAGCAACATTGAGCTTTTAAAAGCTCCATTCTAAAGCTTTTTAAAGCCCCTAAAAAAAAGCACTAAGTTCAATTTTTGCAAAGCTCAAAAATTAGTTACCAAATGATTCAATGCGAATTTGTGTTTTAAAAAAGAAGAAGCAACAAAATGGGGCCAAACTAAGCCTAAGCCGATGAGGACCACACGTCTCCCAACGATGATTCTTACAAGTTTTGCTGAAATTCATAGAAAAGTATGTTTTTGGAATGATCAAGACAACCCCGCATTAGGCTGCTCTTTGTATTTAATTATTTACTAGCTATGTGCCCATGCAATGCACGGGGTAGTTATGAGAAAAAAAATTTATGATGTACTTATAAAGTAATAGGAATAATTTGTTAAAAAATATCTAAAAGAAAAAGAAAATATTACTTATTTTGTTGACATATGTAAATGATAAGTAATTGAGATGAACACTATATAAAAAAAATTAAAAAATTAAAAAAAGCTCTCTCTTTTGTACGTTCTTTCACATAATTCTTAAATTTATATAAAATTTCCCTTTTAGCATCAATTTTCAACTTTGAGAATTATATATAGAGAAAGATGGAGTGAAATATAGTATACATGCCCCCACACTCAAACCGACACCACAAGGCACCTAGCTCTGACCATTTAAATGAGGAAATTCTCCATCCCTCCCAACCTCCCAACCTTGATATGTTCCAAAATTATGTTTCATGTTTGGAGGATGTAATTCTAAAATGTACCAAAATGTGGTATTGTTTAATTATTAAAAAAAATAATTATGGTTTAATTAGTTAAATTTTGTTGTTGAACACTTTGAAACCAAACAAACTTTGAAACTATTTGTCATGAGGCGGTGAAGAAGCTAGGCAGTGACTTAGTATTTTGCCAATGTTTTCCTTGAGGCCATTTATTTATGTACCTGTTAAATTGTTGTACAAATATAAAAGCTTATGTAGGTGTTCTACAAAAATGAAGTACAGTTTTTATAATTATGGTCCATTTGATAAAACTGAAAATAAAATGCTAATTTTTAAATACTTAAAATTTTAAGTGATCGAATTTGAAATACCTAAAATGGAATTTTAAGTACTGAAATAGACAACACTTAGTAGAATTTTCACTTAAAATTTTTAGTGGGTTTTTGGCTACTTTTTCAATTAAGTGTTACATTATCAAACACATTGAAAGCAAATAAGTGCTAAAAGTTTTCATTTCACCACATAATTGGGTTATCAAACACACCCTTAACCTTTCTTTTTGTGCTAGTCTGTGAAGATTTATTTTGTATGGTTAAATGCTATAGCTTGAAATTTTTATTAAGGGTAAAAGTGCCTTTAAATGATTATGTGCGAGGCGTTGATTTTCTTTTGGGGTAGTACTTAAGATTTTATTAACTTGTGCCATTATATTTATTTATTTATTTATTTATCTATCTATTTTCTTTTCTTAACTTGTTTTATTATATTTTATTATTACTATTTATATATATGTATATTTTATTTTATTAACTTAATGTTAAAGTGGGTACATGTTTTAAATTGAGTTTGTAGAAGTAGACCACACACATACACACATGCATTACACCTCTACACATTAAAAACAAAACAAAAGACCCAAAAAAAAAAAAAATGTGGGCCCCACCCCAATTAAAGAGCCGGCCACTCCTCTCTCTCTCTCTCCTCACTTTCATTTCTTTTTTCTTTCCTTTCTCTCTCTCTTCTTGTTAAATTGGACCATCCAACCCAAAACCAATTGGAAATGGGTGGAGTGGCCCCTTGAACTTATATAATGAGTAGCAAGGTTATAAGTCTCCGATGTGGGACAAACAATCTCAACACGCCCCCGCACGTGTGGCATGACTAAGAGCCAAACACGTGGATTACTGAGATAGGGTGACGTGGAGCACACGTGGACAAATTGGGCCCAACAATAACCTGCTTTGATACCATGTTAAATTGGAGCATCCAACCCAAAACCAATTGGCAATGGGTAGAGTGGCCCCTTGAACTTATATATTGAGTAGCAAGGTTATAAGTCTCTGATGTGGGACAAACAATCTCAACACTTCTTCTTCATCTTCTTCTATATCTATTTGGGTACATATCAAACCTCCGTAGTCTTCTTCTTCAAGCTTCAAATAAACCACCAAGAAGTCATTTTCGTGAGTTTTTCCATTTCACAAAATAGTCTTAGAATTTCATAAGCTTTCTAGTGGTACCAACGAAATTCATTTTGGTGGCCATTACCATAGTTTTTCCAAATTTCATAGTGCTCCAAAAATTCCTCCTCTTTAACCATGGGATTCCATTGATGGAGTAGTATATGCAGTGGATTCTTGGGTCTCCTAGGACCTCCCTTTTCACCTTCTTGAAGTCCTTTGGAACTCCTAAGATTTTCTTGGGAATTTTGGGCTCTTCCATTTATTTTGGAAAAAAATCTTCATTAAGGTAGAAATACATTGTTTCAATTCCATATGTTATACTTGTCTAAATTGCTTTGAGTTCTTTTATATGTGTTAGGAGAGAACTTAGACACGTGTGCTAGGTTTTTCCCCAAATTTGATAAATTAGGGCTTTATGTCTCTTTATTAGTTATATGTCCAAATTAAATTACTTACATGTTATGTAGTGTCAAATGTAATTAGAATGATGTTTGAAGAATAATTTAGACACATGCACTAGATTTTTTCCAACGTTGTAATGTTAGGTACTTTTGCCTAAACATGATTTATATGCCTTAGTTGTGCAAGTTGTGATTTTTGTGTGTTATATGTGATTAGAATGATGTTAAGATAATAATTTGGACACATGCACTAGTTTTTTCCCAAAGTTGTAAATTTAGAGTTGTATGCCAAATTGTGAATTATATGCTTGGGTTGTACTAAATTGGATTATGTGATGCTAGATGTGCCTAGGATGCTCCCTTTATGTGAAAAAGCATGCTAGGACGTTAGTTTAGAAATTCTCGTAGGAATGTCAAGTTATGAAATTTAACTACATTCTTGAGACCCTTGATATCATGTCTAATGGACTAAAATTATTGCTTAATTTATTGTAGTGGGTCATCCTTAATGTCATTGTTAACAGCATATGCATTGAGGCCTAATCGGTAAGCATTATATTATCACGACATAAACGTTTTGTTTTGAAAAAAGATAAACCACATGCGAGGGAATTTTATTTAAGAAATCCGGACATAGGCTGTGATGTGAGACAGGGAGAATGACCCTTAGAAACATTTAAACTCCAATTACATTCGATTGACTCCTGGAAGTTGGTATGCTACACTCCATGCGTGGGTGGCTCATGGTCCGGTAATGAGAGAGGTGTGCACATATCACGCATAGCCTTGCGGTTTTAATCATTTCATTACAGCCGTGGTGGCGATCCATTGCACCTCATTTCATTTTAGTCATGGATAGCATATAGACTTGTTATAATGTTTTCTACGAGCCGTCGTTCTCATAAAAATGACAAAACATTTTTCAGGTGAGCTTGATAAGGGCAAAGGGTATATGTGACCCGATGCGTAGGCCTTGACATCTTTTGTTCTATTTTGAAGACATGCGCTTAGCTATGTAAAAGGATAGCACTCATGTAAATTTAGCCTTTTGGGAAGTTTGTAATAGTTTAGTGCACTAAAGGAAACTTCTTGTATTAATTTTATTACAAAACTTCTAAAGCTTGGACTTCAATAATTTTGTCATTGGGAAGCCTTGTTGTAAATTTGATGGACAAGTGTTAGTCCTTACTTTTCATACTTGTTCAACTTATTTATGTTATGTAATTATGTTTCCGGGACCGTAGCATTTCTTCTAAAGTTTTATGCTTGTGAGTTAATTTGAATCCTTGCCGGATTCGGTTGTGTTTTGTTTGTCCTTGCCGGACTCATTGTTCTTTTATTTTGAATTCTTGCCGTATTTGGATATGTTTGTTTTGTCCTTGCCGGACTTGTCGCATTTTAATTAAATCCTTGCCGGATTAGTTCATTTTGCTTCCAAAAAGAAATGCTTTCAATATCTCTCTCCCAATCTCTCCTTCTCTCATTCTTTCTCTCTTTATCCCATTCACTTCTCGTTTTTAATAAATTTCAAGTACATAAAGTTCCGTTTGGTTTAGACTTATGTTCTATGTTATTTAAGACTTGTTTAGTCATATATTGGTGTTTAAACTTGAGGATTTAGCATCGTTGGGAATATTTCAAAAAGCTGTCAAAATGCTGTCAAAAGAAAAACTGCTACTGTTATTTTAGTTTTCTGCCGAAACAGTGAGGAATTGGAAAAAAATGCTATTTGACAAAAGTTGCGCAGAATCAAATTTTACGTGGATCAAAGCAGACAGAATATGAAAATTTTAAAGACACTGTTACTTACAGATGTTTTAAAATTCAGCAACTATCTAAAAATGGTCTATTATCAAATTTACTATATTTTTCTTTCTCTCCTTGAACTAGTGCTTGTCCGGTTAGTTTTTTAATTAAATTTTCAAAATGCTTTTATCTTTGTTGGACTCATTAACATGTAAGCCCATTTTGGCTTATATGTTAGTAAGTCATACTTGTAGGAATCCCCATGGGATCCCAATGTCGCTTTCCGCATTTGTGATTGAGTTTTATTTCTTTCCTCTCTATTTCTTTCCTCTTCCCTCGCGCTTCGGTTTTTGGGGCGTGACAGTTTGGTATCAAAGCTAATCGTTTGAATACCTAGGGGCTATGGGAGCTTAATTTGGGTTTACTTACAAATGGTTATTTTTACTACATGTCTAATTTTCTATTTGTGCTTCCATTGTTTCCTTTAAAGATTACATTGAGTATTGAATTGCCTAGTGATCATGCTATTATGTTGAATGCCTTCGGGACTATATGATTACATGTTAAATTTTTTTTTTATATTCTATGTGTTTACATTGGTCATGATAATGTGATCTCGATCCGATAAATGGTTGAATTAGAGGTATAGTAGAATGTTAATAATCTAATCCCTTGTTACCTCGTAGTTGTTTTCTACCTAACTATGCCGCCGCGTGTTAGAGGTCGTGCTAGAGGCCGACCTCCTAGCCGTGTTAGAGGTCGTGCTAGGGGCCGAGGTGGAGCCACAGGCCGAGGAGCCCAGTCTTCCTCATCCTGTTCTGCTCCAGCTTCTATTTCTGAACCTGCTCCAGCTCCTATTCCTGAACCTGCTCTAGGAGTTCCCGATGGAGCTCAGTTCTTTAGTGAGATGGCTGCTGCCATGAGAGATTTCACCCAAGCTGCCCAAGCAGCAAGGAATGATATACCACCACCACCGGTAGCTCCTGCCAGCGTGGCTCCTGTAGTGCCTGTTGTTCAGGTAGAGCCGAGGACACAATCGGCTATGAGAGAATTTGGTAAAAAGAATCCTCCAGTTTTCTCGAGAAAAATGGACCCTGTTCAAGCTGCCCAAGCAGCAAGGAATGATATACCACCACCACCGGTAGCTCCTGCCAGCGTGGCTCCTGTAGTGCCTGTTGTTCAGGTAGAGCCGAGGACACAATCGGCTATGAGAGAATTTGGTAAAAAGAATCCTCCAGTTTTCTCGGGAAAAATGGACCCTGTTCAAGCGGAGCTTTGGCTAAAGAGGATTACCCGGATCTTTGAACATCTCGGTATTGTCGAAGATAATATCCGCATAGATGCCGTTACATTTCAATTGGCGGGTCGAGCCCAAATCTGGTGGGAACTTGTTCTTACTACGCAAACTTTGGAGGGTATGTCTTGGAACACTTTTACACAGTTATTCCTGGATAAGTATTTTCCCTCAGTTGCTCGTAATGCTAGGAGAATTGAATTTCTAAACCTTCATCAGGGTGAGATGTCTGTTACCGATTATGAGGCTCGTTTTGCACCCGATATCACCGCTGACGATAAGATTAAGGCTAGGACCTTCGAGAATGGACTTTGTCAGGGACTTTGCGCAAAAGTTGTTGGGTTTGAATTGGACTCCTATAGTAAAGTGGTTCAGAAAGCACTTGTGTTCGAGGAAGAGTATTTGAGTTCAAAGAAAGATAAGGAATTCCATGCTCCATCAAAGGGTAATCAATTGGGTTCATCAAGTGGGCACCAATTCAAGAAGCAGAAGCAAGAGTATGTCCCTCAACATTCTACATATTCTCCTTCGATACCTATTCAAGCTCAGCCAGTTTCTCAGTTCCTGCCTAAATCTCAGTCACATCAGTCGTAGTCTCGTGGTTCTCATCGTTCTGGTCATTCCCGTGGAGGGGGTAACTTTGGCCTGAGGAATTGTTATGGTTGTGGTGACCCAAACCACATATTGAGAGAGTGTCCATTCAATCAGATAGCACCGTAGATAGTTGTGCCACCATAGGTTCGTCCACCTTTTCCTGGACCTTATCAGCAGAGTTATAGACCACCTCTTTTATCACCACTGTTAGCTCCTTTTGCTCAGAGCTTTAAGCCTAATGCTCCTAGGGGTCAGCACCATCATGTGGGACATCGTGGAGGAGGACAACAAGCTTCAAAGCCACCTCCTACTATGTTCAATCTTGTTGCCATCGCACCTTCCGTAGATAACTCCGATGCTTCAGTTATTCGATGTACATTATTAGTGTTCAGTTCTAGAGCTTCTGTGCTTATTAATACCGGCGCATCATGTTCATTTATATCTTTATCTTGTGCATCATCCTTGGATTTTGAAGTGAGCCATTTAGCTTATACACTTTTAGTTGATACTCCCGTTGGAGGTTTAGTTCCCTTGGATCGAGTATGTCGTGGTTGTGAACTTGTTCTTGCCGACAAGAACATCATTGTTGATTTAATCGTTATAGACATGATTAGTTTTGATGTAATTTTGGGTATCGACTGGTTAACTACCTACCAAGCTTTTATTGATTGCTTCAAGAGAAGAGTCACTTTTATGTTACCTTCCGGGGACCTTGTCGTTTTGAAGGGGATCGCTTAGACTTCCCGATATGCTCACTTCATAGTTTGTGTAGGGGGAAGAATCATAGTGACTACCTTATTAATTTGTTTTTTGATGAAGATGAGCGAACTTTGATTGAATTACCTCCGATTGTTAGTGAATACTCCGATGTTTTTCCTGAGGACTTACCTAGTTTTCCGCCTATCCGTAAGATTGAGTTCATGATAGATCTAGTTCCCGGTACATCACCGATTTCAATTCCACCATATCGTACGGCACCCACTGAATTGAAAGAATTAAAGACACAGTTAGAGGACTTACAACTTAAAGGTTTTATTCGTCCTAGTTCTTCTCCTTGGGGAACAACCGTCCTTTTCACAAAGAAGAAAGATGGATCACTCCGATTGTGTATTGATTATCGTAAGGTAAACCACGTTACCATAAAGAACAAATATCCGCTTCCCAGAATTGATGATCTTTTTTACCAACTCTGTGGTTCAACTCATTTTTCTAAAATTGACCTGAGATAGTTAGAGAATGTGATATTCCTAAGACAGCTTTCTATTCATGTTACGAATACTTTGAGTTTCTTATTATGCCATTTGGTTTGACGAATGCCCCTGCCGCTTTCATGGATTTGATGAACCGCATCTTTAGCCCGTTCTTAGATAAGTTTGTGATTGTATTCATAGATGACATATTAATCTATTCACCTTCTCGAGAGAAGCATGGGGAACACCTCCGAATTGTATTAGAATTTTTGCGAGGGTACTGTTTGTATGCAAAATTTTCTAAGTGTGAATTTTGGTTACCGGAAGTGAAATTTCTTGGCCATGTTGTTTCGGGTGATGGGGTATCCATTGATCCTTCTAAAATTGAAGCTGTCATGGATTGGAAATCGTCAAAGAATGTATTTGAAGTCCGTAGTTTCTTAGGACTAGCGGGTTATTACCATTGCTTCGTTGAGAACTTTTCTCGTTTAGCTATGCCTATAACTAAGCTTACTAGGAAGGGAGTGAAATTCTTGTGGATAATTCTTGTGAAAATGCTTTCCAATAATTGAAAACCCGTTTGACTTTGACACCTAACCTTGTTATTCCTGAGCATGGATTGAACTATACAGTTTATTATGATGCTTCACTTAAAGGATTAGGTTGTGTATTAATGCAAGAGGGTAAAGTTGTGGCTTATGGTTCGAGGCAATTAAAACTTCACAAGAAAAATTACCCTACCCATAACTTAGAACTTGCCGTCGTTGTGTTTGCTTTAAAGAGTTGGAGACACTACTTGTATGGTGAAAATTCGAGGTATTTTCCGATCACAAGAGCCTTAGATATATTTTTACTCAATGAGACCTTAACTTGAGACAACGCCGTTGGATGGAGTATTTAGGAGATTATGACTTTGACTTGCAATATCATCCGGGTAAGGCTAACGTCGTGGCCGATGCCCTTAGTCATAAACCCCGTGGTACCTTGCCTTATCTACCTATCCAAGAGTGAAAAATGTTTGAACACCTAGATGACTTTGAGGTTTATTGCACAGAAAACTCTGACCGAGCTACTTTGTTTACTTTGACCGTTCAACCGTCACATTTAAATCGAATTTTGGAGGTACGAAATTCCAATGATGAGACCATGTCCTTGAAATCTCATATGTTTAATGGAGATTGGGAAAAGGGTTGGACTTTCAATGATGATAGAGGTTTGAGGTTTCTAAACCAAGTCTTTGTTCCCGTAACTTGTCGAGAGGATGTTTTGAAAGAGTTTTAACATTCCCGTTTTGTCATTCATCCAGGGGGTACGAAAATGTACCATGATTTACGTCGTCAGTATTGGTGGAAAGGCTTGAAAAGAGCAGTTGTTGAGTTTGTTGCTATTTGTCCAGTTTGTCAACAAGTGAAGACTGAGCAGCAGAGACCCGCAGGTTTGTTACAACCTCTCCCTATTTCCGAGTAGAAGTGGGAGCATATTACTCTGGACTTTATTACGGCACTTCCTAGGACCTTGCGTAAGCATAATGCTATTTGGGTTATTGTGGACCGTCTAACTAAGTCAGTGCATTTCTCGCCAATTAAGGTAACCGACACCGCAGACACTCTTAGTATGATCTACATCCGAGAGATTGTGAGACTTTACGGTATCCCAGTTTCAATTATATCGGATCGTGATTCAAAGTTCGTATCTCACTTTTGGTAGAGTTTGCAGAAAGCTTTGGGTACTCAGCTTCTTCTTAGCACAACATTCCATCCTCAGACAGATGGGCAGTCCGAGCGTACTGTTCAAATCTTAGAGGACATGTTGAGAGCTAGTATTATGGAACTTGGTAGAAATTGGGAAGATCATTTGCCTTTAGCCGAGTTTGCTTACAATAATAGTTATCAAGCGAGTATTCAGATGGCACCATTTGAGGCCTTGTATGGCCATCCATGTCGATCTCCTTTGTGTTGGGGCGAGGTAGGTGAGACTATTCTTCATGGACCCAATATGGTGAGAGAGATGTTAGAAAAGATTAAAGTGATTCGTGAAAAGTTGGTTTTAGCTCAGAGTCGTCAGAAATCTTGTGCCGACCGTCACCGCCGGCCGTTGGAATTTGAAGTTGGTGATCACGTGTTTCTAAAGGTTTTGCCGTGTCGTGGGCTACAACATTTTGGACAAAGCGGGAAATTAGCACCGTGTTTTGTGGGACCGTTTGAGATTCTTGAAAGGGTTGGTGAAGTCGCGTATCGTTTAGCTCTTCCGCCTCAACTCTCGAGTGTTCACAATGTATTTCATGTTTCAATGCTTCATAGGTGTAACTCTGATCCACTCCGTCAGTATTACCCTGATCCATCGCATATCATAGATTGGACCGAATTGCCTCTTGGAGAAGACGCTTCGTATGAAGATCCACCAATCCATATCATTGAGAAGAAAGACCGTGTGTTATGAGGAAGGGTTATCCCGTTGGTAAGAATTCAGTAGAATCATCATGGTATTTCCGAGTTGACTTGGGAGGATGAGGGTGAAGCAAGGAGGAGTTACCCTCACCTTTTCCCCGAGTAGAGTAAGTTTCTTTCATTTGATAATGTTAGTTAGTCAAGGTTTGAGCAAGTCGTAGCTCCCTTTTTCGCTTAATTACTCTGAATTCCGGGACGGAATTCTTTTAAGGGGGTAGATTATTATAACTTGAAATTTTTATTAAAGGGTAAAACTGCATTTAAATGATTATGTGCGAGCCGTTAATTTTCTGTTGGGGGTAGTATTTAAGATTTTATTAACTTGTGCTATTATATTTATTTATTTATCTATTTTCTTTTCTTAACTTGTTTTATTATATTTTATTATTACTATATATATATTTATTTTATTAACTTAATGTTAAAGTGGGTACATGTTTTAAATTGAGTGTGTAGAAGTAGACCACACACATACACACATGCATTACACCTCTACACATTAAAAACAAAATAAAAGACAAAAAAAAAATGTGGGCCCTACCCCAATTAAAGAGCCGGCCACTCCTCTCTCTCTCTCCTCACTTTCATTTCTTTTTTCTTTCCTTTCTCTCTCTCTCTCTTCTTCTCCATCTTCTTTGGGTACATATCAAACCTCCATAGCCTTCTTCTTCAAGCTTCAAATAAACCACCAAGAAGTCATTTTTGTGAGTTTTTCCATTTCACAAAATAGTCTTAGAATTTCATAAGTTTTCTAGTGGTACCAACGAAATTCATTTTGGTGGCCAATACCATAGTTTTCCCAAATTTCATAGACCTCCAAAAATTCCTCCTCTTCAACCATGGGATTCCATTGATGGAGCAGTACATGCAATGGATTCTTGGGTCTCCTAGGACCTCCCTTTTCACCTTCTTGAAATCCTTTGGAACTCCTTGGATTTTCCTGGGAATTTTAGGCTCTTCCATTTATTTTGGAAGAAATCTTCATTAAGGTAGATATGCATTGTTTCAATTCCATATGTTATACTTGTCTAAATTGCTTTGAGTTCTTTTATATGTGTTAGGAGAGAACTTAGACACGTGTGCTAGGTTTTTTCCCAAATTTGAGAAATTAGGGCTTTATGTCTCTTTATTAGTTATATGTCCAAATTAAATTACTTACATATTATGTTGTGTCAAATGTAATTAGAATGATGTTTGAAGAATAATTTAGACACATATCACACATAGCCTTGCGGCTTTAATCATTTCATTACAGCCGTAGTGGCAATCCATTGCACCTCATTTCATTTTAGTCATGGATAACATATAGACTTGTTACAATATTTTCTACGAGCCGTTGTTCTCATAAAAACGACAAAACATTTTTCAGGTGAGCTTGATAAGGACAAAGGGTACATGTGACCCGACGCGTAGGCCTTGACATCTTTTGTTCTATTTTGAAGACCCGCGCTTAGCTATGTAAAAGGATAGCACTCATGTAAATTCAGCCTTTAGGAAGTTTGTAATAGTTTAGTGCACTAAAGGAAACTTCTTGTATTAATTTTATTACAAAACTTCTAAAGCTTGGACTTCAATAATTTTGTCACTGGGTAGCCTTGTTGTAAATTTGATGGACAAGTGTTAGTCCTTACTTTTCATACTTGTTCAACTTATTTATGTTATGTAATTATGTTTCCGGGACCGTAGCATTTCTTCTAAAGTTTTATGTTTATGTGTTAATTTGAATCCTTACCGGATTTGGTTGTGTTTGGTTTGTCCTTACCGGACTCATTGTTCTTTTATTTTGAATCCTTGCCGGATTCAGATATGTTTGTTTTGTCCTTGCCGGACTTGTCGCATTTTAATTAAATCCTTGCCTGATTAGTTCACTTTGCTTCCAAAAAGAAATGTTTTCAATATCTTTCTCCCAATCTCTCCTTCTCTCATTCTTTCTCTCTTTATCCCTTTCACTTCTCGTTTTTAATAAATTTCGAGTACATGAAGTTCCGTTTGGTTTAGACTTATGTTATATGTCATTTAAGACTTGTTTAGTCATATATTGGTGTTTAAACTTGAGGATTTAGCATCGTTGGGAATATTTCAAAAAGCTGTCAAAATGCTATCAAAAATGCTGTCAAAAGAAAAACTGTTACTGTTATTTCAGTTTTCTGCCCAAACAGTGAGGAATTGGAAAAAATGCTATTTGACAAAAGTTGCGCAGTATCAAATTTACCATGGATCTAAGGAGACAGAATATGAAAATTTTAAAGACACAGTTACTTACAGATGTTTTAAAATTCAGCAACTATTTAAAAATGGTCTTTTATCACATTTATTGTATTTTTCTTTCTCTCCTTGAACTAGTGCTTGTCCGGTTAGTCTTTTAATTAAATTTTCAAAATGCTTTTATCTTTGTTGGACTCGTTAACATGTAAGCCCATTTTGGCTTATATGTTAGTAAGTCATACTTGTAGGAATCCCCATGTGATCCCAATGTCGCTTCCGCATTTATGATTGAGTTTTATTTCTTTCTTCTCTATTTCTTTCCTCTTCCCTCGCGCTTCGGTTTTCGGGGCGTGACATTAAATCTCTTATACTCTTTCTAGATTTAAATTGAGTTTGTTCAACTATCCAAGTTGTTTAAAAACATAGAATCTCCAATTTACTATGGTTTCAAATTTCTCAAATCAAAAAGTAAGGGAAGGAAGTTAAAGCTTATCAAACTTCGTTAGTATGTAAATGCCTACATTAACCTAGACTTCTGTAGTTTGATGATTATATAGTATGAAATTAACTAACTGATTAAGTAGTAAAAGTTTTCATTTTCACCACTTAATTGGATTATCAAACACACACTCTCTCTCCTCAAATATGGAGAACCAAAAAGGGGTTCCCCAAAATGGAGAACCATTTGAGGAACCCATTGGAGCTCCAAAAATGTACTTTGGTTCCCGTAGTTAGAAATTGAATATGGGTAATGTGGTTGGAATTGCTCTTACATAATAAATGAATGAGTGCCTTGATTGATTTGATTGATAGAGTATAAGAGGAACGTAACAGATAAAGGAGGAGAAAAGTTGGCAAAAAATGAAGTAAAATAGATAAAAACGTGTAGGCTCCATGTTTTTAGCTTCCTCAAATTGTGCATTACTCTAATTATAATATAAGATAAGATTAGATACATTCGATATATATGTATATATATATTAGTTAGTTAGGCATTGTATCTAATTAAACTCACTAAAATTTTGAATTTTAAACTCAATAGTGATGATGTATATGTTACATGATGGGTAATACTTGGGACACACCCAAAGACAACTTTTGGGACACAACCTAAGAGATGTGTCTATCTCTCTCATGTGTCACTGTGGGGTCCAGTGACATCACATGAGAGATATAGACACATTTTTTGGGTTGTGCCCCAAAAGTTGTGTCTTTGGGTGTGTCCCAATCTTTACTCTTACATAATACCACTATTTTTGGATAGTTATACTAGTCATCTAGAGAATCTTCATAAAATTTAATAGATCACATATTTTTATCAAAAAATAAAATTAAATCACATACGTGGAGAATTATTTAAGCTAAATTGATTTTTTTAGGATGAATTTTATCATATTGTATAATTGTATTATGCACTAAATATATTATGCTATTTGAGAATCAAATTTGGGAATGATATCATTATTCACTAAACTATGGTAATGCTATACTTTCCAAATTGGGTCACAAATGCTTTGTCAGTTGTACCCCATAGTGTGGCATATGGTACCACCGATCACTATCACAATATGTGATACAACTGACAAATTGATCACTATCTATGCACATACACACAATTATAAATTCGTGCATCTAGTAAGAAAATAGAATCAAGGAGAGTAAGTTTAAGAATAATCAAGGAGAGTAAGGGCGTGCTTGATAACCCAATTAAGTGGTGAAAATGAAAATTTTCAGCACTTACTTATTTTCAGTGCGTTTGATAACATACCACTTAATTGAAAAACTAATCACAAACTTGCTGAAAACTTTGACTAAAAATTTTCTATTGAAAATAATCACTGAAGGCATTCCATTTCAGTACTTGAAACAAAGTTTTAAGTATTGCAAATTTAATCGCTTAAAATTTTTAATACTTAAACTTCAACAATTAATTTTCAGTACTTAATTTTCAGTTTTATCAAGCGGCCCCTAAGTATCCTATTCATCTGTTGCAAAATATTGGTGATAGTTGACAAAAATCTAGACCAAATTTTGTGTGTTTAATTATATAATAGAAAGTGTATTTTAGAATTCCTAGTCATAATCTAGGCCTTTAAATGAAAAAAAATAGAAAATTCATAAAGATAGCACGTGACAATAGCTAAGGTAACATAATTATCTATTCAATGCCTATCATTTAAAACTTGTGCACAAATTTCAAATTAAATTTAGACTATGTCCATAATAGATATAGATAGGTTTTATCACATACACTTAATATGTAAAAAAAGAAAAAAGAAAAATAATTAAAAGTAGTTAAAATTCATAGGAAGTGACACGTGGCAAAACTCAATGCTTCAGTTTTCATATATAGATATTAGATATTAAACTATTCAGCAAGCAAACCCGTGTAAATGTACGGGCTAAAATAGTGCCGCAAAATAGGGATGAAAATTGAGATCGATGTTTTTGGGAAACATAGCAAATTCAGTGCATAGATCTTAAAAAAAAGTACCTTGAGGCTCTGTTTGGTTCATTGCTTTAGGGAGCAAAAAGAGATAAAAATACAAAGAAAAGTATTTTTTTTCATTGTTTGGTTACCAAGAAATGGTGGATACAGAAATTAGAAGTCGTGGGGGCAAGAGCAGAACTAATAAGTTGCATTAGGGGTTATAACACCCCGTATTTTCTTGATATAAATATTCATTTAAAAAAAGATAATGTTAATGAGGCAATCTAAATTTTAATGTGTTATTAGCTGGCTATGTGCATATAACACCCATAATTGTGTTATTGCATTTCATTACATTGTCATGCATGATAATGTGATGTGTTGTGCATTTTGGCACATGTTTGAGTGAGTTTTGACTAACGAGTTGATTTGGGTGTCTGTGTTAGACAACCCTTTGAGACTGTGTTGATGAGCATTTTGTTGTTGTGACATCTCTCCGAGTATGAGACGGTCATTGTGGAATACTTTAAATGTTTATCTAAAATTAAATGTTTATCTGTGTATTTCACTATCTGTATTATTCTAGTTTAGAATTTATTTATGTTGTTGAATTTAGTATCCTGGTGAGGACGAATTAACACGTTATTAATTTGGTAGACTAATTAGCAACTTCAGAAACGTCATGTAGAAATTCACGTTTTAGCAACCAAACGGAACTTAGTCAGAAACTTTTATAATTTGGAGGTTTTACTCGTAAAGCTATGAATTAGCTGTGAAGAAAGTTTCAGAGACTGCTTAGGAGTTTTGAAAACTTGCGGGGAGGTAAACACAATTTCTGGAAGTGTTGCCTATATATAGATAGAGATGACTTTAGATATTTCTTCAAAGCTTCTAACCTAAGTTTTAAGAGGAGGCAAAAGGGTGGTTTAGTTGCTTCGAGCTCCTCGACGCCAAACGACGACCTTCTGTCCGTTTGTTTTCTCCCAGATTTCATATTTGAGCTCCTTGAGGTAAGAGCTTCGTTTTGATACCTATTACACCTTGTTTGGCCAAGTTTTTCGAAAAGTCTTTTTCTAGAAATTTTCATAAAAGTTGATAATCGGACTTTTGATCCATAGGAACTGTACTAGAAGCTTTTCTACATGTTCTTTGTGCACAGGCTTTCCTTGGATCGTAGTTTAAGAGCGTTATTTGGAGGTGAGTGATTCAACCTTACAATTTGGAATGATTTCTTGACATGTATTGATGTTTGATATGAAAAGCTTGTGTTAATCCATAGAGATATATTGTGTAGTTTATATTGGGCAATTATATTAATAAGTAGGCCCAATAACATAGTGAAATGTTTTGTTTACCGAGAGCATGGTGATATGTACTTGAGCATGTTGAGTTGCTTATTTGGGTCAGAAGGAGCACGTGGTCACTAAGCCATTTTATGGAGCCGTTATAGGCATTAAGGTCGCACGATTAAAGAGAAGAATCGTGGGTCTTATCCTTTCGCGTGGACTTATTGGCGAGGAGTCGCGGATTGGGAGTATGGAATGTGCACATGAGTCTCCCCCGACTAGTATGAAATGTATAGATGTGAATGCGAGCATGTTTGTCTTTCACATGAATTTGTTGTTTTATTCACTAAGCATTAGCTTAAACAAATCAAAATATGTGTGGTTATTCAAATAACCATTGCATGTATTAATGCTGGCGAGGAATCGCAGAAGTGAGCACATAGGTTTTGGAGTTCACTCAGAAGGCGGCACGTCATGTTTATTTCATAGTTTTGGAAATGGAAGTGTTGTAATAAGAATTTGTATAACTTTTGGACATGTGTAACTTAGTATGTTAGAATGGATCTAAAACGTTGTAATGGTGAGTAGCATGTTGTAATTATATTTTAGTAATGTTATAGTACAATTAGGATCACTTTGGCATGAGTGCGGTGTGTACGTTTAATCCCCGAATAATTTTAGAAAGCTTTTAAACTTAGAAATTCTGCAGAATGTGTGATGCTGCCATAAACCAGTCGATTGGTTAAGAAAACAATCGACTGGACCCTCTTTTTAAGCAACTCACTGCATCTTTTTATAGAGGATCAGTCGACTGGGTCCCCGACACAGTCGATTGGATCGTGTTTTTAAATCAAATATTTTTGCCCAGGCTGGACTTTAGTCGACCGGACCTTACCAGTCGACTGAATATTTGAAGCCCCAGTTGACTGGACGTAGAAAATAGTCGACTGGATTATGTTCTAAATTCAAAGTTTCTGCTGGACCATTATCAGTCGACTAGACTGCTGCTTTTGAAAATGTTTTGTTTTGCTCCGCTGCGTGTGTTCTTCAAACTAATTTTTGGGAATGTTAATGAATTGGTTTAGCCTCGGTGGCATGCCACGGGCTCCGATTATGCTATTGTGGGACTAGGCTTCGACATTTAGTGGTATCAGAGCTATAAGTTTAGAGCCTTGGGAACGAGTGACGTTATATGCTGAGTGGCGTCGAGTGGAGTGGGTAATCGTAACGATTATATTATTCTCATTGTAGAAATGCTCGTATGTTAGCATCTGTTGATTATGACAATGAATTGTGCACATATATTTCTTGTGACATTGCATGCATCGTCTTTATGCATTGTACTTAACCGGGTGAATACGTGATAACATTATGACTAAGCCAATAAGAGAGTTGCCACAACATTCGTGTACGGATTAGATAGTGAATATGGTGGGGGAATTTTGTTCAAGTCATAAGTGAACATGATCATATGAATGTTCAGGCTCCACCGGTTGAAGTTCGATATATCAATGCACTACTGGTACCAAACGATTATAGAACAGTTCCATAAATGATATGAGATGAGATGGGATAAAGTGGGATTGGATGATGGTAAGATTACTGTGTATACCGTAGACATTATAGAGTTGTCGAAGGTGATAGATGATATCTTCTTGGTAACCATTTACTTTTCAAAATCTTAAATCATAAAAAGTTTTCAAAATCGATGGAAACGAGTTTTCTTTAAGTATGAGGTGGAGATGGAATTCGGATGGTAAACAATAGATTAAGTTTGATGGTGGTTCACATGTTGAGAGAAGTACCTTCCGTATACAGGTAGTGCAAGTGATTGTGGGAAGTTATCCTTTCGAGATTGGTTTAACGATTGTGATGTGAATATATGAGATTGTGACATGAGTATAATGGGGACGACGGCAAAATTGATTGAATAGCAAGCGTCAGGAAGTATGTATATATATAGATATTTTTGTATATGGTGTATAGTTGAGGAATCTCTCAACTTACCTTACAGTATTGAAGTATGGGATGGTTGAGGAATCTCTCAACCTATCTTATGGTGGGTATCAGATGGTTGAGGGATCTCTCAACCTATATCATGATAAGTATTGGGTAGTGGACGATTGAGGAATCTTTCAGCCTATCTTATGGTCAGTATTGTGGGATGTTGAGGAATCTCTCAACTGAATCTATTATCTCTGGGTTGTGAGATGATTTTTCCTATGAGCGGTCGATATGTGTTTGAGAATAGCCGTAATGAGAATAAAATCGAAGATTTGATGAGTTATGCGACGTCAATTGGTCTTAGAAGTAAGATGATGCTAGAACGAACGTGAAGAAAAAGGTTAAAGTTAAAGTATGGAATTTTTGGTGTGAATTTCAAGATTTAGATTGAATGTAGAATTGATAGAGCTATTGGGCGCACGGACACTGAGCTCATATCAAGAGCCAATAGCTCAATCCCAGCGTAACTTGTGATGGGTGCGGTGCAGACCTGACTCTGGTAATGTTCCCAAGTAGTTATGAGTTTCACGTGAATGTAGATTTAATATTGGTGGAGTAGCAGTGAATGAGAATGAGATAAGTGTATGTAAACATTATTTGGAGTTTTGACCTTTACCACGATGAAGAGAGCAAAGGAATGAATATGTGAGACAAGAAGTTTAACAATTTACGAGATTTGTTAGAGGTGAGGCGAGTGGTACGTAGTGGGATAATTGTCGCGTTGTCACTTGAGGCGTTGATGTGGTAAGTGGATATTGAATTGTGAATACAATTTAGGAAGTGAATGGACGAAGTAGTAAGTAGAAGATGTTCATTGATAATGTGTTTAACAAGTTCTGTGGAAAATAGGATGAAAAAGGCGGTTTCTAAGGACATGAATGTATAAACTGGAAAGATGATACTTGACGAGTAAGTGAACGGCATGAGTATAATGGACGCTAGTGGTACGTGAACTGAATTACGATCTCGACTATGGTTAAATGAATTTGTTTTAAAGAAAAAAAAATGTGTATGAAAACTTTATTTTTGTACGATGTTGTGAAGGCAATAATTGGAAGAAAGATACAGAACAAGAATGGATGTGAATGAAAGTTGTCAAATCAGAGAGGAGACTGTAATGGCCTTGATTTAGGGTAAATGTCTTGTTAGAAAGTTACCGATGGAATATTGGGATTAATGTTAGAAAAGGACAGATGAGGAAATGAGAATGATGGGAAAGAGACTAGGAAGTGACAATTGGGATTTCGAGAATGGAGGCTGGTTTATGTGAGGAGTTGGTTCAGGGGGAAATGGAGAATGAAATGGTTAGCTATAATACAGAGCTATTGTCTAAAGGACACAAGTTTCGAACTTTTAAAACATTTTTGGTAATGATCAAAATTGGTACTGGAAGTGGATTTGAAATAAAAGTTTTGTTTTTTTTTTAATGCAAACGAATTGGCTATGAGATACTTATAAAGAATTGAGAAGAACAGGGGTGGTGTTTGATGTTGATTTCAGTAGAGGGAAAGACTGGAGATTGTGAGATTATTATGGCTATATCGGTATTTAGTTTTGATGGATGAATTTAAAAGATGGGATAAGATTAGTCGAGGATGATTTCCATGAGTTATGAGATAAAAATGAACTAAGGTATTGCGATTGATGTAACGGTCGTTGATAGAAAGGGAAACAACTCGGACATGACTAGGACGGATTCAAATTGTCACCGATAAGAGTGACAGAATATCAAAGATCATATTGTAATGAAGGAATTGCGGGGAGTTTTGAGTAACGGGTGAATCAAGTTTTGTTAAGAGTGGTGGTTGTTACGATTGACGTTGTTGGAATAGTAGTGAGGTGATATAGAAGAAAAGCTTACGAGAAATTTGAGAAGTTTGTTTTAAAACAAAAAGAAGAAAGCGTATTTATTTTAGTGAAAGTTTGAGAAAAAATTCTTATCGTTCTTTGTTTGTAAAACGATGGCTTGTTCAAGTGGAAGGATAATTGGAGGATAAGATGTTACGACCTTTTGACTTTGCTCACGTAAATAGGGTATTGGTTGTAGAAGGTTGGTTATAGCAAAGATTTGCAGTTGGGATCCAGAATATTGAATGAATGGGGAAAATATTGATGAGTTGGTTGATGATGTCGGAAGAAAAAGAGGAGACACAATGATAGTTATGGATATCGAGGGTTACCGTTGTGGAATAGCTTGGAAGAGAAGCGTTGACATATGGTGGTAAATAGAAAGAAGTTTGCGCTTGTAAGTATTATGCAAAGGTTTCATGGGTGGAAAAGATAAGGGCTTGAATTCTGAAGGTATCAAACAATTGGTTGAAGAAGCAATGTATTAATGCAGTATGTACGGATGTTCGTACTCAATGATAGTTCCATTCGAGATATGGGATTAGAAGAAATTGCTGAACGGTCCGAGACGATTGTAAATGACTATAGGTCAAAAAGAAAGAAAAGTGATGAGAGATGACTCATCTTCTCGGGTTGCGTATTGAAGTTTGCGGTTTCAGAAAAAGTACGATAGAATGAGTAAGGGACATTGTGGTGTAATCTATTATTAGAAAAGAATGAGCGTGTTCTACTTGAATCTTGATATCCTTACTCGGAAGAAATGTTGATTGGTTGCATGTGTTCAATTTGACACCTTAAGTGGATATAGACAGAATTCAGAGGAGTTATTCTCCTTACGAACTTGAGGATTTATTTTCCTCATGAGTTGTGATATCATAGTCGAGAGATGAAAATTGTGAACAAAAAGACAAGTGTTGGGAAGCATGTGGGAGAAGTCATGCTAGGAGACGGCGTAAGTTTGGGGACAAACTTCTCTTAAGGAGGAGAGAATTAAACACCCGTAATTGTGTTATTGCAGTTCATTACATTGTCATGTATGATAATGTGATGTGTTGTGCATTTTGGCACATGTTTGAGTGAGTTTTGACTCACGAGTTGATTTGGGTGTCTGTGTTAGAAAGCCCTTTGAGACTGTGATGAACATTTTGTTGTTGTGACGTCTCTCCGAGTATGAGACGGTCATTGTGGAATACTTTAAATGTTTGTCTGAAATTAAATATTTATCTGTTTATTTCACTATTTGTATTATTTCTAGTTTAGAATTTATTTCTGTTGTTAATTTTAGTATCCTGGTGAGGACGAATTAACACGCTATTAATTTGGTAGGCTAATTAGCAACTTCGGAAACGTCATGTAGAAATTCACGTTTTAGCAACCAGACGGAACTTAGTCAGAAACTTTTATAATTTGGAGGTTTCACTCGTAAAGCTATGAATTAGCTATGTAGAAAGTTTTAGAGACTGCTTAGGAGTTTTGAAAACTTGCGGGGAGGTAAACACAATTTCCAAAAGTGTTGCTATATATAGATAGAGATGACTTTAGATATTTCTTCAAAGCTTCTAACCTAAGTTTCAAGAGGAGGCCAAAGGGTGATTTAGTTGCTTCGAACTCCTTGACGCCAAACGATGACCTTCTGTCCATCTGTTTTCTCCCAGATTTCGCATTCGAGCTCCTTGAGATAAGAGCTTCGTTTCGATACCTATTAGGCCTTGTTTGGCCAAGCTTTTCGAAAAGTCTTTTTCTAGAATTTTTCATAAAAGTTGATAATCAAAATTTTGATCCATAGGAACTGTACTAGAAGCTTTTCTGCACGTTCTTAGTGCACGGGTTTTCCTTAGATCGTAGTTTAAGAGCGTTATTCGGAGGTGAGTGATTCAACCTTACAATTTGGAATGATTTCTTGACATGTATTCATGCTTGATATGAAAAGCTTGTGTTAATCCATAGAGATATATTGTGTAGTTCATATTGGGCAATTATATTGATAAGTAGGCCTAATAGCATGGTAAAATGTTTTGTTTACCGAGAGCATGGTGATATGTATTTTGAGCATGTTGAGTTGCTTATTTGGGTCAGAAGGAGCACGTGGTCACTAAGCCATTTTGTGGAGTTGTTATAGGCATTAAGGTCGCACGATTGAAGAGAAAAATCGTGGGTCTTATCTTTCGTGTAGACTTATTGGCGAGGAGTCGCGGATTGGGAGTATGGAATGTGCACGTGAGTCTCCCGCGACTAGTATGAAATGTAGAGATGTGAATGCGATCATATTTGTCTTTCACGTGCATTTGTTGTTTTATTCACTAAGCATTAGCTTAAACAAATCAAAGTATGTGTGGTTATTCAAATAACCATTGCAGGTATTAATGCTGGCTAGGGATCGCAGAAGTGAGCACGTGGGTTTGGGAGTTCACTTAGAAGGCAGCACATCATGTTTATTTCGTAGTTTTGGAAATGGAAGTGTTGTAATAAGAATTTGTGTGTCTTTTGGTCATGTTTAACTTAGTATGTTAGAATGGATCTAAAACGTTGTAATGGTGAGTAGCATGTTATAATTATGTTTTAGTAATGTTATAGTACAGTTAGGATCACTTTGGCATGAGTGTGGTATGTGTGTCTAATCCCCGAATAATTTCAGTAAGCTTTTAAACTTAGAAATTCTGCAGAATGTGTGATTCTGCCATAAACCAGTCGATTGGTTGAGAAAATAATCGACTGGACCCTCTTTTTCAGCAACTCACTGCATCTTTTTATAGAGGATCAGTCGACTGGGTCCCCGACACAGTCGAATGGATCGTGTTTTCAAATCAAATATTTTTGCCCAGGCTGGACTTCAGTCTACCGTACCGTACCAGTCGACTGAATATTTGAAGCCCCTGTCGACTGGACCTAGAAAACAGTCGACTGGATTATGTTCTAAATTCAAAGTTTCTGCTGGACCAGTATCAGTCGACTGGACTGCTACTTTTGAAAATGTTTTGTTTTGTTCCGCTGCGTGTGTTCTTCAAACTAATTTTTGGGAAGGTTAATGAATTGGTTTAGCCTTGTTGGCGTGCCATGGGCTCCGGTTCTGCTATTGTGGGACCAGGCTGTGACAGTGCATTTATATTTTTATGGTCATTTATTTATCTGTGCGTATTTATTTTAATTTTTATTATTAATTACTATGTGAAATTTTGTAGGGCTAAATGGTGGAGTTAGTTGTAAAAATTTAAGTTGAAGAAGTTATTGAAAAGTTTATGTGTTAATTTTTTAGTAGTCCTTAGAGGCCCGTGAATGTGTTTAATAGTGTTTTTAACATTTAAATTAAGTACCCGGGTCATGTACACCCATTGGGCTACTCATTTTTTAATACTTTAGAATGTATTTTTGGGTCCATGTAAAGCCTTTTTGTGAGCCCGTAAGATAAAAAACGGGATTTCTATTATTTGTGTGTTTATTATATAATATATTTGTGATATACATGTATACATATTATTTAGATGCCCTAGGGTTTAAAAAAAAGGAAAAAGATAAAAGAAAGAGAGCAGCCACCAAGAAGGAGAGAGAGAGAGAGAGAGAGAGAGAGAGAGAGAGAGAGAGAAGAAGAAGAAGAAGAAGAAGAAGAAGAAAGGAGGAGAAAGAAAGAGAAGAAAATAAAAAATCCTAGGATACCACTCTTCATCACCAATCTAATCTAACTTGAAGATAGATGTGAGTTAAACTTTTGTTTTGAATGTATATATTTTTTGAATATATATGTATTTGAATCCATGTGTAAACTAGGGTTTACAATGAAGATTGATTTTTGTGATCTTGTTATTGTAGTTATGAATATGTGACTATTTTTTATTAATCTAAATTTACGGTGGCTGAAAGTGAAAATAATTTATATAAAATCGTGGTTATTGAATTTTTGAATTTTGCCCGCTGATTCCATGTAAAATGCGATTCTGCACGTATTTTGTCTAATGGTGTTTTTCCCGATTCTACACCTTTTAGGTAAAAAATTCATATTACAGTACCAGTTTTATGAAGGTTAAAATAAGCGTATTTGATATGTCACATTTTTGTGTGATTTCATGTTCGCTAATATGAATTAATTTGTTTGTACTTAGAGAGATATGAGTTGTCATGTATAGTTGAGCTTTGTGAAATTGTGACTGTGTGATTTTGTGTGGGTTATGAATCTGTGTGAACATGTAGCTGTTAATATGATTTTAACATAAATTTGATTTGAGATATATGAATCTCTTACAAAGTTGAGTTTTGTGAAAAACGTGGATGTATGAACTTTAGAAAAGTCCTTAGAATTCACCACTACTCCTTATGATTTTAGGCGGCGACTTCGTGGATGACCCGTCATTATGTGATTAGACGACGACTACGTGGATGACCCGTGTCGTCATTTTTAAGCCTTATGCCCGGCTTGTTGGTCTATTTCATGTGTGTTTAGACATTGTTTATTGACGTCAAGAACGTAAGGACTAGCCTTTCGGTGTATACTCAAATCCCAGTGATACCCCATGCGAGTTGGGACTGGAGTGGGAGTTAGTATTACGTTAGGAGACACATGGGATATATGTGTAGGCTGAGCCATGGATGGGTGGCCGAGGTGGTGAACATAAGATGTAATTGGATCAAATATTATGTGGTTTTTTTTTATTTGCGGCTGTACGGTTGTAATGTGGTTTATTATTTTCAATTATATGAAATTTTAGGAATTGGTAGACATGCAGTTTTCATGATTTTAAATAATTTCGATGTTGTGTCGTTAACTGAAACGTAGTCTTTTATGTGCAACGTACCATTTTTGGGAACGTAGTAACTCAATAATAAACTGGACTAGATTAGTAAATTGAATATTTTGGATACTTAGATTCATAGTTTATGGCCGTTTCGCGTAACTGAAGTAAAACGACAATCCAAACAACTTTCGTGTTTTACACTTTTCCTAAAAACGTTATCTTGACACTATTTTCATCGATTTTCAAAATCTGCTGAACATCGTCTATATAAGATCGGAAGTTTAATAATTAATTTCTGAATTATCTATTTAGAATTAATGAACGGGGCGTGATTCTTTCCTTGGAAATTTTATTCTTGACATTTTTCGTGTTTTAAGTTTTGTGTAATTTCAGTTCTTTGTTGGAGATAAATTCATTTTAATTAATAGCACCTTCTTATTGGTTTCTATTATTGTGTTAAGTTCTATTTGTACAGGATGGTGGTTTGCAGGTATCGGCCTACCATAGTTAAGAAAGGTAAGTATTTAGTTGTTTTAATTCGAGCAAGAAACTACTTGCCACCACATAAATAGAAACTACTCTATTGTCCAGATATGTGTGTGAAACTACCTGCCTTGGCCCAAGAATGTTGTAGTGTGATTTGTAGTCTACGGGTTCAAGTTGGATCCATAAGAGTTGTGTTTTGTTTAACTCATACCATTCATATGACTGACCCGAGTGTGTTATGCATTCGGATGCGTTTCTGTTTGAAACGTAGTTGGATGACATGTGCAGGATAGTATAGTTGGAGTTCATTAATTGTGGAGCAGCCGATCTGTTTGTGAAGTTGAATATACTTACTTTTCATTCTTTATGTATTATATGATACTCTTTTATTTAGTTGGCATTGTGAACCAAGGTTGAGAACTTGTATTATATGTAGTTATATTTCTGTTGTATTATTGGACTTTGGGGACGTTTATAGCAGATCTGACCTGAGATAGTGTAGTATTAAAATTGTTCCGTTTATTATTATAACCAGATAATTTTATTGTGATTCAATGGAGGAAATTATATTATTTATATGTAAAGGGAAACGCTTAGTTTTCATTTTGTAATAAATGAGAATGGAGAAAATTTGAAACGTGGATTTTTCTTATAATGTTTTTGGGAATGAGTTTGATGATAAATAAGTTTTGTTTAAATAGAAATCCTGTGGTTTATAAAAGTAATTAAATTCAGTTTATCTTAAAATGGTCTTTTAAATTGGGTATGAGTTGTCACCCTTGGATTTATTGGGCGGTTGAATATTGATTAGGGTATGCACTTGATTGAATATTTGGCTTTCCAAAAATTGGGGTATGACAGGGGTGGCCAAATTTACAGTGATTTGAGGGCAACACCCCTGAGGCAATTTTTGGGGCTATTTATACGTATTTTTGTTTATATGAAAAATTAACACAAAACTTCAAAAGCTAATAAAACAGGGAGTTTTCTAAATTTTGAGGAACTTATGTGTAGAATTTTCCAGTTTGGGGGGTTAAGTGTAAAACATTAATTTTTAGGCAAATCGAATACTTTAATTTTTAAAACTAAGGGGGTCCTAATTTAATTTTTTTGTTACCAAGGAAAATGTAGTGGGACCTAAATTAAAATTTTTGAATTTTGTGAGTCACCTTCCTCTCATTTTTTTTTCCTAGGGTTAAATAATTTTGTAAAAATTATTAAGTTTGTGCTATTTAAACATCGAAGAAAACAAAACCAAGTTCCTAATATGCAAGAGTTCTATACATAAAAGAATCCAAGATGCCATGATGGTCCTAATTTAATCCTGTTGGAAAATATTCCTGATTTAAACACTAATTATATAACACATCAAATCAACCACAAATATGCTTGCATAAAATATTATAGACAAAAGATCAAAGTTTAGAAATAGCCTGTGAGATTCATGGAAGGCACGCTAGTCGTTGTCCTAAAGTCGAATGTGCCTCCTTTCGTGCAGGTTTTAGCAGTCGCACGCAACTCCAAGATACAACACAAGAATGTTTACAGTAGTCTGATCCACTTAGCACGTTAGCGGAAGATAGGATGTCGAGTCTGTATCGGTTCATAAAAATGAATATAAAGAAAGTACAGTAGGATATTATATTTCTGTACATCTATCTTGTATATATGTCTAATCTATTTTCTATATGTGAAACTCCTATATTTAATGGACTCTAAAAACCCTTTCACAAAAGGTTGTGACCCTTAGAGAAATATCTCTTCTAATAGTTATGACTCTTAAGAGATAATATGTTTTATTTTAATTAAAAATCCCAACAAATCCTACTTTGAAATTGAAACCAAAATAACAAATCCATGGCTTCCCCTGTTTAACTTTTGTAAATATATTTGAAAATGGTTTTTATATATATATATAAGAAACGGTTTTAATTACTTAATTTCTTTTTAAAACAAGGTTAGGCACCTGGTGTGGCTTGCATGTAAAAACTTTATACCATGTGATGATGCCTAAAACTGGTAAGACGGATTTAGAGAGAAAATAAGACAAGAACAATTTGTATGTAGTTTGGTCCCGTTAACAAGGTGACCTACGTCCACGGTTACATCTGTGCGCTCTCACTAGCAGATCATCGGCAGGCCTGGTGAGCCAACAAAGATGGGCGGCACTATCAGTAATACCGGGCAGGTATATGCGTATGATGGTGAGTTCTCTGTTGTATGCTTGTGAGTTAGAGAATTATTTGCAGATCGGAATCGAATCCCTGTAGAAAGGGTAGATGGGCTCTTTTATAGATGCAAGAGTCCACCCTTACATGGTAAGTTAATAGGATTAGGAAACCTAATCTAATTACATTTGATTGGCATAATTTGGGGAAAGTTTTCTAAGTGGTTTATGAAACTGCCACATTCCATCCTGTAGACTTGTAGTTGATTTAGGAAACTGCTAGACAGGTCGGGATTGCGGGATGCCGCGACCGTCATGCCCGGCCTATTGGCACAAACCGCCCGGTCTGAGTGAACACCTCGATAATTCTTGGATGTGGGCGCCATTAGCGGAATAATCGGCACCTCTTGATGATGTGGCACTGTCTTTATGGCTAGATTATTTTGGACATATCAGCTGCCCCCTATTTTCGGAATTGACCGGATGCGTCATCGGGTGAGGATTCGAAAATCAGTAGCTTCTTGGAAACCGTCCGGATGTCCTCCAGGAATGCTGCTCGGGATGGGGCCCACACTCCAGATCACCCGGTGGAATAACCGACCGGTACTGGTAGGAGCTCGGCTATGGCTATTGCCACGTGTCAGGGAGTAATTGGCCTGGTCAGGACCCAGCTGAGTCGGTTCAGATGTAACCGAGCAGTTGCGTGGTAATCAGACTGTCACGTCGCGCATTTAATGTGCGTGCATTTCAAGGCGACCCTTCACGTGCCCGAGGTGACAGTTGTCTGATGGCTTTTGGCGGGAAAACTCCTGAGCCGTTGGATCTGATTGATCTGGACCGTCCGCTACTTCTATATAAGAAACACTTGCTCGTTTCTTTAGTTCCTGCTGTCGACTGAGAGATTTGCAGAGCGGTTTGAGAGCATACAAGATTCCCGAGCAAGATTCCCGAGTCCTTTTCTGCGCTAAATTTTGTAAGTCCTTCCTTTCTGTCTTTAGTTCTTCATTCTCTTCTTCTTTTCTGAACAAATCTGGAGGGAGCCAACCCACTTGGGTTAGAACGAGCTTGGGATTTCTTCTTTTTTCGGTTTTGTCACTTCTTTCAGTCCGAGGGTACACTAGAACAGTTTGACCGAATGAGTGTTCCTCAGAGAGTCTTGAGAAAGTGCTGTCTTTTTCTTAGAGTCTTGCATGACCTGCCCTTTAGGTTGTTAGATCTACCTCCTCTGTACATCAGACTAGGAGTTCTTGACCCGTTCTTAGGTCGTCTGCCCCTAGGTCTTCCACAGACTTAATCATGTGCCATTCCGATTTCAACTCGTTGTCCCGATCGAAAGACGAGCAGTTGCGGTCAGGATCTATGAGCACAAGCTCAGATCCTCCCTCATCGGCCTCCTCTGACCAACATACTGAGGGAAGAATACCTGCTCGGGCGTCTCACGAGGAGACGCACCGGGATTCTCCCGTAGCCTCGACGTCTCAGGGGTCAGGCGATGAAGGGTCTATACCAAGCAGTCCCGGGGTCATCTTTGCGTGTGAATCCATCATTAGTACCCTGCGAGGCCCTGACTTGGATCGGATCAGGGATAAGTACGAGCTTCCCGGTTCATTTTCCCTTGCTGTCCATGATGGCAGAGCTCACTTTCACGAGTCGGGCTTCGTCACCTTGTACGAGGATGCCTTCATGGCAGGCCTTCGTTTGCCTCTCCACCCAGTTGCCCGGGACGCGCTCATCTACCTCGGGATCTCTCCTAGGCAGCTCGCCCCAAACGACTGGCGAAATCTGATGGGGTGCATCTCCTTGTGGCCCCAAGTCCTCGGGTACGAGCTCACCTTACAGGAGTTCTTCTGGACCCACCGGCCTTTCCAGGTTCACGGGGAGTCTGGTTTCTTCTCACTCGGGGCCAGGCAGGGGCGGAAGATAATTGTCAACTACCCGAACAATAATAAAGGATGGAAGAAGAAATTCTTCCAAGTATCCACCCTGGGCTGTGTGAGAAGGTGTCGGGTATTCAGCTGAGGACCTCCTGGGTGGGGAAGCTGAGGAGTAAGCCCAAGCACTCTTTCTTTGTTGCTTAGTCTCTTTATTTTGCCATGACTAATCCGTTGGTACGTTTGTCTTGCAGTGCGTTTGTTTGCTTAGATTAGTTTTTTTTTTTTTTTTGTAGTGTTTTTTCTTTCTGGGGAGGCTACTACAACTGTCCTCCAGGCTTTGTACAATTTTTATGTTAATTAATGAAAAGGCCCCTGAGGTCAAATTTCCTTTCCATTAACTGTGTTTCTTTTTCTGTACTTTGCCTGTTTGTAATTGCTAGTATCCACTCGTTTTTTGGCCGACCTAACACCTGCCTTAGCAAATGTTTTAGGACCGTAACCAGTAGAACACCTAGTCTTTCTGACCTGTTTAAAAGGTAACTGCCCGGTCTGCCGTAGGAACTTGTCCTGCTTAGCGTCCGGGATAACCCGGTGTATTATAGGAATACCCTGTATTACCATCCGGGATGTCCCGGTGTATCATAGGTGTATCTTATTTTACCGTCCGGGATATTATCTCTGGTCACTGTAAGTACCAAGGAATTTCTTCTGAGTTCTTTTAGTGACCGGTGTGATTTCCTGTTTTGGCCTAATATTACCCTGCCCCCCCAAGCATTTTGCTAAGGCGGGAGTGTGGGACTTAGTAGCCGTAGGAAACCGACCTGGAACATGGGTGGTTGCAGGGTCCTTTGGAGCTTGCCATCGTCGGCCGCCTAGGGGTTTGCCCCCGTCGTCGGCTGAACCTAAGCGAAGCCTTAAGTAATTTCCTATTTAGGTCTAGTATCCTCTTGCCTCCTGAGTGTCCTGTGAAAGCGGGGGCGTGTTGAGGAGCGACCATAGGAAACCGACCTGGAACATGGGTGGTTGCAGGGTCATTTTGTGCCTGGGTTCGGAGCCCGAGGTCTTCTTAGTGCCTGGGTTTGGAGCCCGAGGTCTTTTAGGTGCCTGGGTTCGGAGCCCGAGGTCTTTTTGTGCCTTGGTTATTAGCCAAGGTCTTTGATGCCCCGGGGTTAGGCCCGAGGTCTTTTCTGCATTGTACGGTGTACCGACATGAGTAATTTTGCAAAATAAACTTTCCAATTTTATTAAAAACAAAAATTTATTGTTATTGCTCAATCAGAGCTACAAAAAGAAATCTCTCTACCAGTACTAAATTCCCATGGTCCAACGCTACTGATAATATTTACGGAGGTGTTGAACATTCCAAGGATGAGAGAGATCATGTCCATCCATACTTTGTAGCCAGTAAGTCCCCAATCGGTTAACCCGAGTTACTTTGTACGGGCCTTCCCAGTTTGGTCCCAATTTCCCATGGCTCGGGATTCGGGTAGACTGGTTCACTGCCTTGAGGACGAGGTCTCTGACTTGAAAACTGCGGTGCTTCACCTTGCTATTGTAATACCGCGAGACCCTTTGCTTGTAGGCTGCCACCTTCAGATAGGCTTGGTCTCTTTTTTCCTCCACCAGATCCAGTTCTGACCGGAGGGCTTCTTCGTTATCCGGCGCACTGAAGTTGGCCACCCTATATGTAGGCAACCCAAGCTCTGTGGGGACCACCGCCTCAAATCTGTAGGTTAAAGAGAATGAGGTTTTGCCTGTTACCGCTCGGGGTGTAGTGCGGTAGGCCTACAGGAGGGTTGGTAGCTTTTCAGCCCACAGCTCTTTGGCGCCTTCAAGCCTTGTCTTGATTGACTGCAAGATTGTCCGGTTGGTTACCTCGACTTGACCGTTGGCTTGTGGGTGCTCAGGGGAGGAGTAATATTTCAGTATCCCATAGCCCGAGCAGAACTGCCTGCCAGAACTGCCTGAATATAGGGGTGTCAAACTGCCTGCCGTTATCGCTTACCAGGACCCGGGGAATGCCAAACCTACTAAGAATATTCCTTTCCACAAAGTTCTCCATTTTCTGTTCGGTTATTGTCGCCAAGGGCTCGGCCTCTGCCCATTTGGTGAAGTATTCAACAGCGATGACGGCGAACTTGACCTGTCCTTTTCCCATTGGCAGGGGACCAACAATGTCGATGCCCCACTGGGCGAACGACCAGGGGCTATGGATTGGTGTCTGGAGCTCTCCCGATCGGTTGATCATGGGAGAGTATCTTTGACACTTGTCATACCTTCTGACTGGTAATCCCGGGCCATGGTTGGCCAATAGTAACCTTGTATAAGGGCCTTTCTGGAGAGTGTCCGGCCTCTGACGTGGTTCCTGCACACTCCTTCATGGATTTCTAATAGTATCGCTGGGACCTGTGCGGGGTGAACACAGCGGAGGTACGGGATAGTGAATCCCCTCTTGTAGAGAATGCCGTCGAGAAGATGGTATCGGGCTGCCTGGTACTTGACCCGGCGGGCTTCTTCTTTGTCGTCTGGTAGCGTCCCTGTTGTCAAGAATGTCACGAGCAGGTCCATCCAGCTGGGTCCCAAGGTGACCGGGTCTACCTCCATGCCTTCTGAGTTGATCACACTTGGCTCTGGTAGATATTCTATCCGTATCCCGGGCAAGTCTGACTTAGAGGACGAGGTGAGGCGAACCAACCAGTTGCCCTGGTATTTTTTTCTCTGGGTATCTGCGTGATGGAGAATCCTCAAAGCTTCTCGGAAACTGCTCGGACAAGGGCCAAGTAGGCTACCATGTTGTCTTCCTACGCTTCATATTCTTGGTTAACCTGGTTGACCACGAGCTGGGATTCACTGTATCCCTAGACCTGTTGTGCACTCATAGAAATAGCCAATTGTAGTCCGACCAGTAGGGCTTCGTATTCGGCCTCATTGTTGGAGGCGCGGAACCCAAATCTCAACGCATATTCGAGCTGGATGCCGTCGGGGGTAGTTAAGATGATTCCTGCCCCACTGCCTTGCTGATTGGATGAACCGTCCACATGCAGTACCCAGGTAGGGATATAAGAGTGTAACCCGGGCAGTGTGGTCGGTGGCTCGGACTCTTCAACCGGGTCCTTTGGGTATATGAACTCGACCAGAAAGTCTGCCACGGCTTGTCCCTTTATGGCTGTCCGGGGTCGGTAGATCACTTCAAACTCTTCCAACTCCAATGCCCACTTGACGAGCCTCCCGGACTTGTCTGGACGACTGAGGATCCTGCGGAGAGGTTGATTTATGAGGACCACAATGGCATGGGCCTGAAAGTAAGGGCGGAGCCTTCGGGCCGAGGTGATAAGGGCGAATGCCAGTTTTTCAATGCAGGAGTATCTGCTCTCTGCGCCCTGTAACGCCCGACTGGTGTAGTACACTGGGAACTATTTCCCGTGCTTTTCCCGAATAAGTGCCGAGCTAACTGCTGACGGTGACACTGCCAAGTATAGAAATAATTCTTCCCCAGGCACGGGTGTTGAGAGTAAAGGAGGGGAAGCTAGGTACTTCTTGAGTTCTTGGAACGCCTCTTCACACTCTTCTGACCACTGGAATGCCTTGAGGAGGATTTTGAAGAATGGCAGGCACCGATCGGTAGCTCGGGAGACAAATCTGTTCAATGCGGCGTCCGGCTAAACTCTGAACCTCCTTTGTTGATTTGGGCGACCGCATGTTGATGATGGCTTTGATCTTTTCGGGGTTTGCCTCAATCCCCCGTCTGCTGACTAAGTGACCCAAAAATTTCCCGGACGAGACGCTGAAGGTGCATTTGGCCGAGTTCAACCTCATCCTGAATTTTCTCAAAATGCTGAAGGCCCCGGCCAGCTGCTCAAGGTGGTCGGACTCGTCCCGGCTCTTGACCAGCAGATCATCCGCATATACTTCCATAGACTTTGCAATTAGGTCTTTGAACATATAGTTGACCAGGCGTTGGTAGGTGGCCCCGGCATTCTTGAGACCGAATGGCATAACCTTGTAACAATACGTGCCTTGGTCAGTGATGAACGCAGTCTTCTCTTCGTCCCCGAGGTACATGCTAATCTGGTTGTACCCCGAGTAAGCGTCCATGAATGAGAGGAGTGAGTGACCGGCCGTGGAGTCCACAAGGAGGTCTATCATGCGCATCAAATATCAATCCTTGGGGCAAGCTTTGTTGAGGTCGGTGAAGTCCACGCACATCCTCCACTTCTCGCTGCTTTTCTTGACAAGGACCACATTGGCTAGCCAGTCGGGGTAGTGGACTTCTCGTATGGAACGGGCTTTGAGGAGCTTCTCGACCTCTTCACTCACTGCCTTCTGTCTCTCGGGGGCCATGCCTCTCCTTTTCTGCTTCACTGGCCGGCAGTCTGGACTGACATTGAGCCGAAGGGACATCACCCGGGGGTCAATCTCGGGCATATCCTCGTGACTCCAAGTGGTCAATCACCATGCCAACTGTGAATCTCCTTCGCCTGACGTTCCTCTGGAGATCACGTGGATGTGGCCAAGTGGTGGTGGCTGATCGGGAGCTCGGGTGTCCTGCCGGGGTCGTCTGTGTGCTGTGACAAACTCCGCGAGGTGTCCGTGCTCGATCAGCTTCTCTATTGCTATCTTTAATTTAAAGCAATCCTCTGTTTCATGGCCGTGATCCCTGTGGTAACGGCAAAACTTGTCCCGGTTTCTCTTACTGGGTGGGGCTCTGAGTTTAGCTGGCTACTGAAGCAACCTCTGCGCCTCTGCGGCAGCCATGACTTCATGTATGGGTCGGGAAAGGGGTGTGAAAGTGATCGGGGCATGACCGGCATCCTTCTGATCTTGCTTTGCCTTCTTTCGCGAGCCCTTCTCGAATCCTTCACGCTTGCGCTTGGCCATCGGGGATTCGTCTCCTGCCTGGCTGGCACGCTTTGCCTTTAGGAACTCTTCAGTATCTATGTACTTTTCGACCCTCTCCGAGAGCTCCACCAGAGTTGCCGGTCGGTCACGATGGAACGACATGGCGACCTTGGTGTGTTGAACTCCTGAACAGAAGGCCATGATTGCGGCCGTTTCATTAAGGTTGCGAATCTGGAGCCTTTGCAGGTTGAAACGGTCCACATACTCCCTCAAGGACTCTCCTTTGCGCTGCTTGACGGTCAGCAGCTGAGTGTCCGGTTGTGACCGGTCGAGTATCCCGACAAATTGGCTGATGAACAGCTTGCTGAGGGCTTTGAAATCATCGACCGTCCGGGGCTTTAAAGCATGGAGCCACTGTGCGGCTGGCCCCTTGAGGGTACTGGGAAAGGCCAGGCACAGTAGCTCATCCACCATGGTAGCCAGTGCCATATGAGCCTTGTAAGTGCAGATGTGGTCCACTGGACTCCCTATGCCGTCATAGGAGCTGAGGTGAGGGGGTTTGAACTTCCGTGGAATAGGAAACCGTGTCACCCGAGCGGTATAGGGTGATTCAGTCTCCGTGTTGGTGAGATCGTGGCCGGACTTGCGATTCAACCTCTCAATTTGCTACTGCAGTTCCTCGACCTGGGCCTTTACGTCATCCCGCCCGGTTCTCCTCTCTATATCCGAGCGGTAGGTCGGATCGGATGACGAGGCCTCTTCCTCAAAGCGCGTCGACCTCGAGGATAGGGCCCGGCTCCTGGTCCAGGAAAGCGTGTGCCTAAGATCCCCTTGGCTCAGGGCCGGAAGGTCCTCGGCCGATTCCCGGGCTTTCCGTCCGGACTCCTCCCCTCTGGCCGCACACCGCCGGTTGATAATAGTCCTGGCGTCCTCCACCCGGCGAGGATTGGGTAGAGCTCGTCTCTGCTAGCGCCTGGTTACCTGGCTGCGCTCTTCATTACCGAGGCGTTCACGGTCCGTTGGGGATACCGAGGCGGAACGGGCTTGCCTTCGTGCCCGAGCGGGCCTTTGAATAGGGGCGCTCAGACTGATTTTCTGATGCAGGGCATTTCTCCTGTCGGGCCAAAAGCGCCTCCATTTGTTCCTGTGTTCGGCGCTGGCCCTCCAAGAGTTGTGCCAGTGCTGCCGTTATCTGTTCGGTGGTCATAGAGGTAGCCTGCTGCTCAAGCTGCGGGTTCCCCTGACCAGTCGAAACAGCGGCTCTCTTATCCGTCTTCGGCGGCATGTTGATCAGTCAAGAAATTGTTGGTGAAAAACTCTGTCGTTTCCCACAGATGGCGCCAAACTGATGATGCCTAAAACTGGTAAGACAGATTTAGAGAGAAAATAAGACAAGAACAATTTGTATGTGGTTCGGTCCCGTTAACGAGGTGACCTACGTCCACAGTTGCGTCTGTGCGCTCTCACTAGCAGATCACCGGCGGGCCTGGTGAGCCAACAAAGATGGGCGGCACTACCAGTAATACCGGCCGGGTATATGCGTATGATGGTGAGTTCTCTATTGTATGCTTGTGAGCTAGAGAATTATTTGCAGATCGGAATCGGATCCCTGTAGAAAGGGTAGGTGGGCTCTTTTATAGATGCAAGAGTCCACCCTTACACGGTAAGTTAATAGGATTATGAAACCTAATCTAATTACACTTGATTGGCATAATTTGGGGAAAGTTTCCTAAGTGGTTTAGGAAACTGCCACATTCCATCCTGTAGACTTGTAGTTGATTTAGGAAACTGCTGGACAGGTCGGGATCGCGGGATGCCGCGACCGTCATGCCCGGCCTGTTAGCACGAACTGCCCGCTCTGAGTGAACACCTCGGGAATGCTTGGCTGTGGGCGCCCTTAGGTTGATGATTATGGCCAGCCAAAAGGGGTGGCAAAAGGGGTAATTGCCCCGGGCCACCAAAATTTATAAAATTTTGAGCGCCTCCATGAAATTTTTATAATTACATTTTCACTTTGAGATTTTTAGTATTTTACATTTAGGCCTCCCTCAAGGCCCATTTTAGTGCCATCAACTACATATATTGATGTACATGTATATAAAACTCAAAAGAAAAGACCTAGAATTTTAAAAATAACACTTTTAGTGTAAATTTTTTTTTAGTTCTAGAAATAGACCCTTCTAGAATTTTGAAAGATACAATACAATGTTTAAAGTTCCATAAATAGACTCATATTATAAGTAGATCCCAAAAAAATTGTCAATTATGTATAAGGAAATCCTAAACAAATTGTCAATTATCTAAAAGTAGGACCCAAAAAAATCGTCTTCCCGAACCCCGGTATAAGGGCCTCTCTTTTAGTAGTTCGTCCCGGACATCCAAATACTCAGAGTGTCTCATTAGTGGTGGTTACGCCAAAATCTGTGTCCCATGCGCTATGTTGGAAATTTTGGTGCACCCAAAATACATGGATTATATATGGAAGGGGTTCGTGTTGAGACGGAGGCCACAGTTTCAGCTTTCCAAAATTTTATTGCCGAATATTTCAAACAAGCCAGAGACATGCCATTGATTACACGTTACACGGCTAGGGGTGCCAAGGACTGTTAATTTAGTGTGCTCCACATTGACTATTGAGGTCTAATGTTAACTTTAAAGAGGTTTTGTTCATGGAGGCATTCTTTCAAAGAGGCTCTCGCTTGATCAAGTTCTCCATCCGGGTGACCATCACGAGTGAAAATTCAAGTATTGATCTTTACAAGTGCGGGAAAGTGTAGAAGAATATATACAGTTGGGAGAATCATAATATTATTGTATGCGAGACATATTAATTGAATCAATATGATAGTGCTCTCATAACTAAGTTAAAATAATATAGAACATGTGAAAAATGTTTGTGCTTATTAAGTGGAATTCACAACGCCAATGGAAGATTATGGGAAAGTGAATATTTGGTCTTCCGTAAGTGGAATTCACAACACCAAATATTCCACTTATAAAATTCCTAAAACATATGGGAAAGTGAATATTTTGTCTTTCATAAGTGGAATTCACAACGCCAATGGAAGATTATTTTTTGGGTATATTTTTCGTACTGTTGAATTTTTGTTTTTGTTTGTTTGCTTTTTTTTTTTTTTTTTTTTTTGAGCTTGAGGTTATGTCTGTGTGAATTTTTGGGTTACTTTGTATATCAAAAATGATAGGGATACACACCAAACGACACACTAAACTACCCATCAGCTTTAAATGCATGTACCCTGTATTGTGTAAGTGATGCACAGAAAAGTGTGAAAAATTCAAACAGCACGTGATACATGCATTTAAAACACATTGTGTCATTTGGTGTATCAATTGGTGTGTATCCCTATCATTGTTGTTTGTATATTCGTCATGGATTTTGGCAGGCTTGGGTGTCTTTTGCTTGATGGGGAACTTTCCCATTTGTGGGTTGCTATTAATGAAATGCTATTTGGCATTCAAAAAAAAAAAATTTGTTGAATACATTTTTGCTCACCCCAAAATTATTTATTCTTTGTTCATCTTCCTCTCTCATTGGCTAATGTAGTGGGCCAATACTAAATAAGAATTAATTAATAGTGTAAAGTACTGAGTCCCGCTGCATTAGCCAATGAGAGAAAAGGGTGAGCAATTTTGGGGGTAAGCAAAACTGCACTCAAAGACATTTTAGTACCCTACAATTTGGGCAAAGTTTCATTTTGGACCCTCAACTTTCAATTGCAACACTTCAGGCCCTGTTGTTTTTATTTTGTTGCAATGTGAGCCCTAGGCCTAACACCGTAAAAAAAGATGACATAAATCACCCATTTTGGCGCCAAAAATAGGATAATTTTATGTTTTCTTCCAAAAACATACACCCACCCTTCCAAATTCTCATCTTTGCCCCAAACCTAAATCCAAATCTTGCAAAAAACTGAGTTGACCACCAACTTCCAAATCCAAATCCAAATCAGATCCACTTTTTCCAGATCATTTTTTTTCTTTTCTTTTCTTTTTCAATTTCAAATTTGCCTTTTTGCAAATCTCTTTTTGTTTTATAGATCATTTTTTTACCCTTAGCTCTCTTTTTCTTTTTTCCAGACCCCATTCTTGGGTGTTAAAAAGTAATAATTTAGTTATTATTCAAAACTTATATTCGGACACGAAAAAACAAAGGATTATGGTATAACAGCTTATCCAACAGTTTTATCCATCACGTTGCAAACGCAAGATAGCATAACAGCTTATCCGACAGGATTACTATCCTATCCGATCCTGCCTTATCCTATCCTATCCAAAAGTTTTATCGGACCGGCAAACGAAGACTTTATATCTATGTACGTTTACAAATATGGAGTAGTGATACGCCCAAAATTGACTCTATCTTATGACCGAGCGGCCCTACTCAACGACCGGCCCTTTTCCCGGCATCCCGAACGGTTACGGGCTGCCCCATGTCGTCCATTCACAATACAAGTCTTGGGTATAAGCTCAGTTAACTCAGTGGCACTTCCCAAACAGCTCAGCTATGACAGTTCTCTAAGCAGTCTAGTGCAGTTCAGCCGACTCGTCCCGAGCGGTTCATCCATGGCCTGACCAACAGATCGGGAGTACATTACGAGCTCGGGTCTGTACAGGCGCAGTCCATCCAGGCTCGCGAGGTACGCCCCGGAATGTTCCAGTCAGTTTCCTCCAAACAGTATAGTTCACCACAGTCCCCGGCTTTTTACAGTATAGTGAACGTGCTCAGACACATACGTGGACATAAGTACCTTCATTAACAAGGCCGAACCACATACAAAAAACCAATCTCTCTCTCTCTCTCTCTCTCTCTCTCTCTCTCTCTCTCTCTCTCTCTCTCTCTCTCTCTCTCTCTCTCTCTCTCTCTCTAAACTGCTTTAATTTACTTTACCCAAATTTTGGCATCAGCAGCTTGGCACCGTCTGTGGGAACATCAAGTTTTTCATCAACAAATCTCTTGCTAATAGCCATGCCTCTGAAGAAGAGTGAGAAGACTTCACATCAGGCCAACCGGGATGTTTTGCCGGCCCCCGCGCTGGCTGCAGCAGTAATGATATCTGAACAGATCACCGCGACCTTCGCATAACTCTTGGAGGGCCAGCGTCAAATCCAGCAACATATCGAAGCCCTGCTGGCCCGGCAAAGCAGTCCTCCAATGGCCGGTAAATGACCCAGGAATGTTGCGTGCGGTCGGGAACCGATCTTGACCAGACAACGTGCCCGAGCCAACCCGTCCCAAGTTGAGGATGCCAGAGATATCAACAGTAAGCGTGCTGCCAGAGAGGAAAGGCAGGAGCATATGGCCAGGGAATCAGTCCAGGGTCACTCAGTCAAGAGCCGAGGTGTCCTTAGGCACACGATGAACCGGAGTCATATCCATGCCCGATCCCAGGGGACAGCACACCGCCATGAGAAGGAAGCCTCTTTTACTAACCCGACCTACGTCCCGGATACCAGTCGAGAAGGTGTGGTGGCACGTATCAATGACTTGTAGAAACAGATTGATAGAGTGGCCAAAAGGCTGGGCCAAAACCCTACTCAGAATCACGCCAATTCCGAGACAGAGTCACCATTCTCTAGCTAGATCACGAGGTTTGCCATGCCGCACAAATTTAAGCAGCCTCGCCTAGAACCCAATAACAGCTCGGGAAGCCCGATCGACCATGTCTAGACCTACAAGGCTCAGATGGCCCTAGCCACCAACTCCGACGGACTACATTGCCTAGCCTTCCCCAACACTTTAAAAGGCCCGGCCGCGCAATGGTTCTACTCCTTGGAGCCCTGATCGGTCTGCAGTTTCAAGCAACTCAACAACCAGTTCATCAACCAGTTCATCGGTATGCATGAACGGCCAAAGCCTGACATGCAGCTACTGACAGTCATACAAAGGAATAATGAGACCCTCAAGGAATTCTCCGACCGGTTTAATTAAGAGAAGCTTCGAATCTATGATCTTGATGAAACTGTCGCTATTATAGCCTTCTGCTTAGGAGTTCAGCACACCAAGTGTGCCACATCATTTCACATAAATCGCCCGACAACCTTGGTTGAACTCGCAGAGAGGGTTGGAAAATACATTAACATTGAAGAGCTTCTAAAGATCAAAGACCCGGACAAGAAAGCTGCGAGCCTTCTGGAAGTAAGTGGAAGCGAGAACAGCCCGAGAAGAACAATGTAGAGAAGCCTAGTAGTTTTAGCAGTTCCTCTAACTCATAGCGGTCTGAGTCCGGCAGCCCCGGCCCGACCTGTAACTCACAGCGGTCTGAGTCCGGCAGCCTCGGCCTAACCTCTAGTTCACAGCGGTCTGAGTCCGGCAGCCCCGACATGACCTCCAATTCGCATCAATCTAAGTCCGGTGACCCCGACCCCACCTTCACTTTGCAGCAGTCAGGATCCAGTGATTCCGACTTCGCCTCCAGCTCAGAGTGATCAGGAGCCCGGTGATTCTGACCTGACCTCCTATCTTCATCAGTCTAGATGAGCCCGACTACAGTGGTACTTGCCCGATCATCGCATGAGGCTTCACGGACTGTCAGAGAGCTCTTGCAAAGACCTCAGGATCACACCCAAGGCACCTCAAAAGACCTCGGGCCACACCCGAGGCACATTAAAAGACCTCGAGGTCACTGTCGAGTCACTAAAAAGACCTCGGGCTCAACCCTGAGGCAACTAAAGACCACTTTTACGCAGCTGGAAAAAGACCTCGGGGCCACACCTCAGACACAAAAGACCTCGGGCTAACACCCGAGGCAAAAGACCTCGGGGTCACACCCGAGGCCCGGATAGAGGTGACTAAAATCTCTTAGGTTGGCCGACGATAGAGGAGTAAGAAAAGACCCTAAAGCAAACTCTTTAGGTCAGTTCCACCAACATGGTTCATCTCTTCTCCCAATAGTCTTGACGAAGGCTAGTTGGGTAGAAGGTAACCATCCTGGGGAGCTAATATAAAAGGACCCTAAAGCAATACGCTTTAGATCAGCTTTTCCAACATGGTAAAATTCTTTCGCCCACAACCTTGACGAAGGTTTACGGGTAGAAGATAACCATCCCGGGAGCTAACTCAAGCAAAACGGCTCCGAATTAGGCTGAGTCTCAACTCTTGGCCAATTCCCGAGCACTCAAAGACTCCGAGCTAGGTTAAGTCTTAACTCTTAGCCAGTTCCTGAGAACTCACAAGACTCAGAAGCTCCCAAGCAGCTCAGCTATGGCAGTTCTCTAAGCAGTCCAGTGCAGTTCAGCCGACTCCTTCCAAGCGGTTCATCCATGGCCCGACCAACAGGTCAGGAGTACATTACAAGCTCGGGTCCATACAAGCGCAGTCCAGCCAGGCCCACGAGGGATGCCCCGGAACGTTCCAGTCAGTTTCATACACAAGATAGAAGACTAATGGAAAGTGGATTGTTTCCTAATCCAATTAGGAAACCCCCACAATCAATGCCAATCAAGCTCAATTGGATTATATTTACTTATCCATGTATGAGTAGGTCTCTTGCATCTATAAAAGAGACCACTCAACCCCCTTCAAAAGGACCGACTTTTCAGTCTCTACAACACCTCTATAGCAGTCACCAACACGCCCGACCGACCTTCGGTAGCTCCAAACTATGTTGGTTCACCACAGGTCCCTGGCTTTTTACAGTATAGTGAACGTGCTCAGACACACATGTGGAAGTAGGTACCTTCATTAACAGGGCCGAACCACATACAAAAAACCAGTCTCTCTCTCTCTCTCTCTCTCTCTCTCTCTCTCTCTCTCTCTCTCTCTCTCTCTCTCTCTCTCTCTCTCTTTAAACTGCTTTAATTTACTTTACCCAAATTTTGGCATCATCAAGTAGTATAAGGATAAATGATAGAGATCAAAGAAGTAGAGCGGCGACCTGTGACTTGATTTAATGATAATTTATTGTTGATTGAGGTGAAATTGGGTTTTTGACCTGATTGTGTGGGTGAACAATCAAAGCCTCTTTGTGAATTTCAACCCAAACTAGACAGAGTTTGGGACTTTCAGTTTGTGAATTTTAATGAGGTTTAGTAAAGTATTTCTTTTCCCCAGACTTATGAGCATATACTTGTTGTTTTTATAATTAAATTAAAAATTGTACAAAGTTACAAACAAAAGATCGAAGGGCAAATGATATGGACTAGACCCAAAACAACAAGAGAGAGAGCCGAAGTTAGAGATATAGAAAATATTATGCTGCATAATCAATCATATCCCATTCATTTAGCATCTTGCTATTTAAAGAGCATTACAAATAACTACCCATGCATGCATAAACATACAGGAAACGTGTGTACAAGGGAAATGAAAGGCTGTGCATGGGAAGGGAAACGTGTATGCATGTAGTGGTTTAGTGCCTAAGGGTACTGCCTAATTACAAGGATGCAAACTAGAAATTAGGAAATGGGTAATGCATGGCAGTGGGTTAGTGGGGGTATGCATGAAGTGGGTCAACTCATTTGCATGCACAGTTTGCACATATCATTCCCCGCTGCTTGAATTATCCTTGTTCACAAGGATAAACTTCAGGTATGGCATGACAAGAAATTTTAGGGACATGTTCGGTTAGAGGTGGTGCTAGAGGTTGGTTGTCGATGGTTGGAAAATCTTCAATCATGAAGAACTGAGGTTGTCGACATCAATGGCCCGGTGTGCATTTTTCATCATATTAGAAACAAAGGTAAATACAAACACAATAAATGAAAATTTTGCAATGTCCTGCAGCTTTTGATCCATATTTTTCTCTGCAGGCATTATCACATTTTATTTTCAAACAATCTCCACTTCCATCATCAATTGGTTTCGAGCAAGTTCCCGAGCCTGCATATCGTCATATATAAGCATATATATATATGGGTGAATCCAGCAATTTGGTCCATGGGTGCAACCTTTACGGCTTTGTCTGCTCATAATTTTGGTATGTAAAATCTATCTTCTCATTAGAAGTCATAAATCCAATTGTCTGTTGTTAAATCTTCATTCTCAACCGTGTTTGTTTTTTCAAGATTGGGAATCCGACGAGGCTAATAGTCCATTTTAATTAGATTCATACTAAAATATGGGGGACTAATTATTCTTTTTTTAAAAATACTGCCCTTACCAAGTGAGACATAGTTCAAATGACAAAGAGCTTGGCATTTAAGTCTCCTCCAAAATATTGGTTCGAAGTTTAAACCTCCCCTCCGCCCTATCATCAACAAAAAATACCACCCTTTATGGGCTGCAGACAAACGTGTAATTCTTATTCGTTTCAGTAAAGTTTGGGGCAAAACCAAAAAAATAAAAGTAATGAGGGCACGTATGTAAAACAAAAATTAAAATAAAATAAATAAATAAATAATTTCTTCAGTTCTTTTCTACAAACAAAAATAAAATAAAATAAAAGGAAAGAAATTAAATGTTTCTTAGAAATTTTCAAAGTACGGGAAAACATCATACAAACTGAAATTTTTTATTTTTTTTTCTTGAGAAGAACCCATTTGTGGTAAATCCTTTCTCTTATTTCTTCTCATTCTATTTTACTCCCATTTTTCATTAATTGGTCAAACTTACAATCTCTCACTTTGTTAGTCTAACTTGGAATTCTACAACCCATACATAGAATCAAAACAAACATATAAAAAGGTAAAAGGCTACAGCAAACATTACCAGTAGTGAAGAGAATAACAAACATAATGGCGATGGCTAGAGAAGGGCTCTCCATATTTGAGATTTGATGAACTTTCATAGAAGCAAATATGTAGTTGTTATATATCCAATTCACAGATGCATTGCGTTTAATTTGGCACTTTCATAATAGCAGTACTTATGTTTCCCAATTTTGAATCCTAAATTTGGATCTCAATTATTTTAACAGTTCTTTCATATGCTATGCAGTGGTTAACATACTAGTGCATGTCGTACAAGTGACAAAATTTTTGGGAACCACATTGGAAAATCATTGCATTATTCTATCCATAAAAGTATTAAAAACCCGAAAGTATGGTCTACTCCCTCTATAAGTGTCTCTTTTGAGAATTGAAACTATTGTTGTGATTTTTTTTATCTTTCCAAAATTGTTGGGCCCTCTTTTAAGTTCAAAAGTCAATGTCACATTAAAAGAAAAGTGAATGGTTTTTTATATTGTGCACTATTAGATCCACATAGTGGACTGCATATTTTTTTCACACATTATTTTTTTCACACATTATTTTTTTCACACATTATTTTAAATGCATGTATCATGTGCTATATAAGTGGGGCACAAAAAAAATATAAAAAAATTCGAACAGTATAAAGTACAAACATTTAAAACTGTGTGTGAAAAAATGTATGGTTCAATATGTGGATCTAATACTTTCCTTTTATATTTATATCATAAAGAATAAAATTAAAAAGTGTGTAAAATGTTACGCACACAATGAGTTTCACAACACATTCCAAATAAAAGACATTTTAGCAAAAGAAAATTTGTGAGCCCAGACTATTATTGCAAATCAGTCCCTAATCAACAAAACAAAACATCCCCAAATTTCAACCTCATTAACTTTAGAGAACCTCAGCCCTAAATCCCCACAATTGAAAAAGCCCCAAATCCTCCTTGCATGTTACTGGAGATCGCAGAACGTAAAAGCTTCACGCCCACAGCTTCGCTTACTAGCGACTCTCCGACGGCGGCGAGAACAGTTAAACAAAACGATAGTGCATATACTGCTTGTCTGCTTCTATTGCGGCATAAAATTGGGGGAATTATGTGGGGATTGACCAAAAACGGATTCTAAATTGTAATGATTTTTGTTCTTTTTTTTTTTCCGGAAAAATGGTAAATAAATCCAAAAAAGATGTACAAAGTACAAGGGGCATCCCCCAGGATAATACAGTAAGCTCAAAAAACATGCTCAAAAGAGAAACAAGAAGCCAAGGCTAACCATGGGATGGAATCTAACTGAAACAAAGAAAAGGAGAGACACCCAACCCTGCCGTCAGAAAAGACAGATAAAACAAAGAGAAGAGCAAAGAAAACAAAAGATCCTATCAAGATCTGTGGCGGCCCTTAGGGCGACTACCACTAAATTGCATCTTCGCTTCCTTCTTCCTTTGCCTAGAAGACTTGGATTGCTCGGGAATAAGGAGAGAATCATAAAAAAACATCTTCAAAATCTTCATCAATCTCATCTTCATTCATATCCAAATTATCATTGGTATACTTTCTATCTTGCGATTGAAACCTTCCATCTTCTTCACTAAGGCCTGACCCTTGAGCTACCTCGGGATGGTCAACAACCTCATAAACATAAGGCACCAACTCGTTGAAAGATTTACTAATCTTAATTTGCTGAGCATTAGAGGAAGAAGTCTCATAAAGAACAAAAGATTCATCAGCACATTGCCCCTCCGTGGAAACCACACCTTTTCCCTTAACCTTACCCTTACCCTTACCTACCACTTGAGTCCACTGATCTTTTTCATCCACAACACTAGTCGCAGAACCATCCTTCATATCATTTGGACTCTTCTTGATAGGTACCCATTGTTGGGTAGACTGAAGTTTGGTAGGATAGACCGGCTGGGACTGAGCCTTCCTTTCACAGTCATGTCCAAAACACTTACACAAATTGCAACGAGAGGGGGTCCACTGATATTCAACTTTTATCGTGATCAGGTCATTGCAAAGACTGGAATCTACCACAACCAAGTCAAAGCTAGCAATCCAATCATCTTTCGCATCCACCTCAATGCACACTCTTGCATAAGTGATTCTCCGACGGGAGGCTGTCATTTTATCAACCCGAAAGGGTTTCCCAATCATTCTTGCAATGTAGCTAATACCTTCGGGGGTCCAATATTCAAGCGGGACATTAAAGAAATGCACCCAAATAGGAACTTTGGAGATTTTGTCTTTGTTGATAGAAAAATGCGGTTCCCATTTCCGTAGGATAAGAGGCTTACCAGTAACATTCCAAGGGCCTCCTTCCAATACCGCATCCAAGGAAAATTTAGAACTAAACTTGAAAAAAAAAGTACCTTGGTCTGTAGCAAGGATATCAATGAGACCAACATTCTCCCAAAGTTTTGTAGTCACTTTGTGAACAAGAGAGTATGGTAGTCTACGATCTAAGAAAAACCCAACAAGAGTATTGTTCCATTCGTCGCAGCCGGGCTCAATAACAGCAGGGGGAACTGTAAGCCTTCGGGTCTGTCTGCAAGAGCTAACATCAACATGGGACAAATTAAATTCATGAGATATGGGCTTGGACTTGAGCAAATCAGCCCACTTTGGCTTATCCACCGAATCGGCACATGGGGTAGTAGTTGCCGGCCCCACAAAATTATCAAATGATAAACCACAATGTTCCCCATGCCCATGGGCATTCGTATGGCTAAAGGAGGGACCCACGTGATTATGGACACGGTTTGACAAGGAAGTTTGGCACATGGCATCCAGCGGGAAAGCGACAGGCTTTAAAATACCAACTTTTCTTGCTGAACATGGGCCCACATTGGGAGACATATTGGACTTACTTGAAGTGCCATCAGCATGTACAACCGAAAAGAGATCATCCCTACATTTTGTAGCAAAGTTGTTCGTGGGGCCCACTATTTGTTGAACCAAAGTTTGCTTTAACATTGAGAAGTCCTCAGTGGTAGGGCCCTCCAGCGCAGCAGGGTCTTGAGTCCCGTGACATACACCTTGGACTTTCAAAGTTGAAGTGATAGGACAATCGGCTTGTTGGGAAACAGTCTGAATTTTCCCAGTTTCAAAAGGCGCGTGTAGCTCGCCAGCCAAAAACTTCTTGGAATCCGAGCCTGCCTCATTGTCAAGATTAAAATTTGTACTATCCCTATCTTTAATATTTGAACAATGAGGATGCAGATTAACAAAATGATCAATAGGGGAAGACTCGGACTGCAGAGCTTCCAACAATAAGCTATCAAACTTACTAGGATGATCATGAAAGTCAACATTCGTACTAGTATTAACATCGGATTTAGAAGATTCAAGCATAGGGTAAGCCAAAGGGTTTTCACTAACCTGAGCCTTTAGAACATTAAGCTTGGACTGAATCTCATTAGTTTTAGCATGAATAGCATCCAAATGAGGTGAAGGGGCACAAGATGAGATACTACCTTGAGAAACAGAAACACCAACCTCGGAATCTTCATCTCCAAGAACATTGGGATTTTCAATAGTAGTTGAAATAAAAGCATCCTCAACGACTAATAGATCTTTCTTAGATTCATCAAGAGAACATCCCTTTAAACATCGCATCTGCGTCCATTGATTGCCAACAAAATCATTAGCAAAAGGGGTCTTTAGGTGGTCTCCGGGGTCTTGTGGATCGTCTAACTTGGTTCGTGAGATCTAACTCATCCTCAGTAGCACCAGAAGTTAAAGCAACAAAATGCTTGAGTTCCTTTAAAGATAGTTTTGTTTGAGATTGGGAGGGAGATCTTTTGATCCTTTCTTTCTTCCCCATCTTTATATTTCTAGAGAGAGGGAGGAGCTTCTCTCTCTAACATTTTTCCTCTTCCCCAGTTTGATGTGTGGCCCAAACATGTAATGATTTTTGTTCATTTTTATATATTTTTCTAATTCTAAGATAAGATTCCAAACCCAGTGCAATCTAACCTTCTTGCAGGTTTTTCTTAAGCACAATTAAGTAAGAGGACGAGAATGAAATATATATATATAGTGATGTGATGAACAGAAACACTCTGTTTATGGCATTTTTTCTTATTCCAATGAATGGTATGGTTAATCATAGTGCATCAATGATCAACTTCACTTATTGCAGCACCAATAATTCTCTCTCCATTAAATCATATCAATAATAATAACAGAGACCATAAAATACTTCTCATTCACAATTTAACAATTACTTTAGTTTTATAGAATGCTGTTGTTGGGATTGTATCTTCAAATCCGGTCTTTATGTATTTGACATTTGACATTTTATATATGGATATCATACTTACATTTCTTTATGTATGTGTCATTAGATGATTGATGTAATCCATAAGTATCATAGTAGGTAATTCATATATGTATGAGATACATACAAGAGAGATATAAATTACTATTCTTTGATATATAGAACTTGTCTCAGTGGATGATGTGACTGGATATCTCATCAGGTATACACTGTAGCATTATTAATTACCATTAGATGGAGTGATGAATCTCAATCACTAGAGTGTGACTCTTAGTTAATATGCTAGTGCTTATATTGCATTGACAGACCATGAGATTCCTATTGATACATAAAACTGTCAACAGTCGATAGGAATTCATAACTTGTATAAGGTACGTGTTCTCAATCTTGAGATGATTATGGACACAAACTATGGATGTGACTGCTTTAACTTACTAATCAGTGAGGTCTTGAAAGATCAATACATGGGTATCTTTGGTATGTCATATTCATAGGGTTGTGAACATATACTGTCAAGATAGAATCTACCCTCTGATAAAGAGTAAGCATTCCCTTGAGAATGTCACCAAGTTGAATACTGAGAACTGACTACAACAAAAATGGGTTTTCGCAAGGAAAAAGTTCTTTGATAAATGCCACAATTTTGTTGCAAAACCCTTTTGCAAGGAAATTTTTTTTGTTGCTCGATTCCTTGCAGAAGCTTTCTCTCTAAAGCTTCTAGCAACAAAAATAACTTTCCTTGCAAATTCTTTAACTTTTGGTAAGGAAAAGTTTCCTTGCTAGTACTCAACCTTTTCGTTGCAAAATGACTATTTTCCTTGCCAAAAGCCTGTCTTTGTGGTCTAATTTGGACAATTGGCAAGAAAAAAATTTCGTTGCTAAATATCCAAGTCTAAGGCAAGAAAATGTGTTCCTTGCTAAAAACAACTTTTTAGCAAGGAAATATTGTTCGTTGCAAATAATATTAATATACGGCAACGAAATAATTTCCTTGCTAAATGAGGCTTTTAGCAAGGAAAAATTAAATCCTTGTCAATTATATACATCTAAGACAAAGAAATAATTTTTTGCTAAATGTTATTTTAACAACAAAAATATGGCTCCTTGCCCATTTTATTCTCTTAAAAGTAACCCCAGCAATACTTGTGCAATCCAATATTTATTTTTAATCCTGTGATATTTCAAAACCTGTTCAATTTACAAATGTAGAATAATCAAAACATGTCCAACATAGCATAATATTAAGTATCACATCAAACATTGCATAAATTTCATATATCTGAAAAGTACATAATAGGTCACCAAAAAAAAATCCAACAGTTAAGTTTTCATATATTCGACATCCTAGCTAATAAATAAGATCAACAGTACACGTTTAGCAAAACTAAGACCCACAATCCACCAAATCTGCGCGTCATCTGCATCAAAAATAAAATAATAACGCCAATATGTTATAAATTAAGAAAAGATGAGGGAAAAAAATACAAATAAGTATGAATTGCTCCTTCAAGTAGAGAGAGAGAGAGAGAGAGAGGGAGGGAGGGAGGGAGGGAGGGAAATAGAGATGGAAAGAGGGAAAGAGGGAGGGAGAGAGAGATTATGACAGTTCAATGCAAAATGATTCATCAAGTGAATAATGCTGCACTAAGCTAATGGATGACTTGCAATCGAATCATTTTATTAATGAATCAAACTAGATCAATGACTCGAACTAGAATTAACAATGCTTGTACGTAGGAAAAAAAGAATTAACAATCAAGTCATTTACCGAACTAAACTAGGAAAAAGCTTACACCATTAACATAGAATCACCAACTTTTGTCATCACCATCTTAGAAGCAACATCTTACATATATGCATACATATGGCTCAACTCTTTTTTGAAGAAAGATAAGATTGCCTCACTATCCTAAGGCTCTAAGTTTATTAAAGCTTGTCTGATAGATGACCTCGCTATCTTAAAGCTCTATTTTATTAAAGCAATATCATATGAAAGCATAAAGAAAATAAAAAATGAAAAGCCAAACCTTTGAAAGAGAAATGTCAAGCAATTCCTTGCATTGCAAAGTGAGGAACAATTCCAATCTTTTGCACACTTTCCCTAGCTAATCCTACATTGAACAACAAAGAGAAGAAAACCACCAATGAGATAGTAGTGAAGCCAATTGTAGATGAATGTGGCAAAACCCTTATTGACGCATTGAAAAACCAAATAACAATTGTGTATTTTACTTGCAGGAACACTACACTAACAATAGCAGAACAGTTGCTAATTTGTTCTTAATCATCAGATTTGATTATAGATTTACAAAAAATAATTGACTATGGAGCAACCTATGAAACAAAGTAGACTATTTTAATTTCATAAAGCATATTTATCACATCAAGCTTACCATTGGTGATGCTAGATCACTTAAAGTATTGAAAAAAAAATTACAGTTAGCACAAAAAGTCTCAAACTTGAAAACTTCTTTAGCCAAATGTAAATGCAATACTGTAGTTCATTCACTTACTAGTTACCATAGAAAAGAAAATGCATTATATATTATGTGTATGCGATCTATCGCTTAGCATGAATTCTCTATAGCTTCCTCTTTTCTTTTCCTTTTCTTTTTCAAGTTTAATCTCTATATTTAGCACAACAATAGTGTTAGCCCCAAAGTGTTATTCCACTAAGTTAAATGGATAATTTTGATGATTAACAAACTACTTAGTTGTATTTTCTAATGATCTTAGGTTGATTAAGTTGCAGGAAATATATCGTGCAACAATTTATGTTCACATGATCGTAAATCTTCTCCATACATAGAGATATGGTGTTTTGTGCTCAAAGTTTCAAGCCAAACGGAGTTTTACAAGTTGAACAATCTTGTTTGGATCATTTCTTAGGACTCTATGTAAGCAATTTATTTATGTGAACATCTTTCTTGAGGGCTCAATTTAATTCAAAAAGGTTCTATATAGTTAAACCCAACTTATCTTTGAAAATCTGCAAAGAGCAGTCGACTGTGCATTCGTTTCAGTCGACTGATAATCCAGTCGACTGGACAGTCGACCTGTGTACACAGAGATGCTATCTGTGTGCAATCCAGTCGACTGCCCTCCCGACGCAGTCGACTGATCCTTGTGCTTTTTAAAAGTCAGTCGACTGCCCTGTGAATCCAGTCGACTGAATGACTGCGATAAACACAGTAACGGCTAGTTAAGTGCATTTAATGAAGCTTTTAATTCTCCCAACTACTTCCAACGGTTGGAAATCCTAATGAAGCTATAAATACAGATATTTGAACTTCATTTAACAACTTTTGATCAATCCAACAAAAATTAATTTCATCACATTTACTCCTTGAGCCCTAGTTTGGTGAGATCATAAATTCTATTGCTCTAGTCTTCATTTGTATATCTTAAGAGCAATTTATTGTGAAGCTTAATATTGTATTCATCCACTCTATTGAGAGAGTCTTCATTCTTATATCAAATCTTATTTATAAAGGTAGTGTGTATTAAGGGTTGGTGTAACCCTAGTTCAAGTGAAGAGGATTTTCTTCCTTGAAGAGATTGTAAGGGTTTAATCTTCACCCAAAGGAGATTGTGATAGTGAAAACCTCAAGAGGTGTTCTTGAGGGGTGGAAGTAGGGCGCGGCGTGCGGTTTCCCGAACCACCTAAAAATCGGTTTGCATAGTATCTCTTCTCTTTTTCTTTCCTTTGCTTTTGTGAATTTTCTTATTGGGCAATCAATTTGAACAATTATTAAATTAGTTTTTAAAACCTTATTCACCCCCCCCCCCCCCCCCCCCCCCTCTAAGGTTTCCTTTTTGGGCCAACAAATAGCATCCTCGGGATCTAAGAATTCATAGTTATATGTATTTCATAATAGACTGACCACAAAATATTCATTTTACAATATTGAGATATAGATCTATATACATATATAGACACACACACACACACACACACACACACACACACACATATATTTACATCTAAGTGCATGAGTGTTTCAAATAAATGATTTAGGCATTTGTTTCTTACACCACTTACAATTGGAACTCCTTTCAGGTAATATTTGTTTCAAATCAATTATTTCTCAATTTCTTTCTTTTTTTCGTTATGTTCTTAGTTACAGTCTAAGCAACTTCACTAACATGCATTTTATTTACGATTTTTTTTTAAAGATTGAAATTTTGTGTGCTCATTTAGAAATGAAGTGTTTGAGTTATATAGATATTGTGGGACTGTAGCATTTCTGTGTGAAAAGTGGCCTTAACAATACTCCTCTTTTTGGGTTGACTAACTGCCAATGGGATAGCTTATGCTTTGTGAGAATTTGGAGCCATAAAGGCTTGCTTTGGTTTTATCGATATGGGTAACTAATTAACTCTCTCTTTTTTCCATAGAAGTGTGTTTGTACATTACATATTCATATTAGATAAGTTGATTGTGAAAGTTTTGTGGATGTTACTTGAAACTCTTGAATACGAAAATGTATTTCCCTAAATCTGAACTAATTAACGGAATTCCAGCACGTAAAAGTATGAATGCAAATAACTACTAGGGTAATGCTATGTGCACATAAAATGTGCACATAAATTTTGTACATAAAGATCGGGGCCATTCATTTCAGTGCAGCCCGTGCCTGCATCCATTGGACCCACCAAAATTAATGGTCTAGATTTTTATGTGCACACTTAATGTGCACCAATCATTACTCTAACTACTACCACAGTTTCAATCTGCCTTATTGGTGTCATTTTCAATATTTGTTTGTTGCAGTTCATGGTGGGCATGACCCTTTTTAGAGCTTCAAACTTCGGATGCTTAGACCTCTGCTGATAATAGTTCTACTTGCGAATGGCTTAACGGGTTAATATCTTAGGTTTCCCAGCTGAAATCAGACAGCCATATGATGTTGCTTTATGCCATATGATGTTGCTTTATGCCATATGATGTCTGCTTAATGAATCTTTCTTCTTCCCTTTAAAAAATCAAAATAAAAACAATCCAACACCAATCATTTAGGTATGCTTGTTTCCTAATCCCTATGGGTTAAAACATTCTAAACTAATGTTCATTTATAAGTTATCATACAATTACCTTTATGAACTTTGGTTGTCAGTGTAACAACCTGCATTTTCATTTAATTATTTGTATTCGCATTGTCATATTTAAATTCAATTTGTATTGTCTACTCTTATTAATTACAATTCTCATATGTTAAATCTTGTTATTGGTTTTATTTCATATTAAAACTATTGTTGGGGTCAAACTGCAAATTCTACAATTTTAGTAATGCCTGCGTTGGATTTCAAATCTATATTACAAAATGGTGAAAAATATTTTCTTTGGACTCAAACTGTATTTATATAAAACCAGAAAATTATTTCTAACGTTAAAATGAATTTTCTATATTTTGTGGTGAACACCGCGCTGCGAAAATACCAGTTTATGTTCAAAACAGTCCGTGCCATGTTAAACTTCCACAAATTTTGGAAGTGATGTAAAGAAAGATTTGACATATGCTTTACTTTCCATTTATGGCAAGTAATGATTGGTTGGGCTTTGTTTGGGGTTGCTTCTGGTTCTTGTATTAACCTTATGCCATAAGCTATTTTACCCAGACACATATATGGATTCCTAGCAACTTGATAGAGCCTTGTTTGGCTAAGCTTTAGTTGTGTGTATTGATTTGTGCCTTAAGCTATAGTTTCCCAACAACTTCAATTAGCCCCTATACACCTATACTTGTGTCACGCCCCGACGTAGCATAAATATGGAAAGCATTTAATTTCCTTTATGGACCCCTAGGTCGCGACAGTTTGAAGGATCGATTCCGTCCCGAACGTCGAACAACAAAAACATAATAATCATAGCAGATCAGTCAAGGCTTACAACATTTTTCTAACTTAATAGTTATTACAGCACGGGGTCTCTAAAGGCACATGCCGCCTTAAGACAAAACAATATCTATTGTCTATTACAGTCATCCTTATTACAGAATTCAGTTAATAACTTAAAACATATAAAAGTAAATTCTCTTTCCAGCAGTGTTTCTCAATTTACGTAATCGTAATGTTCCGCTCGATCAAAACCTGAAAAGCCTGAACACGAATGTCCAGGGCGCATCAACGCCGTCAGCTTCAAGAAGCCGGTGAGTATTAAAAAAATAACTTTGAATGTAACACATACTCATTTACCATTTTCCAATTCTCATTTAATTCAACAAGTTTATATGAAAGTAAAGAGTTCATTATAGAAAACGACCACAATATCATTTGAAATATATGATTCATATATGTGACCGTGTATGAAAACAATGCACCATCTCATCTTACCCACTCTTTTCTCTCGACAAACACAACAACCCACTATCTCACACCAGTATCCTTGTAATACTCCGATAGCCACACTTTAGCACAGGGGTGCCAGGGAATGTCCAGTTTGCCTCACACTTTGGTCCGGGGTACCAGGGAGTGTCCAATGCCTCACACTTTAGTACCTAATCCGCCTCGCAAATACCGGAGGTAACCTCAAGTAGTATCCAGACTCGGGTACCAGGGAGTGTCCGTAGGCCACACTTTAGCACTACCATAGGTGCCAGGGAATGTCCAAGTTTGGCGTCACACACTTTAACGCTTCCATGGGCGTCAGGGAGTGTCCAGTTTTGCCACTGTTTCACTACAAAGATACTTTCACCGCAATCTCAACATGTCACACTTTGGTACACAATTACTAGGGAGTATCCACAACATAATCTCAACCACACTGACCATCATTTACACTAACCATGCATGTACAAATGACTCCACATGTATGTCATGACACTTAAACAAAAGTAAAATGTTGAATTATAAGAACAATGGGCGTACGGGGATTGTTAAGTCGTAATACATCATTTCAATCATCCAAACATAATCCAATAGGTTTTTGTTTTAGTAAATTTTTCCAAACGGTGCTTTAAAAGTCCATGAAATATCACCCAAACAGTTCCTTAACATAAAACAAGCAAAAACCAGAAACTGTCAAAAGTCGCGCGTGCGTGCCGCTCGCGCGAAGGTTGTTCACGGGGGCCGCTCGCGCGATATGCCCAATTTTCCTTTTCTTTTAAAAACCTTTTCTGTCTGCCTAGAACCAGCCACCTCGCGTGCGCGGGTCGCTCGCGCGAAGGTCGCTTGCGCAGGCCGCTCGCGCGATATGCCCAATTTTCCTTTTCTTTTAAAAACCTTTTCTGTCTACCTGGAACCAGCCACCTTGCGCGGGCGGGTCGCTCGCGCGAAGGTTGGTCGCTCGATCGCGCGTGCGAGTTCATGCAGAAGCTTCGTCTTCTTCCCCAGAATTCCCCTGTTTCTGTTTTAAGGGGTCTTTTTGACCCATTTTGCAATCCAGATTAAAACATGGCATATAATATATGGATCTCTTTGGTTTTTCGCAAGGAATGTGAATCTGCTATCAATTTAACACCAATCAATCTGTAACTCACAGATTTTACGAAAATCCAAAAGACGACGGAAATTTCGTTTCAATCATACGTCGCGATATGAACAAATTAAGCTCTAATATTACAATCGTATACTATTCATACCATAATCTTTCATATTTCATTCAGAAAACGAATTTTGGTTAAGTTTGGAAAATCCATGTTTTTATGAAGTTTTAAACGTAAGTCATCAATGGAGATTTCTAAATTAGACTAATCTACATAGTAAATAAATATATTTTACATTTGGAGTGAGTTTAGAATACTCACAGAGATTGAGAGTATAGAGATTGTTGAGAAAGACAACCAATTTAAGAAATCCAATTGATGCTTGGCTATGGAAGTCTTGAGTTTCTCTCACTAAAAATTTTCTGTAGGAGTTCTCTGTGATCTCTCTAAAGTCTCTCTCAATTTCAGTTTGTAAAAACTAAAGAAGAATGCAGTTTTTGAAGTGAAGGAGTGGGTTATAAATAAATCTCATTGCTTGGTGGCCAAGAACATTTTCATATACTCAACAAAAGGAATTTTCGTTGGTTTCTCTAACCAAATCTGGTCCCAATAATTCTGTGTCCCCAACTTCTGCCCAACACAACGGAGAACGACATGGTCGTCCGTACAATGCTTTGAATGGAGCCATCCCGATACTCGTGTAATGACTGTTGTTATAGGCAAATTCGACCAACGGCAAGTGTGTTTCCCAAGATTCTTCAAAATCAATCACACAAGCCCGAAGCAAATCTTCCATGATCTGATTAACACGTTCAGTTTGCCCATCTGTCTAAGGGTGAAAAGCAGTACTCATCTTGAGCGAGGTTCCCATAACTTCTTGCAAACTTTCCCAAAATCCAGAAGTAAAACGCACGTTACGGTCTGACACAATTGACACAGGTGCACCGTGAAGTCGCACAACTTGTTGTATGTACATCCGGCTCATCTTTTCTACCGGGTATGTCATATTGTAAGCGATGAAATGTGCTGACTTAGTCAGTCGGTCCACGATTACCCAAATGGCGTCATGATTCTGTTGCGATCGAGGCAAACCCACTACAAAATCCATCGTGATGTGCTCCCACTTCCAACCAGGAATAAGTAGTGGTTGCAACAATCCCGAGGGTCGCTGATGTTCGACTTTGACTTGTTGACACGTCAAACACTTGGATACAAATTCGGCCACGTCTTTCTTCATACCTTCCCACCAGAAATTTCTTTTCAAATCCTTGTACATTTTTGTTCCTCCTGGGTGAACTGTATATCTTGACTTATGTGCTTATTCCAAGATATCCTTTCTTAGCTCACCACCATCTAGCACATATAATCTATCTCTGCACCGATATCCTCCATTGATTCCCACTTTCCATTCTGTCGGGTCTTTCTCTGACATCTTCACAAACCACTCTTGAAACTTCTCATCTTCTTTCTGAGTTCCAACAATGCAATCAATAAGAACAGGCTGTAGGATAAGACATCCAAAAAGTTGTTCTTCTTCTTCCTCAGCACTCTGTACATCGTACTCCGCCAACGCCTCCAATGCTCGCCACTCTCTAACCATTAAGGAGGCAATCGTCTCACGAATCTGCCAACTCAAAGCATCAGCGACCACATTAGCTTTACCAGGGTGGTACTCTAACGTGAAGTCGTAATCTTTGATCAGCTCCATCCATCTGTGTTGCCTCATGTTCAACTCTTTCTGTGTGAAAAAATATTTTAGATTCTTGTGATCGGAGAATAAATCAAATTTTTCACCGTAGAGATAGTGTCTCCAAATCTTGAGTGTGAAAACTACTGCAGCCAATTCCAGATCATGAATGGGATAGTTCAACTCATTCGGCTTTAGCTGTCTGGATCCATAAGCGATAACTCTACCATCTTGCATAAGTACACACCCTAGTCCTTGATATGACGCGTCACTAAAGATAGTGAACTTCTCATCAGGCTTGGGTATTGCTAGTACTGGTGCAATAGTGAGTCTCTCTTTCAACTCTAGAAAGGCGCGTTTATGCTTCTCTGTCTAGTCGAACTTCAAATTCTTCTTCGTCAATCCAGTCAATGGTGCAGCTAGTTTAGAAAACCTTTCAATAAATCTTCTATAATAGCCTGTGAGTCCAAGAAAACTCTGAACTTCTGTAGGGTTGCTCGGTATGACCAAGTTTGACACAGCATTGATATTGGACGAATCCATAGAAATTCCTTGAGATGATACCTTGTGTCCCAAAAATTTCACTTCTTGCAACCAGAACTCACACTTACTGAACTTGGCATACAAGTGGTGGTCCTTGAGTGTCTGCATCGTAATCTGTAGATGTTGTTCATGTTCTTCTCCTGACTTAGAATAGATCAAAATATCATCAATGAAGACGATGACAAATTGATCCAAATAAGGCTTGAACACTCTGTTCATCAGATCCATAAACACTGCTGGGGCATTCGTCATTCCAAACGGCATTACCAAAAATTCATAGTGACCATATCGGGTTCTGAATACAGTCTTAGGTATGTCTTCCTTCCGTACCCTCAACTGATGATATCCCGACCTTAGGTCTATTTTGGAAAATGTCGTAGCTCCTTGTAGTTGATCAAACAAGTCGTCAATCCGAGGCAAGGGATACTTATTCTTGATAGTCACGCGATTCAATTCTCGATAGTCGATACACAACCGAAGCATCCCATCCTTCTTCTTCAGAAATAATACTGGTGCTCCCCAAGCGATGTACTTGGACGTACAAAACCTAGGTTCTCAAGCTCTTGAACTTGTTCCTTCAATTCCAACAGTTCAGTGGGGGCCATTCTGTAGGGAACCTTGGTGATCGGAACAGTACCCGGTATAAGCTCAATACAGAACTCTATACTTCTCTCAGGCGGCAGACCAGAAATGTCTTGAAATACTTCTTCGAAGTCCTTGACTACAGGTATAGACAATGCTGTCGCTTCTGTACTGACGACTTTGATGTTTTACCAAACATCTCGTGAGGAACATATCTCCTGAAGGGTTACATTGAAAATCAAAGGGATGATTATCATTGTCGAGGAATGTAATTCTCTTCCTCGCACAATCCAACTTCGCTTGGTTCTGAGAGAGCCAATCCATTCCTAGGATTACGTCAAACTCCTTCATCGATAGAACAATCAGCCTTGCACGGATTTCACGGTCTCCTAGCTGTAAAGGACAATCCTTGTACATGTGTCCTAATCTGACTGCGGCTCCTAATGGTGAAGTAGCCCTCAAAGATTTCTCTAAACGATGAGGTAAGATACCCAATCTCTGAATTATATTAACAGATATGAATGAAAGAGCAGCACCCGTATCAAATAACACTTTAACATGGGAGTTAAACAAAGTTAATGTACCTTCCACTACTTGCTGATCATGTTGAGCTTCTTTAAAACCTCCTTCTTCGTACACAGTCCCATCATAACCAGCGGCGTCAGGAATAACAGCATTCACGCGAGTCTGTCCTTGCTGACCATAAGTCACTTGCTTAGGGGTAGTACAGAACTTGCTGATGTGACTTGGTTCCCTACAGTTGTAGTAAACTATGCCTTGCTGAGCAGCACACCTTGGTCCTTGCAATCTAGAGCCAGATGACCGGGGTTGCCACAGTTGAAACATTTCCAAGCGTTACTTCCTTCACCAACTCGAGGTTGAGTCGGATAGGTGATAGCTTGGGTTCTCTTGCTTCCGTCAAAATTCCTCTTCTGCCCTTGGCGATTCATTGGTGGTCTATTTCCAAAGTTAACCCTTTGAGGCGGTCAGAATTCGAATTGCTTCCGATTCACTCGAGCATCTTCTTCCAAATCAGTGGCCAGGCCGACTAGTCCCTCAAACGACTTATCTAGGTGACCAAGAGTCAAGCAGCGAATTTACGATGTCAACCCTTGGTTATACTTACGGATCCTCTCTTCCTCAGTATCGACCATATGAGGGGAAAACCGGGACAGTCTCTCGAACTGAGTGGTGTACTCTTGCACCAATTTAGTTCCCTGAGTCAAGTCCATAAATTCCTTCTCCCTTCTGTGCCTTTCTGTAGCTGGAAAATACTTTTCCAGAAACCTCCCCTTAAATGCAGCCCATATCATTCCCGTCGCAGCTTCATTCTCGATGGTAGCTGTGACTGAATCCCACCAATCTGCAGCGACATCAGTCAATTGGAAAGTAGCTAACCTTCTCTTGTCCATCTTGTTGCACTAGACAGCCTCGAACATGCGGTCCATCTGTCTTAACCACTGTTCTGCTTTCCATGGTTCCGCGGTACCCACAAACATCTCGGGCCTTAGCACACGGAATCTCTCCAGTAGCTTATCTCCAGTCTGGCAGTCTCGTCGGTTTTCATTCTGATTACTAACCCTTTTGAGACGTGATGAGGGCTGATATTTGTAGAATAATTGGCCCGATAAAGAGGAAAATTGGATAAACTTAACCCCATTTCTCTAGTTTGATCTGCACTTGTGTTTTAATTCATTTCTTTACACAATAATGTGCTTTCCGTGGTATGTTGTTGTGTTTAGCTCTTTGAATGCAGGACTCTGAAGTTAGAATGAATAACAAGTTGAAAGGAATAAATCAAGAAACAAGAAGATGAAGTTTGGATACCAATCGATTGACATCATACCAATCGATTGACATATTTCCATAATCAATCGATTGGTATTTTTACCAATCGATTGGTGAAAGTTGGAATCAATCTGCGTTAATGGTACAAGATTTCAGCAACCAGGACGACGACCAGCCGTTACAAAATGAACCTAGACGCCTTCAGCTCGTGGATATTACACTATATATAGAGGGGAGTGAAAAGGGTGAAGGGTTGGCGGATTGTGCATTGTTTTGTAGGATTTTTCAATTTGTTTTTGGATTGAGACAAGATTTAAATTGGGGAAATTTCATTTTGAATTCAGTTAACTCAGGTTTATTCCTTTTTATTTTGCTGCTTTAGAATTGGTTTGATTGTAAGCATTATTATAGCCTTAGCTTGATTTTGAAATTTCTAGTTCATAGGTTTAATTAATGTCGATGTTTGATTCCATTTTTCAAGTTATTCATATCCATACAATCTTAAACATGCTAGATTAGAGTTTTGGTTGGGAATAATGTGAGAAAACATTGTTCCCAGCCACTACCATGATTCTGTTTGAGAATCAATGGCAATCGATTGGAAACAGAGTCCAATCGATTGCTATAGATTCCAAGTCAATCGATTGGTACTTTCACCAATCGATTACAGGTCATTTCATGCCAACCGATTAACAAACATTCCAATCGATTGGCATGGGTATGACTTGGGCAGAATCCTTTTTGTATTCCAGCAACTTCTATTTCAGAAACTAAGTCCAAATTGATCTTTTTAAGTTCAAATTGCAATCTGATTTTGAAATAAAAGCTTGTTTGATTAATTAACTCAATGAATACTTATGACGAACATGTCAATTATCCTATACTCGATTTGTTTATCATTGTTCATAGAGTTAGTTAGTTTATTTCCAGTCCTTCATAATAAGTGAGGTAGTTGAACCACTAAGTATGTGAAATTCATATACTTAGTGTCTAGAATGCTTTACTTAATCAATTTCGAAATAAGGAATACTAAAAGGATGAAACGCCAGTGTGCGTTTATGTTAAGTCATGGTAGTAGTTGGTGCAATGCAGATTCACATATTCCCAACACTTTCTTTCATATTTAAAAGATCACATTAATTTTCTTTTAATTTAACTGCTGCTTTATCATTCTTTTCATTATAATTATGCAATCAGTAGGATCGTTAGAACCTCCACTTTAAAGAAATCATCTTTTGTTTTTCTCTTTAGGATTCAATCTAGGTTTCTTTTCCCCAATTCCGTCCCTTGGGAAAATGACTCGGTCTTACCGGTTATTACTCGACGCGACCGTCTACGCTTGGACGTACTCTTCTGGGAACACATTTCCTGTCGTGTCAAGTTTTTGGTGCCGTTGCCGGGGACGGTAACGAAGGCCAGGGATTTTAGATTGATCCGATCTTTCCTTATCCCATTTCTATTTTTCTTTTTCTTTTCGCTCTTTAGAACACAAGCTATGTTGTTTGTGTCATTCAATGTCCTTTGACTCCACTGCAGCTTTCATCAAAAATTTATTTGAAGATTCCATAGATAGTGCTGATAATCCCATTTTTACTCTGTCTACTTCTAATCCAATGTCTGACACAGAGAGCCAACAAGGAGAAAATAGGCATGACCTCATCGATGACGGTCAACAACCTCTACGAGAACTCTTAGCTCCTGATCGAACTGCCACACCTTCTTGTATCCGCATCCCTCCGCACACGGGTATATTCCATTTTCGTAATGGAATGATCCAACTATTACCCACATTTCAAAGGAGAAGGCATACTCAAACCAAACTCTATTTCGACTTGGCCAGCAATTCATGAAGCCTTTCTCAAAAAGTTCTTCTTTAATCGGTTAACGACTGATATCTTGAGACAAATCAAGATGTACAATCAAAAAGAGGAAGAAACATTCGCTGAAGCATGGGAGGGATACAAGGATTTGTTATTGCTATGCCCACATCATGGTTTCGAGAAGTGGCAAACAATAAGCTTCTTCTATGATGGCCTTTCTCCGAAATCGAAGAAACTCATGGAAACTATGAGTGACGGTGAGTTCATGAGCAAGAATGCAGATCAGGCCGAAGCTCATTTTGAATGGTTGGCTGAACATTCGCCAGAGTAGGAAACTTAAGTGACAAGAACCCAAACTAGTTTGAGTTCAAGTCGTAAGAGTATTTATCAGTTGAAAGCGGAAGATAGTTTAATGGAGAAATACGAGCAACTGTCTCGTAAATTGGAGGCATTGGAAGCAAAGAATGACCAAGTGATACAATTCGCTTCTGAAGAATCATGTTCTAGTTGTCTACAAATGGGGCATACTTCTCAACATTGTCAAATATACCCTGTTTATCATGAACAGAGTCCAGTAGAATTACATGCTATAAATGCCCCTGGTCGTTTCAATCCAAATGATAGGTGGAGTCATCCTGGTTTCGACCATAGAAACAATGCTGCCATAGCAAACCCATCTCAACAGTGGCAGCCGAACAAAGGAAACCAGTACCGACCTCAAAACTAAGGGTACCAACAGAGTTACCAACCTCTTCCTACCTATCAACAAAATCAAGGGTATCACCAGAATCAATATCAACAAAATCATTCACCTCAATCCAACTACAATCAGGGGGGCAACAACCAAACCTCATCTAACACCTACGTGCCACCTCATAAGAAGGCACAGGAGGATCCTAATACACTCATGATGCAGCAAATGATGCAGCTAATGAGTAAACTCAACACAAGTGTAGAGAGGTTAGCTGCCCAGCAAGGGGATAGAGAACGAACTATGTTCCCTGCTCAACCAGAGCCAAATCCTAAAGGCCAACACTCGGGTATAGGACCCTCGGGATCTGGACCATATGAGGAGGCCAAGGCTGTAATTGTGTTGAGAAGTGGAAAGGAGATTGAGAAAGTCTCTCTTCCCTCACACCCTGTAGTTGATGATGAAGAAGAAGTAGAGAATAAAGTAGAATTGGTGGAAGAAGGAAGAGAGGGGGAAACAGTTGAGCCCGAAACAACAACTCCTGAGGATACCGAAATAAAGAGAAGGCCCGGAAAAGAACCTCTCCTTGAGGAAGCACCCAAATGCCCTTTTTCGGCACCATATCCTCAAAGGTTGAAGAAACCTCAACAAGAAACCAAAAGTCAGGAGTTTCTGGAGTTATTCAAGCAAGTGAAAATTAACCTCCCACTCCTTGACGCAATTAAACAAGTACCTGCCTATGCCAAGTTCCTAAAGGACTTGTGCACTGTAAAGAGGAAGCAAAGTGTAAAGAAAAGTGATTACCTGGCTTGCCAAGCGAGTACGATTCTAAAACATGATTTGCCTCCCAAATACAAGGATCCGGGCATACCAACGGTCTCTTGCATAATCGGTCAAAGAAAAGTAAACAACGCTCTGCTTGACTTAGGCTCGAGTGTTAATCTTCTACCTTACACTGTTTACCAGCAGTTAGGATTGGGAGAACTTAAGCCCACTCGCATTACTCTCCAACTCGCAGATAGATCGATTAAATACCCGCGAGGAGTTTTGGAGGACGTTTTAGTCCAGATTGACACTTTTGTCTTTCCTGTCGACTTTGTCGTTTTAGACACCGAACAGGTTTACAATGTCAAATCTCATATTCCGGTGATCTTTGGACGTCCTTTCCTTGCGACGATCGATGCAACAATCAAGGTAAGGAGTGGAGTGATGACCGTAGTCTTCGAGAACATGACATTGAATATCAAAATCTTTTCAAATCCAAAAATTGAAGATTTTGATGATGAGGAAGAGGAAGTGAATTGGGTAGAGTCGATAATCCAAGATTACTTCGATTCAACTACTCACTCTGATCCCGTGGAGTCCATTATGACTAACTCATGTTATGAATTAGACAGATACACTCCACAAGATGAAGAAATTAATCAAAAGTGTGCTGTATTGGAAGTTGTAGAAGAGGAAGTTGCAAAGGCAATGTGGACAGCCCAATATGAATAATTGCCGCCAAAGACTAAGTTGGTTGTACCGTCAAACCTATAATTTCCAGAGTTAGAGTTGAAGGAACTCCCAAAAGAATTGAAATATGTGTTTCTGGGAGAAGAGAAGACCTTTTCTGTGATAATTTCATCTTTTTTAAATCAAGAACAAGAAGGTAAACTGATCAAGTTACTCAAGCAACACAGGAGTGCATTAGGATGGACTGTTGCTGATTTGAGAGGAATAAGTCCATCCATATGCACCCACAGGATTTACCTAGAGGAAGACGCCAAACCATGTCGCCAAATGCAAAGGCGTCTAAATCCAAACATGCAAGAGGTAGTAAAGAAGGAAGTTCTGAAATTGCTGGATGTTGGGGTTATTTATCTAATTTCGGATAGTCCTTGGGTAAGTCCAACTCAAGTAGTGCCGAAGAAAGTCGGCATTACAGTGGTGCATAATAAGGATGGTGAAACTATACCAACACGTGTGACCACAAGTTGGCGCATGTGCATTGATTACAGGAAATTGAACGCAGTGACTCGAAAGGATCATTTCCCATTGCCTTTCATGGATCAAATGCTCGAAAGAATAGCGGGTCACCAATTTAACTGCTTCCTGGACAGTTATAGTGGTTATAACCAAATTGAAGTTGATCCTGCTGATCAAGAGAAAACCACTTTTACCTGTCCGTTTAGAACATTTGCATATCGCCGGATGCCTTTTGGCTTATGCAATGCACCTGCCACATTCCAGAGATGCATGCTGAGCATTTTTAGCGATATGGTCGAAAAGATCATGGAAGTTTTTATGGACAATTTTTCCGTTTTTGGAAGTAGCTTTGATGATTGTTTGGGAAATATCCAAAAAGTGTTACAAAGATGTGAGGATAAAAACTTGGTCCTCAATTGGGAAAAATGTCACTTTACGGTGACAAAAGGAATTGTATTGGGGCATATAGTTTCTGCTGAGCGAATACAGGTAGATAAGGTGAAGATTGACATAATTTCTAATCTCCCTATTCCTACTACAGTGAAAGACATTCGATCGTTTCTAGGCCACACTGGTTTTTATCGGAGGTTTATTAAAGATTTCAGTGATGTATCTAGGCCACTGTGCCGACTTCTTGTTAAGGACCAACCATTTGAATGGAATAGCGAGTGCTAGGAATCCTTTGATAAACTCAAACATCACCTCACAATAGCTTCGATAATGCAATCTCCGGATTGGAGTCTTCCTTTTGAGCTAATGTGTGATGCAAGTGACACAACGATTGGAGCAGTATTAGGACAAAGGAAAGACAAGAAGCCTACTATGATCTACTATGCTAGCAAAACTCTTGATGGAGCTCAACAGAATTACTCTACAACCAAAAAAGAGCTGCTGGCAATTGTATTCGCACTGGAAAAATTCAGGCAATATCTTATTGGCTCGCAGATCATTTGCTTCACTGATCATGCCGCATTAAAGTATCTGCTATCCAAAAAGGATACCGAATAGCGATTAATATGCTGGATTCTCCTGCTCCAAGAATTTGACTTGGTCATCAAAGAAAAAAAGGGGTGGAAAATTTTGTGGCCGATCACCTTTCTCGATAGACGTTTAAAGATAACTCCTCACAATCCATTCTGATCCGTGAATCTTTCCCAGATGAATAGGTTTTTGCTGCTACTAGTTTGCCTTAGTATGCAGACATTGTCAACTACTTGGCAATATGAGAGACCCCATCCCATTGGTCCACCCCTGACAGAAAAAGGTTTTAATCCATCATAAAGTGGTTTTACTTTGATGATCCGCACTTGTTTAAGTATTGTGCGGATCAAGTAATTAGGCGATGTGTTCCCGAAGAAGATATTTCTCAGATTTTAGCTTCCTGCCACTCGGAAGCTTGTGGCGGTCATTTCTCGGCCCAAAAAACTGCTCAGAAGGTGTTTAGCAGTGGTTTTTACTGGCAGACAATTTTCAAAGACTCTTATGTATTCTGTAGAGCATGTGCTAGATGCCAAATGTAGGGAGCTTATCCAAAAGAAATGAAATGACAATGACCCCGATCATCCTTGTTGAGATTTTCGATTGCTGGGGTATTGATTTCATGGGATCTTTCCCGACATCCTTTCACTACGAATATATCCTTTTGGCAGTTGAGTATGTGTCTAAGTGGGTTGAGGCCATTCCGGCAATGAAAAATGATCACAGAACTGTGATCTCTTTCTTAAAAGAGAATATCCTTTCAAGATTTGGAACACCAAAGGCCATGATTAGCGATCGTGGAACCCATTTTTGTAATAAGCCTTTCGAAACATTGATGAAGAAATATGGAGTTAACCACAAGATTGCTTTATCATGTCACCCACAGTCGAATGGACAGGCAGAGCTGGCTAATAGGGAAATCAAACATATTCTGGAGAAGACTATTAACATCAATAGAAAGGATTGGTCGTCATGCTTAACTGATGCGTTGTGGGCATACAGAACGGCATATAAGACAAACCTTGGAATGTCACCCTATCGGCTGATTTATGGAAAAGCTTACCATTTACCTGTAGAACTGGAGCATAAGGCGTATTGGGCTACCCGATTGCTAAATTTTGATATTCATGAAAGTGGTACACTGAGAAATCTCCAACTCAATGAACTGGAGGAAATCAGGAATGATGCATACGATCGTGCTAGAACTTATAAATCAAATTTGAAAGCAAAGCATGATAGATCGATCCTGAGAAAGAAGCTTGATCCAGGACAGAAAGTGTTACTTTATGATTCGAAGCTTCATCCTTTTCCTGGTAAGTTGAGGTCGAGATGGATAGGACCATTCATTGTCAAAGAGGTGTTTCCTCACGGGGCAGTGGAAATTGTGAACCCCAAAAATGGGAATGCATTCAAAGTTAATGGGCAACGTTTAAAGCCATTTTTGGAGAAATTCGAACCAGAATCAGAGATCATCCAATTGGATGATCCTAACTATTCTTCTTTAAAAAAATTTGAGAATCTTATTTGTTGTATAATAGTTTTCTCTTTCTTTGTGTGATTCTTTGTTTCTCAATTCTTTTTCTGTCTATGTGTTTGTTATAGGATGGATCCACTGTATTTCCTACCTCATTTGCTATTCCATGGGGTCCGCTCTCCGGGAACCCTAGAACAGATGGAACAAGAAAGACCAATTCTTACTCCGCTTTCCAGCTCATGTCCAGATTCTCCTAATGCGGCAATCACTGATATGAATACCTGGGATTTGTTGTGCGCGGTTCGAGAAATTCTGGAAGACCTTCAAATCGATTCGGATGGAGAAGTCGTGGAGTACTTCTTGGATTATGCTGAAGGAGAAGACTTTTCTTCCCCAGAATCTGAGCAAAATTGATAACTCCCGTAGCAAATGAATAGGACAGACTTTGTTCTTGTTTTCTCTCTTTTTGTTTGTTTGTCTTTCAACCAGAATCTTGTACCCTTGGATGATAATAATCCAACTTTAACAATAAGATTGATGATTTTTTTATAAATTCTTCCTACTTGTGTGTTGATAGGTGTCTTCCTTATTTGGATGCTTGCAATCCTGTATCTTACCTCTATAATGCATTTTCAAAATGTTGAGAGTAATTACTTGAATAAATGGGCTGCCATGAACTTTAAATCTCAATCAATTGAACTCGAACATCAATCGATTGAATGTTTTTTTTTTCAATCGATTGACATATCTTGTCAATCGATTGACAACTCTCCCAGACGTAAAGTCTATTCTTCTCCCTCTCCCTCATTTCATTCAAAACCAACGAGAGAGAGAGAGAGAACCCAGGCAATTTTTGGGCATGAGGAGAGAACCCCTACCATCCTCTCCATCCTCTTCATTGTCACCATCATCATCATCCTCATTTTTCACCATCACCGTCGACCTCACCATCTCCACCGCCACTGTCATCGCGTGGACAGAGGGAGAGAAGAAGGAGATTGATTTTGGAGCCACCTATTTCAGCATTATCATCATCACATCATCATCTCTCTCACCCACGATCATTTATAGGCATGGATTTTGTCGTAGTTTTGATCGAGGTAACCCCCCAAACCCACACCTATATTTACCCTTAATTCTTGATCATAATGATAGAGGGGACCCCTCGTGGTCCTAAGACCACTAACATATTGAAAGGGGGATGTGAGACCTTGTTGTTGGCAGCCCCCTTCAGTCGCTAATGCCAATCGATTGATGTCTGATATCAATCGATTGACATTAGGGTTCAATCGATTGAGCTGAATCTTCAATTGATTGACAATTTATGTCAATCGATTGGTATAAACAAAGAGCAGATTCTTTCTTTTCTCATCCTAACTCTCTGGTTTGCTTTCATTTTTAGCTCTTATGAGTTATGGCTCCCAAGCCTAAGGACAGTGGGCCACATCCAGAGAAATCCACTTCGCTTGATATTCCTGACCCATCACTGGCTCACGGGTTTAGGAACGACAAGGAGAATACCTGGTTCGTGAAATATTTCAAAACCAGGGATGTCATGGTTGAGCGACAGTTTGAAAATCTTTGGAGTGATGACAAGCCACCATTCTATCTCCCTCGGTTGCGTTCAATTCCAAGCTGGCTCCCCGTCCTTACCATTCAAAAGAATGTTTATGCTTCTTGGATTCGATCAGCCTGTGCGAGTATGGTTAAGGCCCCCAATATTCCATAAACCTATTTTTCTTGTGTTCAAGGCTGCCAGATAGAGTTTAGCCCTACTACAGTAGCCAGAGCTTTGGGTATTGCTGAGGTGCCAGATCACCTATACCCTATCCATGCTGACCGTCCTTTCCCTTCGTTTGACGCTGCTGCTACAGAGATTTCAGGTGGGAAAATCAAGAAGTACACAGGGATTCCAGTATTTGATGATCATGATCTGACTTTGGACTATCACCTTCTCCACTTATCCCTCTGCAGCTGCATCCTCTCCACGACTTATAAGTTAGACTTTGCTGGGTAGTATACGAGAGTTTTATATGCTATTGGGACCGATTTGCCTATTTGCCTCGCTCGGCTCTTCATCGAGTTTTTTATTGAGCCCACACGTCATACTAGCAAGGCCCAGCAGCTAGACGATCAGCAGGAGAGGTATTGTAAAAATTGAAAATTGGTGTCGGCGTCCCTACATAGAGTGTGTGAGGAGGTAGGATTGGTGATACCGGCAGGAGAGGTATTGTAAAAATTGAAAATTGGTGTTTTCGGTGAGTCTGCTGCTAGACGATCAGCAGCACAATTCAAAAAATTAGCAAAAGAAAAGGGGGAAGTAGGAGACAGTAGTATGAGGAAGAAGAGAAAGAGAGGAGAGGAGACGTCAGAGTCAGAGGATGAGGATCCAGGGACGCCGACAGAGGCTGAGGGTTAGGATACAAATGTTGTTGAGGAAGAAGAGGAGGACCCAGGGACGCCGACAGCAGCTGAGGGTCAGTACAAGTTGAGAAGACGCGAGCCCCCTACAGTTTCTACATCTGATCCTATGTCTCTCCAGACCATTTACGATTTTCTTGTTGAGGAGAGAGAAGCGAGAGTGTGGTTGTATGGGATGATTCGAGAGCTCACGGCTCAGCAGGAGTTGATGGCTGCTCAGATGGCCTCTGATCGTGACTATGTTCATTCTAGACTTGATCAGATGGGCAGTCAGGTTGGGCAGATGCTAATGCTGTTGGGGATAGAGCAATCTTTACGTTCTGCATCCATGCTACCTCCACCAACAGTTCCATCGACCACTGCAGCACCCGTTTCAGCATCTTCACTAGACATGCATCCATGCCACCTCCACCACCACCACCTCCAGCTGCTGCTTCCCCGCCGGCTAAGAGTGACCCGGCAGCTGTCGTCCAGACTAAGATGGTTGCTGAGGGTGGCAATGAGGGAGCAGATGATCCAGTTCATGACGGTGCACCCATGCTATATGGCGACCAGTCTATTGAGCCGTAGGAGGGAGTTTTGGTGAGCGAGAGAGTGTTTGGTTATTTCATATCTTGTGATCTCTCTTGTGTCACTTTATTTGTTTTTTGTGGATACTTTGGGTTGGATTACTACTTTTAGGTCTATGATCGTAGATATTTTATAGTTTGGTTAGATATTTTGAGCTGGATGATGATTTTTGGTTTTCTATCTATACATGGACTGTATTGGACTTTTGATATTACTTTACAGATAGTTCTTTTTGTTCATGGATTATGTTTCTATTGTCTATGCTCTTGATTATTATCCATGCATTTTTTATCTTGGTTGTTTGTGGAGATTGGTATATTGAACCAAGTGAATTCTCAAATGTGTACTGAAATGCGTGAATCAGGTGATATCTTCTTTTTCTTGAAATACTTCCATTGTGGACAATGTCGATTTTAGTTGAGGGTAGGAAGTAGATATCCACCTGTGTATTCTTGAATTTAAAATTCACACTTTTTTTAATATTAGAATTTCCATGAATTTCCATGATTGCTTTGTCTTCTTTCGTAAAAAAAAAAGACTGTTGTTAAGCTTCCAACTTTCAAAACCTGGTTCCTCCTAGCTAATATCATTGTGCAATGATGCATTCATATCTTTCTTGTCATAGTATGACCTTTGATTACATGTTACTTTGTCGCTAATCTGGTTTTACGTCCATAGCATGAATATATCCTGAAAACATTTGCACGAGTTGACAATTATGAGAGAATCTTTGAATTGGAGTGAAATATGATTGTCATGTGATTGGATTAATAGTAAAACTTTAAACCCTAGCGAGATTCGAGCCATTCTTTTATTCTGAGGGTCAATCACAAAAACTCATGTCAATTCTTGTAATGCGCTACTATCTCGTTGAGAGTCTCATTCTTGTTTAATTTGGCTAATGCTTCAGGAGAATGTTCAGGATCTACTAATTTAAAATTCATGAAATACTCGAGATAAGTTAAAGTGTTTAGAAGATGATTTAGGCCATCGAGTTCTCACTTCGTCACCTGAGAAAATCTAAATTCCCACTTGCCTATCACAAATCAATACCTCTATCTAAAATCACATATTCTTAGTCAAGCATGTGACGGTTTTGTGTGAATATCTAAAGGAGGAAAAGAATAAGTGCAAAAAAAAATATCTGTGGAAATGAAGAAATAAAAGAAATTGGAGATTGGATAAATAGAAAGTGTGAAGTGAAAGTGATATTACCATGCCACATGCTTGAACGCATTGTCATATTTCACTGTCCTTAACTTTCTTCCTATTCTGTCACAAGTCCTAAAGATTCTAGATAATTTTAACAAATCTCGAGTACGAAATGAATTTTCCACAGTAGATCGCTCCTGTAGTATTTGGTATTCCATTCATGAGACTCATGCACCTCAAAATAAACGATCTTCAGTGTCTAGTATGTAAGCATTCTTGATTGCCTCTACATTTACTCTTTTGAGCTTCATACTATGAGTGCATAATTGACGCCAGTTTCAGAGTGATTTTATCTTGAGTGTAAACTGTGTGAGAATTGAGTTGAAACTATGAAATCTTAAACATGTCAATCCAAATAACTCTGAGATAAAGAATTTGATCGTAATTGTTAACTCCACACACACACAAGGATATACAAAGGCTGTGGATGTAGTTTTGACTTGAATAGTTACTTTGTAACATGTTGTTTATTTCCATAACATGATAAAGGAATTGATGTCCTTGTTAAGTAGAACTTTTAGCGTAAAGGAGGAATCGAGATTTTTGGATAAGTTTAGAAAGCTTAACACTTGAATGTTGTGGGTAAATTCTCTGGAAACCCTCACGAGACACAACTCGTCCATTAGGGTAAACCTAAGGGTTCAAAGGCTTGTTGCAACGCTAAATGCAACCGCGATTCCTGCGAAAGTGAGTCAGGATAATTCTTTTTGTTTTAGTTCAATAAAAATTGTGACGTTGGCATTTGTTGTTTTAGCTTGATTTAATTCCGTTTCATTTCTAGAGACTTGCAATATGCTAGTTGGGGGTCGTGATGAGGGCTAATATTTGTAGAATAATTGGCCCGATAAAGAGAAAAATTGGATAAACTTAACCCCATTTCTCTAGTTTTATCTGCACTTGTGTTTTAATTCATTTCTGTACACAATAATGTGCTTTCCGTGGTATGTTGTTGTGTTTAGCTCTTTGAATGCAGGACTCTGAAGTTAGAATGAATAACAAGTTGAAAGGAATAGATCAAGAAACAAGAAGATGAAGTTTGGATACCAATCGATTGACATCATACCAATCGATTGACATATTTCCATAATCAATCGATTGGTATTTTTACCAATCGATTGGAATTTTTACCAATCGATTGGTGAAAGATGGAATCAATCTGCGTTAGTGGTGCAAGATTTTAGCAATCAGGACGACGACCAGCCGTTACAAAATGAACCTAGACGCCTTCAGCTCGTGGATATTACACTATATATAGAGGGGAGTGAAAAGGGTAAAGGGTTAGCTGATTGTGCATTGTTTTGTAGGATTTTTCAATTTGTTTTTGGATTGAGGCAAGATTTAAATTGGGGAAATTTCATTTCGAATTCAGTTAACTCAGGTTTATTCCTTTTTATTTTGCTGCTTTAGAATTGGTTTGATTGTAAGCATTATTATAGCCTTAGCTTGATTTTGAAATTTCTAGTTCATAGGTTTAGTTAATGTCGATGTTTGATTCCATTTTTCAAGTTATTTATATCCATACAATCTTAAACATGCTAGCTTAGAGTTTTGGTTGGGAATAATGTGAGAAAACATTGTTCCCAGCCACTGCCATGATTCTGTTTGAGAATCAATGGCAATCGATTGGAAACAGAGTCCAATCGATTGCTATAGATTCCAAGTCTATCGATTGGTACTTTCACCAATCGATTGAAGGTCATTTCATGCCAATCAATTGACAAACATCCCAATCGATTGGTATGGGTATGACTTGGGCAGAATCCTTTTTGTATTCCAGTAACTTCTATTTCAGAAACTAAGTCCAAATGGATCTTTTTAAGTTCAAATTGCAATCTGATTTTGAAATAAAAGCTCATTTGATTAATTAACTCAATGAATACTTATGACGAACATGTCAATTATCCTATACTCGATTTGTTTATCATTGTTCATAGAGTTAGTTAGTTTATTTCCAGTCCTTCATAATAAGTGAGGTAGTTGAACCACTAAGTATGTGAAATTCACATACTTAGTGTCTAGAATGCTTTACTTAATCAATTTCGAAATAAGGAATACTAAAAGGATGAAACCCCAATGTGCGTTTATGTTAAGTCATGGTAGTAGTTGGTGCAATGCAGATTCACATATTCCCAACACTTTCTTTCATATTTAAAAGATCACATTAATTTTCTTTTAATTTAATTGCTGCTTTATCATTCTTTTCATTATAATTATGCAATCAGTAGGATCGTTAGAACCTCCACTTTAAAGAAATCATCTTTGATTTTTCTCTTTAGGATTCAATCTAGGTTTCTTTTCCCCAATTCCGTCCCTTGGGAAAACGACTCGGTCTTACCGGTTATTACTCGACGCGACCGTCTACGCTTGGACGTACTCTTTTGGGAACATATTTCTGTCATGTCAAGAGGTCTGACGAAAGCTTCAAAGATTCCTGTGGGATCGGCAGCCTCAGGTGCTCCCTCAATCAAATTCCTATCCTCCCTGTCGTATCATCGGGGTGCAAAGCTTAAGCTAACGGATCGTGGAATCGGGTCTAAACTGGTAAACCATAACCTGACTAAACTATCTTGAGATAAATAATAACCTGGCTCTGATACCACTAAATCCTATCACGCCCCGACGTAGCATAAATGTAGAAAGCATTTAATTTCCATTATGGACCGTAGGTCACGACAGTTTGAAGGATCGATTCTGTCCCGAAAGTCGAACAACAAAAACATAATAATCATAGCAGATCAGTCAAGGCTTACAACATTTTTCTAACTTAATAGTTATTACAGCACGGGGTCTCTAAAGGCACATGTCGCCTTAAGACAAAACAATATCTATTGTCTATTACAGTCATCCTTATTACAGAATTCAGTTAATAACTTAAAACATATAAAAGTAAATTCTCTTTCCAGCAGTGTTTCTCAATTTGCGTAGTCGTAATGTTCCACTCGATTAAAACCTAAAAAGCCTGAACACGAATGTCCAGGGCGCATCAACGCCATCAGCTTCAAGAAGCCGGTGAGTATTAAAAACATAACTTTGAATGTAACATATACTCATTTACCATTTTCCAATTCCCATTTAATTCAACAAGTTTATATGAAAGTAAAGAGTTCATTATAGAAAACAACCACAATATCATTTGAAAGATATGATTCATATATGTGAACGTGTATGAAAATAATGCACCATCTCATCTTACCGACTCTTTTCTCTCGACAAACACAACAACCCACTATCTCACACCAGTATCCTTGTAATACTCCGATAGCCACACTTTAGCACAGGGGTGCCAGGGAATGTCCAGTTTGCCTCACACTTTGGTCCGAAGTACCAGGGAGTGTCCAATGCCTCACACTTTAGTACCTAATCTGCCTCGCAAATACCGGAGGTAACCTCACACAGTATCCAGACTCGGGTACCAGGGAGTGTCCGTAGGCCACACTTTAGCACTACCATGGGTGCTAGGGAATGTCCAAGTTCGGCGTCACGTACTTTAACGCTTCCATGGGCGTCAGGGAGTGTCCAGTTTTGCCACTGTCGCACTACAAAGATACTCTCACCGCAATCTCAACACGTCACACTTTGGTACACAATTACCAGGGAATGTCCACAACACAATCTCAACCACACACTCTTTACCACACTGACCATTACTCTTTTCCACACTGACCATCATTTACACTAACCATGCATGTACAACTGACTCCACATGTATGTCATGACACTTAAAAAAAAAGTAAAATGCTGAATTATAGGAACAACAGGCGTACGGGGATTGTTAAGTCGTAATACATCATTTCAATCGTCCTAACAAAATCCAATAGGTTTCTATTTTAGTAAATTTTTCTAAACAGAGCTTTAAAAGTCCATGAAATATCACCCAAACAGTTCCTTAACATAAAACAAGCAAAAACCAGAAACTATCAAAAGTCGCGCGCACAGGCCGCTCGCGCAGGCCGTTCGCGCAATATGCCCAATTTTCCTTTTCTTTTAAAAACTTTTTCTGTCTGCCTAAAACCAGCTACCTCGTGCGCGCGGGTCGCTCGCGCGGGCCATTCGCCCGATATGCCCAATTTTCCTTTTCTTTTAAAAACCTTTTCTGTCTGCCTGGAACTAGTCACCTTGCACGCGCGGGCCGCTCTCGCGACCCTCGCTCGCGCGATCGCGCGCGCGAGTTCATGCAGAAGCTTCGTCTTCTTCCCCAGAATTCCCCTATTTCTGTTTTAAGGGGTCTTTTTGACCCATTTTGCAATCCAGATTAAAACATGGCATGTAATATATGGATCTCTTTGGTTTTTCGCAAGGAATGTGAATCTGCAATCAATTTAACACCAATCAATCTGTAACTCTCAGATTTTACGAAAATCCGAGAGACGACGGAAATTTCGTTTCAATCATACGTCGCGATACGAACAAATTAAGCTCTAATATTACAATCGTATCCTATTCATACCATAATCTTTCATATTTCATTCAGAAAATGAATTTTGGTTAAGTTTGGAAAATCCATGTTTTTGAGCTATGAAGTTTCAAACGTAAGTCATCAATGGAGATTTCTAAATTAGACTAATATACATAGTAAATAAACATATTTTACATTGGGAGTGAGTTTAGAATACTCACAGAGATTGAGAGTATAGAGATTGTTGAGAAAGACAACCAATTTAAGAAATCCAATTGATGCTTGGCTGTGGAAGTCTTGAGTTTCTCTCTCTAAAAATTTTCTGTAGGAGTTCTCTGTGATCTCTCTAAACTCTCTCTCAATTTCAGTTTGTAAAAACTAAAGAAGAATGCAGTTTGTGAAGTGAAGGAGTGGGTTATAAATAAATCTCATTGCTTGGTGGCCAAGAACATTCTCATACACTCAACAAAAGGAATTTTGATTGTTAATTACATAACCTTTGAAATATACAGCTCATTTACATAGAAATTATAGATACGTATAAACTATATAACTCTCAGATTAGCCAAGAGTCAAGTTTAGACTAGTAGGGGTCAATTAAGGTTGTTTGGGAAATCCAACTTATGGGCACAACTAATACACAACAAATAAGCAAAACCAAACCAAGCCCTATCAAATGATTACTTTCCATAATTGGAAAATAAAGCAATGTCCAATTACACTTTACGTCACTTCCAAAATCTGTGGAAGTTCAACACGGCGCAGACAGTTTTGGACATGAATTGGTATTTTTGCGGTGCGGTGTTCACCACAAAACTACAGAAAATACATTTTAGTGTAAGAATCGATTTCCCGATTTTATAAAAATACTGATTTAGTCAAAAGTAAACTTTTGCACCATTTTGAAATGCAGTTTTAAAATTCAACACAAGTATTGCTAATTTTACAGAAATTCCAGTTTTGACCCCAATAAGAATTTCAAAATGAATTATAGCAAGTATTAGAGTTATAAACATGAGAATTGTAAATAAATAAGAGCAGACAATACAATTTTGAATTTAGATATGGAAATGCAAATTTAAAATTTAAATGAAATGCAGGTCGTTACAACTTGTCACTTGGTGAACTGTAGAGATCAAGCATCTGTGTATATACGTATATGTGTCGACCAATTTCTGTGTATAATTATGGATATTAAGAATCCAATTTGTAGAGTATTGTAGAATGATCTTGGGCACCAACCAACTCCTTTGAGTTTTCTATATCTACTCACATACACCCTCACACAACACAGATTCTGGAGTTTGAAAGCAGAGAAATAGAGAGAATTTCATAAAGTTCATCAGAATAGCATAGAGAGAGAGAGAGAGAGCTCCTCCTCACCATAGCCAAGCTTGAATTTGGTCCTTGTACTACTATCTTTCTCAATAATTCTTCAATCTTTATCATCAGTGAGTATTTAGAAACTCACTATGAATGTAATTCATGTTCATTTACAGTTTGTATGTGTGATTCTAAATTCACCATTGTTAATTTGCCCATGGAAGTTTCAAGCTAGAAAAGGGTGAATTTCAAAACTTAACCGAAATCTATTTTTATAGATAATTATGAAAGATTATATTATATATATGCCATGTCTAAAGTATTAGAGCTTAATTCGTTCATAGGAAAATGTATATTAAGATTGAAGTTTTGACATCTTTTAGCTATTCATAAAATTTGAGAGATACAGAGTGATTTGAGTTAAATTGATTCCGTATTCTTAATCCTTGCAAAAAAAATGAAGAATTTCGTATATTACATGTCATACATTAATCCGGATTTGAAAATGGTTCAAAAAGACCCTGAAATTCTGAAATAGGGGAAGTTCTGCGAAGAAGATGAAGCTACTGTCTGAACTCTTACGCGCTTCTGACAGTTTTCGGTTTTTGCTTTTTTTTTGTTAAGAAACTGTTTGGGTGATGTTTTATAAATTTTTAAGGATATGTTTGGAAGCTATGTCAATACAGGCTCGATGTTGTTATGTTTTGGTTATCAAATAGTGATTATGGTTTCATTTCTTTTCAAATATACATGGCTATCATTCCCGGCATTTCATATATTCTGTTTGTAGTTGCACGACATTCATATGGTGTAAGTTGTACATACATGGTCAATGTGAGTGTTGGTCAGTGTGAAAAAGAGTATGTGGTTGAGATTGTGTGGACACTCCCTGGTAATTGTGACCAAAGTGTGACGTGTTGAGATTGCGACTAGAGTGTCTTTGAAATGCGACAGTGTCAAAACTGGACACTCACTGATGCCCATGGTAGCGCTAAAGTGTGTGACGCAAAACTTGGACATTCCCTGGCACCCATGAAAGTGCTAAAGTGTGGCCTACGGACACTCCCTGACGTGCATGGTATGGTAAAAGTGTGATGCATTTGACACTCTTTGGTACCCCGTACTAAAGTGTGAGGCAAACTGGAGATTCCCTGGCACCCTTGTGCTAAAGTGTGGCTATCGGAGTATTTCAAAGATACTGGACTGAGAGAGTGGGTTTGTGTTTGTCGAGAGAAAAGAGTCGGTAAGATGAGTTGGTGCATTATTTTCATACACTGTCACATGGAATATGAATTAAGGATTACAAACATTATTATGGTTGTTTTAAATGAGAGCTCCTTTCTATGATATCCACCTGTTGAATAATGGAAATTGGAAAATGGTAAATGAGTATGGGTTACATTCAAGTACATGTTTTTAATACTCACCAGCTTCAATAAGCTGATGGCGTTGATGCACCCTGGACATTCATGTTCAGGCTTTTCAGGTTATGATCAGGCTGAACAATACGACTATGCGAACTGAGAACAACTATCCGAGGAAGAATTTACTTTATGAGTTTTAAGATATAAACTGGTTTTTGTAATAAGGATGACTGTAATCGATGATAGATATTATTTTTTTTTCAAGGCGGTTTGTCCCTTTAGGTGACCACGTGCTGTAATAATTATTAAGTTAGAAAATTTTATAAGCCTTGATTGCTCTACTCTGATTTATATCATTATATGTTGTTCGACGTTTGGGACGAAATCGATCCTTCAAACTGTCGCGAATTACGGGTCCATAAAGGAAATTAAATGCTTTCCATATTTATGCTACGTCGGGGTGTGATAGGATTTAGTGGTATCAGACTCAGGTTATTTCATAATAGTTTAGCCAGGTTAGGGTTTACTAGTATAGACCCGATTTCACATTCTGTTAGCTTAAGCTTTGCACCCCGATGATATGACAGGAGGACAAACCTAGAACCCAAATGCCTAAGATTATTTTTATTAACATTTTCTCTGATATAAGTTAGTACCTTTTCAGGTATGGATCCAGCTCAGCCATTTTTCATACCAGATGCATTTGGAGGGCACTGGGTCACTCTGGGAGCAATAGTACCGACTTCAGCGGCACTTTACCACGTCGCTATCGAGCAGCGAGCAGCAGTGTTAGTAGAGTTAGAGCTCTGGTAGCAGATACACATTATAGGGCTGGTCAATTTATCCTGTGCTCACCTAGAGACCCTTTATTTTATTGAGATTCAGCGTTTAGTGCTTGTAGAGATGGTTCGCTTGGTTAATAGCGATCCCTTCTACTTACCCCTTGAGGTTCAAGTTGTGCATACTCACCTCGCACAGCTGGAGATGCCCCCACCGGTCATTCTAGCTGAGGACCCGATGGTTCCTGTTGAGGAGGATGTTGGTGACGGTGACATCATACTTGCTCCTTTTGCTGAGGACCTTGAGGAGGATGGAATAGGTTTGGACAATTTCGCCATTGACCTTGAGGAGGCACTAGCACTTGAGATAGCCTTTCCAGAGGCAGATGCCCCAGGGCCTGCTTCATTCTTGACCTCTCATAGATGTAATTTTAATAGGGTGGGCCCTTTTATGTTCAACAATTTTGCCACACCGACTCGCTAGACCTTCTGATGACCACTTATAGCGATGATTGATGATTTAGATATGACCTTGTACATATTATATATGTTGATTAGTAGCTTTATCTCTTTTTGCAAACTGTATTTACATGCATTAGAGTGTAGGGCAATGACCCCATTATTGTGACATTTAACTCTTGTATGGATGAAGTACGCCCTAACCTATATAGATAAGTTAGGCATTGACCTGATCATACACGCTTTTTGTATCAACTTGATCGAGAAGTTATATATAGAAATACTCTTTTGAAGGTTGTTGTCATTTAAACTACTTCATACATCTGCTTCATTTATGTATCTCATTCTTGCATCATTGACATGTATATAGAATGGCTGGGAGACAAATGAGGAACATGAATTTGATTGAGGAAGCACCGATGGATGCTGATCCCACGGGAATGTTTGAGGCTTTCGTCAAACGCCTTGAGAGGATTAGCAGCACAAATGAAAATCGACGAGACCGTCAAACTGGGGATAAGTTGCTGGAGAGATTTCGTGCACTAAGGCCCCAAGCAGTTTGCGGGTACTGTAGAACCCTGGAAAGCCGAACAATGGTTAAGACAAATGGACCGTATGTTCGAAGCTGTTCAATTTAGTGAAGTAGATAAGAGGAGGTTAGCTACCTTCCAATTAACCGATGCTGCCGCAGATTGGTAGGACTCGGTGATAGCCACCATTGGAAACACGGCTGCTATGGGAATGACGTGGACTATTTTTAAGGGGAGGTTTCTGGAAAAGTATTTTCCAGCTACAGAAAGGCACAGAAGGGAGAAGGAATTCATGAAATTGACTTAGGGAACTAAATTGGTGCAAGAGTACACCACTCAGTTCTAGAGACTATCTCGGTTTGCCCCTCATATGGTCGATACTGAGGAAAAGAGGATCCGTAAGTATAACCAAGGGCTAACACCACAGATTCGTCGCTTGACCCTCGGCCACCTAGATAAGTCTTTCGAAGGACTAGTCGACCTGGCCATCGATATGGAAGAGGATGCCCGATTAAATCGAAAGCAATTCAAATTCCGACCACCTCAAAGGGGTAATTTTGAAATAAACCACCAATGTATCGCACCCAAGGGCAAAAGAGGAATTTTGATGGAAGCAAGAAAACTCAAGTCGTCACCTATCCGACTCAACCCAAAGTAGTAGTGCTCGGAAATGCTTTAACTGTGGCAACCCCGGTCATCTGGCTCGAGACTGCAAGGCACCAAGGCGTGCTGCACAGCAAGGGATAATCTGCTATAACTGTGATGAACCATGTCACATCAGCAAGTTCTGCACTGCTCCTAAGCAGGTGACTTATGGTCAACAGGGTCAGATTCGCTTGAACGTTGTGATTCCCGATGCCGCTGGTTATGATGGAACTAATTATGAAGAAGGAGATTATGGAGAAGGACAGCCTGATCAGCAAGTAGTGGAGGGTACACTAGCTCTGTTTAACTCCCAAGTTAAAGTTTTATTTGATACGGGTGCTACTCTTTCATTCATATTTGTTAATACTATCCGAAGATTGGGTATTCTACCACACTATTTAGAGAAAGCTTTAAGGGCTACCTCACCTTTAGGAGCCGCAGTCAAGTTAGGACATGTGTGCAAGGATTGTCCATTGAGATTAGGAGATCGTGAAATCCCTGCAAGGCTAATTGTCGTATCGATGAAGGAGTTTGACGTAATCCTAGGTATGGATTGGCTCTCTCAGAATCAAGCAAAGTTGGATTATGAGAGGAAGAGAATTACATTCTCCGACAATGGGAATCAATCCTTTGATTTTCAATATAACCCTTTGGGAGATATGTTCCTCACGAGATGTTTGGCTAACATCAAAGTCGTCAGTACAGAAGCGACAGTGTCATCTATACATGTATTCAAAGACTTCGAGGAAGTATTTCAAGATATTTCTGGTCTACCGCCTAAGAGAAGTAGAGAGATCTGTATTGAGCTTATACAAGGTACTGTTCTGATCACTAAGGTTCCCTACAGAATGGCCCCCGTCGAACTGTCAGAATTAAAGGAACAAGTTCAGGAGCTCTAGAATCTAGGTTTTGTATGTCCAAGTACATCACCTTGGGGAGCACCAGTGTTATTCGTGAAGAAGAAGGACGGAACACTTCGATTGTGTATCGATTACAGAGAATTGAATAGAGTAACCATCAAGAACAAGTATCCCTTGCCCCGGATCGATGATTTGTTTGATCAACTACAGGGAGCCACCACATTCTCCAAGATAGACCTACAGTCGGGATATCATCAGTTGAGGGTACGAAAGGAGGACATAACTAAGACTGCCTTCAGAACCAGATATGGTCACTGTGAATTTTTGGTGATGCTGTTTGGAATAACGAATGCCCCGGCAGTGTTTATGGATCTGATGAACTGAGTGTTCAAGCCTTATTTAGATTAGTTTGTCATCGTCTTTATAGATGATATCTTGATCTATTCTAAATCAGCAGAGGAACAGGAACAACATCTACGGATTGCAATGCAGGCATTCAAGGATCACCAATTGTATGCCAAATTCAGTAAGTGTGAGTTTTGGTTACAAGAAGTGAAATTTTTGGGACACAAGTTGTCATCTCAAGGAATTTCTATAGATTCATCCAAGACAGTTGTTGCGTCAAATTGGGTTAGGCCAACCAACCCTACAAAAGTTAGGAGTTTCCTTCGAATTCCAGGCTATTACAGGAGATTTGTTGAAGGGTTTTCCTAAATAGCTGCACCATTAACTGGATAGACGACGAAGAATTTAAAGTTTGATTGGACAGAGAAGCATGAGCGTGCCTTTCTAGAATTGAAAGAGAGACTCACTATCGCGCCAGTATTAGCCATACCCAAGCCTAATGAGAAGTTCACTATCTTCAGTGACGCATCATATCAAGGATTGGGGTGCGTATTTATGCAAGATGGTAGAGTTATCGTTTATGGATCTAGACAGCTGAAGCCAAACGAGTTGAACTACCCCATTCATGATTTAGAATTGGCGGCAGTAGTGTTTGCACTCAAGATTTGGAGACATTATCTCTATGGTGAGAAGTTTGATTTGTTCACCGATCACAAGAGTCTGAAATATTTGTTCACACAGAAAGAGTTGAACATGAGGCAACGCAAATGGATGGAGTTGATTAAAGATTACGACTTCACGTTAGAATACCACCCTGGTAAAGCTAATGTGGTCAATGATGCTTTGAGTCGGCAAACTCGCGAGATGGTTGCCTCCTTAATGGTTAGAGAATGGCTAGCATTGGAGACCTTGGCCGAGTTCGAGGTACAGAATACTGAGTGATACACCCAAAATTGGCTCTATTTTATGACCGAGCGGTTCAAATCAGCAGCTAGTCCATGCCCCGGGAAAATCATGCACAACTCCTCGGAAGCATCAGCCCGAGCGATTTATTCCACTTATCATCCCGAGCGGTTCATACACGACCCGGCCAGCAGGTCGAGAAAATCGTACATGCACATCCCACCGCCGGAACAGCTCATTCGGGCCCACAGGCGTGATCCCGAGCATTACGGGCAGTTTCCTACTCAAGTTAGAAGACTAATAGAAAGTGCACACTATTTCCTAATCCAATTAGGAAATCCCCATAATTAATGCCAATCTCTATCAATAGGATTATGTTTCCTTATCCATGTATGAGTAGGTCTCTTACATCTATAAAAGAGACCTCTCACCCCCCATTGAGGGGGGTCGCCAATCTCTAAGTCTACACAGCACCTCTATAATTCACCATTATATGCGTACACCCCGCCGGTATTACTGGGAGTGTCGCCCCACTTTGTTGGCTCACCAGGCCCGCCGGTGATCTGCTAGTGAACGTGCTCAGACACACACGTGGACGTAGGTACCTTCATTAACAGGACCGAACCACATACAAAAAATAGTCTCTCACTCTCTCTCTCCTTGAATAGCTTTACTTTACTCTTCCCAAATTTTGACATCATCACTGAGGATAGAGAAGGATAACTTTTTGGATGTCTTATCCTACAGTCTATTCTTATCGACAGCATTATTGAAGCTTAGAAAGGTGATAGGGAATTTTAGACATGGTTCGTAAAGATGTCAGAAAAGGATTCGACAGAATGGAAAGTGGGAACTGACGGAGGGTATCGATGCAGAGACAGATTATGTGTGCCAGATTGTGGGGGACTAAGGAATGATATTCTAGAGGAAGCACATAAGTCCAGATATACAGTTCACCCAGGACGAACAAAAATGTATAAAAACTTGAAATAAAATTTCTGGTGGGAAGGAATGAAGAAGGATGTGGCCGAATTTGTATCCAAGTGTTTGACATGTCAACAAGTTAAAGCTGAACATCAGAGACCGTCAGGATTATTGCAACCTTTACCTATTCTAGGTTGGAAGTGGGAGCATATAACCATGGATTTTGTAGTAGGATTGCCTCGATCTCGACAGAATCATGATGCCAATTAGGTAATTGTGGATCGACTGACGAAGTCAGCTCATTTCATTGCTTACAGCATGACATACCCGGTAGAAAAGATGAGTCAGATGTACATGCAACAAGTTATACGACTTCATGGTGCACCTGTGTCAATTATGTCAGACTGTGATGCACGTTTTACTTCTGGTTTCTGGAAGAGTCTGCAAGAAACTATGGGAACCTCGCTCAAGATGAGTACTGCTTTTCACCCTCAGACAGATGGGCAGACTGAGCGTGTTAATCAGATCATGGAAGATATACTTAGGACTTGTGTTATCAATTTTGAAGAATCTTGGGAGACACACTTGCCTCTACTCGAATTTGCCTATAACAATAGTTATCACACGAGTATTGGGATGGCTCCGTTCGAAGCATTGTACGGACGACCATGTCGTTCTCCATTGTATTGGGTAGAGGTTGGAGATACAGAATTGTTAGGACCAGATTTGGTTAGAGAAACCAACGAGAAGATTTCTCTGGTCAAGGAATGAATGAGAACTGCTCAAAGAAGGTATAAGAGTTATTACGATCGACACCGAAAAGATTTGGAGTTTAGTGTCGGAGATCATGTACTTCTTAAAGTTTTACCGACCCGAGGAGTAGTACGCTTGGTCTTTAGAGAGAAAAGTTAGCTCTGCGTTTTATAGGACCGTTCGCGATATTGGATCGTGTTGGGAAAGTGGCTTATCGACTTGCTCTACCACCGAAGATGTCTAGGGTTCACAATGTATTCTATGTGAGTATGCTGAGAAAGTCCATATGAGACCCCTCGCATGTGGTTAGTTATGACGATATTGAGACGAGTCATAACGTTTCTTATAAGGAGAGACCCGTGAAGATTCTGGATCAGAGTATCAAGAAGCTGAGGAATAAGGACATTCCTTAGTGAAGGTTTAGTGGAATCACCATGACAAGAATGAAGCCTCTTGGGAAGTCAAAGCCAATATGAGGATGAAGTACCCGGAGTTGTTTCAGGACTAGTTAGTCTTGATTCGGGGACAAAATCATGTTTAAGGGAGGAAGGATGTAACAACTTGCATTTTCATTTAATTATTTGTATTTGCATTGTCATAATTAAATTCAATTTGTATTGTCTGCTCTTATTAATTACAATTCTCATATGTTAAATCTTGTTATTGATTTTATTTCATATTAAAATTATTGTTGGGGTCAAACTGCAAATTCTACAATTTTAGTAATGCCTGCGTTGGATTTCAAATCTATATTTCAAAATGGTGAAAAATATTTTCTTTGGACTCAAACTGTATTTTTATAAAACCAGAAAATTATTTCTAACGTTAAAATGAATTTTCTGTATTTTTGTGGTGAATACCGCGCCGCGAAAATACCTGTTTATGTTCAAAATGGTCCGTGCCATGTTAAACTTCCACAAATTTTGGATGTGATGTAAAGCAAGATTTGACATATGCTTTACTTTCCATTTATGGCAAGTAATGATTGGTTAGGCTTTGTTTGGGGTTGCTTCTGGTTCTTGTATTAACCTTATGCCATAAGCTGTTTTACCCAAACACATATATGGATTCCTAGCAACTTGATAGAGCCTTGTTTGGCTAAGCTTTAGTTGTGTGTATTGATTTGTGCTTTAAGCTATAGTTTTCCAAACAACTTCAATTGGCCCCTATACACCTATACTTGTCCCTTGGTGAACTGTAGAGATCAAGCATCTGTGTATATACGTATATGTGTTTACCAATTTCTGTGTATAATTATGGATATTAAGAATCCAATTTGTAGAGTATTGTAGAATGATCTTGGGCACCAAGCAACTCCTTTGAGTTTTCTATATCCACTCACATACACCCTCACACAACACACATTCTGGAGTTTGAAAGCAGAGAAATAGAGAGAATTTCATAAAGTTCTTCAGAACAGCATAGAGAGAGAGAGAGCTCCTTCTCACCATAGCCAAGCTTGAATTTGGTCCTTGTACTACTATCTTTCTCAACAATTCTTCAATCTTTATCATCAGTGAGTATTTAGAAACTCACTATGAATGTAATTCATGTTCATTTACTGCTTGTGTATGTGTGATTCTAAATTCACCGTTGTTAATTTGTCCATGGAAGTTTCAAGCTAGAAAAGGGCGAATTTCAAACCTTAACCGAAATCTGTTTTATGATAATTATGAAAGATTACATGATATATATGCATGTCTAAAGTATTAGAGCTTAATTCGTTCATAGGAAAATGTATATTAAGATTGAAGTTTTGACATCTTTTAGTTTTTCATAAAATTTGAGAGATATGGAGTGCTTTGAGTTAAATTGATTCCGTATTCTTAATCCTTGCAAAAAAAATGAAGAATTTCGTATATTACATGTCATACATTAATTCGGATTTGCAAATAGGTCAAAAAGACCCTGAAATTCTGAAACAGGGGAAGTTCTGCGAAGAAGATGAATTAAGCTACTTCCTGAACTCACGCGCGCAATTGCACGAGCGAGGGTCACGCGAGCGGACCGCGCGAACGACCCCTCGCCCAAGCGGCCCGCGCGCGCGTGGTGTGTGATTCTAGGCAGTAAGAAAAGTTTTTATAAGAAAAATGAAAATTAGGTAGATCGAGCAAGCGACCCACGCGCGCGACTTCTAAGAGCTTCTGGTTTTTTTGCTTATTTTCTGTTAAGAAACTGTTTGGGTGATGTTTTATAAAATTTTAAGGCTCTGTTTGGAAGTTATGTGAATACAAGCTCGATTTTGTTATGTTTTAGTTATCAAATAGTGATTATGGTTTCGTTTCTTTTCAAATATACATGGCTATCATTCCCAGAATTTCATATGTTCTGTTTGTATTTGCACGACATTCATATGGTGTCAATTGTACATGCATGGTGAATGTATGTGGTTGAGATTGTGTGGACACTCCCAGGTATTTGTGTACCAAAGTTTGTCGTGTTGAGATTGTGACTAGAGTGTCTTTGAAATGCGACAGTGGCAAAACTGGACACTCCCTGGTGCCCATGGTAGCCCTAAAGTGTGTGACTCCAAACTTGAACATTCCCTGGCACCCATGGAAGTGCTAAAGTGTGGCCTATGGACATTCCCTGACGTGCATGGTACAGCCAAAGTATAAGGCATTGGACATTCCCTGGTACTCCGTACTAAAGTGTGAGGCAAACTGGACATTCCCTGGCACCCTTGTGCTAAAGTGTGGCTATCGGAGTATTTCAAAGATACTGGAATAAGAGTGTGGGTTTGTGTTTGTCAAGAGAAAAGAGTCGGTAAGATGAGTTGGTGCATTGTTTTCATACACGGTCACATGGAATATGAATTAAGGTTTACAAACATTATTATGGTTGTTTTAATTGAGAGCTCCTTTCTATGATATCCACCTGTTGAATAATGGAAATTAGAAAATGGTAAATGACTATGTGTTAGTTTCAAGTACATGTTTTTAATACTCACCAACTTCAATAAGCTGGCGGCGTTAATGCGCCTTGGACATTCGTGTTCAGGCTTTTCAAGTTATGATCAGGCTGAACAATACGACTATGTGAACTGAGAACAACTATCCGAGGAAGAATTTACTTTATGAGTTTTAAGATATAAACTAGTTTTTGTAATAAGGATGACTGTAATAGATGATAGATATTATTTCTATTTCAATGCGGTTTGTGCCTTTAGGTGACCACTTGCTGTAATAATTATTAAGTTAGAAAATTTTGTAAGCCTTCATTGCTCTACTCTGATTTATATCATTATATGTTGTTCGACGTTTGGGACGGAATCGATCCTTCAAACTGTCGCGACCTATGGGTCCATAAAGGAAATTAAATGCTTTCCATATTTATGCTACGTTGGGGTGTGACAGTCAGCTTCACTAGTGTTAAGATATTCACAAAATGGCAAATCTTTTGCATAGCACGAGTTATCGACTAGTTATATATATAAGTATTACTCAATTCAAATATAATAACATGTATAAATAAGTATACTAAATTCATTTCTATATCTTTTTGATGAATTAGGAACGTCTCTCTCTCTCTCTCTCTCTCTCTCTCTCTCTCTCTCTCTCTCTCTCTCTCTCTCTCTCTCTCTCTCTCTCCATATAGGCGTATCAACATGTAAGCATATATTTGTGTGAGAGATCCCAATCCGTAGCAATTTTGTTTAAGAGAATGTTTTTAAGCCTTTAAGGAAACAATAGTCTAAATTGGTTGTTTAAGGAGCCTTTCATCATCTTGCCTCAAGCTTCAAGGGCAAGATGATGTATGATGGTCAACACAAAAAATTATCAACACAATACACGTATGTGTGTATGCATGAACAATCATTCAAACTTAGAATTTACAATTAAATCATTTACCAAACTAAACTAGTAAAAAGCTTAGAATCATCAAATTATATCATCACCGTCTTACAGTCGAATTATTTCAAGATTAAGGCAATCCTAGAGGACCAACCAAATAGGAAGTGCAATAGTTCAATCATTAAATTCATGTTAGAAGAAAGCTTTAGCACACCCTCGAGGGTCTCAACCTCCCTAACAAAAATCAACATCCTTTCAGCTAGATTACTCTTAAATCATGCACTACCTTTGTAAATAAGAACACTCGAAGTCAAAAATAATGCAAGTATTCCTTATTATCGTTTACTTCTAATGCACATGCAAGTTAACAAGCCACAATTAAAGCCTATATACAAGTTTACCCCAATAAAAATTCCCACCAATAAAATTTCCCCTTGATTTAATAATCGACAACGATCGGGAAAAAAAAATTCTGTATAACTACAAACTGGGGATTACCTCAATCTATGTCACCATAGGCTCACTTAACCCATTTAAATGCATGAAATGATAGTAACACTTGTATCTTTCAAACATAATCACACTAGCCCAAGTACTACTAGATTTAGAATACTCTTTGCTTCACAATGCCTAATGTCTCTTTGACCTTAAAAGGTATGGAGTAATTGTTATGTTAATAGAATTACTTCAATGCTTATACTATATGATTATTTGCTATAATTGTTATGTTAATAGAATTACTACAATGTTTATAATATACGATTCGGGTACGGGGATGCGGGTGCTAGGGATTCGCCAATTTTCCAAAAAGTAAGGGGTGCGGGTGCGGGTACGGGGGGAGTACATGGATAAAATATTAAAAATATACTTTCAAATAGAAGTATATATAAATTATTTTATAACTACTAGTGCATTAGTACCCTAGATAATTGCTATTATTATTTTCTATTATTTATCTTTTAAACTTCCAAAGTTTTCAAAATTGTATGTAGAACTTATGTTCTTTTTCAAAAGAATGATACAAAAAGCCCCAGCCATACTCCAAAAGAACTCAAAGAATCCACGGAGCACCCAGTACGGGTGGCACTAAGTGCGGGTGCAGCGGCCTTTTCGAAGAGTCTGTGTTTCATAGGTTGAGGATAAACAAAATTTGTAGAAGGGGGAAAAGGAAATATTCAAGAAACTTGTTTGCTTTCCCTTCTCCAAAATTAGAGTTGAAAACAAAATTGTAATGTGAAAGGTAATATTCTCGTAAACCCACGGAGAGTTGCATAAGATAAAGAAAAAACACCAACATAAGACAAAGAAAAAACACCAAACTTAAAAAATATGACCCAATGAAATACAAGCACATATCTAACCAAAGTACAAAAAGTAAACTCAAACTTCCTAAGCAACCATTCATAGAAATTAAGCATCATTTATGGCATAACAAAAGACATAGCCTTCAACGCTTTAGAAATAAATGGAAAGGGCTTATATACCTGTCAGATTCACCTTTGAGCAAATGTAATCAATATGTGATATAGAAACCTAGGGAAAAGAATCACAAAACCCCCTTTTGAATATTAGCATATTTATGCATATTTGTATAAATGTATGTATGTGTCCATTGATTCATACCTTTAGATAAACAGAGAGAGGAACACAAAGTGGCAAATTGAAATTTAAAGTTTTAGGAACCAACCTATTGATAGAAGAAGAGATGCCCATGAAGCCACTGCTTGGAGAGCAATGAATCTCGGATGAGACTTCTGCTAGACATTAGAGTATCACAAATAAAAAACATTTTCTATGCAAAATCAAAATTTTATCCCAGGTCAGAACTAAAATCTGTCAATTTAAATAAATTTATTGAAAAGTAGGTGGGAACTAACCTGAACAAGCTATTTGATGAAGAGAGAGACGCCACACGCATAAATTTTGTGGTGATAAGGTTTGAGAAGGAGAGAGAATGAGAGAAAATAGTCACTATAGACGGAGGCTCCTTAAACGGACTGTCGCCTAAGCAGGCAGTGACCGGTGGGCGGTGGGTGGTGGCCCGCCGGAGGAGTTTAGTTCTCTCTTTCTCTCTCTCCTTTTCTAATTAGACAGAAAGTAGAGTCAAATTCGTTTGCCCCTTTTGTGAAAACGTTTTGAGAGGGAAATGAAAAGTGGTTGGCAAGGAAAATTATTTCCTTGCAAAACAGGGTTTTTTTTCAATTTTTTTATTTTAGACCGAACTTTAGGCAGGGAAAAAGTAATTCCTTGCTAAATTATGCTTTTAGCAAGGAATACGTTTCCTTGCCAGAAATTATTTTCACAATATTTACTTAACTTTAGGCAAAGAATAACAATTTCCTTGCCAAAACAAACTTTTAGCTAGGAAATTGATTTTTCGTTGCCAAATTATTTAGTATTTGCAAGGAAAATAATATTTCATTGCCAAAAACTACACATTTGGCAAGGAAATAAGATTTTTTTCGTTGCCAGATGCGTATGTTTTTCAGCCCTTTGGCAACAAAATAATATTTCCTTGCTAATACTATAGTTTTAGTAAGTAGTTAACAACATATTTGGTATCATGAGAGATGAATAGGGCTTAAGGAATGGAAGATGTAATCATCATTCAGGTTGACAGTAACAGTTATCCGACTACCTGAATATGATTATGAATGCTAACAATAGAGGGATATTAGTACACCATGCAATTATCAACATGTTTGGTATCATGAGAGGTGAATAGGACTCAAGGAATGGAAGATGTAATCATCATTCAGGTTGACAGTAACAGTTATCCGACTACCTGAATATGATTATGAATGCTGACGATAGAGGGATATTAGTACACCATACAAGTCTAGCTATCACTTCAGATTTGTTCTTTTGTGTTCGAGTGCAGTTATCATTTTATGGTGGAGTTAACGTTAACTGATTAGTTAGTTAATTCGCTGATCAAAGAGTTTGATCATGGAAATTAACAATTGGTTTGATCCAACGATAAAGAACCTAGAAGGTCCCACTCTTAGCTCTGCCAGAATGCCTGGAAAGACATATGAGGATGATGAACCAATCAATTGAAATAGTTTCAATAGATAGGAGGTTCGATTTTCGATTGATTGAACTTGTTTCGATCGATTGAACTCGATCTGGTTCAATTTGATCGATCAAACTTGTTTCGATCGAAAGAGTTTCGATCGATCAAAAGCTTAAAGTCAGTTTGGAAATCTATAAATAGGGCAACTGCGTACATAATTAAAAAAATGTCATTTTTAATTCCAAAGAGCTGTAAAAACTATTTTAGGGTTTCCTTAGCATTCTTATTATTCAACATGTTAGAAATACATGTGTGAATTCATATTTAAACAGAAGCAAAGAACAATATAATAATATTCAATCAATACCTCATGTGACCGTGCATAAAACAATGCAGCTAACTCATCTCACTGACTCTTTTACCTCAATAATGAAACCCAACTCAAATGGTTCCCCTGAACCACCGGCTCACGGCCGTTAGGTTTAGAATGTTTGTCGATATGTCTACTGTATCCGAGTCGACCTGAACGTACCTAGACATTCAAGGTTATAATAACATGATCAGTCTACCGTATCTGAGTCGGCTTGGACATGATCTGACTAGCCTGCCGTATTCGAGTCGACCTGGGCTCAATTCCTCTTAATTAACCTGTTATATCTTAGTCGGCCTAGGATAATTAAGGCTAAAACATAACGCTGATTGGCCTACCATATCCGAGTCGGCCTGGGCTCAATCCTTCCTAATTAACCTGCCGTATCCGAGTCGGCTCTTTTATATAATGGTATAGATATAGATATAGATATAGATAAGGCTTTTTTATAAAATGGTACAGAAGTAATTAATTGTTTGGAAGGCAAGTAGGGCGGAGTCATGAGGTTGTGTTTGGGGAGTCGAGTATACAGTATTTGGTGGTAAAAATGCTAGAAGTGTAAACTGGGCTAGGTTAGCCCAGCTCGCCAAAAAGCTAAGCCCATCATGCGTAGCTCGGCACATAAATGTGGGTCGGACCGGTTCTATACTTTTGAACCACGCACTCAACTCCACTCAACACACCTCTAACCCATGGCAGAACCAACCCACGACCCAGCTTGAACCAAGTATTTTTTTATTATCATAAAATGCAATTTAGTAGAGGGAGGGATTCAAAACATGACCCCTTAAGATAGATTACATGCCATCATCTATTAATTCGCATGTTCCTTTGTGAAATTCGTTAACTATAACTAATTAATTTTATGCAACAGAGTACTCAGCCCATGGAACCAACCCACCAAGCCAGCTTGCTAGGGCTGTGCCATGTGGATCGTTCTGGGTCCATCCATTAGTTGCCAAACCCAGCCCAGCCCGGCCTAGAACATGGACTCTGCATGACCCAGCCTGTAACCCGTCTAAGTCCGCAATTTGGTAGGCCTAGCTTGTCACGTTTTACACCTCTAAAAAAGGCCAACAAGGTGAATTTTATATATTTTAGGTTTATTTATACATTTTCACTTTTTTCATAAACTAAAGTCTGATCATATATGCATTGTTTGGCATAGTTCAAGTGGCAAAGAGCTTGACACATATAAGTTTCCTCCAATGCATAAGTTCGGGTTCGAACCTCATCCCCTCCCCTATATTAAAAAAAACAAAAAAAAGTCCAAGCACTTATTGTAATCTGTAAAGCTTTGATTGATGTTAAATCAATTTGGGTTGGGCTAACGTGAGAAGTAAGAAGAAAATGAGTTAGACCGAATATTTAGTAAGGGTGTAAGCGGTCAGGGTTTTTTTTCCTCTTGTTTGTAATACTGATCAATAGGTTCAGTCGGTCGGTCGGTCGGTTTTCGAAGAGTTTGGTTTGTTTGGTTGGTTTAAGCATGTACACTCATTTAATAATCCAACCAATCAATTTATTGGTCAGTCGGTTTTTGGCTTTTGGTTTTCATTTTTTTTTTTTAACTCCTAATATGTAGAGTGAATTGGATTGTAATTGGGTCAATATTAGTTCAACTTCTCTTTATTTTGAATCTATAACTATATTAATGGTGAATGGTGAATGGTGAATTAGGTTACAATTAGTGTTACAAATATGTATATTCGCATGGACTATTATGTAAAGTTATAATACTGAAGGTGCCAATATGTAAATTTCCAAACTTAACAATAAAATTCATACCCAATATATCGACAAATTTGTAGCGGCCAAATATGTGTAATATGTATAATTCTTGTAAATTTATAGATGAAATCAAATTGTTTGCAAAATTTTGCAGGGACCATGGCCCCTATTTGTCCTCATTAAGCTCCGCCTCCGAAAGCAGGCAAGGACTATTTGATACTTCCAATCAGAAATCATCACTTCTGATTATCATTTTACCTTTTTTTTGGCAAAAAAAAAAAATGCTTTTTGTATCATTTTAGAAGATATTCATAAATATTGTAAAGAGTTAAAATAGAATTACAATACTTTTCTAGTTATTTTAGAATTACTGATTGCTTAACATGATAATGATAAAAGGCAAACTGAAGTTTATTTATAGAGCAATGCTAGGCACATATTTTAAACCACACCTCAAACCACATCCTTGTTTTAAATGCATGTACCCTGTGATGTGTAAGTAGTGCACAGAAAAGTGTGAAAAATTCAAACAGTACAAAGTACATACATTTAAAACATGGGATATGGTTTGGAATGTGGTTTGGAATGTGTGTCTAGCATTTTTGTTATAAAAAACAACGAAAATTTACAATAGGACTTTAGTTGTCTGACACTTCCATTTTTTAGATATTATTTTATTGTAATTTTTGTGTTATTTGGTAGTAACTTTTCTATGATGTACGGTGTCAATAGTAACAATCTTTCGGGATACTATTGGTAGTTAAAGTGCTCATATTATAATAGTAGTCAAATACCAATGTTTGTAACTTTTGGTACAAGTATCAGACATTTAAATTAAGGGAATTGATTTTGGCACTACATAAGTTATCATTGACAAATAACAAAATCATGATACTATAAAATGCCAATGGTATTATTACTATTATAGAGTGACAATGGTAACTTTTAGAGTGCCAAAATCAATTCCCTTAAATTAATTGGTTGTATAGATGGTCCCAAAAACAAAAAAACAAAACAAACGGTATAATTGTGAATATGACTCTCCTCAAGGGGCCAAATAATAAACGTTATTCCCGTGATACAAGCAGGACATGAAAATGGGGATTGTTATTCTTCTACAATAGTGATAGGATATCATTCATAGTATGTGTGGTTGTCCATTTATAAAATAAAAGATGAGTAATGCTATGTTTTCTAAATCCCAATCTCAATTAGCCATCTAAAATGATGTGACAGCAGAACTACTGGATTTTGATTGGATGATATTGAATTGTTCCCCATCATTATTGCTAGTAGACCCACTACCACATCATTTGAGATGACTATTTAAGATTACAAACTTTTGCACCCAAAATTACAAACTCTAGCAAAAGATGGTGCCAAAGTGTGTAACCTTTGAAAATTACCATGATTTTCAAAGTCACCGACTTCTTTTGCATCTTCTTGAAACTTAAACACCTTCCCAGTTATTGAGACAAACTAAACTACTCTAAAAGGAAGGAAAAAAAAAAAAAGGTGTGGCACTTCAACAAGTAATTATATCTTTCAATCGTCGATCGATAGAGTATACAAAGTGTTCAAACAAATTCTGTGTTTAATCATACGCTGTAATATACAAGTTTATTCAGACAAACTGAAAACGGAAAGCAAAATGCTATCACACACGCACACACATTACACGTAGCAAACTATTTAAGGAGTTGCTGTGAACTTGTAGGAGGCATAAGAAAGAGTATGAAGGCTCCAGCTATGGTGGATAAGTTCGGCCTTTGCAGTTTCGCCTGCAGCACCCATGGCTACATGCAATGGGTAAAAGTGGTCAGGCCACGGGTGTGCCATTTTCGCATGTGGTGCCCTCTCTTCATAGTGATTCACATCTTCGTACCTGCATGCATATATAACGCAACAATTAATAAATAGCTTACTGAGATGACAGTTCACCATTTACTAGTTTCCTACTCTTGTATCACTAAGCTGGTTACATTTTTATTTTCTCACTAGAGAAAAACAAACAACAAAACAAGAAAACTTAATATTGAATCTTCACCGCTGTGAAACCATTAAAGTCACCAATTAACATTACCCCGTTTTTTCTACATCTATCTTTGCAGAAAAACCATGAAACTAAACTGGGCAGTTTTGTACAGGAGTAATGCTATGCTTCCCAAATCCAATTCCCAGGCCTAGACAGTGGTAAAGAAGTTAGAGAGATTAAAAATTTGGAGTTCAAGAATCCTAAGATAGAAAGTTTCTTTAGTAAGATCACTGAAGATTAGGAAGTCTAATTACAATTTATCTTGATAATTTGCTCATTTAATGTTCAATTTTGTATTGTGCCAGCAAACCATATATCTATGACTATGACTACAAACTTTTATGTTGAAAACTTGGTCCCTGTGGATCTTGGTGGTTAAAATCAGTAGCAAAGATGTAGGGTTAATTTTTACTTTATCACAATATACCGAAAGGTACTTTTAAATAACTTAATATCTAAATACACTTCTAATACTAGTCATAAATATGAAGGAACACCGGTAAATTGAAATTAAATATTATTGGAAAATTAATTCATGTCATAGGAGGCCTCATATTATATGCACTATAGGTAGATTTAAGTAGTTTTATACTCAAATGGAAAAGGAGAGTTCTAAAGATACATGCAACATACATTATCACTGTACTACTTCTACATCTACCTTAGTAATTCTAATTGGGATTCTAACATGATACATTTAAGAAAATTAGAGGTTGGTTCTCTCATGGGTGTGCAGCTTGGTCTTCTCCGACACAATCGCTTATCCTCGGTGAAACCAGAATGTATTACTGTATCCAAAAATTAAATATATTTTACCCATGAAAAGATCCCTAAGATGGATGTTCCTTGTGGACTTGTCACCTTGTACTGTGACAGCAGCAATATACTGTACCAAGATAAAGAGTTACAGCTACGAATTTTATCCTGTGGATGGGGTTTCACTTTCAGTGAATATATCTGCACTCTTAAGGAAACTACGCGCTATCCTAGATATAGCATCCTGGACTTCCCTTGCCTACAAACAAGGGCGGATCCAGGAACTCGTAAAGGGGTGGGCTACTATTGCCACAAAAGCTAGCAACGAAATTTTTTTATTGTTTTCTTTTGAAAATTGCTATTGTTTTTAGAGTAATGGCTACGTAGCATGATATTTTATTTTCGCTGTACGGTAGAATGCAGTTGTAGTTAATGTGAAGTTATTTTAGACGCCTTACACTATGCCAGTGGCAGAAGTTTTTGTATTGGGCTAGAGAGAGGAGTTTCTATCCGCTAGAGAGTCACACACCTGCTAAAGATCTGACGCTCTCAAGAAAGTGCTAACAAGTAAAAGACTTTGGGCTGGGCTAAAGAATGATCGTGGGTAAGATTTCTACCAGGGTTGGGCTAAAAGACGAGGGGAAGAAAAATTTAAAAAAAATTTCCCTGGGCTGTTTGGGTCAGTCACTGCCTACAAACTCTCTTCTTTTTTGATAAAAGATGTAACAATTTCTACTTAATTTTTCCTACAATATATAACACAAGCAAGACATCAACTCCCTTCACAAAGTCGAGTGTATGATACTTGTACGTTCTTTGTAGCATATATACACCACCAAACTATTGGAAACCAATACACAAGTACATGCTTAAATGCTTCGACTATCTAACAATTACCTTCCATTGAGTAAGGATTCTTTGAGCCAAGTATCAAACTCCAAAGCCCAAGAAGCAACACCATTGGATTGGCGAAGAGTCCTCAAGTTATGAGTGGTAGCTCCAGAACCAACTATGAGGACACCTTCATCCTTGAGAGGGGCAAGAGCCCTCCCCAAGTTGTAATGATACGTTCCATCTCTGTTTGGCTGAATGGACAGCTGGCACACTGGGATATCAACCTCTGGATACATCAGCATGAGTGGTACCCATGCACCGTGGTCTAGCCCACGTGATTTATCCTCATTCACCTGCTCGGAACCAGATGCCAATAGCAGTTCCTTCACCCTTTTTGCCAGTTCTGGAGCTCCTGGTGCTGGATATTTGAGCTGGTATGAGAGTAACAATAATAAATAGAAGAGGTCGGGAAAAAAAATAAAAAATTACACACAAATATTTCAAAATGCTTTATATATAATTTCTACACTAATTGATGATGGTATCTACTGGTGATTTTTGTGGACGAGTGGCGAACAACTATTCTCGTGACCTTTTCAACTGATAGACTGATGATACCATTTAGCAAATTGGTGCACTTCAGAGTAAGGAATAGTTTTGTGACTAATCATTTAGGCTATGTTTGGTTCATGGATTTTGTGAGGGAAAAGAAAAGGGGAAGGAAAACTAGTTCCCTCGTGTTTCATTCGTGTTCAACTAGCATTAAAAATTTTAAAATACAACTGTAATATGTGAATTAAGGAAGAAGAGTGACTCACAACATTCAAAATGTTTAATTGTTTCCCAATTTATTCTCTTTTCTTTCCTATTTTTCCTCATCATTTTCCTTAATAACCAAGCAAAGCCTTACAGTCCACTTCTGTAAGTTACAAAATTCTCCCAGTGTCAGCCAAAACTTATTTGCGCATGCAAAAGTTAAAGATATTAAAATATGACAAGGATCCTCTATGTAGAACAATAACAGTAGGTGGATGCACAATATGCAAAAGCTCTAGGGTATGAGCATGTATTCTTCTGGTGTTGGTTGGTCGGGGAGAAAGGGGCAGAGATGAGACAGGGAGAATGTGGAGAGAACAAGGACGGACCACTGCTTTAATTTTTGCATGCATTAGCAAAACAAATGCAAAGTTCTTCGACTGGGGCCGTCTCTCTAAGGTTTATTACTCCATTGAATTTGCTTCATTTCATTATAGAGGCTCGCAATTCTACTTCGTTTGTTATGGATTGGTACCAAGATCGAGTCCTAGGCAAGTCGACATAATTTTAAGCAATCAGAACCATAGCTTTGTTATTGCCCATACTAATGGGAGGCTTTAATTTTATCATCATTTTAAGAAGAAGCTTAAAATGATATCAAGAATCAGAACGAACAAGAAATTCAATAGAATAACAACTAAAATTATTACAATTTATCAATGTGATTGAAATGTTTGAATTTAAGGATATCAAAGTTACCATGTATGGTGAAGGTTGAGGAGTCTTAGGTAGGAAAACCATATTGGTTGTAGAAAAAAAATTCTACATTGTCCAATCAAATTACATTGTTACGGCAAAATTTTAATGGGTTACATTGTTTTTCTATATGGGATACTTGTATTAAGGCTTAGTTTGGCCCCCATTTTGGTGCTCCTATTTTTTTAAAGCACAACTTCATGTTAATTCATTTGGTAACTAGTTTATGAGCTTTGCAAAAATTGAACTTGGGGCTTTTTTTTTTGGAGAATGGAGCTTTTAAAAGCTCAAGATTACTTGTTGGTTTCATGATGTCTTTTTGGAGAGTACTGTGTCATTTATATAAAATAATCAAACAGTTTAATAATAAATTTCATAAGCTCCTTTTAAAAAGCCACGTGGGGACCAAAGAAAGCCTAAATTGGATTCTTCTTTTTCATTATTTATTAAAAATTTTATTATTGTTATTATTATTATTATTATTTTCGTTTTTAATTGATAGGCTGAAGATATATGCTGTTGAACCACCTCTCAAAGCTAGCATTTCAACGCAAATGACGTACTGTAGTAGATTTAACATTTGAACTAACTGGAATTCTAAACATAGTTGTTGGGGGTGGCCCGGTGGGGGTAGTAACTTGCATATTTTATTTGATTAGCATGAGCATCCCACCTAACACCGTCACCAACCCCGCAAAGGGAAAAGGAGAGAAATGTAGATGATAGAAAAATTGTGAAAAGCAAAATTCTACCGAATGCAGAAAGAAAGCCAATCCTGGGGTGCATTTGATAAAATTGAAAATTAAGAGCTCGCATGATAACGCTGTAGTTTTTGGTTTTCAATTTTTGTTTTTAATTTTGGAATTGGTGGTCGACGGTAATAAGTTATAAAATGAAAACAAAAATAGAAAATCAAAAAACCTAAGTACTGAAAGAAAATTAAGTGTTAAATTTAAGTACTGAAAATTTAAAGTGATTTGTATTAGCAAAATTAAAAAATAGTGTTTCAATAACTAAAATAAATTGTGTTTCGTGATTATTTTCAGTAAAAAATTTTCAAATAATGTTTTCAGTGAATTTTTGACCGTTTTTTCAATTAAATGGTACATTATCAAATGAACTGAGAAAAAATCAATCAAGTGATTACAGCTTTTTAAATTACATGGTACTAAAAAAAAATTGAAATGAAAATTTTCGTTTTTCATCGGTTAGTTGAGTTATCAAACACACGTAGAGATAGAGATAGAGAAATGTAAATAAAATAAATAGTAAATACGGACGGAAGGACGGACCGACCTTGTACATTTGTTTGGGGAAGCCATAGAAATCGTAGATGGTGTTGGAGGGGCCGGAGACGAGGTTGACGGTGGGGTGGTCGGTCTCCCAGTGTCCGGAGATGAGGAGAATGGAAGAGGGTCTCTTTGAATATGTTTTGTCCTTGAAATCTTTCAAGAAACGCCTCGCCTCCAATGATTCGTCGATCGACAGAGTCGGGGATCCATGTGATATGTAGAATGTCTCCTTCAACTTCATCCCTATCCCTATCCCTATCCCTATCCCTATCCCTTCCTCGAACAATTTCCCTTTAATTACTTACACCCACAACAATAAGCAGGCAGAGACCACGATCGATCCCAATCAAAACTCGAATAGCACAGAAATAAAAAACAGAAAAAGAAAAAGCTGTCGTGTGGTGTGTGTATCTATCTATCTATCTGTATTATTTATAGGCGTAACAGCAATTTCTGACCCAACCCAATATGTCATGGGTGACGACTCAAATGATCTCTGTGTATATATCGGCTTATTGATTTGAGTTGACCCACTCCGCCTACCTGTTCTCTGACTTCTCTCAATATTAAAAAATGTTGGAAAACTATGCGTATAATCCTGCATAAAACCCACTACCGAATTGCCGATACGAAAACGGTTGAGGCACCGACGAGGTGCGCTACCAAAATAGTGCACCAAATGATCAGTATCGTTCATATTGTTGAGATCCACGTAGCCCATTGAGATAGACGGCACTGATCGTTTAATGCACTATTTCGATGCACTCAATCGATGCCTCTAGTAAGATCCTTGCCCATAAAATAAGTTGGGTCTTCTACTCTTTTTTTTTTTTTTTACTGTGAGTAATGATTGGTGCACATAAATATTTGAGCTATTAATTTCGGTGGATTCTATGTATGTAGGCACAGACTCCACCGAAATGAATGATCCAAATTTTTATATGCACACTTTGTGTACACATAGTATAACTCTTGAGTAATATTTGGGACACAACTTTCATACAACTTTCATACAACCTCCCCAAAAGATGTGTCTATCTCTCTCCTGTGATGTCACTGGACCCCACAGTGACACAGGAAAGAGATAGACACATCTTTTGGGGGAGATTGTATAAAAGTTGTATGAAGATTGTGTGTCAAGTATTACCCATAACTCTTTTACTATACTCTCATCGTGGTATGCGAATATGATACATGCTGGAGAGAGAAAGTCTTTCCATCATTAGATGACAAAAATCAAGGAAGCAAAAAAAAGTATCAATCATAGGATTAAAAACTATAGTGGTTATGTACAAAATCATACTAAAACTTGTCAAATAGGTAACCCTTAGTCACACACTTTATAACATGATGACAAAATATTATAATTATACAAAATATTATTCCCTCCGTCCCATTTGATGTGTCTTTCTTTCTTTTTTAGGATGTCCTAAAATTGTTGTCAACTTTCCTAAAGTAATATGTAAATTTTATTTAGTTTTCCAAATTACCCTTTCTTACAACCAATACCAAAACAAAATAAAAAAGAAAGTACAATGATTATGGGTAATTGTGAAAAGTAGGTGTAGATTCTTTTTGTCCCCTTAAATAGTTAGATTCTCAAAAAGGGACACATAAAATGGGACAAAGAGAGCATAATTTAGAGAGAAAATAGTGTAACCATCTCCAACAAATAATCTAATTTGGTTACAAAAAATTGTAACTTCCATAAGCATGAACCTAAATAGCTCGAGGTAAACGTTTATTTGACATGTAATTTTTTTTTTTTTTTTCATTTTTGACGTGTAATTATTAGTTATTCATTTATATTGTTTAAGGAATTAACTACTCCCTCCGTCCCAAAATTATTGTCACATATTCCATTTTGGGATGTCCCAAAAAAATTGTCATGCATCTTTGAAAACTCTTGCAAATTTTCTCATTCATCATTCTTCAAATCTAAACTACATTCAATCTCAAAAAGGCCAAAAAAAAAAACAAAAGGCACAATAATTATGAGGCCAATTTTGGAAAATCGAAATCACAGACATACAATAAATATGTTCTCGTAAAAAAATTGAGTCCTAAAGTGAGACAATAATTTTGGAACTGAGAGGGAGTATACAGTTTTATGAAATGTGCAAAAATATAGACTTCAAAAACAATAGATTGAACAATGAGAAATCTTACAAATTATTAGAAGAAATAGATCAATCCTAAACATGGACACAATACTTAAGCGTCATTCATCCGATAGTAATCAAAGAGGGGTCGCCAATGCTATTATAAGTTGTCAAATAGCTTATTTGTTTGTAATTGTCCATGTTGGCCCAAAAGTAATCCTTAGGGGGGTGGGTAAATAAGATTATTAACGATTAATTGCAAATTATAAACTTAAGCAAGCACAATATCAAATTAAAAGGGTGATGCTAATGCCAAAGCACAATGTGCTAATGCCAAAGCACAAAGTGTCACTAAAAGCTTTAGTGACACATAGATAAGTGTCACTAAAGCTTTTAGTGACACTTTGTGCTTTGGCATTAGCACATTGTGCTTTGGCATTAGCACTAGCCAATTAAAATAGTGAGTAAAAGAGAAGGAGAGAAACACTTGCAAACCGAGTTTTTCAAGTGGTTCGGCAATCTGCAATCCGTGGCCTACGTCCACCCTCAAGAACACCTCTTGAGGATTCCACTAGACAATCTTCTTTGGGTGAAGATTAAACCATTCCTTACAAGTTCTTTTTGAACTCCTTTTACACCTCTAATGAAGAACACTTTCACTTAGAGCAAGGGTTACACCAACCCTATTTACAACTTTGAGGATCGAATATGTCACGCCCCGAAAACGGAACACGTGAACGGAAAGGAAAAGAGATAAAACAATGTTAAACGTACACACAACACGGAAGCGACCATGACAAACCAAGTTTAAAAGAACTCAAGCACTTATTGGAACTTGAAAACTACAATGGAAAATACCTTGAAAATTTAATGTTTGAAGGCGAATCATAAGAGGTTTTGAAAGAATACACACCTACAATAATTCAATAACAAAGGTGGGCAATGGGGATCCAAACCTAAGGCCAAAACAAATGAAAATATAAAAAATAAAAATTTTAGTTTGGAAAACACTATTCATCGCCCGAAAAATTCCCCAAAAGGTACCCCGTTTTTTTTTGACACAGTATCTTAGAATCATATGGGGACACTTGGGTTTTAATTAGCACTTCTATCGAGGTCCGAAAAAGGGTGCTGTAGGCCAAAATCACTATTCACGGGCAGCCTTGAAAAACACTGTTCATCCCAAAAATAATGTGAGCAGTTTTTACTATTCATCCCCCAAACATGGTTGCTTTGCTCGGTTTCGTTTTGGGACTTCGTGGGAACGTTTTGAAACTACAACATGGTGTTTCTAACACAAAAAATATCGACGGCACATCGACGCAATGACGCATACTTAACCAAATTAAATGAATCCGACAAGGATTACAAACATATAAACAAATCCAACAAGGATTGCAAACACAAAATGAGATCCGGCTAGGATCGATAAAGTATAAATAACTAGCAAAGCATGAGTTAAGTAAGAGATACAACGATCTCTAAATATAAATTACAAGTTGGTTTTTCAAAAAGGAAGTGTAAGGATTAACACTTGTCCATAAAATTCATTATAAGTCTTCCAATGACAAAATCAAGAATTAGGAGATCAAGGAGTTTTGTAACTACATAATACAATAACTTTCATAGAATTAAGCTATTACAAACTCCTACAACAACAAATACATTGGAAGCTATATATATCCATAATGTTAAGGCTTAGCCTTCAAAAAGATTTCACGACGACGTCTACGCGTCGGGTTCACATGTGCCCTTTCCCCTTATCAATATCACCTGAAAAAGATGTTTTTGTAGTTTCATTAGGCGCGACGGCCTAGTAGGAAATATTGCAAGAAAACAATATGCAATTCATAATTAAGTATGAGATGCGGTGCAAATGTAATGCAATGCCGCCGTGGCAAAGATGGAAATGACGTGTGCCTTAAAGGGCTTTGCATGATATGTGCACTCCTCTCATCACCGGACTATGAGCCACCCACCCAAGGAATGTAGCATACCAACCTCCGGGAGCTAACCGGAATACAGTCGGAGTTTGAATATTCTAATGGTCATTCTCCCTGTCTCACATCACAACCCATATCCGGATTTCTTAAATCAAATTCCCACACAAGGGGTTTTTCCTTCTTTCAAAAATCAAAATTTTTGAATGTCATGCCGATGCTATGATTTGCCAATTCGGCTTCAAATGTTCATGTATGCTATGACAATATGATCAACCAACATATTCATGGCATAATTCAAATTCAAGCATAATCCACCAATACATATATTTTTACATAGAATTTTCGAAAATTTCCAACTAGCGTCCTAACGTGGTTATCACATAAAGGGAGCATCCTAAGCATGTCTAACATCACATAATTGGATTCAACCTCAACAAAACACATAATTTCATATTTAGGTAACTAGCCCTAAATTTACAACTTTGGGGGAAATCCTAAATCATGTGTCTAAGTTGTTCTCCTAACAAATTAGAGATCACAAATCACCTTAACTATAAATAACATATTGAATTAAAGCAATAACATCTACCTCAAGGAGATCCTTCCAAAATAAATGGAAGAGCACCAAAACAAGAGAAATCCAAAGAGCTCCAAATAGAAATCTAGAGGTGGGAGAATGGAGCCCAAGGTGACCCAACAATACTTCCCAAAGTAAGAATTTCCCAAAAGCCCTCTAAGGTTGATATTTAGAATTTAGAACCCTAGGCAAATTTTGAGAAGCCTTGAAAATGAGCTTGGAAGAGAATTTGGAGGACATCACAAGGAAGCCCTTGAAATTCTAAGCCTAATTTGTGAAATAAGAAAATCTCCAAAAAAACCCTCTTTAGTGCTCTATTGGAGGCTTTAAGAAGAAGAAAACATGGAATAAAAATGGTGTATTTGTGTATGTATCCTAGAGAGAAGGGGGAGAAGAAGAAGGGAGAGAGAGAGAGAAAGAAAATGAAAAGTGAAGGGAGGAGAGAGAGAGAGTGGCCGGCCATTAGGGTGGGAGTGGGGCCCACTAGTTGTTTAGATATTTTGTTTTGCATTTTGACTTTACCCAAGATGATATAAAGCATGTGTGTGTGTGTGGTCTAGTGTTTTTCTCCCACATTTAAATGCATGTGCCCTAAAATGTACTAAGTTAACAGTTTTAAAAAGGTACACTAACACATGTTAACATTTAATTTAAGAACTACACAGAAATTAAATCCGGGCACACACATAAGCATTTAAAGCATTAAAGTCAATTGAAATCAAATTAACCGTATTTAAATTTTGAATTATGACAATCTACCCCCCTTAAAAGAATTCCGTCCCGGAATTCGGAACAACTAAGCGTAAAAAGGGAGCAACGACTTGCTCAACCTTGTCTAAGTAATACTATCAAATAAATGAAACTTACTCTACTCGGGGAAAAGGTGAGGATAACTCTTCCTGGCTTCACCCTCGTCCTCCCACGTCGACTCACCAATGTTATGATGATTCCACTGAATCCTTACCAACGGAATAACCCTGCCTCGCAACACACGATCTTTCCTCTCAATGATACGGATAGGTTGCTCTTCATACGACGTGTCTTCCCCAAGAGGCAACTCGGTCCAATCTAAAACATGTGATGGATATGGGTAATGCTGATGGTGCGGATCTGAGTTACATCTACGAAGCATCGAAACATGGAATACATTGTGCACACTCGATAACTGTGGCGGAAGGGCCAATCGATAAGCAACGGTGCCAACCCTCTCAAGGATCTCAAATGGCCCAATAAACCGCGGCGCTAACTTACCACTCTGACCAAATCGCTGTAACCCACGACGGGGTGAAACTCTCAGAAACACATGATCACCAATCTCAAACTCAAGTGGACGACGATGGCGATCTGCATACGATTTCTGACGACTCTGAGCTGTACTCAACTTCTCACGAATCACTTTAATCTTCTCTGAAGTCTCTCTAACCATATCGGGGCCATGAAGGATAGTCTCGCCTACCTCACCCCAACATAACGGAGATCGACACGGACGGCCATACAATGCCTCAAACGGTGCCATCTGAATGCTCGCCTGATAACTATTATTATAAGCAAACTCGGCCAAGGGCAAATGATCTTCCCAATTACCACCAAGTTCCATAACACTAGCCCTCAACATATCCTCTAATATCTGAATAGTACGCTCGGACTGCCCATCCGTCTGAGGATGAAATGCTGTGCTAAGTAGAAGCTGTGTACCCAAGGCTCTCTGTAGACTCTGCCAAAAGTGAGATACAAACTTCGAATCACGATCTGATACAATCAAAACTGGAATACCATGAAGTCTCACAATCTCCCGAATGTAGATCACACTAAGAGTATCTACGGTGTCGGTTACCTTAATCGGCAAGAAATGTGCAGATTTAGTCAAACGGTCCACAATAACCCAAATAGCATTATGCTTACGTAAAGTCCTGGGAAGTGCCGTAACGAAATCCATAGTAATATGCTCCCACTTCCACTCGGGAATAGGAAGAGGTTGTAACAAACCAGCGGGTCTCTGATGCTTGGCTTTTACTTGTTGACAAACTAGGCAACTAGCAACAAACTCGACAACTGCTCTCTTTAAACCCTTCCACCAGTATTGGCGACGCAAATCATGATACATCTTTGTACCCCCCGGGTGAACGGCAAAACGGGAATGGTGAAACTCTTTCAAAACATCCTCCCTACAAGCAACGGGGACAAACACTCGACCTCGGAGTCTCAAACCTCTAGTGTTATCAAAGGTCCAACCTTTCTCACCGTCTCCCCTAAGCATACGGGAAGTCAAAGCAACGGTCTCATCATCGGATTTTTGAGTCTCTAGAATTCGAGTCAAAAGTGCCGGTTGTGAATTCAAAGCAAACAAGGTGGCTCGGTCGGGAGTCTCGGAACAACAAACCTCAAAGTCATCTAAATGCCTTAACATTTTCCACTCTTGTACCGGTAAATACGCTAAGGTCCCACGAGGCTTCCTACTAAGTGCATCGGCCACAACATTGGCCTTGCCCGGATAGAATTGCAAATCAAGTCATAGTCCTCTAAGTACTCCATCCAACGGCGCTGTCTCAAGTTAAGATCCCGCTGTGTGAATATGTATTTCAAACTCTTATGATCGGAAAAGACCTCAAATCTCTCACCGTACAAATAATGTCTCCAACTCTTCAATGCAAATACCACGGCGGCAAGCTCTAAGTCATGAGTAGGATAGTTCTTCTCATGTGGTTTCAATTGCCTAGAGCCATAGGCTATAACCTTACCCTCTTGCATCAATACACAACCCAATCCATCAAGTGAAGCATCACAATAAACGGTATAGCTCAATCCACGCTTGGGGATAACAAGGATAAGTGCCGAAGTCAAACGAGCCTTCAATTGTTGGAAAACATTTTCACAAGTATCATCCCAAATAAATTTCACCCCTTTTCTAGTAAGCTTAGTCATAGGCATAGCTAGACGAGAGAAATCCTCAACAAAACGGTGGTAGTAACCCGCTAACCCCAAGAAACTACGGACTTCAAATACATTTTTTGGTGGTTGCCAATCCATAACGGCTTCAATCTTAGACGGATCTACGGATACCCCATCACTAGAAACAACATGCCCAAGAAACTTTACTTCGGATAACCAAAACTCACACTTAGATAGTTTGGCATACAACCGGTGTCCTCTCAGAACCTCTAATATAATGCGGAGATGTTCCTCGTGCTTCTCCCTAGAAGGCGAGTAAATCAAGATGTCATCTATGAATACAATCACAAACTTGTCCAAGAATGGACTAAACACACGGTTCATCAAATCCATAAAGGCGGCGGGAGCATTTGTCAAACCGAAAGGCATAACAAGGAACTCAAAGTGTCCATACCGGGAACGGAAAGCAGTCTTAGGAATATCACACTCCCTAACACGCAACTGATGGTAACCCGACCTCAAGTCAATCTTAGAGAAACAAGATGAACCACGGAGTTGATCAAACAAATCCTCGATTCTCGGAAGTGGGTATTTATTCTTTATAGTCACATGATTTAGCTTGCGGTAGTCAATACATAGTCTAAGCGAACCATCCTTCTTCTTTGCAAAAAGAACGGGTGCTCCCCAAGGAGATGTACTAGGACGGATGAATCCCCTAAATTGTAAGTCCTCTAACTGTGTTTTCAACTCCTTCAACTCGGCGGGTGCCATTCTATATGGCGGGATCGAGATCGGTGAAGTGCCGGGTACTAAGTCTATCGAGAACTCAATCTCACGAATAGGTGGTAGCCCAGGTAAGTCCTCGGGAAAGACATCAGTATATTCACAAACAACCGGAGGAAACTCAATCAAGACTGGTTCATTCTCGTCAGAAAATAAACTAGCCAAATAATCAACATGATTCTTCCCCCTACACAAACTGTGAAGTGAACGCATCGGAAACTCCAAACGGTCACCCTCAAAACGACCTAGGTCTCCGGATGGTAGAATAAAAGTAACTCTCCTCTTAAAACAATCTATATAAGCTCGGTAGGTACTCAACCAATCCATACCCAAAATTACATCGAAACTAGACATGTCGAAAACAATTAAATCAATAACAATGTTTCGGTCCGCTATAACAAGTTCGCACCCACGACATACCCGATCCAAGGGAACTAAACCTCCAACGGGAGTATCAACTAAAATCGTAGGAGTCAAACGGCTCATCTCCAAGTCCAAGGATGATGCATATGACAATGATATGAAAGAACATGATGCGCCAGTATCAATAAGCACAGAAACTCTAGAACTGAATACTAGAAGGGTACCTCGGATAACTGAGACATCGGGGGCAACTACAGAAGATGATGCGACAACAGGATGGGACATAGTAGGAAGTGGCCTCGGGGCTTGCTGCCCTCCTCCGCGATGTCCTATATAATGAAGCTGGCCTCTAGGAACATTAGGCCTAGAGCTCTGAACAGAAGAGGCTGGTGGTGGTGACACAAAAGGTGGCCTATAAGCCTGCTGATATGGCCGAGAGAAAGGTGTGTGAACCTGTGGTGCAACTGTCTGTGGCGCTGTCTGAGCAAATGGGCAATTCCTCTTTATATGATTCGGGTCGCCACAACTATAACAATTTATAGGACCCACGACACCCCCTCCACGGGAAGAACCAGAGCGGCGAGAACCACGAGACTGAGGCTGCTGTGGCTGAGATGAGAACTGAGAAACCGGCGGGGCCTGAATAGGTACCGGTGAGGAATAGGAAGACTGCTGAGGGACATAATCTTGCCTCGGCTTCTTGAATTGGCTCCCACTCGACGAGCCCAACTGACTACCCTTCGACGGACCCCGGAGTTCTTTATCTTTCTTCGAACTCAGAAACTCTTCCTCAAATACAAGTGCCTTCTTAACCACTTTGCTATACGAGTCTAGCTCAAACCCAATGACTTTCGTGCGAAGGCCCTGACGAAGTCCGCTCTCAAAGGTCCTAGCTTTAATTTTATCGTCGGCGGTGATATCGGGCGCAAAACGGGCTAAGTCCCCAAAACACGCCTCATAATCAGTAACCGACATCTCACCCTGACGAAGATTCAAAAATTCGGTTCTCTTGGCCTGACGAGCAATGGGTGAAAAATACTTGTCAAGGAAAATCTGAGTAAAAGATTCCCAAGTCATACCCTCCAAGGTTTGTGTAGTAAGTACAAGTTCCCACCAAACTTGGGCCCGACCCGCCAACTGAAAGGTAGCGGCATCAATGCGAAGGTGATCCTCAACAATACCCAGGTGCTCGAAGATCCTAACAATTCTTTTCAACCAAAGCTCTGCCTGAACCGGATCCGTTTCTCCCGAGAAAACTGGAGGATTCTTCCTACCAAATTCTCTCATGGCCGATTGTGCCCTCGGCTCTGCCTGAACACCAGGCGCAGGCGCCACTACGGTAGGAGCTACCGGTGGAGGTGGAGGTGGAATATCATTCCTTGTTGTTTGAACAGCTTGGGTGAAATCCCTCATCACGGCCATCATCTCAGCAAAGAACTGAGCCCCACCAGGAACTCCCGGAATAGATACAGGTGTAGGATTAGGAGCGGGAGCAGAAGAGGATGAGGAAGACTGGGCTCCTCGACCTGCGGCTCCACCTCGGCCCCTAGCACGACCCCTAGCACGGACAGGAGGTCGGCCTCTAGCACGACCTCTAACACGCGGCGGCATAGCTAGGCAAAAGAAATAATTACCAACGAATTAGATGAAGCATTAAAGTAGGCGTCTAATTCAAACATTCATTAAGCAATTCATATGACGACTAATGAAACACGTTGCACTTGAACATGTAAATGTCTACCATGCAAGTACTTGAAAACATTTAACACATACGCATGCTCGTATGGCAATCTAGTACTTAATGCAAACTTTTAACTGAAACAATGAAAGCATAAATAAAAACTTAGACATATAAGGAAAATTAGCACGTAGGTCCAAATTAAACTCCCAGAGTCCCTAGGTATTCAAACCCGGTTAGCTTTGATACCAAGTTGTCAAGCCCCGAAAACGGAACACGTGAACGGAAAGGAAAAGAGATAAAACAATGTTAAACGTACACACAACACGGAAGCGACCATGACAAACCAAGTTTAAAAGAACTCAAGCACTTATTGGAACTTGAAAACTACAATGGAAAATACCTTGAAAATTTAATGTTTGAAGGCGAATCATAAGAGGTTTTGAAAGAATACACACCTACAATAATTCAATAACAAAGGTGGGCAATGGGGATCCAAACCTAAGGCCAAAACAAATGAAAATATAAAAAATAAAAATTTTAGTTCGGAAAACACTATTCATCGCCCGAAAAATTCCCCAAAAGGTACCCCGTTTTTTTTTGACACAGTATCTTAGAATCATATGGGGACACTTGGGTTTTAATTAGCACTTCTATCGAGGTCCGAAAAAGGGTGCTGTAGGCCAAAATCACTATTCACGGGCAGCCTTGAAAAACACTGTTCATCCCAAAAATAATGTGAGCAGTTTTTACTATTCATCCCCCAAACATGGTTGCTTTGCTCGGTTTCGTTTTGGGACTTCGTGGGAACGTTTTGAAACTACAACATGGTGTTTCTAACACAAAAAATATCGACGGCACATCGACGCAATGACGCATACTTAACCAAATTAAATGAATCCGACAAGGATTACAAACATATAAACAAATCCAACAAGGATTGCAAACACAAAATGAGATCCGGCTAGGATCGACAAAGTATAAATAACTAGCAAAGCATGAGTTAAGTAAGAGATACAACGATCTCTAAATATAAATTACAAGTTGGTTTTTCAAAAAGGAAGTGTAAGGATTAACACTTGTCCATAAAATTCATTATAAGTCTTCCAATGACAAAATCAAGAATTAGGAGATCAAGGAGTTTTGTAACTACATAATACAATAACTTTCATAGAATTAAGCTATTACAAACTTCTACAACAACAAATACATTGGAAGCTATATATATCCATAATGTTAAGGCTTAGCCTTCAAAAAGATTTCACGACGACGTCTACGCGTCGGGTTCACATGTGCCCTTTCCCCTTATCAATATCACCTGAAAAAGATGTTTTTGTAGTTTCATTAGGCGCGACGGCCTAGTAGGAAATATTGCAAGAAAACAATATGCAATTCATAATTAAGTATGAGATGCAGTGCAAATGTAATGCAATGCCGCCGTGGCAAAGATGGAAATGACGTGTGCCTTAAAGGGCTTTGCATGATATGTGCACTCCTCTCATCACCGGACTATGAGCCACCCACCCAAGGAATGTAGCATACCAACCTCCGGGAGCTAACCGGAATACAGTCGGAGTTTGAATGTTCTAAGGGTCATTCTCCCTGTCTCACATCACAACCCATATCCGGATTTCTTAAATCAAATTCCCACACAAGGGGGTTTTTCCTTCTTTCAAAAATCAAAATTTTTGAATGTCATGCCGATGCTATGATTTGCCAATTCGGCTTCAAATGTTCATGTATGCTATGACAATATGATCAACCAACATATTCATGGCATAATTCAAATTCAAGCATAATCCACCAATACATATATTTTTACATAGAATTTCCGAAAATTTCCAACTAGCGTCCTAACGTGGTTATCACATAAAGGGAGCATCCTAAGCATGTCTAACATCACATAATTGGATTCAATCTCAACAAAACACATAATTTCATATTTAGGTAATTAGCCATAAATTTACAACTTTGGGGGAAATCCTAAATCATGTGTCTAAGTTGTTCTCCTAACAAATTAGAGATCACAAATCACCTTAACTATAAATAACATATTGAATTAAAGCAATAACATCTACCTCAAGGAGATCCTTCCAAAATAAATGGAAGAGCACCAAAACAAGAGAAATCCAAAGAGCTCCAAATAGAAATCTAGAGGTGGGAGAATGGAGCCTAAGGTGACCCAACAATACTTCCCAAAGTAAGAATCTCCCAAAAGCCTTCTAAGGTTGATATTTAGAATTTAGAACCCTAGGCAAATTTTGAGAAGCCTTGAAAATGAGCTTGGAAGAGAATTTGGAGGACATCACAAGGAAGCCCTTGAAATTCTAAGCCTAATTTGTGAAATAAGAAAATCTCCAAAAAAACCCTCTTTAGTGCTCTATTGGAGGCTTTAAGAAGAAGAAAACATGGAATAAAAATGGTGTAATTGTGTATGTATCCTAGAGAGAAGGGGGAGAAGAAGAAGGGAGAGAGAGAGAGAGAGAGAAAGAAAATGAAAAGTGAAGGGAGGAGAGAGAGAGAGTGGCCGGCCATTAGGGTGGGAGTGGGGCCCACTAGTTGTTTAGATATTTTGTTTTGCATTTTGACTTTACCCAAGATGATATAAAGCATGTGTGTGTGTGTGGTCTAGTGTTTTTCTCCCACATTTAAATGCATGTGCCCTAAAATGTACTAAGTTAACAGTTTTAAAAAGGTACACTAACACATGTTAACATTTAATTTAAGAACTACACAGAAATTAAATCCGGGCACACACATAAGCATTTAAAGCATTAAAGTCAATTGAAATCAAATTAACCGTATTTAAATTTTGAATTATGACAGAATAAGTGTTTTGATACAACTGAAATACACTCTCTTGTAGAGTAGATGGATATAATAAATGCTCTCAATAATAGTTCTCAAGAAATTACAAATGAAGTCTAGATTTAGAAGATTGAATCTCACAAAACTAGGGCTTAAATCTTTGAATACAATGAATAAGTATTGAATGTGAGCAATTAAGTAACCAACAACCAATTTCAAATGAGTATAAATACTCTCTCCTAAAAATTTGAATGTTTGAGATAGTTGGAAGCATTAAATGCAAAGTCAAAACCCTAGAAAAAGAGCCATTACTATTCTTTGCAGTAATCTAGTCGACTGGGTTTGCGATCCAATCGACTATATTTCAAACTTAATGACGTGCCAGTAAAACAGTCAACTGAAAACTTGAATCGGTCGACTGGTTTTACAGTAGAAACTATCTTCTCAAGACACGAAACAGTCGATTGCTTTTTAACTTCAAGTCGACTGAAAAAAATAGTGTCCAGTCGACTGGGAAACTAATCCAGTCGACTGATTTTCCTATGAAAAACAGTTTTCCTATTTTGAAGTTTTATTAAGTTTTTAAGCCCTTGTCTTGGAGAATTAATCTAACTAACTTCACAAATAGTCCTGTAAGAACAATACAAGTAAGAAATGATTTTCCACGAGACTTCCATAGAATATCCATCATCATTATAAGGCTCTGTTTGGACAACACACTAAATGAAATCATAAGTACTCAACTTTATAGTTTATTAATCATCAAAATTACTTAATGTAGATTCTTGGAACTAACAATCTTCCCCTTTTTGATGATGACAAACTACTAGTTGTCTGAGAAAAAAATAATAACAAGTAATAGTCAAATCAAGATAGCTAATGCACTTTGAAGATCATGTGAATGAATGAATCAATTTTAAGTTCGATAAGAATTGAAAATTAATTCCACGTGTAAGCATTATGAATATTCTCCCCCTTTTGTCATCAACAAAAAACACTTAGAGCGGAGATAATCTCCCCTTCTATGAGTGAGTTGAAAGACGTGGTGTGTGTGTGTGGGGGGGGGGGGGGAATCACCAATAATAAGGTATCATTATCTTCCTACGGTTAGTATACAATCAAACATACAAATATCATGAGAAGCAATAATATCAACAGGAACACATAATCAATATCAATAACAAGATCATACATAACATTTAAACATAATAAAAAAAAAGTGTGAATCCATTGTCATAAATTGATCAAAAGAGAGTTTAAGATCTAATAGGGATGTCATAGAGACAAAAAGAATGTGAAAGCCTGTGCTACACCAAAACAAAGTCATCCATCTAACTATCCACCCAAAAGACTATCAATGAACTAACTATCCTACTATACATCTAGCCTATATCCAAAAGAGATCATCAAGGCCGTCAAATCAGGAATCGAGTCCGATTCATACGAATGCCGTCTTGAGCATCATCAAGATTGGACTGCATCTGTGATAAGCGACGATCTACCAATGCCTGAGTAGCAGCAGTGGAGGTACGAAGAAAGTCGACAGTAGATCCAATCTCCAAAATGTCAACGCGAAGAGTGTCAAAAATAGAAGCAACAGTAGAGGAGAGTGTAAAGACACAAGAGGAGAGAGTAGAGTGAAGGGAAGACATGGTGGTGCAAAGAGACTCGATGCAAGCGGTGATAATGGAGAACTGCTCTGAAATATCAGCAATAGGAGGAGCTAAAGATGAAGAAGGAGCTGATGGAGTAAAAGAGGAAGGAATATCAGAAGACGGGATAATGGTGGTAGTAGGATCAGTGGAGATGGTGAGAGCAGGAGGAGGAGTGGTAACTGGAGGACAGGGAGTCTTAGGGACGAAGAGCCACCCTCGAGCTTATAGCCCATGAGAGACAAAGTGGTAGCAGAGTGTACGTCATGAAAAGACGGATTATGACGATCACGATCATCAAGAGGGGCCGTGAAGTGACGAAAAATAGTGGTGAGAGCCATGCCAAAAGGAAGGGAGGTGGCTTTTGATTTCTTCTGTGTCTCACAGATGTGTTGGCAAAAAAGGGTTGGAAAGTCAAACTTTTTTTCCTTGTAGAATACACCACAACAAAAAAGACATAAAAATAAGACGCATAATCTCGACCACCTGCGCGTGCAAGGAGAATGTAGGTGATAATGTGGTGGAGGAGAAGGGACTCAAAGGTAAGTTGTGAGGCAGAGGGTTTGGAGGCGTGAACTAACTCAGTACCACAAACTAGCCTACAAGCAATCAGTGGGTTAAAGCTAGAACCTACATTTCATTTATTAGCTTCGTAGGCACGAATGCTGCCCATGGGAATACAAAAATTGAGTGAGCAAGATCAGGAGTAACAATAAATTTTACTCCTCGAACATAAAAAGAAAATGAAATTTTAGCGGGAGTGGTAGTGAGATTAGCATAAAAATCATGGACAATAGTAGGGTACATGGGTTGGTTAATAGTAAGGAAAGGAGTCCAACCAAGGGCATCAAAGAGGGTGCCAATGCGCAAGCCTTTTGAATTTGAAAAGTCAGAGGGAAGAGTTTTACCTAACATGATTTTTCGATGCATAAAATTCAAGGTAGCTTTGCCTGCGATCATCATCAAGGAAGAATGGAATGGGATGAGAATGTTGAGGAGCTGGTGGTTGAAAAGAGGAGCCCTCTTGTTCCTTGCATTTCTTGGGAGGCATTAACGCAAAGATGAGGAGAGAGAGAGAGAGAGAGAGAGAGAGAGAGAGAGAGAGAGAGATAGAAGGGACCAGAAATGGAGATTGTAGGGGTCGAAGTGGTGATGGATGTGGCCGGAGTAAGGAGAGATGAGATCGGAGCTTGAAGGGGTTAGGATTTTCAGTCGCCCGAAAATTTAAGAGAGTGAAGAGAGGATTTAGGGTTTTAAAAAAATCACAAATATATATAGAAAAGGAATACAGTCGACTAAGTCGCGAAGCCGATATATGGGTCGACTGAAATTCAAGCAGAGAGTTGGCCAAAAAAAAATCCGGTCGACTGGTTTAAAACAAACGGTAAACTGGGGGACCAAGGGGTTTTGAAAAGATAATGTGGTCAACGAAAAAGAATAGTTGCCTGAAAATTTTGGGGTCCATTCAATTGTGTAAAACTTTTGGTCAAATGATTTGATAACTTTCAGAAAAATTTTAAAGGGGACAAAGATCCGGTCGAATGGCGATGAAATCTGTAATACCTTTAATTTCAGGAGAGTATTTGTCACGCCCCGACGTAGCATAAATATGGAAAGCGTTTAATTTCCTTTATGGACCCGTAGGTCGCGACAGTTTGAAGGATCGATTCCGTCCCAAACGTCGAACAACAAAAACATAATAATCAGAGCAGAGCAATCAAGGCTAACAATATTTTTCTAACTTAATAGTTATTACAGCCGGAGTCTCTAAAGGCACAAACCACCTTAAATCAAAACAATAACTTAACACCTATTACAGTCATCCTTATTACAGAATTCAGTTTATAACATATAAAAGTAAATTCTCTTTCCAGTAGTGTTTCTCAATTTGTATAGTCGTAATGTTCTGCTTGATCAAAACCTGAAAAGTCTGAACACGAATGTCCAGGGCGCATCAACGCCGTCAGCTTCAAGAAGTTGGTGAGTATTAAAAACATAACTTTGAATGTAGCACATTATCATACCCGCTCCTGTGGTATTTATTTATATCATTTTAGCATGCTTATGGTTGTGTTAATTAACGTGTGTGAAGTGAGTGATGACTCACTAGTTGTTGGAGGGTGTCTTTTGAGAACCCAGTATTGGCCTTAAAGGCAGTTCAGAAGGTGTCAAGAGAGGACACAGGAACATGGAAAGGCATGTTGCATTGGCATAGCTAAATGACATTTATGTGATTTAAATGTTATTGACTTATTTGGTATTTTCATGAATAGTAATTATACCTGTGTAGTATAATTTCTGATAGTTTTGATCTAGTTTTAGATCGTTTGAGAACTGTGGTGAGAACGTGAGCGACCGTTGTATAAAAAGGTAGGATGTGTAGAGATTCCACATAATTTGGTTTTCGGACATAAATTTTGGATCCAAACGGGACTTAATCGAAAACTTTTGGGATTTATAATTTTCACTCGTAAAGGCATGAAATGGACGTGTAAGACGTTTCGAGGAATAATGAGGAGTTTTGAGAACTCGCGGGGTGGTAAACACGTTTTTTGAAAAGATTGTCTATATATAGTTGGGGGTGAGTTTGCATTAGTTGCAAACTCATATAATATCTTGGGAGAGGAGAGAGAAAAGGGAGATTTAGTTCTCCGAGCTTTGCGACGACGATCGGCGACCTTTCGTCCGACTGAATTTCACCAAACTTCATATTTGAACTCCCCAAGGTAAGGGCTACGTTTTGATAGTCTTTAGGCCATGTTTGGCTAAGTTTTTATAAATTTCTAAATCTAGGAATTTGGGGAAAACACGTGTAAACTTGTAGGTTCTGCGTAGGATCGGAGATTTGGTGTTTAATCGGGCTTCTAGTCGTTCCCTCAAAGTTATACGACGATAGCTCGAGGTATGAATTTCTAGCCTATGTTATATATGTGAAATACATGTTTTATATTTCGATGACGAAATTGTGATCCGGGCAAAATCCATGTGTTAATCGTAGGCCCGTTAATTATGCACGCGCTTAAATGTGAAAAGCATGTTAAATTTTACGCGAGCACGTATATGTGTTAAATGAGTATGTTTATGTGCCTATGTGGGTTAAAGGGGGATTTGTGCTAATTCACCGTGAGGCGTCCTCTCGAAGGGGGAGGATTAGCAGTGACGACGGTCACTTGCCGATAAAGGCATTACGTGACATGTCGAAGGGGCATGGGTCATGGTTGAGTCGAAAGACTTTGGATCGGCGAATGTGCACTTATTCCCTAGAGACCATTAGTTATGTGTTATGATGAGATTAAAGCATGATTTGTCATATATGCATATGTTAGAAATTGTGCACTCAGCATATAGCTGAGCAATGGAGATTTACTCCATTGCAGGTATGAAGAAAGGAAAGATGGAATGCGAGGAATGAGGCCGTTGGGGATCAATCGGAGGAATTGGTGTATAGAATATTTTTGTAACCGAATTATAGAAGCTCTGTATTATTTTTGGATTGATGTATTATTCTTTTGAAAACCTTTTTAAGTTGGTTGGAAGCGACTCGGAATCTTGAGTTCGCGTCTTGATGTTTAACAAGTTGAATTTCATGTTTTATAAATTGTTGAAGCACTTATGAGACTTTGATCTAAACGAACCCTCAACTTAATTAGTTAACGTTTTCCAAACTTAGGCAAGTTGTTATACTTGTCCTTATAACATTGGTAAGGTTTGATAAGATTTGGAACATGTCTGAAGGGTTGCATCGGGTGAAGGTTGGGTGATGCCTTAGCAAAATTCTGCAGCTTTGGCCAGGATTCTGCTAAAGGGTCATTCGACCGGTCTAAGGGGGTCGTTCGACCGGTCGAAATACCCCCTGCAAGAATTCTTTAACTCCTTCTCCCAATGTTCGGAACAACTTCTAACTAGGCATGGGGGTACCTTTGGGGACCCTTTGACCTATGAAACTGTTACTTTTGAAAACGAAACTCGTTAAGGCGTGTTTGGACACGTGTTTAATATAACCTTTGAAAAACTAATTGGAAATTGGTTATTTTGGAGCAAAAACTTTTATTAAGGTTACTTTGGGAACTTTAATCACCGTTGGTAAGCCTTGATGGCGTGCCACGTAACCTAGATTCATATGTGTGGATCCGGGGCGTGACATCTAGTGGTATCAGAGCAGTAGTTAACAAAACTTTGGGAACGTTCGACGTCAAGTGGAGTGTTGAGTGAATTGACACATATTCTAGAATGCATCCACATATTGTAGAGATGTTTGATGCATATGGTATGTTTTTATACATACATGACTATGTTATTGGCATACATGCATAGTATTTATGCACTCGTGAATCGGTGGAATCATGCGGACGTGGAACCGTGTGGCGAAATAAAGTTTCTGTGGGTTATCATAGACCTTGTGGGGTGATATGAGGGAGAGATGATATCTTGATCGTGGTGAACAATTGAATTTTCAAATGAAAATGAAATGATTTTTGGATCGAATCGGTAATTATTTAAATTGATAGTAATAAGTGCTCTTTGAGGGCTTTAACCGAGAACGGAGGTGGAGTAGTGAATGTCAGGGGAGATTTCCTTATAGTTCACGTAGAGAATGAAAAGTGATTGTTCGTAGTCGAGTTTTGGAAATGGAGAGTGATTGATAAGAGTTCCGTCTCAAATATGGGCTAAACGTCGTGACGTGAGAGAATAGAGATGGACAGTTGGGGTTTATGACAGAAAGATAGTCCAGCGGAGTGTATTGCTCATGCGTGGAGTAGGTGAGGAATCTCTCACCTTTTCTTACGGTGTTATCCTAAGATGCTAACCTACGGTGTGATTGTACGGGTTATCTTAGGGTTTTCTCTTATACGGTGTGTATTGGGTAGTTGAAGAATCTTTTGACTTGTAGTACGGTATATGGGATGATTGGATGGTTGAGGAATCTCTCAACCTATCGAATGGTAAGTATTATAGTTGTTGAAGAATCTTTCAACGTATGGTATGCAGTTTGAGATGTTGGACGGTTGAGGAATCTCTCAACCTATCTTACGGTATGTATTGGGGGGGGGGGGGGGGGGGGTTGAGGAATATCTCAACGTATTGTGAGTGTCATGGTTGTTGAGAAATCTCTCAACTGAACCTGGGTTCGAGTGGTCGTGGTACCATAAGTGGATTTGGACACAGTATGAGGATTAGTAACGGAAGCTACCAGATTGATTGGGTAAGTGGGAAGAGATATTTAAGGATTAACCTAAGACAAGGGGTTGAGAATGGAGATGATAGAGTATACTTTGATGGTTTGACGGTTTGAAACTACAGTTGATAGAAGTTTAATGGACGACATACTTCGAGAGTGATTGCTTAGACTTGATGATTACGTGCATATGAATGTAACGATAAGGACGACATAGGTCGGAGGAGAAATAGTAGAACTTCTTGATGGAGATTAAAGGAATGAAAATGAATATGATTAAGAGTTTCTTGGTGTTTTGAGGTATGGTTTGTCAAAGGAAGTAGAACAAAGGATGTACCACTATAGGACTTAAGGCGAAGGACAAGCGTAAATGATTGAACGTGATAGGAGAGTTAGAGGAATCGAGTTGATATTTGGATATCATCAATATAAGAGGACCTTTATAGAGAATCTTGTAGAGGAGGTTGTTATTACAAGGGGTTGTAATGAGGATAAACCTGAACCTGAGACCAACGGTTGTGTGATTCGATGCGTTTTGATGTTTTCGAGAACTTACGGGTGGTTCTAAAGTGGTTGGGAAGTAGCCCCAATAGGCCTTGTGAGTTTGGGGACTTCTAAGGGTGTGAAATGAAGAAAAATATGGTCCAGGGGGCACTGGACCGGTCGAAAGGGGTAGTTCGACCGGTCGAATACCCCTCTGATCCAAATAGTGTTTTCGGAAACATTTTTCGTCGACTTTTACGGAAACATGCATAACTTTTTGTAGGAAATTCGGATTCGCGCGCCGTTTCTTGCGTTAGAACCGGGACTCAAAGAGCTATCTTTTTGTGTAAAATTTTATCATACTTTATAAATGACCATTTTGCCCTTGGTCTGTTTTGTCACAGAAAGTCTTTTTAAGAGGTCGAATTCATGCTTTCTTTGCTAATTATCGTATTTCAAATAAAGTGAAGAATCTTTTAATGATTGTAAAACCTCGGTAAGTATTTGTAATGAGTGGTTGTCAATGGGAGGTTGGAGTATGACAAGTAGTACGATACTGAACAAGAGCAACTGTGGAAATGGATAGAGTAAAGAGATTTTGGGTAATAGATCACAAGAGCGAAAGTGTAGATTGGGAAAATGAATCTCTTATGAGAAAGTGAACAAGAACGGTAGAAGTGGGATGAAGACTTGGAAGTACATTGAGTACATTATCAGATATGATAGAAAGAATATAAAATGGGCAGAGGATAATGGTAAATGTAGTGAACTGCTATCTCGGTCGTCCTAGATTCCAACAAGGTTGGAGAATTTTGAGAATGTCAGATTTCATCCCAAGGAAATTTTAAAGTGTTTAAAATGTTTTAAAAATCAAACTTTTGTTTGGGTAAGAAAATTTTGTTAACTACTTGTAATAAGGTATCAAGTAGACTTTGGAGGACGAGTATCATGGAAGGATATGGTATGCTTAGTGCTTGGGACACAACAGTGTTGGTCAAATGAATGAGTTCTACATGAGCAGGTCATAAAGTTGGAAATTCTAAAGTGATGGATTAGTAAAATGTTGTACACTTGGACTTAGTGAGTTGGATGAAGTGCTACTAACAAATTGACTTGAGTATTGCTCAAAAGGGAACTTGATCTTGTTTTAAGTATTTAAATAACCTGAGGTTATGAATGATTTGAAGTTTTGAACGTTTAGGAACTTGATGAGATTCGTAAAGTGTGAAGCACTTAAAGACAATAGTTATAAATGGGTTATCTTGAGTATGGACATGAAAGGTATGTGAATTGGGAGTTGATAGGGAATTTATTGAACATAGTGAGACTATGGTACTTGATTGGGAAGATCGAATTACTGAGTTGTCTTCGGATGGTTACAGGAATAGTATGAATACTCGAACAATAGGTTTTTCGAGAACAATGAAGTTGAGATCAGAATAACAAAGATAAAGGATTAGAGAATCTGAATTGGAGTTAAGTCAAGCTGACTAAGGTTATGAAATGTTAAACTATTGAATAAGGTATGGTGCCTTGAGATGTTATACGGGGAATATACGCGTAATGTGAAGGGTTGTCAGAAACTCAGTATGGGTATAGATACAGGAGTATGATTGGTATGGGCTTGTGTAAAGGAAAAAGCGAAACACCAGAGATTTATGGAATCGTATAACTACGCGATGGTAGTGAATCTACCTGGACTGATAAACTAATGGATAGTGGACAAGTAGGGTATGAGATGAGAATGTATTACACTGCAGTTGAGATCTCTGACAGAAAAGTATTTCACACAGGGTGTGTGTACACTATATGAATAGAATGGATTGTGAAGGGTCAAAGATTTGGGACAGGAACAAGGTATGGTCTAAGTATGGGAATGCGTCATGATGGACATTGTGGTACATGTATGATTGACTAAGTCAATTTGGGTTAACCACATTATTGGTTACGATGAACATTGGGGTTGTTATATTGGGAAAGTATTATGCAAAATTTTAAAATGATTTGTTTTAAAAACAAAAAGGGGGAATATGTATTTGACTTTGTTAAAAGTTTTAAATCGAAGGTGTAAAGTGAAATCTTCTACGTTAGTCAACGGTAGTTCGAGTACAGAGCTGAAAGATAAATAACAAGTGTGTTGACCTCGCCGAGAGTAATTCGGGATAGTAGGTAACCTCGGACAAGTAAAACGGTGTAAAATTTTCAATTGAGAATCTGAATGGTGTCTTACAAATCATGTACGATTGGACCTAAAATACGAGGTTGGGTTAAACTAAACTGGAATTTGATAAGGAATGAGAGTCGTTTGAAAACGTGTTATCATTCTACTGGTATTCCACGATTAACAGGATAAGGGATGGATTTCACGATATATGAAATAGTTGATTGAGGCATTGACTTATCGACAGTGTATGAATGTAGGATAATACTCATTTTTGATTACTTAGAGATGAAGAATTGCGTATGGTTGTTAACCAGTTGAGACGTGTTGGAAACGACAGTTAGTCGAAAAGAAAGATGGATGAAAATGAGGTAAGTTATTGATTTTGTTTTGGCTATTGGGATGAACTTTAAAGTTCGAAAAGATGTGACAAGTAGAATGAAGGTATGTGTGGGTTGACGTGTGACGTCGTGATATGATATAATGTCAAGATTGACTATTAATTATGTTTTACTCAGGCATTGATGTTCTTATGTATCGAGATGTTTTTGTGTTGTTAGTATTCGAAGAGAATCTTCAATCGGGTTGAGACGAGGGCTTCAAGGATTTATTTTCCTTAAGAGCCTGAGGATTTATTTTCCTCGTGAGATTGTAATATCTTGGAGGAGATGTATAGGTTGTAATGAGACCAACGTTGGAAGTACTTGTGAGAAGTCTTGTAGCTTGATGAGATGACATAAGTTTGGGGACAAACTTCTTTTAAGAGGGAGAGAATGTCATACCCGCTCCTGTGGTATTTATTTATATCATTTTAGCATGCTTATGGTTGTGTTAATTAACGTGTGTGAAGTGAGTGATGACTCACTAGTTGTTGGAGGGTGTCTTTTGAGAACCCAGTATTGGCCTTAAAGGCAGTTCAGAAGGTGTCAAGAGAGGACACGGGAACATGGAAAGGCATGTTACATTGGCATAGCTAAATGACATTTATGTGATTTAAATGTTATTGACTTATTTGGTATTTTCATGAATAGTAATTATACATGTGTAGTATAATTTCTGATAGTTTTGATCTAGTTTTAGATCGTTTGAGAACTGTGGTGAGAACGTGAGCGACCGTTGTATAAAAAGGTAGGATGTGTAGAGATTCCACATAATTTGGTTTTCGGACATAAATTTTGGATCCAAACGGGACTTAATCGAAAACTTTTGGGATTTATAATTTTCACTCGTAAAGGCATGAAATGGACGTGTAAGACGTTTCGAGGAATAATGAGGAGTTTTGAGAACTCGCGGGGTGGTAAACACGTTTTTTGAAAAGATTGTCTATATATAGTTGGGGGTGAGTTTGCATTAGTTGCAAACTCATATAATATCTTGGGAGAGGAGAGAGAAAAGGGAGATTTAGTTCTCCGAGCTTTGCGACGACGATCGGCGACCTTTCGTCCGACTGAATTTCACCAAACTTCATATTTGAACTCCCCAAGGTAAGGGCTACGTTTTGATAGTCTTTAGGCCATGTTTGGCTAAGTTTTTATAAATTTCTAAATCTAGGAATTTGGGGAAAACACGTGTAAACTTGTAGGTTCTGCGTAGGATCGGAGATTTGGTGTTTAATCGGGCTTCTAGTCGTTCCCTCAAAGTTATACGACGATAGCTCGAGGTATGAATTTCTAGCCTATGTTATATATGTGAAATACATGTTTTATATTTCGATGACGAAATTGTGATCCGGGCAAAATCCATGTGTTAATCGTAGGCCCGTTAATTATGCACGCGCTTAAATGTGAAAAGCATGTTAAATTTTACGCGAGCACGTATATGTGTTAAATGAGTATGTTTATGTGCCTATGTGGGTTAAAGGGGGATTTGTGCTAATTCACCGTGAGGCGTCCTCTCGAAGGGGGAGGATTAGCAGTGACGACGGTCACTTGCCGATAAAGGCATTACGTGACATGTCGAAGGGGCATGGGTCATGGTTGAGTCGAAAGACTTTGGATCGGCGAATGTGCACTTATTCCCTAGAGACCATTAGTTATGTGTTATGATGAGATTAAAGCATGATTTGTCATATATGCATATGTTAGAAATTGTGCACTCAGCATATAGCTGAGCAATGGAGATTTACTCCATTGCAGGTATGAAGAAAGGAAAGATGGAATGCGAGGAATGAGGCCGTTGGGGATCAATCGGAGGAATTGGTGTATAGAATATTTTTGTAACCGAATTATAGAAGCTCTGTATTATTTTTGGATTGATGTATTATTCTTTTGAAAACCTTTTTAAGTTGGTTGGAAGCGACTCGGAATCTTGAGTTCGCGTCTTGATGTTTAACAAGTTGAATTTCATGTTTTATAAATTGTTGAAGCACTTATGAGACTTTGATCTAAACGAACCCTCAACTTAATTAGTTAACGTTTTCCAAACTTAGGCAAGTTGTTATACTTGTCCTTATAACATTGGTAAGGTTTGATAAGATTTGGAACATGTCTGAAGGGTTGCATCGGGTGAAGGTTGGGTGATGCCTTAGCAAAATTCTGCAGCTTTGGCCAGGATTCTGCTAAAGGGTCATTCGACCGGTCTAAGGGGGTCGTTCGACCGGTCGAAATACCCCCTGCAAGAATTCTTTAACTCCTTCTCCCAATGTTCGGAACAACTTCTAACTAGGCATGGGGGTACCTTTGGGGACCCTTTGACCTATGAAACTGTTACTTTTGAAAACGAAACTCGTTAAGGCGTGTTTGGACACGTGTTTAATATAACCTTTGAAAAACTAATTGGAAGTTGGTTATTTTGGAGCAAAAACTTTTATTAAGGTTACTTTGGGAACTTTAATCACCGTTGGTAAGCCTTGATGGCGTGCCACGTAACCTAGATTCATATGTGTGGATCCGGGGCGTGACACACATACTCATTTACCATTTTCCAATTTCCCTTTTAATTTAACAAGTTTACATTAAATAAAGAGTTCATTTTTAGAAACCAACCACAATATCATTTGAAAGCTTTAATTCACATATATGTGACCGTGTATGAAAAACAATGCACCATCTCATCTTACCGACTCTTTTCTCTCGACAAACACAACAACCCACTATCTCACACCAGTATCTTTGAAATACTCCAATAGCCACACTTTAGCACAGGGGTGCCAGGAAATGTCCAGTTTGCCTCACACTTTAGCACGGGGTGCTAGGGAATGTCCAATGCCTCACACTTTAGTACCTAATCTGCCTCGCAAATACATCACACAGTATCCAGACTTGGGTACCAGAGAGTGTCCGTAGGCCACACTTTAGCACTACCATGGGTGCTAGGGAATGTCCAAGTTTGGCGTCACACACTTTAATGCTTCTATGGGCGTCAGGGAGTGTCTAGTTTTGCCACCGTCGCATTTCAAAGGCACTCTCGCCGCAATCTCAACCACAACACACTTTGGTATTCACTTACCAGGGAGTGTCCACAACACAATCTTAACCACACTCTCTTTACCACACTGACCATTAGGCGGTCCGCTCGCGCGATCTGCCTAATTTTCATTTTTCTAATTGAGAACTTTTCTATCTGCCTGAAACCACACGGCTCGCGCGCGCGGATCGCTCGCGCGGTCAGCTCCTGCGATCGCGGGCGCGAGTTTCAACAGTTACTTCATCTTCTTCGTCAGAACTGCTCTGTTTTAGAAATCAGGGGGTCTTTTAGCCCATTTTCAATTCTGTAAGTTATCCTACCTTATTATATATGAATCTCTTCGATTTTTCACAAGGATTAAGAATCCACAACTAATTTTATATGAATCCAAACGTAGTTCACGAATTTTACGAAAAACTAAAAGACGACAAAACTTCAATCTTAATATACTTTCTCAATTGAATAAATTAGACTCTAATATTGTAAACATGACCAATACATACTGAAATCTTTTGTATTTATCTAATAAAATAGATTTTGATTGAGTTTGAAAATTTATGATTTCAAGCTATGAAACTTCAAACGTAAATTCAAAAAATAGTGATTACAAATCAACTACACAAAACAGTAATTGAAAGGTGAATTACATTCCAAGTGAGTTTAGAATACTCACTGAGATTAGAGATTGAAATATTAGTTGAGAAAGAATCACAATTTAGAACCCTAATTGCAACCTTGGCTATGGAGATTGAAGCTTCTCTCTCTAAAAGTTCAGTAATTAAACTCTCAAACTATCTTTTTCTCCCTAAGATATGTGTGTGCAGAATGTGTAGTGTGTAGGTGCATATATAGAAGGTGAATGGGGGTGAACTTGGGCTCCAAGTTCTTTAATTTCTATACACTACAAGAGATACACAGCATATGTAAGCTATTACCCTCATATACATACGCATATACACTGATGTATAACTCTATATATTAACCAAGGGTCAGGTTTAGGTATGTAGGGGCCAATTATGTTGTTTGGGAAATTTAGCTTATGAGCACAAACCAATACACACCAAAGAAGCACAACCAAACAATGCTCTATCAAGTTGCCTAAGAACCTCTTATCATGTTTGGCAAAATAGCTTATGATCTTATGATTAAACACGCACAAATGCAATATCCAAACAAGACATAAGCAATCATGAGTTGCCATAAATAGAAAGTAAGTGTCACTTCATGATTGGTGGAGTATCCCATATTGTGGGAGATCATCGCAGCGAGGACATTTTTGAACATAAACTGGTATTTTCGCGACGCAGTGATCCCCACAAAAATACTGAAAATATATTTTAATGTCAAAAATGGTTTCCTGGCTTTATAAAAATACAATTTGAGTTAAAGAAAACATTTCCACCATTTTGAAATACAGATTTGAAATCCATCACAGGCGTTGCTAAATTTTATAAAATCGCAGTTTGACCCCAAAAATTTTTAATTATGAAATGGCGCCAATAATAAGATTTAACACAGGGGAAATGAAATTAAATAAAAGCAGATAATACAATTTTAAATTTAAATATGACAAATGCAATTACAATTTATGTGAAAATGCAGATTGTTACACCCTTCCTCCCTTAAACAGGATTTCGTCCCCGAAATCAAGACTAACTAGTCCTGAAACAACTCCGGGTACTTCTCCCTCATGTCAGCTTCAACTTCTCATGAGGCTTCATTCTCGTCATGGTGATTCCACGGAACCTTCACCAACGGAATGTCTTTATTCCTCAGCTTCTTGATACTTTGATCCAGAATCTTCACGGGCCTCTCCTTGTAAGAAACGTTGTGACTTGTCTCAATATAGTCAAAACTAACAACGTGTGAGGGGTCCCATATGTACTTTCTTAGCATACTCACATGGAATACATTGTGGACCCCAGACATCTTTGGTGGTAGCGCCAGTGGATATGCCACTTTCCTGACACGTTCCAGAATTTCAAACGATCCGATGAAACGCAGAGCCAATTTTCCTCTCTTGAGACCGAAACGTACCACTCCTCAGGTCGGTGAAACCTTCAGAAGTACGTGATCTCCGAAACTAAATTCCAAATCTTTCCGACGTCGATCGGCGTAACTCTTATACCGGCTTTGAGCGGTCCTCATCCTTTCCTTGACCAAGGAAATCTTTTCGTTGGTTTCTCTAATCAAATCTGGTCCCAACAATTCTGTGTCTCCCACCTCTGCCCAACACAGCAGAGAACGACATGGTCATCCGTACAATGCTTCGAACGGAGCCATTCCGATACTCGTAACCGTTGTTATAGGTAAATTCAACCAAAGGCAAGTGCGTCTCCCAAGATTCTTCAAAATTGATGACACAAGCCCTAAGCATATCAACCATGATCTGATTAACGCGCTCAGTTTGCCCATCTGTCTGAGGATGAAAAGCAGTACTCATCTTGAGCGAGGTTCCCATAGCTTCTTGCAGACTTTCCCAAAATCCAGAAGTAAAACGCGCGTCACGGCCTGACACAATCGACACAGGTGCACCGTGAAGTCGCACAACTTGTTGAATGTACATCCGACTCATCTTTTCCACTAGGTATGTCATACTATAAGCGATGAAATGTGCCAACTTAGTCAGTCGATCCACGATTACCCAAATGGCGTCATGATTCTATTGGGATCGAGGCGAACCCACTACAAAATCCATCGTGATTCGTTCCCATTTCCAACCAGGAATAGGTAGTGGTTGCAACAATCTCGAGGGTCTCTGATGTTCGGCCTTGACTTGTTGATACGTCAAACACTTGGATACAAATTTAGCCACATCCTTCTTCATACCTTTCCACCAGAAATATCTTTTCAAGTCCTTGTACATTTTCGTTCCTCCTTGGTGCACTGTATATCTGGACTTATGTGCTTCTTCCAGAATATCCTTTCTTAGTTCTCCAAAATCTGGCACACACAATCTATTCCTGCACCGATATCCTCCATCGATTCCCACCTTTCATTCTATCGGATCTTTCTTTGACACCTTCGCAAACCACGTTTGAAACTTCTCATCTTCTTTCTGTGCTCCAATAATGTGGTCGATGAGGACCGGCTGTATGATAAGACATCCAAAAAGTTGTCCTTCTCCTTCTTTAGCACTCTATACGTCAAACTCTGCCAACATTTCCAATGCTCGCCATTCTCTAACCATTAAGGAGGCGATCGTCTCACGAATTTGCCGACTCAAAGCATCAGCGACCACATTAGCTTTACCAGGGTGGTATTCTAATGTGAAGTCGTAATCTTTGATCAGCTCCATCCATCTGCGTTGCCTCATGTTCAACTCTTTCTGTGTGAACAAATATTTCAGACTCTTGTGATCGGAGAATAAATCAAACTTCTCACCATAGAGATAGTTGATTCGAGGTGAAAAGTGTATGTTTATAGCGTATTACACGGTCTTTTATGCATACTTTTATCCTCAAGTCCCTAGATTTAGATGCATATCAATGATTAAGTGTTTTCTATGATGTTGAGACTCAAACATGTGTTTTTACACTATTTTACAGGTCATGGAAAGCAAACATTGCATAAAAAGTGATTCTGGTGAAGAGAATAGCGGAAGCAGCTGAGAAAACGCCAATTTTGACAATGAAGACTTCAGATTTGGAAGATTTTCCCAGAGACATGAAATGTAGATCTTTGAGTTACGGTCGCGTGGCCGCAAACGGGAGGTCAATCCGAGGTCCGAGTAAAAAGTTATGGCCATTCTCCCATCGGTGTGTAGTGCTGTCAAAATCAGAGAGTTCAAGCGATTGAAGAAGAGTTCAATCGATCGAACCTTCGATCGATCGAACTAAGCTCGATCGATCGAACTTTTTAATCATCCAAAAGTTGCGTAAACTCTGCGGGAACCCTATATATACGTCGTTTTGATGCCAGACGAAGGGAGGACGCTCCAGAACGCAGAAAATAGCAGTTTTAGGGTAGTTTTAGGGTTAGATTAGGTGTAGATTAGGTTAGATTCTTGTTTTTCTTCCTCTTTTTCATTGATTTACTGAAGATTATTGAAGATTCAAGTTTCTTTCATGTTTATTTCAAGTTTATTTCAGATTATATCCAGGTTTTTCTTTCCAATCCTTGTTATTTGATTGCTATTAGTTTATATGCTATGATTGCTCTAGTTTGTTATTCCTGTATTAGTTTAATCATGTTTCTGTAGTTTAGACGTTGGGAATATGTGATGAAACATTGAATCCCAGCCTCTGCCATGCAATCTTTAGAAACCTTGGGCTCGATCGATCGAAGGTATTTCGATCGATTGAACCAGAGATAGTCAAGCGATCGAAGGCATTTCGATCGATTGAAGGATGATGTTGTCCGATCGATCGAGAGCGCTTCGATCGATCGAACATGTTGATTCCTGAGATGATTCTTTTAAGTATTCCATGACTTTCTGTTTTAGAAATCTGTCATCAAATTGTCCCAATAAGCTCAGTTTGTCACAACAGTTTTTAGAACTTAAAGCCTTAAGGCTATTTTCTTCAATGACTTTTGAAAACCACTTTGAATGCTAACACCATTTAGAGTGCAAGTAATTACCATTGTTTTAAACCGTCTTCCAAGTATTTTAAATCAACTGTGATGATGTAGTCCCGGTCATGAAAGGGCTACTGATTCTTTATCTTTAGAAAAATACGGAATACTGAAGAGGAATGAACTCCAAAGAACGTTAATGAGTATGCATGGTAGATGGTTAGGATCAATGTGGATTCACGTGTTTCCAACACCTTTAGTTTATTAATTTAATTAGTTATGTTTCTATATGCTTAGTTTTCTATTTAGTTTAATTTAATTAATTAGGATTCGTAGAACCTTCACTTCTATATTCTTATTTTCTTTTCTTTTGTTTTAGGTTATAACTTAGTAGACATTCTCCCTATTCCTTCCCTGTGGGATCGACCTGGACTTATCCAGTATTACTTGCACGATCACCTACACTTGGGTGTTGCACAAGAGCGCACAACTATTTAGTCGTGTCAATAGTGTCTCCAAATCTTGAGTGCGAATACTACTGCTGCTAATTCCAAATCATGAATGGGGTAGTTCAACTTATTCGGCTTCAGCTATCGGGACCAATAAGCGATAACTCTACCATCATGCATAAGCACACACCCTAGTCCTTGATATAACGCATCACTAATGATAGTGAACTTCTCATCAGGCTTGGGTATAGCTAGTACCGGTGCGGTAGTGAGTCTCTCTTTTAAATCTAGAAAGGAGCGCTCATGCTTCTTTGTCTAGTCGAACTTCAAATTCTTCTTCGTAAATCCGGTTAATGGTGCAGCTAGTTTAGAAAACCCTTCAACAAATATTCTATAATAGCCTGCGAGTCCCAGAAAACTCCTAACCTATGTAGGGTTGCTCGACCTAACCCAGTTTGACACAGCATCTGTCTTGGACGAATCCACAGAAATTCCTTGAGATGACACCTTGTGTCCCAAAAATTTAACTTCTTGCAACCAGAACTCACACTTACTGAACTTGGCATACAAGTGGTGGCCCTTATGTGTCTGCATTGCAATTCGTAGATGTTGCTTGTGTTTTTCCTCTGACTTAGAATAGATCAAAATATCATCAATGAAGACGATGACAAACTGATCCAAATAAGGCTTGAACACTCTGTTCACCAGATCCATAAACACTGTCGGGGCATTCGTCATTCTAAACGGCATTACCAAAAAATTATAGTGACCATATCGGGTTCTGAATGCAGTCTTAGGTATGTCTTCCTTCCGTACCCTCAACTGATGATATCCCGACCTCAGGTCTATTTCGGAAAATGTCGTACCTCCTTGTAGTTGATCAAACAAGTCGTCGATTTAAGGCAAGGGATACTTGTTCTTGATAGTCACGCGGTTCAATTCTCTGTAGTCGATACACAATCGAAGTGTCCCGTCCTTCTTCTTCACAAATAACACCGGTGCTCCACAAGGCGATGTACTAGGACGTATAAAATCTAGGTTCTCGAGCTCTTGAACTTATTCCTTCAATTCCAACAGTTTGGTGGGGGCCATTCTGTAGGGGACTTTGGTGATTGGAACAGTACCTGGTATAAGATCAATACAGAACTCTATACTTCTCTCGGGCGACAGACCAAAAATGTCTTGAAATACTTCTTCAAAGTCCTTGACTACAGGTATAGACGACGCTGTCATCTCTGTACTGACAACTTCGATGTTAGCCAAACACCTTGTGAGGAACATATCTCCCGAAGGGTTACATTGAAAATCAAAGGGTCTCGCGGAATGTAATTCTCTTCTTCGCACAATCCAGCTTCGCTTGATTCTGAGAGAGCCATTCTATGCCTAGGATTATGTCAAACTCCTTCATCGATATGACAACCAGCCTTGTAGGGATTTAACAATCTCCTAATCGTAAGGGACAATCCTTGCACATATGTCCTAACTTGATTGCGGCTCCCAATGGTGAGGTAGCCCTCAAAGCTTTCTATAAAAGATGAGGTAAGATGCCCAATCTCCGAATAGTATTAACAGATATGAATGAAAGTGCAGCACCCGTATCGAATAACACTTTAACATGGGAGTTAAACAGAGTCAAGGTACCTTCCACTGCTTGTTCATCAGGTTGAGCTTCTTCATAACCTGCTTCTTCGTACACAGTCCCATCATATCCAGCGGCATCAGGGATAGCAGCATTCACGCGAGTCTGGGCTTGCTGACCATAAGTCACTTGCTTAGGGGCAGTACAGAACTTACTGATGTGACCTGGTTTACCACAGTTGCAGTAGACTATGCCTTGCTAAGCAGCACGCCTTGGTGCCTTTCAATCTCGAGCCAAATGTCTGGGATTCCCACAGTTAAAACATTTCCCAGCGCTACTTCCTTATCCTACTCGGGATTGAGTCGGATAGGTGATAGCTTAGGTCCTCTTGCTCCCATCGAAATTCCTCTTCTGCCCTTGGGTACGAATCATTGGTGGTCTATTCCCAAAATTACCCCTCTGAGGCGGTAGGAATTCAAATTACTTCCGATTCGCTCGAGCATCTTCCTCCAGATCAGTGGCCAGGCCGACTAGTCCTTCGAAAGACTTATCTAGGTGCCCAAGAGTCAGGTGACGAATTTGCGGTATCAGCCCTTGGTTATACTTCCATATCTTCTTATCTTAAGTATCAACCAGGTGTGGAGCGAACCGAGACAGTCTCTCGAGCTGTGTGGTGTACTCTTGCACCGACTTGGTTCCTTGTGTTAGATCCATGAACTCTTTCTCTCTTCTGTGCCTCTCCGTAGCTGGGAAATACTTCTCCAAAAATCTTCCTTTGAACGCAGTCCACGTCATTCCCATTGCAGCTCCATTCCCAATAGTAGCTATGACCGAATCCCACCAATCTGCGGCGGCATCGGTCAATTGGAAAGTAGCTAACCTCCTCTTGTCCATCTCATTGCACTGGACAGCCTCGAACATGCGGTCCATCTATCTCAACCACTATTTCGCTTTCCAGGGTTCTGCGGTATCTGTAAACTGCTCGGGCCTTAGTGTATGGAATCTCTCCAGCAGCTTATCTCCAGTTTGGCGGTCTCGTCGGTTTTCATTCTGATTACTAATCCTTTCGAGATGTCTGACGAAAGCTTCAAACATTCCTGTGGGATCGGCAGCTAACAGTGCATCTTCGATCAAATTCTGATTCCTCCTTAGTCCTCCAGCCATTCTATGCATGATAGTGATAATAGAATGAGGAAAATGCATACAACAGAAGTATAAAGCAGTTTAAATGACAACAACATCAAAAGAGTATTTCTATATATAACTTCTCGATCAAGTTGATACAAAAAGCATGTATGATCAATCAATGCCTACCCTAGCTATATGGGTTAGGACGTACATCGTCCATGCAAGAGTTAGAAAGGTTACCAAAAATGGGGTCATTGCCTTATACTCGAATGCATGTAGATACAGTTGAAAAAAGAGAATAGAGCTACTAGTAAAAAATAGTCGATATATACAAAGCGATATCTAAGAAATTAGTCGTCTCCGTAGGCGGCTATTAGAAGATCTAGCGAATCGACGGGGCAAAATCGCTGAACAAGGAACGGGCCCACCAAATTGAAATCAGAGCTCTAAGAGGTCGATGAGGAAGCAGGCACTTGGGCATCTGCCTCTGGCAAAGCTAGCTCAAGTACTAGTGCCTCCTCAAGGTCAACTGTAAAGTCGTCCCAACCTATGCCATCCTCCTCATCAACACCCTCCCCACCTATAGGAGCCAAATGAACCACCTCAGCGTCGTCCTCATCAGCGGGGACAACTGGTGGAGGCATATCCAGCTATGCAAGGTGAGCCTGCACAACCTGAACCTCAAGGGGTAAATAGAAAGCATCATTGTTAACCAAGAGAACCATCTCTACAAGCACTAAGCGCTGAATCTCGATAAAGTACAGGATCTCGAGGCGAGCACGGGGTAAATCAACCAGTCCTAACCCGTGGATCTGGTGACAAAGATCTAACTTCGACTATCGCAGCTGCCCGCTGCTCGATAGTGGTGAAATAAAGTATCGCTGAAGTTGGTACTATCGCTCCCAAGGTAACCCAGTGCCCTCCAAAAGCATCGGGTACAAAAAGGGGCTGAGTTGGATTCATACCTGAAAAAAAAAGGTACTAACTTAAATCAGGATAGAGATAATCTTAGGCGTTTGGGTTCTGAGTCTATCCTCCCTGTCGTATCATCGGGTGTGTGAAGCTTAAGCTAACAGATCGTGGAATCGGGTCTAAACTGGTAAACCCTAACCTGGCTAAAATGTCTTGAGATAACTTGGCTCTGATACCACTAAATCCTGTAACGCCCCGATGTTGCATAAATATAGAAAGCGTTTAATTTCCTTTATGGACCCGTAGGTCGCGACAGTTTGACGGATCGATTCTGTCCCAAACGTCGAACAACGAAAACATAATAATCAGAGCAGAGCAATCAAGGCTTACAATATTTTTCTAACTTAATAGTTATTACAGCACAGGGTCTCTAAAGGCACAAACCGCCTTAAATCAAAACAATAACTTAACATCTATTACAGTCATCCTTATTACAGAATTCATTTTATAACATATAAAAGTAAATTCTCTTTCCAGCAGTGTTTCTCAATTTACGTAGTCATAATGTTCTACTTGATCAAAACCTGAAAAGCCTGAACACGAATGTCCAGAGCGCATCAACGTCATCAGCTTCAAGAAGCTGGCGAGTATTAAAAACATAACTTTGAATGTAGCACATACTCATTTACCATTTTCCAATTTCCCTTTTAATTTAACAAGTTTACATTAAATAAAGAGTTTATTTTTAGAAAACAACCACAATATCATTTGAAAGCTTTAATTCACATATATGTGACCGTGTATGAAAAATAATGCACCATCTCATCTTACCGACTCTTTTCTCTCGACAAACACAACAACCCACTATCTCACACCAGTATCTTTGAAATACTCCAATAGCCACACTTTAGCACAGGGGTGCCAGGGAATATCCAGTTTGCCTCACACTTTAGCACGGGGTGCTAGGGAATGTCTAATGCCTCACACTTTAGTACCTAATCTGCCTCGCAAATACATCACACAGTATCCAGACTCGGGTACCAGGGAGTGTTCGTAGGCCACACTTTAGCACTACCATGGGTGCCAGGGAATGTCTAAGTTCGGCGTCACACACTTTAACGCTTCCATGGGTGTCAGGGAGTGTCCAGTTTTGCCACCGTCGCATTTCAAAGACACTCTCGCCGCAATCTCAACCACAACACACTTTGGTACTCACTTACTAGGGAGTGTCCACAATATAATCACAACCACACTTTCTTTACCACACTGACCATTACTCTTTTCCACACTGACCAACACTCACACTCACCATGCATGTACAATTGACACCATATGAATGTCGTACAACTATAAACAGAACATATGAAATGCCAGGATTGATAACCATGTATATTTGAAAAGAATCGAAATCATAATCGTTCCTAAATGACCAATCATACCCAAAATATAATCTATTTTAACATTCTTCGCAAACAGAGCCTTAAAGACCCACAAGTTAACAACCAAACAGTTCCTTAACATGAAATAAGAAAAAACTAGAAACTGTCAGAAGTCGCGCGCACAGGCCGCTCACGCGACATGCCCAATTTTTGTTGTCTTATTAAAACCTTTTCTGTCTGCTTGAGTTCACGAAGATCTCGCGCGCGGATCGCTCGCGCGATTCTCTCGCGTGGTCTGCTCGCGCGATCTGCCTAATTTTCATTTTTCTTATTGAGAACTTTCTATCTGCCTGAAACCACACGGCTCACGCGCGCGGGTCGCTCGTGCGGTCCTCTCACGCGACCCTCGCTCGAGCGATCGCGTGCCTGAGTTTCATCAGTGACTTCATCTTTTTCGTCACAACTGCTCTATTTCATAAATCAGGGGGTCTTTTAACCCATTTTCAATTCTGTAAGTTATCCTACCTTATTTTATATGAATCTCTTCGGTTTTTCACAATGATTAAGAATCCACAACTAATTTTACATGAATCCAAAGGTAGTTCACGAATTTTACGAAAAACTAAAAGATGACAAAACTTCAATCTTAATATACTTTCTCAATTGAATAAATTAGACTCTAATATTGTAAACATGACCAATACATACTGAAATCTTTCGTATTTATCTAATAAAACAGATTTTGATTGAGTTTGAAAATTTATGATTTCAAGCTTTGAAACTTCAAACGTAAATTCAAAAAATAGTGATTACAAATCAACTACACAAAATAGTAATTGAAAGGTGAATTGCATTCCAAGTGAGTTTAGAATGTTCACTGAGATTAGAGATTGAAATATTAGTTGAGAAAGAATCACAATTTAGAACTCCAATTGCAACCTTGGCTATGGAGATTGAACCTTCTCTCTCTAAAAGTTCAGCAATTAAACTCTCAAACTCTCTCTTTCTCCCTAAGATATGTGTGTGCAGAATGTGTAGTGTGTAGGTGCATATATAGAAGCTGAATGGGGGTGAACTTGGGCTCCAAGTTCTTTAATTTCTATACACTACAAGAGATACACAGCATATGTAAGCTGTTACCCTCATATACATACGTATATACACTGATGTATAACTCTATAGATTAACCAAGGGTCAGGTTTAGGTATGTAGGGGCAAATTATGCCGTTTGGGAAATTTAGCTTATGAGCACAAACCAATACACACCAAAGAAGTACAACCAAACAATGCTCTATCAAGTTGCCTAAGAACCTCTTATCATGTTTGGCAAAATAGCTTATGATCTTAGGATTAAACACGCACAAATGCAATATCCAAACAAGACATAAGCAATTATGAGTTGCCATAAATAGAAAGTAAGTGTCACTTCATGATTGGTGGAGTATCCCATATTGTGGGAGATCATCGCAGTGCGGACAGTTTTGAACATAAACTGGTATTTTCGCGACGCGGTGATCCCTACAAAAATACTAAAAATTCATTTTAATGTCATAAATGGTTTCCTGGCTTTATAAAAATACAGTTTGAGTTAAAGAAAACATTTCCACTGTTTTAAAATACAGATTTGAAATCTATCACAGGCGTTGCTAAATTTTATAAAATCGCAGTTTGACCCCAAAAAAATTTTAATTATGAAATGGCGCCAATAATAAGATTTAACACAGGGGAAATGAAATTAAATAAAAGCAGATAATACAATTTTATATTTAAATATGATGAATGCAATTACAATTTATGTGAAAATGCAGGTTGTTACAGTATTAATAAATAAAACTTCATTCTATATACTTATATAAACTTTTTCCTTCTTTTGGTGAAATTTTGTTACCAATCAATTGACAAGTTTCCCAATCGATTGCCACTTTTTAGATACCAATCGATTGACATTGTTCCCAATCGATTGCCACTTTTCAGATACCAATTGATTGACATTGTTTCCAATCGATTGCCATGACTAAAAGTTATGACGTGGCAACATACCAATCGATTGCCATCTATTCCAATTGATTGCCTTCAAATATCTGTTACCAATTGATTGCCATCTATTCCAATCGATTGGCATAAGCTGAGACAAGTTTTCTTCTTTTCTTGAGCTTTGAACGTGTGGCACGCTCAAATCTCTATATATATGAATTCATTTAAGGACTTGGGGGCTGTTTGTTCAGTTCTTGAGAGAGAGAGAGAGAGTTTTCATATCATATATTTATATACACATCCACATACATCCATATATCTATATCTATATCTATAGATACACACACACTTCCTTAGAAGAAGAGAATAAGAAAGAGAGAGCTGGAGAAAGGAGACAGAGAAGAAAGAAAGAGTTGGACAGAGGAGAAGAGAAAGAGAAGGAAGAGAGAGAGGAGCTTGGCATAATTACCAATCGATTGCCATCAGTCTGGACCCAATCGTTTGGATAGAATTCCAATCGATTGACATCCCAATCGATTGCCAATGTTAGCAATCGATTGACATTATTTTAATCCCAATCGATTGCCAATTTCCTCAATCGATTGGATCATATCCCAATCGATTGGTATTGGCAGAACATGGATTCATTTGCCTTTTTACTATATTAAGGGTTCGATTGTTCGTTTCTCGATTCGGGCTTCTGTTATGTGATTCTGGGTGGATCAGGGATAATATGACAACAAAGATAAAGTATTATTAAGAATAATGGATTAACGTGACGATGTGGGTGACATGTTGATTTTCGGTATGAGTTTGATATCCGTTTCTTTTAATCAAGGGTAGTCAGGCCACAATGGGATGGGATGTTATGTACAATCTTAGTACGAAATTTAGATAAAGTTTCGATAAGTTCTTAGGAATGGTACGTAAGTGGACGTTTGGTCATACGATGCCCTTAACGAGCGGTGGATGGGTTATATCCTTAATGAGTAGTGGGCGGGACCAAGTAGTTCAGAGATAGTTCAGTGATCTATTTATATCCTTAACAAGTGGTGGACGGGTTATGACCTTAATGAGCGATGGATGGGAGATCACTGGCAATATATCAATAAGTCGTGGCAATAGAATGATAAGTCATACTCAAGGCGTTGTATCCATGAATTTCAGTGGATTGAGAATATGTACTCTATGTTCTCGACTATGGTCAACAAGAGCAGTGGTGTATCCAGGAATGTTACAATTAAATCAGGGTAATAAGAGTCAGTAGGTCTTGGTAACTAAAACGTGGGTTCGAATTACGCAGGGTTGAATAAAGAAAATATATTACTTAGTAAAGTTGTATCTTATAACTTTCATAAGCTTGTTTTACTTCATATAACTGGTACCTTGTTAGTTTATACTCACTCAGTTCTTAGTAAGCTAACGGCCTTTATTGCCTGGATTTTCCCCATCCAGACTATCATGTACCTCATTCTGCAGGTGACAGATCCTACAACGATGGTTACTATCCAGGAGAGGAGTACACAGAGGGTGGTCCCACTGATGACACTTATGCCGGGGAGGACTACTATGCTGATGTTTAGGCCAGCTGAAGACCTGGGGATAGTTAATAGTTTATATTTCTGTTTAGACTATTTTGTTATATTTGTTACTTGGGCAAATGTTGCTTTCAAACCTTATATACTTCCGTTGTAGCTTTACTGTTGTAATAACTCTGATGTTTATAATAGAAGCAACGGTTTTATATATCTAGTTTGTTTTTATTACTATTCTTGTCGTAGACTAGTACTGTGTGGTGTGGATCATTAGTGACATTCACCCGTCATTCCTTATGGACCCAAAAAGAAAATTTATTTTTCTCTATTTTTGCTGCTCCGGGGCGTGACAAAATTAGTCGACTATTTTTAATCAGAAAAATAGTTTTTGCATAAAACAAAGGGAAAGGGGATCCATGCCTCGAATTTACACCACATCGGCTTGACTAGCCATCCCTAATTCACGACGAATGATACAAAAATGATCTTCTTGAAGAGGTTTAGTGAAAATATCCACCCATTGATGATTTATATCGATGAAAACAAGTTCGACATCGCCCTTTTGAACATGATCTTTAATGAAATGATGTCTAATCTCAATGTGCTTAGTTCAAGAGTGTTGAATGGGATTCTTAGAGAGACTAATCTCACTAGTGTTATCACATCTAGAGGGATATGATCAAAGTGAAGTCTAAAGTCTTCTAATTGTTGTTTCATATAATGAACTTGTGCACAACAACTACCGGCAGCTACATATTCGACTTCCACCATGGATAAGGCTACGGAATTTAGTTTTTTACTAAACCAAGAGACTAGGGAGTGTCCTAAGAAGTGACACGTGCCACTTGTGCTCTTGCAATCCACTTTGTAACCAGCAATGTCTGCATCAGAATAACTAATCAAGTCAAAGGGAGTGTTCTTGGGATACCATAAAACTAAGTCAATTGTGCCTAACAAGTATCTAAAAATGTACTTAATGGCTACAACATGCGATTCTCTAAGTGAGGATTGGAACCTAGCATAAAGACATACACTAAGCATAATATCCGGTCTACTAGCGGTGAGATACAACAAACTACCTATCATGCCATGAAAATTTTTGGTGTCAACAAGTTTTCTGGATTCATCTTTGTCAAGCTTGAGAGATGAGCTCATGGGAGTTCCAGTAGGTTTGCAATTTTCAAATCTAAATTTTTTCAACAAGTCTTTGATGTACTTAGATTGGTTTATGAAAATGCCATTTTTGTGTTGTTTGATTTGTAATCCAAGAAAGAAATTTAGTTCTCCCACTCTTGCATGCATTTTGCAAATTCCTCACACATCTTGTCATTTGTAGCACCAAAAATGGTGTCATCCACATAAATTTGTACAACTAAAATGTCATTGTGGGAATGCTTAATAAAAAGATTACTGTCAATCTTTCCTCGAGTAAATCCAAGATCAAGCAAATACTTGCTAAGACGATCATACCAAGCACGAGGAGCTTATTTTAATCCAGATAAAGCCTTTGAAAGTTTAAAGACATGATTGGGAAATTGTGAGCTTTCAAATCTGAGAGGTTGCTGGATATAGACTTCTTCCGCTATAAAACCATTTAACAGGGCACTTTTCACATCCATTTGAAAAAGTTTGAAATCTTTGTGGCAAGCAAAATCAAGTAACATTCTAATGACTTCTAATCTTGCTACGGGGGCATAGGTTTCCTTATAGTCTATACCTTCCTCTTGGTTGTACCCTTCGGCTACCAATCTACCCTTATTTCTAACTACAACTCCGAATTCATCCTTCTTATTTCTAAACACCCATTTGGTTCCTATGATGGAATGATCATTAGGTCTAGGAACTAAAGTCCAAGCTTGGTTTCTCTCAAATTGGTTCAACTCTTCTTGCATAGCCATAATCCAACTACCATCTTGCTCAATTTTCTCTATGTTTTTAGGTTCTATTTGAGAAATGAATGCTAGGCTGTTGCAAATATTTCTAAGAGAGGATCTAGTAGCTATTCCTTGACCGGGGTCACCTATGATTTGTTCTATTGGGTGACTAAGAACAGTCTTCCAATCTCTAGGAAGGTCCTCTCTAGTGTTGTCTCTAGGAGGTTCTAGAGGGATAGGGGAACCTTCCTGAGGCTTTTCTAAAGGTAAAGAGTTTGAGGTACTAGCTATGTCTAGACATTCTACAACAACATCATCATCATCATCATCCTTTCTTCTAAAGGGGTTCGCCTCATCAAATGCTACATGCATGGACTCTTCTACAACTAAGGTATTCTTATTGAAGGCTTTATATGCCTTGCTTATTTGTGAATAACCTAAGAAGATACCCTCATCCGACTTAGCATAAAACTTACCTAAGTTGTCCTTATTGTTCAAGATAAAGCACTTACAACCGAAAGCTCTAAAGTAACCAATGTTAGGTTTTCTACCCTTCCAAAGTTCATAGGGAGTCTTTCCAAGATTATTTCTAATAACAACACAATTAATACCATAACAAAAAGTGCTAGTTTCTTCAACCCAAAAGCATGGGGCAAAGAGTGTTCATTCAATAGAGTTCTTGCCATCTCTTGAAATGATCTATTTTTCCTTTCAATAGCACCATTTTATTGAGGAGTTCTTGGTGTCAAAAAATTATTTCCAAAACCATTTTCATCACAAAAATTTAAAATATCTTTGTTGCCAAATTCTCTTCCTCTATCACTTCTAAAATTATTTATGGCATACCCTTTTTTATTTGGAATTTTTTTTGCATAATTTTACAAAATTTGGGTAAGCCTCATCTTTATAAGCAAGAAAAATGACCCAAGGAAATCTTGAATAATCATCAACAATTACGAATACATACACTTTGCCACTCATACTAGCTACATGATTAGGACCAAATAAATCCATATGAAGCAATTCAAGAGGCCTACTAGTAGAGATCACCTTTTTCTTTTGAATTAAGTCTTTGTCTATTTTCCAAGTTGGCAAGCATCACAAATCTTGTCTTTAACAAATTTTGTTTTTGGTAAACCTTTAACCAAATCATTCTTTGATAAATTTGAAAGGAGATTCATACTAGCATGTATGTCCTAATTGTCTATGCCAAAGCCAACTAGTTTCACTCAACACAACAAAGCATTTACCATCTTGAGAAGAAATATTATCAAAATTAATAGTATAAACATTTTCATCTTGATATGCAATAAATAACACTTTATCATTTTGGCATCCATAATCATGCAATAATTTGATTCAAATACAAATTTAAATCCTTTATCACATAATTGACTAATGCTCAACAAGTTATGTTTAAGACCATTAACTAATAGCCCATTCTCAATAGGTAAAGAGGAGTTCTTACCAACATTACCTATACTGATGATTTTTCCTTTGGAGTTTTCTCCGAATGTGACATTTCCACCATCCTTAGGAGAGAGAGTGGAGAACTTGGATTTGTCTCCGGTCATGTGTCTAGAATATCCACTATCTAAGAACCATCTATCCTTGATTGAGAATTTTAAGCATACCAATAAAATAAGCTTAAGTACCCAATATTCGTTGGGTCCACTTTTGTTAGCCAAGGGAGGTATGGTTCCCTTTTCAATCCAAACCATAGTGATCATTTTCCTATTTGGACATTTGTAGTTCACATGCCCCTTTCTCATGCAATAATGACAAGTTACATGAGGATTGAAATAGTTTGAAGTGGATCCTTTTGAAAAGATGCTTTGATGAGAGTTGCTTGAGGAACTTGTTCTAGTTGAAGCATTGCTAGAGAAGAAGTTAATGTACTTCTTTTCCTTATAAGTGGGATTGAAACCCAATCCGGCTTTATCAAAAACACATCTTTGTTTTCCCAAAAGCACATTCAAATTTTGCTCTCCATGGGTGAATTTTGCTAATGTTTTGGTCAAGTCTTCAACTTATTTCTTCTACTCAATGTTTTCCTTTTCAAAATCATTTGTAGGAATTTTCTTGAAAAAAGCATTTCATTTTCTTTTCTCAAAGACTCGTTTTGTGATTTTAATTCACTAAGCTCATTTGAAAGTGTGGTGAAATTCTTTTTGAGAACTAGGTACTTGGTTCCTAAATTTTCCAATTCCTCATGCCAATTCATCAAACATATTGTGAAGCTCATCATAGTTATGAGATGCACTACAAGAATCATAGTTAGAGTCTACCTCACCACTTTCATGTTCCATGAGGCAAATGTTTGCAGCTTCATCATCGCTGGACTCATTTTCAGATGTGTCAAGGTCGGAATCATCCCAAGTTGTTGTCTTCATTGTCTTTTTCGCTTCTTGCTTGAAGTTCTTCTTTAGTAATGGGCAATTGGCTTTGATGTGTCTGGGCTTTTTGCACTTGAAGCAAATGATTAGTTTCTTCTTGGCATCATTCTCTTTTTGTCCCCTTTTTCTGAAGGTTTGTCTTTCCTCAAGAATTTTGAACTTGCGAGTGATCATGTCCATGTCATCATCTTCATCACTATCATCATCTTGGTCATTTTAAGCTTTTAGACCCAAGTTCTTCTTTTTATCTTCATTGTCGAAGACGGCCAATTCCATTTCGTGAGTGATGAGAGATCCCGCGAGTTATTTTATTGAAAACTTTGCAAGTTCCTTTACTTCTTGGACCACCATGACCTTTGGTTGCCAATGCTTTGGTAGTGACCTGAGCACCTTCTCAATCATATCTTCATTAGGATAAACTCTACCAAGATTTTTCAAACTATTAGTGATAGTAATAAAACGAGTAGACATTTCACTAATAGCTTCATAAGGAAGCATTTTAAACATTTCATAAGTTGAACAAGTAAACTAATCTTAGACTTCTTAACTTGATTGGTTCCTTCATGTGTAACTTCTAGTTTATCCCAAATTTCATTAGCCGATTCACAAGAAGATATTCTATCGTACTCATTTGGGTCTAAGCCATAATACAAGAGATTCGTAGACATAGCATTCATTTTAATAAGTTTCTTGTCACTATTAACATATTCATCTTCCGACTTAGGAACAGTGTCAGTGCCTACAGTCTTAGTGGGAATATGAGGTCCTTTGACTACAACTTGCCATAAATTAAAGTCTTGAGCAACAATGGAAATTCTCATTCTATTTTTCCTATAAGCATAATTTGTTCCATTAATGCATGAAGGTATTTGGGATGATTGTCCCTCAATGTAATACCCCATATTTTTCAATAATTATTTATACAGAGAGATTTTATATACTTCCCTTGACCAAACTTGAAAATTTACTTTCAATCAATCGAAGCTATTTTGAGCGATTGAGCATTTCAAAGTTTGAGTGACCGAACATTGTTCAATCGATGGAAACCCTACCGACATAAATTTAATACGTGGTATCTACTTCAATCTATTAAACTACTTTCGATCGATCAAACCTGAACAATCTGCTCTCGAGCAATCAAACTACTTTCGATCGATCGAACCTGTAATCATTAGAAATTCCAAATTTTACGCAAAGACAGCCACCTGCACCCCCATCCTCTCTATATAAACATTATGCTCGTGTGTGTGTAATGTTTGCTAAACCTTGGTAAATTTGAGAGAGTGTGTGCATGTGCTTGATATATATACACACACATATATATTATACACACACATCTATATATATTCTATTTGGGAGAGAGAGAGAGAGAAGCAGTGGAGAAGAAGAATATAAGGAGACAGAGAAAAAGAGGAGATAGAGCGAGAGAGACAGAGGAGCAGAGAGAGAGAGAGAGGAAGAACCGCCATTAAAGCTCGAGAGCCCAAGCTTTGCCAAACGTGCCCTTACAACGTTCGGTGAGTCTTTACTCACTTGGTCTCATTTATATAATGTTTTTACAAGTTTTTGGTATGTTTGGACATATTTAACACTTCCCTAAGACGTTTATATATTGTTGTTTACAAATTTGCTGGAGAAGATGACTCTCGAGCGATTGAACTGAGTTCAATCGATCAAACAGACTTCGATCACTTGAACATTTATTTTTCTCAATCGATCGAAATGGTTTTAATTGATCGAACTTTTTAGAACATGGTTTAGTTCTTTTGGTTATTATATAAGAGGTTCGAATGTTTCATTCTCGATTTGGACTACTATTATGCGATTATGGGTTAATCCGTGATTATGTGACATAACAGATAAGTATGCTTAAGATGAATGAATTCACATAATAACGTTAGCTGATTTCGGTTCATGTATGAGTTCGATATCCGTTCATTTCAAATCAGAATAGTCAGGCTACATGGGAATTGTCATGTATCGATAGCAATACTGAGTTTAAGTAGGTTTGATAAGTTCTAGAAATGGTACGTGGGCAGACGCCTGGTCATGATATGCTTTTACATGCAGTGGATGGTTTATATCCTTAACGAGCAGTGGGCAAGACCATGTAGTCCTAAGATAGCTAGATGATCCATGTTATATCCTTAACGAGCAGTGGATGGTTTATATCCTTAATGAGCGGTGGATGGGGATCACTGGTATACAACGATAAGTCGTGGCAAATAGATTTGATATGATGTTGTTCGAAGCGTCGTATTCCTGACATACGGTGGATGGTTTATATCCTTAACGAGCGGGGGATGGACTGACGTGGTGTCCATGATTACGGTGGATGGTATATATCCTTAACGAGCAATGGACAGAATAATGGTATGTCTATATATGTAAAAAGATTGAGTTTGGTTCTTTCTAAGCAGAGTATGTTGATTATCGATCTCAGGATAAAAAGACAATAAGGGTCGATTCACGATATTAGAACATAGAGAAGATGTTATATAGTAGAACTATATCTTATGACCTCAATAACTTGTTATAGGTTATATCATTAATACCCTATGAGTTTCTATTCACTCAGACCTTAGTAAGTTGACGGTCATTATTGCATGGACATTCCCCGTCCAGACTACCCGTCCCTTTCAATGCAAGTGAGGGAACTTATGACGAAAGCTACTACCCAGAGGAAGATTATGCAGAGAGTGGCCCCACTGATGCTGGTTATACTAGAGAAGGCTATTATGCTGACGAGTACCCTTACACCAGCTGAAGATCTAAAGAGTTTTATCTATTTTATATTTTCGTTATTTTTTGTTGAACTTTAGTCTAACAGATACTTGGGCATATGTCGTCTCCAGACCTGTTGTGATTCTGCGGACCACACTCTGATGTTTGTAATAATGTTTCTGTTATTATATTCAATTGTTACTATTCCTGTTTATCTTTTGGACTAGTACTGTGTGGTGTCGATAATTAGTGACTTTCACCCGTCATTCCCTATGGACCCAAAAAGGAAAATTATTTTTTCTCTATTTTGCTGCTTCGGGGCGTGACACTCAACATAAGTGATATTGGTACTAGTGTTTGCTATGTGATCTTTAACTCAAAGATATGTGAAATCAATACAAGAACCCTTGCTCTGATACCAATTGCTGACCAAAAAGTAATCCTTAGAGGAGGGGTGAATAAGATTACTAACGATTAATGGCAAATTATAAACTTAACCAAACACAATATCAAATTAAACAATGAGTAAAGAGAGAATGAGAGAAACACTTGCAAACTGAGTTTTCAAGTGGTTCGGCAATCCGTAATCCGCAATATGCGGCCTACCTCTACCCTTCAAGAACACCTCTTAAGGATTCCACTAGAAAATCTTCTTTGGGTGAAGATTAAACCACTCCTTACAAGTTTTTCTTGAACTCCTTGTACACCTCCAATGAAGAACACCTTCACTTGGAGCAAGGGCTACACAAACCCTCTTTACAACTTTGAGGATTGAATAAGTGTTTTGGTATAACTGAAATGCACTCTCTTGTAGAGTAGATGGATATAATAAATGCACTTAAAAATATCTCTTAAGAAATTACAAATGAAGTCTAGAGCTAGAAGATTGAATATCACAAAACTAGGGCTTGAATCTTTGAATACAATGAATGAGTATTGAATGTGAGTAATTAAGTATTCAAATGAGTATAAATACTCTCTCCTGAAAATCAAAATGTTTAAAGTAGTTGGGACCATTAAATGTATAGTCAAAACCCTAGAAAAGAGTCGTTATTGTTCTGTGCAATAATCCAGTCACCTGGGTTTGCGATCGAGTCGATTCATTTCAAACTTAATGAAATGCGCCAGTAAAACAGTCGACTGAAAACCTGGCCTGGTCGATTGGTTTTACAACAGAAACTATCTTCTCAAAACACGAAACAGTCGACCGGCCTAGGTTTTCAGTCGACTGTTTTACTGGCGCATTTCATTAAGTTTGAAATGCAATCAACTGGATCGCAAACCTGACCCAGTCGACTGTTTTTCAACTTCAAGTCGACTGAAAAAAAAATAGAGTCCAGTCTACTGGGAAATTAATCCAATCGAGAGCTTTTCCTATGAAAAACGGTTTTCCTATGAAAAACAGTTTTCCTGTTTTGAAGATTTTGTTAAGTTTTTAAGCGCTTGTCTTGGAGAATCAATCTAACTAACTTTACAAAGAGTCCTATGAGAACAATACAAGTAAGAAATGATCTTCCATGAGGCTTTCATAGAATATCCATCATCATTATAAGGCTCTGTTTGGACAACACACTACATGAAATCATAAGAACTCAACTTTATAGTTTGTTAATCATCAAAATTAGTTAAGGTAGAACCCTTGGGGCTAATAGTCCGAAATTCCCTTAAAAGTTTAAGTATAATTTAAGAACTATTTATTGAAAATGTATGAATTTTATGTAATACATCCCAACTAATTAATTTTTAGGGAGGCTTGACCTAAGGTCCCTAAGGTTGGGCAATTGTGGTTTAAAGGACAACACATTAACAATATCCTCCATAAGGACAAAAGCCCAAGCCTAGTTTTTAGCTCTAGTCCACAACATCAACATTTCACTATTCAAATCCATTTCACTATTTTTTATCTTACCAAACTACCCACTTCATATTTTCCAAGAAAAAAAATACAGTGACCTCTCTTTCTCATCCTCCCATGGCCACCATTACCACCCTTACCTGACCTCCGTCCACCACCTCCGGTGACCACCATGGCAACTAACACCATTGCCACCACCATCGCCGGTCATCACCACCAAAATAGACCTCTCTATCTCTCTCTCTCATCCTCCCATGGCCACCATTACCACCACCCCTACCTGACCTCCGTCCACCACCTTCGATGACCACCACGGCAACTAACACCATCGCCACCACCATCGCCGGTCATCACCACCAAAACAGACTTCTCTCTCTCTCTCATCCTCCCATGGCCACCATTACCACCACTCCTACCTGACCTTCGTCCACCACCTCCGGCGACCTCTAGCTACCACAACGGCAACTAACTGAAGGAAAAATTGGATCTCAGTGCGCAGTAGAATACGGGTACAGATTAAAATTTAATCTAATAAAACTAGATCTACTTCTCGTTTGTATAACTTGCAATCAATATACATACAAAAACATAGATACAAATATACCTTTGTGATTTATGGAATCGTTTCTAGAACTCTTCAATGATCGTTGTGACGATTCAATCCCGATCACTTTCTTCTCACAAAGATGTGATCCGCGGAGGGATCAAACGATCTCCGATTGACCTTGAATTTTAATAATAGCTGTGTCTCCACGTCAGCTTTGTCGTGTCCAAAAATCATCAAGTTCTAATAAGTATTAAGCAGTCTGATCCAAATTATGTGAGCTTTGCCCGGCACTAATGATCTTTGCTCCCAATGTGCTCTTGATCTTTCAATGCTAAAGATCTTCACTCCTATGACTCTTGGATGTGCTTGGATGCTAGGGTTTGGTGGAAACCCCTTTAAAACAAACTTAGGAGTCTAAGGAAGGGTTTGGGAAACCTATAACCAATACTAAAACCTCTAGGAGAATAAAAGACGTGTATACTATGTTCTGCTTGCAGTTTTTTGTATTTATAAACTTTTGAACCGACCTAAGTGCCAATTGATTACCAAAAGTGGCAATCAATTGCCTTACCAATCTAATTGTAAGTAATGTAATCGATTGTTGTACCAATCGATTGGATCTAACTTTATCCCAAATCTCCCATTACATTGTTCCTTCACATCCAAACATCCTTATGAGCTAAGAGTGGGACCCTTAGGTTCTTAATTACTGGCTCTGATTAATTATTATTCCATCTAGTCAATACTCTTTAACTAGGGAATCAATAGTTAATCAATTATCACTTATACCACTATTAATGATAATTGCACTCCAATGCATAAGAACAAAATCACACATACATAAGCGATTACTAGACTTATCTAATATGATATTGATGTCCCTGTACCAGACAGTATTTGTATTTATCATTGAGATGTATGTTTTAAGATACTGTTGACAAAAAATATAGATTCATCATATATTCCTCGAGTATCATTCACTACACTTGGATTAGCAAACATGTCAACAAACACTTTGTTGACAAGGCTGGCCAGCTCTCGGTAATCACTCCTAGTGACATTCTTGAGGAAATACTTACTCTTCATTTTATAGAAGATGGTAGAATTCTATCTTGATAATACATGTTCCCAGCATTGTCAACCTGATTACTCAAGATACCCAGGTGTTGATCTTGTAAGACCTCAATGATTGGTAAGTCAAAGCAACCAAAGCATACAACTTGCATCCATAATTGTCTCAAGATTAAGGACATGTATCCCTATACAAGTTTGAGTTCCTATCGACAGTGACATCATTTAGGCATCAATAGGTTTAACTCAGGTCCGTCAATGCATCGTGTGCAACATATTAACCAAGAGTCAAAGACTCTTATGAATGAGATTCATCATTCTACCCTGTAGACGTTAATCATGCTACAATATACACCTGATAAGTTATCCAAACTTATCATCCACTGTGACTTATTTGAAACAAAAAGGATTTGTGATTCATATCTCACACGTGTAATCACATACACTATTGAATCACATGTAATGATGTTTAAGGGTTTCAGTCTAATATTCATCTCATAAACTAACATACATAAATGCATAATGATATTCCATTGTCCAACTAACTAGTTTGAGGGCATATTCCCAACAAACTCCCACTTGCACTCATTACCATATAGTGTTTAAACTAAAACCAGCATTGTCTACATGACTTGTCAAATCCTTAACCCGTATCGTTTTACATAGGGACTGATGATTGTCGACTGAAACAATCCATAGTAGAAAATCTTCATGTTACACTATATCCCTAGACAAAAAAAATGTCACCAACATGTTTCCATTTTGACTAATTTGAACGTTGTTCAAAACACCATCATCTAGCATATATCTACTAGTTCTTTCTCAAGCCCTAGAAAATATATACTTTATGACAGTTCAGTGAACTAAACTTCCGTTTGGACTGATATTTGTAAACAACCTGAATGGTATAATAGATGTCCTATACCTAACATCACATATAAGGTATATCAATAGCCTAGGCTTATGATATACCTTTCATGCGACCTCTTTCATCTTGTGTCCTAAGATACAAGTCTTGAAAGAGCAATAGGTTATGTTCAAAGGTGAATTGCCTTTATCAAAATGTTCTACGTTGAATCTAGCCAGTAACTTTCTGATATAGAAGTTTGAGATAATCTCATTATCTTAACTTTCCGATCTTGAATGAGCATAATCCAAATATTATAGCTCGCCTCACCGAGATCACAAATATCAAGTATACTATAAAAAAATTAACCTTAACCATTGATAACACTCCTTTAACATCTCATAATGATAAAGATGTCATCAATATGAGGAACCATAATCACCACCACATTTCCTTTGCGCAAGGATCCTTTCATCCACTTAAGCTACATCCATACTTTAGACGAATCTAAAGTATTTTGACCAGCATGTCAAAATAGACGTCCTTATCTCTGGATGATTGCTTTAGTCTGTAGACTTATGCAAATCGCATACAAAAGCTTTCCTCATCACAAAACTTCAATCCATAAGAAGATTTTAGCGTTACTGAGAATTCTCCCACTACAATAAAGTACCAGTGCAAGAACAGATGAAGAGGTAGTAAATTTTAGTTCTAGATAATTTATAGATTGCTTTGAGATATAAATAACTTTACTCCTCAATATTATCTTTCATTTGCAAAACTTGGTTCCTAACCAACTTTTGTTTTCTCTAGAAACATTGTGGTTCCATCGAGAAAATCCAAGGAACGATAATAATTCTAAATAACTCATCTCATGACCCTGTCATGTCTATAAGAAATTAACTGCTACACCATCCTGTGGAGGAGCACTAGGTGTATACAATTGAGAAAGAATCTCATTCTTATCTCATATAGATAATAAACGCATTAGACAGATACTCACCATTTTGATTAAATCAAAAGGCAATGATATTATTTTGCCAACAACTCCTCATTCCAAACCTTTTGAATTTCTTCAAAAGATTGAGGAAAAAGGCGTAATAGGTAAATCTATATCAGTATCTGGAGTAGTGAAAACTACTTTATAGCTCTAATATTTATTGGCTCGCATACGTGAGTATGCCCTAATTCTAATAAGCCTTCAGTTGTGTGATCTTTCAAAAGAAAATCACCTGGTCATATTACCTTCTTAATAGGATTGCCAAATAGGCAGTGGTCTTACCAACCAAATGAGTTTAGGATCCAATCCTTTACTCCCTATTTATCCCATTTAGATTAATATGATCTATCCTCTAAAACCAAAGGTTTATAGAATTAGTTGAAGGTTCTATCTTTTAGGTGGTAAAATACCCATGAATTATTTAAATTCTACGTTAGATAATATATGAGAAATAAGAGTAAGTAGGTGAGATGCTTGCTTAACAAGTTATTAGATCACATTAAAATAGCACTTTCTTTTAATCAACAATTTTAGACCAAAATCAAACGAATAATTATTATTCATTAATTCAAAATTGAAATTCATCTAATAACTCCATAAGTTTTATTATAATATAAAACTACTAATCTAATAGCAACTCTTGCATCAGATCCTAAAAGCAATCAAGATCTTCAAATCACTGCACATTCCTATTTTTCCAATCTCCTGCAATAATTACAGATATAATCCGAAAATTTAGAATCAGTGCCCCAAGTGGTTGAAATATCAGCTTTTCAACTTACTTCAAAAAATAATGATTAGACCATACCTTGCCTTTTGGCAGTAAAGTATTCCACACAGTTCCTTTGCCAATGCCCTCTCACGCCATAATGGAAACACTTTCCATTTGGCACAGCACCAGCCTTTCTCTTTTCAAGTCTTGCCTTCTTCCCAATATTTAGGTTAGGCTCATCTATCCTTGAGCCGTACTTTTTTTTCTCTAAATTTGTGCCCTTAGGCTTAGTTCCAGAAGATGAAGCCATTCCAATGTTTTGAACATTTCACTCCTCTTTGACTACATCCTTCGTTGCCTCAAGAGAGCTCATCAATTCACCTGTTGAAAAAATTGTTTTACTCATTTTAAAAACCCTTTTAAATTGAGTGAATCTTGAAGGCTGACAAGCGGGGGTATTTGTAAAATACAACCGCGCTAAAAGAAGAAAATGTGCTAAATTATTTCATAATTCCTTCATTTATCTGCAATTTGAATTACAATGCTAGTTTGTACACAATTTGATTAAACTATGATAAGTTGTTCGTTTTAGCTGTAGTTTTTGCAGATTACTATTGCTGTGTGAAGAATTGGATGAGAAAGATAAAAGGGAGTGCTGAATTTTAATGAAGACAAGTAAAGGATGAAAAGTGAATCTCGATCGATTGAAGACCATTCGATCGATCGAAGGTTCGATCGATCGAAAGATGTTCGATCAATCGAACATAGCTTTTATCAGATTTTACACGCATTCATCAGTTTATAGAGAGTAGAGAGCTTTACTTTGTTTTTTTGTAGGTTTTAATCAAGGTGATACATTGTTTGGATTGGATTCTTCCAAGTTCAATACAAGTTTTCGTTTCCAGGTTATTTTATTTACGTTCTGCACTTAGTTTATAGTAGTATAGCTTGTTATCCAGTAGTTTTGCATGTTAGTTATAGTTATACAACTAGTTTTCATAGATTTTATGCAAACATCACAACCAAACATACCTTTAATGGAACTTTACGTTAAAAACTAATCTGAGACACTTCAGACTATGTTTGAGTAGTCCCCAGGTTGGGAGATCACAATGAAACCGTGATCTCAAGCCTCTGTCATGCAGAGGAATAATTTATGTGTTCGATCGATAGAATATGTTCGATCGATCAAAACAGAGATACAGTCGAGCGATCGAAGTCAGTTCGATCGATCGAGAGATGAAGATATTCGATCGATCGAAAGCGCGTCGATCGATCGAACCTTCTGATTCTTGAGGACATTCTGTGCAGTATTCCTAGAATTTCTGCTTTACTGATTTGTTATCAAATTGTCCCCAAATGCTCAGTTTGTCAAAACAGTCTGTAAACTTTAAGCCTTGAGGCATTTTTCTTCAATATATTTTGCAAACCACCCTCAATGCTAATACCATTGTAGGTGAGAGCCTAAACTATTGTTTTAAACCGCTTTTGTGTATTTCAAACTTAATTGTTATGATATAGTCCCGGTCATGAAAGGACTATAGATTCTTTATCCCAAGAGAAATACGGAATACTGTAGAGAGTGTGCTCCATTGAGCTTTAACGCAACTGCATGGTAGATGGCTAGGTCGCGGTGGATTCGTGTAATCCCAACATTCCCTTTTAGTAAGAAAAACAAGATTTAAAATATCACTCAAATTAATTAGTTAGTAATTAGTTTAATCTAGTTTCATTGCTTAATCTTTAGTAGTTGATAAACTGTGGAACTTAGTGTTCTACACTCCTCTAAAATATTGATTTTTATTTTCTTGTTTGAGATTAATCTGAGTAATTAGTTTAACACCTTCCCTGTGGGATCGACCTGGTCTTAACCAGTTACTACTTGCACGATTACTTACGCTTGGGTATAGCACACAAGCGCACAGAAGAATAATTCTCGTGTCAAGTTTTTGGCGCCGTTGCCGGGGAAGGCGACAAGCTAACGCTTCGATTACCTCAATCTATCTTTATCTCTTTCTGTTTTTCTTTTTCTTTCATTCTTTAGATTAAAAACTACTTAGGGTCTTTCCCTTTATGTCCGATAATTCCATCGAAGGAATTTACAGAAACCCATTCTATTCATCCAATTCATCTAGTTCTATTAACCCCATAGTTACACCGATCGATTCAATGGCTGATAATCAAAGTGAAAACGGTGATAATGTGGTCGTACCAATCGACGATTCACTTCGTCCTTTGTGCGATCTCATGACACCTGAACACGCGCCTACGCCTTCTTGTATCCTCATTCCACCCCATACAGGCGAATTTCAATTTCGCAATGGAATGATTCAACTCCTTCCTACCTTTCATGGAATGGAGAGTGAGAAAGCTTATCTACATGTCAAAGACTTTGAGGATGTTTGTAAAACTTTATCACAGAACTGTTCTGTAGACGTGACACGTTTAATGCTATTTCCTTTCACTCTGAAGGATAAAGCAAAAGCGTGGTTACTCACCTTGAAGCCAAACTCCATCTACACTTGGCATGCGATGAACACTGCTTTCCTGAAGAAATTCTTCCCACCTCGCATGACCACTGAGCTTAAACGAAAAATAAATTCTTATAAACAAAAGTGCAATGAAACATTCACCCAAACTTGGGAACGTTTCAAGGATTTGCTACTCTCATGCCCACATCACGGGTACGAGAAATGGCAAACCATCAGCTACTTTTATGAAGGATTAAATGGCGAACCATGAGTTCAGGGCCATTTCTTCGTAAAAACACGGAAGAAGCTGAAGCTCATTTCGAGTGGTTAGCTGAGCACGCCCATGAGTGGTCAAATTCAGACGATGTCCCACGCTCACAGATATCCTGTGTGGAAGAGAAAAGTTTATACCAACTAAAAAGTGAGGATCATCTGATGAATAAATATGAAGAACTAGCAAAGAAAGTGGAAGAATTGGGTATGAAAGGAGAGAGTTCTAGGCAGTTTTTGCCTGAAGAACCATGCGGCACATGCAACATCACTACACCATATGGCCTCATTACTAACGGATATATCCGTTAGAATAAATGATAGTAGCTTACCCTGTAAGGAAACTAGTAAAAAAGGTTCCATGGATTGTCTGCCTTTAACTGAATGTTGAGGGGTTTACTTATAGCCTTCAAAAGGATCCTGTTGGGCTCGTGAATGGACTATGAGCTGTAAAGGCCTTCTGACTAACGGATATATCCGTTAGTATATTGGCGTTAGTAATATTACTAACGGATTTACTAACGGATATATCCGTTAGTAAAATTAATTTTACTAACGGATATATCCGTTAGAAACCTGCTTACTAACGGTTAATTTTTGAACTCTTTTTAGAAAATTTGTATTGAATACTAACGGTTTGTGAAATGATTACTAACGGATATATCCGTTAGTAATTTCCAGAAAAAACAAAAAAAAAATACTAACGGATTTCTAACAGTTATATCCGTTAGAAATATTAATAAAATTTCTTTAAAAATTTATTTAAATTATATGCTCCAATTTTTATTTGAACCTGGCTAATTTACAAGTATAATTAATTGAATTGCAACATTAAAATTTTACATGACAAACTAAAGAAGAAAAAAGAAAGAAACGCTATATATTTCTCAACTTTTCATTCCAATTTGACTTTTTGCAGAAATGCTCATACAATCAATTTATGGTATTCCATTCCAATTTATAGACATTTAACTGAATCTAACAAACACACACAAACACAAAAAAAAAAACTCTCCACTTCAATAAATGCTTGGAAGTGGCTCTTCGAAATCATCCGTTTTGTCCAAACGCTTCCTGGCTTTATCTACCTGGACATCCAATAAAACATCAAGAAACTGGTTAATTGTTTACCACACTATATTACTTTAAGTGATATCCCACTCACTGGTGAACACCAAATTTGTCAACAATCAATATCCTAATCCTAAGTATTCCTAAGTCACCATGGGTTAAATCCCCAAACCAATCCTTTGTCATACTAGACTTATTTGGTTTCCTCTTTTTCTTGGAAGGGAAAGAAAATTTCAATTAAGCCCCTACATCCTACGAGTCGGTGAGGACTTACTCCTCTTTCAAAGTTAAAAGAGCCCAGGATTCCACATATGGATTGGAAGTTCCATTGCTTACACAATTCAAAGTATGGGGGTCCACTACGTTGTACCTCTACAACCTTAAGGCTCCAATTAGTTTGTGGATTAGAGAAGGAAAAGGAAGGAAAACTATTTCCCTAGAATTTTCCCTAGTGATATCCTCCATGCTTAAATTAAATTAAAAGTCCCAAAATTTTAAAATATATGAAGAACTTGAGGAAATATAAAGCGAAGTGACACACAGTTCAGAAACTTTAAATTGATTTTTCACAATATTTTCTTTTCCTGCCTATTTTCCACGCTCTTTTCAGTACTAACCAAACATAGAAAAGTGTTTCCTCGATGGTTCTTTTCTTTCCCATCAGCAAATCCATGTACCAAACAATGCCTAAGAGGGATATTTATGTTGGTAACACCTTTCTATAATTTTAGAAGCTTATCTTAGACCAAGTAGGGGTATTCATCAAAAATATAAAATACCTTCGGATTTGTACGAATGAAAATTTTGAGAGATTCCACCAACTCTTCACAAAATGGCCTCAGCGGGTGATTCCATGGACCAGGCTGCAAATGGGTCTCGATAACTGAGCGGAGGGTTGTGTTTTCGTGTACTCTGCAGCAAAATCAGTTGAAAGGGGACTTTGAGCATAAATCCAAGCTACTGCAGGATATGAAATATTGAACAAGTGTTCAACAGAAGAGAAAATGCTAGAACACAGGATTTCCTCGATGTTCAAATAGGTTTGAGAGCTCACCCATGGTCAATCAATACAACATCTGTCGAATGAAACCGCCACTCAATCGTCCAAGACATGAATTTCTTCCTTGTTTAAGAAAATAGAGAATATCTTGAATCAAAATTGGATTTAGGAAATCAAGGAAAGCAAATGTTTATGATCTTTATGAGCCAATCATGTCTTCACCCCAAGGATCCACCTCGGGTTTTCCAATTTCTACAGAAAGTGGAACTGAAAAAATTCAAAATTTCAGAGAGGAAAAAAAATAAGAAACGAGCAAAAAGCATATCATATGCCAAAAATTCAGGAAAGGAGAAAGAGACGATTGTGCTTTAATAATCAATTGAGGTTTTAACAGATTTAATACGGGATAATTACAAAAAATATAACTTGAATTAATTTTCAAGGAGGATCATAAACATGGAAAAAACTTAGTGAAGAAAAACAAAAACAAAATTTGATTTACTGGTGTGAAGATGCTCTTAAAATCTTGCCAATATAAAAACAATTGGTACCTTAGCCAGCAAATTTAAGAGTAAAGAAACACTCACTTTGATGAGAAGGGTGGGGAGAACGATCTATTGCTTGGAGCTCTCTTGCAGGCAAGCAAGGAAGCATAGCAGCCTCGAGTACCATTACACAGGAAATCATTTCTCCTCTGGGTGGAGGGGAAGATTTAAGTTGTGGATCAAGCGGTTGTCGCTGAGCCATAGGCATCTGCGATTCAAAGTTTTAGCAGCAAGCCACAATAATCTCTTTAGTTTAAGTGGTAAGAAAACTTGAAAGCTGATAGAAACTGAACACATAATATGTGAGATCAATGTGGGCTCATTAGAGTATAAAGATAAAGTATGCACTACTGAGATGAGATGCCCAATAATTATCTACTATGTGAAGCTTAGGATTGATTCAAGTATCATTTCCATGTCTTTATTGTAGCGACAAATGATAGAGATTGAATATGCAAAGTAGCCATGTTTGATGCAAGCAACAAAATATAAAAAAAAAATTAATCACAAAAAGAAACTTCGTGTATTGATCTTATCAACAAGTAGGCCTTTTCAAAAAATGAAAACATATGTAGAGGAAGCAGCTCCGTGTATTGATCTTATGAGGAAACTTCATTGAGAGCATTCAATTTGACCACCACTTAACAATCGCTAGCATGTAAATGCAAAACATTTCAAGTTGGGAACATTTCAGGGTACACAACAAAGAGAAAGAGGGCAAAGAAAATCCATTACGATATAAAATTGGATATCTATTCTTAGCTCTTAAGTTCATTGGATATAAAATTGAATATGAAAACATCCTTTCACCGATGACCATACTTTCCTTGTTTGTTTTTTCTAGATGTTTCAATATGATTCCAGCATATTCTTCCAAGACCCTACTCGGGTTACATTATGGCTCGCTTGGGTAAGCCTCTCCCATTTCTGTCCTACATCAGAAGTACTTGAACAATCATATGTCCATCAGGTCCTAACAAGAAATTCTCTGGGGCTAAAATTTCACAAATTGCACTTTAAACACAACACCATGGAGATTAAGGTCCAAAATTAGCTAAATTGGATAACACCACATCTTTAACTCGCAACCGCAATGACAGTAGTTGAGAAAGAGGCCAATCTCTAACTTTGAACTGACTTTACAAATATGGTATAAACTTAAACATAACCACATCCATGCAGCTATACCATATAAAATCATTTATAATAGTGAGCGGCAGTGACAATAGCGCTCGTAAGGAATGAGTCTTCCCCTACGAAAGCCTTCTTGAGACTCTCCAGATCAGTGCCCCAACACCCTTTGCAGAGCAAGTAAGTACTTATCATATATATATATATATGTGTGTGTGTGTGTACATGTACTATTCTTAATTTCTTATTGATGCATCAGTGTGTTGACACAAACACGGTTGAACTCTTTTTCAATCTGCCAAGCATGCATCAAAAGCACTATTACCTTATCTTCATTATGAAATACACATTCACATAGTAATATGCATAGATACAAGTACACATACACGCAGCCACATACTTGTACTTGCTTCAAGTAGGCCTGTCCAATTTGGAGAGAAACAATTTCGGTTATCCAAAATCTCCCTATTTTCACTCCTAAATTTACAGGTGAATAAAAATTCCAAATAGCTTGAAGTTCTACTTCTACAATTTCCTAGTCTCACTCAGGTTTAGATAATCAATAACTTGGAATCTGGTCCTATTTATTAATCTTCTCGGCTTTTATTTTGGGGGAAAAATAGGGATCAAAGCCATGGAGGTACACAGGCAAAGAAGCTAACATGGAGAGAGAGGACATCAAAATGCTTGTTTCGAAATGGTGGGATGTCTATGATGATGAATCACTTGATTATACGAGCGAGGACAGTACTGTTGTGACTGATGAGTCATTCTCTAAGCCATCAATCATGGCTTCCATGCCAGAACCTGAAATTTCCTACATTCCTGCACCCTCTGCTGCATAAAAGAAGCAAAGGGCTATGTCTTAAAGAGTGTTTCAAAGTTGGTGTTATTTGTATCGTATTCTGTTTTACAGTTTTTCTAGGCTACTTGGCCGCTTTTCTTGTTGGGTGGAGGCATTAATGATAGTAAAATTGTTCTATAAATCCAGGGAAGTAAAGGCTTCCTCACCTTCTTCATAATCCTCATCTTGGAAATTTTGTTCCTGGTAGCAGTCGTCGTCAAAAAGAAAAGGTGCAGTTTCTCGGCTTCTTTGGGGCTTTTTATCGTTCATGTCTATGACTGAAACAATCTGTTCCTTAATGCATTCTTCAACAAAGTTCCCATCCTTCTATGTCCATTTGGTAAGAGGAAGACTGGGACGAAGGAAAGGGGGAAAGGGAAAAGGAGAGAGACTAATAAAGTCTTCCATCTTGGTATGAAGGAAAGAGGGAAGGAATGAATCTTCCCCTCCTGGACTACAAATCATTCGTCTCAAAATGAGCAGGAAAAGAAGTGAAACTTCAAATGTGCTTCTATAGGGGAAAACAAAAAAAAAGCAATTAGTAACAACTGAGAGTAGAGAAGTAAAGTAATAATAACATAAACAAGATTTCTTGGGATAATTATAAGAAAAATATTGTTTCTCTATAAAGATTCCAGAAATTCAGAAGTTATGCAGCCAAATCTCGTCACATTTTTGTACAGCCATGTGGGACCTAAAAAATCTATCCACATAATGTGATTTTTTGTGCATCAAATATGTTTCTATTTACAACTGTTAACTTTTTAGCAGTATTTCATAAACCTACTTTTAAAGACCAAATCTTAATCCCAATAACCAAATGAAGTACCATGACAGATTCCAGCTTCAACCACTACATTTGAAGAGTAAAAAAGGAAAGAAGAAGAAGGTTGTTATACCCGGCAAATCAACTAGTGTGATATCTAGAACATTTGGGGAAAAAATCTTCAAATGTATCTGCTTGTTCGTAACACCTTTATTTCCACCTGCTTCCCTTTCAGTCTCAGCCTGAAGTCAATTGCAGACGATTAGAATGGATTTTATCTTTCGCTTGAGTGTTACCCAATTATATTTATACTAGTAAGCTTGCCAGTTGCCACCATCTGCAACCAACTATCTGCAACAGCATAATCTAATAGAATCTTATAACATATTAAATGTATAGGTGTAGCAAGAGAAATGAAGGGAGCTAGCTGTAGCTGATATTGCCATAAAAAAGTGTCCAATTGTACGATCTTTTAAACTACCTAAGGTAGGCTAAATTCAACTTTTGTGATCGCAAACATAATCACATGCAAGGTTAACCTCAAAATAAGTGCAGTAACAATCTGAGACACTACTGTGCCTCTTATTCTAGCAGTTCATTCCCTGTTACCTTTGGCATTAACTTTTTGATCAAATAATGGAAAGCTGTGCTTGGTGATACATATTGAGTTGGAGCCTGGAGGTAACTTAATATTCTGAATAACGTACTCTTAGCATCACTAGTTCTTAGATGATTGTCAATTTCGAGGTAGCTTTAAGCTGATTTATCAAAAGCGGGACTGTTGCCCTACGAGAATCAACAGAGTTGTTACAACTATGGCAGCCCACCTGGGAAAGGCAAACAAATTATTAGTTCACCACATTTCATCTGTGATGGATTGCACATTGCCTGTGTGCACGTGTGTGCATTCCATGAAGCAATCTGTTGTGCACGTGGGCTGCCATAGTTGTAATCAAGAGAACATTAAAATATCAAATTTGGTCTTGGTGATTTAACAAATCCCACATAGTAAAGTGATTAAAGTGCTATGCAGAAAACAATGACAATGGGTTTGTTTAATCATTCAAAAAGGAAAGTGTTCTCAAATCTCTTATTATCTTCAACCACACTTCATCCTAATTTTGAAAACTTGCATCTTTTATTCCTTCCCCCCACCCAAAAAAAATGAGGAGAGATTTCTATATTTGTGGGGTCATTCTTTTGAATCCTTCCCCCCCACCCAAAAAAAAAAGGCCAATAATGATTGGTGTGAATTTAAGACATTCAAATGAACAATAAACACAAATTTGTGTTTGGTGTGACTGAACTACTCAATAAGCAAGTACAGCTCAGGGACTGAACATGCGAATAATGATCATTTTTTGTCCTTTAGATAACTGGATCATAAAAATTTAAGCCTATAACCATCATAAAACTTTGAGTCTCGGTAGTTTTAACACTGCACATATAACACTAAAAAAATCCGTACAAATGAATGAGCCAGTATCCAGTTTGGCCCTTAAATCAGCAATTTCATCTTCAGCAACAAAAAGCCTTTCTTGGCAAGCAGTCTTAGCTTCAGGAGTAGATTTTACTCTTAATTCTAGACCATTTTCGTCTAAAGCACTTCTCTAAAGTGCAGCTCATGAGTGAGCTTTCTGTTATGGAGAAAGAGTATTAATTATAAAGCAATGTTGTATCACCAAAAGAAGCTAACAAGAGGTAAAATTTTGACAAGTGAAATGAAGGGGAATCTGAGAACACATGAAAACACTCAATGGAATTTCTTAAACTTTTGATAGTATTAACGCAATATATTTTGTCTATCATCATACCTTGTTAAGGACCTCATAGCCAATGGAATCTAAGTAAATTCAACAGCCCCTCGAGATTTTCATGTCAAGCATTACAATTCAAGTTGGCATAAGAAACACAGCAATAATAAGTGAAAGTTCAAAAGGGTCTATGATAAGTTTTAGAAAAAATTTTAGACTCCAAAAGTAAGTTTTTGGTTGATCCGGTCTAGAAGTGCCCACCTAAAATTTATGTTCCATCACATTTTCTTATGACTTTTCAATATTTAGCCCAATTCAAATCATTTTTACTACCAGTAAAGCTTTACCAATTACAATAAGCAATCAATCCTTATATCAAAAAAGAGCGATATACTATACTTAATAGAAAGTAAGAACTTTGGTTTCTATTCATCGGGATAGAGGTCGGCAAAAAAGACATTTTCGCCATTTGACTCGGTCCTTGTTCTATATATAAAAGAACCCAACTAGAGTTAAGGTAAGGGATTACTTCAACGCATACAATGACCCAATAATGGTCTTGTACGAGCAAGACTATAACCCGTTAAATCTCAAATAGTATGATGTAACCACCATATATGTAAAGTAATGGCCTATAGATATACATTAGTTACAAGTTACAACAAATCGATCCCATCAGATTCTGGCATGAGCTTTGCCATCAGTCATATACATTCTAATTCTTCCTATCAAAAAAATGTACATTAGTTTCCAAGTTCTAACATTTTATTGATGAGCGTTCATTCAATTTCTATGTTTGTTCCTTAGCGTTCACTAATTGTACAACACAATATTGATATTGTACACCCAAGACTTCCATTTAAGCCTTCAATGCTGCAACAAAGCAGAGATTATAATCTCTTTGAGTATCTAATGCAGAACTTGTCTTTACACTCGTTAATTTCGAGTACTAAAATGCAACTCATTCCTTTACTTCTATGACATATATTGTTGACATATAATCTGCCAAGTGGATAGCAAATGAGAGAGAGAGAGAGAGCACTATTTGCGCTTAAGTCGCTGTGATTCGACTTATTTGCACTGAAGATCGTCAAAGAGAAAAGTGTAGCTGCCTAGTGAAATCTATAACATTTTAGTCAAGTAAGATTAACATAAATTGTAATTGAGAATGAGACAAAGATCGCATTTTTTTCACTTCGTTCAAATCTATAACATTTTAGTCAAGTAAGATTAAGATAAATTGTATGCAACTTGAAATATATACATTTTCTACCATGGATACTAGTGAAATCTAAGAACTACATATCTTTCAAAGACGACTCTCAAGAAGTTAACACATCCACCATTGTAACACTTCAATTTAACTTTGTATATCATAAAATTTTAAGCCTTACCACAAAAATGTTAACAGAATCTGATTACATGGTAAAAGCATAAGAATAGAGAAGAATTGTGTACCATTGCAGACCCAGTTGAAAACAATCCTTCACTTTCTTCTACCTTTCATGGTAGTAGCTTCATCGACTTTCGGTTCTGAAATGACTATAGCAGAGCTATTAATGGAGACAATAGAAATTCACAAGTCAAAATTTAAGTCTATCCTACTAAGAAAAGCAGTGACAGAAAAAGGTAAAATAAAATTTCGTAGAACATGACGAAAATTTATTAACTTTTCATTTCCGTGGATGTCATTTGTGCATGTAAGAAAAAATCACTGATAGTGTTTTTGCTTTTACTTTTGCTTTGCCCACTAAATCACAAAACAAAAACATATATAAGCAAGGATCCAAGGAATTGAAAATCTTATGGCTTCTATATTTTGTTTAGAACACAAATTTGATTCCGCAGGACTAGTTATATTCAGCACAGTATCAAGAGGGACCAACAATTAGCAATAGACAAGAAGGAAAAAAAGAACCCTGTTCACATTACAGAAAATGAGAGGCAGAAAAAAAAAGGAGAATTGATTCCTAAACAACATCATTGAAGACAAAGAAGAGGAACAAAATCTGAATGCAACTTCGTTCAAAAATTAATTCATAGTAGAGACAACTTAAAAGAGATTAAATAAGAGAGAAAATGCTGACCTGTTTTGTAGGAGAGACAAAGATGTTCTCACTCTAGTGACCTCACGAAACTAAATAGAAAGTAGAAATCACTGTCAATCGACCACAATAATTTCAAAATAAACCAAATTCAATTATCAGAAACCAAAGTTCGTCATATCAATAGAAAAAAAACAAGCAAATCAAACAAATGAATAGTTATAAATTGATACATGGAGAAGCATGCGAAGACTGGAGAAGCGGGAGACACCGGCGGCTACAGTGGTGTCGATCGTGCAGGCGGCTATAGTGGTGTCGATCGTACATGGAGATGCCCAATGTATTGATACTTCCTCGTAGCGCAGACTATAGTGAGGATGTGTGGACGGAGATAAGAGAAAAGGCTATATCCATATTGTAGTCATTTTTCATGGATAATGTTATTCCAAATAATGCCGTCTTCGATGAGGATGAGGAACAGGAAAGTGAAATAGGCTTTGAAAATGAACAATCTGATAAACCCGAAAATGAAATTTCCTTGCAAGGCTCTGTTTGTGAGCGATTGACCAATGATACACATGTTACTCCAGGAACATCCCAAAATAAGTCAAAGGAGTCTCCTAGTCAACATCAAAGTTCAGTTTTATCCCAAAGTACTTTCGTTCGATCTGAAGGAAAGCGTAGCAGATCAGGTAAGAAAGCTAAGAAGAGACATGCCCGCCAAAAATCTCTTCACAAATCAGATGATGCTTCTACATTAGAAAAAGAGAGTACTTCACGCATAGAAGATGATACTGCGATGAGTTCCAGTTCACATTTTGCTTCTCCTGACGATTCAAGAAGTAGGAAAACGCCTATTGAATCAATTCAAGAATCATCTTCTGAGCAATTTCTGATACCAAGCATGGGTGAAGACTGGAGAAGCGGGAGACACCGGCGGCTACAGTGGTGTCGATCGTGCAGGCGGCAAAGGTGGAGGCCATGAGTGGTGGTGAGGCGCCAGGAGTGGTGGTCATAGGCGTGCCGGAGTGGTGGTGAGGCACCGATTAAGAGAGGAGAAAGAGAGACTGAGAGGGGAAGGGGGGCGCAGCTGCTCAGAGAGGAGAAAGAGAGACTGAGAGAGAGGTTAGATCATTTAGGGTTAAGATGAAGATTGGGGGGAATTTTGGGGAAAAGTGGGTTAAGTGGGAAGTTAAGGCGCCAACGGAAATTTGGTCCCTTTCTCACTTTTTCTCTTTTCTCGGTGTGTTTGATAACCAATTAAGGGATGAAAATGAAAACTTTTAGCACTTATTTTTTAATACGTTAAATAGCATACCACCTAATTAAAAAAGTAGCAAAAATTTCACTAAAAATTTTAAGTGAAAATTTTTTACTAAAAATAATCACTGAATGTGGACTATTTTAGTACTTGAAATTGTTTTCAGTATTGAAAATTCAATCACTAAAAATTTTCAACACTTAAAATTCAGTACTTAGGGTCCGTTTGATAAAACTAAAAATTAAGTGTTGAATTTTAAGCACTGAAAATTTTAAGCGATTGAATTTTTAATACTGAAAATAGTTTTTTAAATATTGAAATAGTCTGCATTTAGTGATTATTTTCAATAGAAAATTTTCACTTAAAGTTTTCAGTGGTTTTTTGACTGCTTTTTCAAATAAATGGTACGTTATCAAACGGACTGAAAAAAAATAGGTGCTGAAAGTTTTCATTTTCACCACTTAATTGGGTTATCAAACACACCCTTAATTTTCAATTTTAATTTTTAGTTTTATCAAACGGACCCTTTCTCTCTTTCTTTTGAGAATCCGTGTATTTGTGAGCCGGCCCGCTAGTTTAATTTGTGGAGCAAAATTCTTTATTAATATTTTTGTAAGATCCAAATTTCTAACGGATATAACCGTTACAAATATAAATAAGTCCGTTACAAAATTTAAGTCACCAAACTAATGCACATTACTAACGGATTGTCTTGATTTCTAACGGATATATCCGTTAGTAATTACTAACGGATATATCCGTTAGAAAGCTTAAAATCTGTCCGTTAGAAATTGGTTCATATGGTGTAGTGCATGCTAGGACACACTATTCAATACTGTCTGAATGTGTCGTATTTTCAAGAACAACCCCCCATGGAAATGAATGCCATACAAGGGTATAGGGGGGTGGGGAATTCCTACAATAATTATAATTCACAAAATAATAACAATAGATGAAATTACCCCGAGTTTGATTGGAAAAACAATGCTGGGACTCAAAACCAATATCAACAACAACAGCCCTACAATAACAATAATCAATATCAAGGGCAATACAACAGGCAGTCCCAGCCATTCCATCAAAATAGAGCAAATAACTACAACAACGCTCAACCCCCTAATAATCAACAGCCAAATGTTTACGTGCTACCTCACAAAAAGGTGCGAGAGGAAGATCCAATCTCTAACGCGAATTTAACACAATAGCTAATTCAAATGATGAGTAAAATGTCCGCGACATTAGAGAGAATGGATGCACGTCAAGAGGGGTCGAGTGGAACGTTTCCTGCTCAACCACTTCAAAACCCTAAGGGATACAACAATGGTCCCCCTAATCATGAACAGGCAAAAGCCATGACAACTTTGAGAAGCAGCAAAGTCATAGGGAAAAACATGCCTCATTCTACTCCCGTGGAGTATGAAGAGGAAGAAGTGGTAACTAAAAACAAACCATCTACTCAAGAAGAGGAGTCGCCCACTAATGACAAATCATTAGAATCAAACGAGGATGCTCCTAAAGAAGTAGAAGTTGAGAGAAGGCCTGGAAAGGAGCCCATCAAGGACAAATTACCTAAATGCCCTTTCCCCGCGCTTTACCCTCAAAGGCTCAAGAAGCCCCAACATGAGGCAAAGAATCAGGAGTTCTTGGAGTTGTTCAAACAAGTTAAAATTAATCTCCCACTCCTTGATGCAATCAAACAAGTGCCTGCCTATGCTAAGTATCTAAAGGACTTATGCACGATCAAGAGGAGGCAAAGTGTGAAGAAACATGCCTATGTCGCTTGCCAAGCAAGCGCAATCATTCAAAATGAGTTGCCACCAAAGCTTGAAGACCCTGGCACCCCAACTGTCTCGTGTAGGATTGGAAATCAAAGGATAGACAACGCACTCCTTGATTTAGGAGCTAGCGTAAACTTGCTGCCATATTCAGTATATAAACAACTAGGGTTGGGTGAACTCAAACCTACCAGAGTTGCATTGCAATTGGCAGATAGGTCAGTCAAATATCCTAGAGGAATACTGGAGGATGTTCTGGTACAGATAGATACATTTGTCTTTCTGGTCGATTTTGTGATTCTGGACACCGAACCTGTGTCTAATCCATGTTCACAAATATCGGTGATTTTTGGATGTCCATTCCTCAACACCATTGATGCCATAATCAAAATAAGGAGTGGTATCATGACCATCGTATTCGGGAACATGACTTTAAATGTTAAGATTTTTTCAAATCCCTGACCCGAAGAATACGAGGACTAAGAAGAGGTTAACTTCATCGAAACAGTCATCGAGGAAGAGGCTGATTTCATGGAATACAAAGATCCTTTAGAGGTAGTTGTGTCACAATTCGACGCTACTTATCAACCTAACAATTCTACCCCATTGGACGCTGCCCTAAATTATGCCTGCCTCATGATGGAAACTAAAGAGGAAGATAGAGATGAATGTATGTGGGTCACACCATATGAACCCTTGCCTTCGAAAACGAAGTTAACCATGCCGTCGAACTTTCAGTCTCCTGATTTGGAATTAAAGGAGCTTCCAAAAGAGCTCAAATATGCTTTTCTAGGGACTGAAAAGACTTATCCTGTGATAATCTCATCCATGTTGAATTCAGAACAAGAGGATAAGTTGATTCAAATGCTCAAACTGCACAAGGGAGCATTGGGATGGACTATTGCCAACCTAAAAGGTATAAGCCCATCTATTTGCACCCATAAGATATATCTGGAGGAAGACGCTAAACCTTCGCGACAAATGCAGAGGAGTCTGAATCCCAATATGCAAGAAGTAGTAAAAAAGGAAGTCTTAAAACTTCTGGACATTGGGATAATATATCCTATCTCTGACAGCTCTTGGGTTAGTCCAACCCAGGTAGTGCCCAAAAAGGCTGGTATAACAGTTATCCCAAACAAATTCGGCGAGTTAGTACCAACACGCATCCCCACTGGATGGAGGATGTGTATTGATTATCGAAAGTTAAATATTGTGACCCAAAAAGACCACTTTCCATTGCCATTCACGGATCAAATGCTAGAAATAGTGGCGGGTCATAAATTTTATTGCTTCTTAGATGGATATAGTGGCTATAACCAAATCGAAATAGCTCCTGAAGATAAGGAGAAGACGACTTTTACTTGTCCGTTCGGTACATTCGCCTACCGCCGTATGCCCTTTGGTTTATGCAATGCACCTGCCACCTTTCAGTGGTACATGTTAAGCATATTCAGTGATATGGTTGAACAGACACTCGAGGTCTTTATGGACGACTTCTCAGTGTTTGGCCATAGTTTTGATAACTATCTCGAAAACCTTGAGAATGTGTTAGCGAGATGCGAGGACAAACACTTAGTACTAAATTGGGAAAAATGTCACTTCATGGTAACCAAGGGAATTGTCCTCGGCCACATTATCTCTGATAAAGGTATCCAAGTCGATAAAGCAAAAATCGATATAATTTCAAATCTGCATGTCCCTCGTACAGTTAGAGACATCCGATCTTTTCTGGGACATGCTGGATTCTATCGACGCTTTATCCAAAATTTTAGTGTAATCTCCCGACTACTGTGCCAACTTCTAGTCAAAGACGCACCTTTCGAATGGTCAGAAAACTGTCAAATATCTTTTGATGCACTAAAAGAACACCTTACCTCTGCACCGATAATATAGGCACCTGATTGGAGTTTGCCGTTTGAGTTAATGTGCGATGCTAGTGACTATGCCATTGGCGCAGTTCTAGGACAGAGGAAGGACAACAAGCCTTATGTAATCTACTATGCCAGCCGAACACTCACCGAAACTCAAATGAATTATACGACTACTGAGAAAGAGTTACTGGCAATAGTATTCGCTCTAGACAAATTCAGGTCTTATCTAATAGGGTCCCCAATAGTCTGTTTTACAGACCACTCGGCCCTTAAGTACCTGCTATCTAAGAAAGACGCAAAACAGAGGCTTATCCGTTGGATACTCCTACTCCAGGAATTTGATATCACTATCAAGGATAAAAAAGGAGTAGAGAATGTGGTCGCCGACCATTTATCTTGGTTGACATTCACTGACAACACTGAGCCTGTACCAATAAAAGATGAATTCCCAGATGAGCAACTGATGGCTATCTCTAATTTGCCTTGGTACGCTGATATAATCAATTATCTTGTTACAGGCGAGACCCCGAGCCATTGGTCAAATCAGGACAAGAAAAGGTTCCTTTCATTCACACGCCATTTCTTTTTTGATGACCCTTACTTATTTAAGTACTGTGCTGATCAGGTCATCAGGCGTTGCGTTCCGAATGAGGACATAACTGTAATTTTGGCCTCTTGTCATTCTGAAGCCTGCGGTGGCCATTTTGCCTCCCAAAAGACCGCACACAAAGTATTGCACAGTGGCTTCTATTGGCCCACCGTGTTCAAAGATGCCTACGCTTTTTGCAAATCATGCCAACGATGTCAAAAGCTTGGTACACTTTCGAAAAGGAATTCGATGCCCTTAACTCCCATCATACAATTGAGATATTCGATTGTTGGGGCATAAACTTCATGGGCCTATTTCCTAAATCTAATAACTGTGAATATATACTCCTTGCTGTGGAAAATATATCAAAATGGGTAGAAGCAATACCTACGAGACGCAATGACCATAAAACGGTAATGTCCTTTATTAAGGAAAATATCTTATCGCGTTTCGGAACCCCAAAAGCCCTAATAAGTGACCAAGGCAAACACTTTTGCAATAGGCCTTTGGAATCACTACTCAAAAAATACGGGGTGAATCACAAGATCGCTCTAGCCTACCACCCACAAACAAACGGGCAGGCAGAGTTGGCTAACTGTGAAATCAAGCACATTTTAGAAAAGACGGTTAGTTTCAACAGAAAAGACTGAGCTTATAAACTGACTGATGCTCTTTGGGCATACCGTACTGCCTACAAGACAAATCTGGGAATGTCCCCATATAGGCTAGTGTATGGTAAGGCATGTCACCTCCCCGTTGAAATTGAGCACAAAGCATATTGGGCGACACACTCATTAAATTTTGACATTAAAGAAGGAGGTCATCTCCAGAAACTCCAGTTGGCAGAACTGGAAGAAATCCGATGAGATGCATATGACAATGCCAAACTTCACAAGGAAATGTTGAAGGCTCGCCATGATAGAACGATTTTTCGAAAATCTTTTGAGCCGGGGCAGAAAGTCTTATTATACGATTCACGTCTTCATCTCTTCCCAGGAAAACTCCGATCTTGGTGGACAGGACCCTTCACAGTCAAATCTGTCTTTCCACATGGGGTCGTCGAGTTAGTTAATCCTAAGAACGATGGAAGTTTCAAAGTCAATGGCCAAAGGGTAAAACCATTCTTAGAAGATTTACAACCAGAGGCCAAGCACATCCAACTGGATGAGCCCGACTATACCTCAACCTAGAACGCTCAAGTGCGTTTTTAACAATGTTGTTGTACTTTTTCTTTTACTATTTCTCGTTTTGCTTTGTTCTTTTGTTTATCTATTTCTTTTTTAGTGTGATCTTGATCGTAATCTGCTATTCCATTTCTATCTCCTGCAGGCTGTCCAACATGAGAGATGACGATGTTCACTCAATTGGGTCATGGGCTGATTCAGAATATCAGAACCCACCATGGACTGCTGATGAAATAGCATTCTGCTTATCTCCATACCAAGGGCCAGGAGCCGAAGACATCGTTGACTTAACCCACGGATACATCCCATACGATCCTGCTCTCCTCCAGATCAACCCATTTGAGCACATGGAACTCCCTGAAGAGGAGGGAGAACCAGAAGGATATGCTGTGTGGGAAGTCGATGACGCTCTGATGGAACAGTGGGAAAATGACTCAATGTGGGAACCATGGGAAGAAGAGAACTTACAGGATGTGGTGCCAGAACGCCATAATGCTGTATTCACATATGTTGATGACTTCCTTGTCATCCAAGTGGTTCCCTACATTTATGTCCATTTGAGTTATTTGTTGTTCTGGCTTCAATGCCCTCTACCTGCTAGTGCACCTGGGAATATCCGGCCAATAGTGAGGTTAATTCTTGGTCACATTCCTTTCTTTTTCTTTTCATTTTGCTTTGTTTAATTCTTCCTATTTGATTTTTCTTTTGCTCTAGTTAATTTATTTTCTTTGTTTCCTTTTTGTTTCCCTTTGTCAGGAATATCACTATGAATCCACCATTTCCACCGTTGTACCTTCCACATCAACTCTTTCATGGATTTGGACCATACATAAGGTCCCCGGGTACTCCGCCGCAAGAGGAACGTCCGATGCGCAATTACACTCCATTATCCTTGTCTCCATCCGGATCCCTTATTGTTCGTGGAATCAATTCCTTAGAGAGTTCGGACTTGCTCGATGATGTCCTCGCTGCTTTCCGCTTGTTTTGGGGAAGGGAATCATCAAGTTTAGACTCTACATTTGAAGTTCCGACAGAGAAGGAGGTTGTGGAAGACAAAATCTTCCTGCTTGAAGAATAGTGCTTGACTTCAATTGTTTTTTTTTATCATTTCATATTTCTTTCATCAATTGGAGTGTATTCTTAGACAAAGTTTTGTTAATTTCAGCTTTATTTTAGTTTTTCTTTTCCAATAAGGTTTTAAATACCATGTGGGGGCAATAATATTGCAAGTGGATGCTATTATAAAGATTTATTTATATAAATTTGCAATTTTCTACTATGAGGATGTTGTTTTTGGCTTACGTTTCTTGTCAATGAACTGTTTTATCACTATTCTGTATGGCCAGACCAAGGTTGGTTAGTTGGGGGTGTATAATTTCGCAATTCTATGATCCTGTAGAATTTTCAGGTTCGATCGATCTAACAAATCTCGATCGATCGAACATACCAGAAACCTCGAGCGCTTCAGCAGGGCTCAATCGATCGAAGGTTTGATCGATCGAACCATCTCGAGCGATCAAGACCTATTTTTAAATGAAGCATCATTGATACACTTTCTCAGTTTCTCACTCTCTCTCCCTTAAGTTCGAACGATCGGAGACAGAGGAGAAGCTCGCTATTTTTGGACCACCCAAGCACCTCCACATCACCTGTAGAGAATCGGACCCCTCGGCTCAACATCTTCAACCTCCTCTTCCCCTTTGTCGGGCATATCTTGAAGTGAGGTCTCGGTTCCCCCCCCCCCCTGTGTCTTTCTTTTCATTAGAATAGTATTGGGGGTGCCCCCTTGTGGTATTAATCTTTTTTTTTTTTTTATGTTTGTAATTTTTGTGTTTGCGGGCAATTCCGGTAATAGTGGGTTGTCGCTGCCACTTCGCTATGTTTGATCGATTGAGCTAGGTTCGAGCGATCGAACCCAGCATCCTTTCAATCGATCGAACAAGTCTCGAGCGATCGAACCTGCGAGTTTCTCAATCGATCGAGCATGCTTCGATCGATCGAAGTGTGACAGTTTCATTTTCCTTTCTGGTTTCCTTGTTTTAATATTTCTTTGTTTGTTTCTTATGTTTCAGGGCTACACAATGAACCCTATCACTGGGTATCACAAATCCAAGCCATTTGAGCTAACCATACCCGACCCTATACCCGATCACGGGTTCAGAAACGACGAAGACTGGGTATGGTTCACTAGATATTTCCAGTCTTGTAAGGTCATGCTCGACCGACCCCTCGAGACAGCATGGCTGGCTACTCCTTGGTATCTTGCCCGGATACGCGCTATGCCACAGTGGTACACGCTCCTCTCCCAGCCTAAGCACGTTAATCTATCTTGGATCTGGGAGGCATGTGCGACGATGATCAGGGATCCAGTTGCTCCGTTCACACTCCGCTCATTCTTCTGTGGCCGGGAGATCATTTTTAGTCTGGCCACTGTCTCTGCATCTCTAGGGGTAGCCGAGGTACCTGATTGTGTTTGTCCACATCGCCCTGACACACCGCTGCTCTCCTCGACTATTATTATCAGAGAGATCGCCGGGGGTGCTCTTCCAGGCTGGGATGGCGAGGCCCTTATTCCTGACTTCTACCTCACAGATAATTATCATATGCTGCATCTCGCCCTCAGCAATTGCCTCTTAGTGCCATCTTATCGGGAGAAGATTGCAGCGTGGTACGCCTGTGTGTTATATGCGATCGGGACACGACATCCAGTGTGTTTTCCTCGCCTTTACATTGATTTCATGAGGCACCCTACTCGATACATTCAGGCCAAGAAGCACTTGAAGGGTGCTTGGGCCATTCACCGGGTTATTGAGCAGGCCAACCTACTTCCATTGGCGGGAGATGTGACTGCCCAATCTCGCATTCATTTTGGTGAGACTGCTTCCTGCCGGTCTGATGCGCAGAAGAGAAAGAGGCGAGGTAAAGGCAAGGCAAAGGTTGGCGAGAAGAGGAGGAGGGGAGGAGGCACTGATACGGAGGGTGCTGCTTTTGGGACGCCCACAGAGGCTGAGGAGCATGAGTCTGAGGAGGAGATGGATCTTATTGAGGAGGTTGAGAGATTTGAGCTGAGACAGAGATCTCAGTCTCGTGCCCAGGGAGAGTCTTCTTCTGCGTCTCTCCCGACTATTCATGAGTTGCTATTGGAGGAGAGAGAGGCCCGGATTAGACTTGAGGGCAAGGTTGATCAGATGACGACTCTGCTGGAGGCGATCTTGATCCAGATCGGAGTCGACCAGGCAGTTCATGCAGCTTCTGCACCACCCCCCAATGATGTACCTACCACTTCTGCTATTCCACCACCTACTACCTCCGATCCTGTAGCCCCACCTACCACCACCGGTCCATTATCTTCCGCTCCACCTTCCCAGATCGATCCTACAGCTTCATCATCATCGGCGATATCGCCTGCTACGGAGATACCACTTCCACCTCCTCCTGTCGTGGCTGACACACCCTTATCTATTCCAGCTGCCACGATCACGAGTGACCCGGCAGCACCGACTGTTGTTGAGGGTGGCGATGGGGATGCTCCCGATGTTTTTATTGAGATATTATCGGACGTCGCTGATGATGTCTAGTTTCTGCTGGATCGCTGATGTTGGTTGTTTTTTTGGTTATTGGGTTGTTAGATATTTTGGACATTGTGGTTAGATTTGGATGTGTTGGTTGGTTGTTGGATATTTTTGGATACTGTTTAGATATTTTGTTTTTTGTTGGATGGTTTGTATATTTTGTATTTTAGTTTATATGGCGCATATTATCACTGTTCTATTCTTTCACTTTATTATATTTCCAGTGATTAGTTCTATTTTATGTATGGATCTCATGCTCTATATTTCCTATTCTTTTGATCTCTGCTGCTTGGAGTTTGTACGCTTTCTGTACAGTTTGTTACACATACCATTCTTATGATGATATATATCTGGTGATATCTCTCTATCTATTTTTAAAAATTGCCTACTGAGGACATTGCAATTTTCAGTCGGGGTGGGTGGGATGTAGATAGATAATCAATTGTGCATAGTAGTTCTTAGCAATCTGGACCACTCTATCTATTGAGTATGTCATACAATTTCCATTAGAAACTAAATTAAATTACAAAAATTTCACATTCAACTTTGCAAAATTTTCAAACAATTAAGTAAGTTTTTGAATTAAATTGGTAGAATAATTTTGAATATTCACTCCTATTTAGCTGTTATCAAGCAATGACACAACCGTTTTATTCTCATCCTTTTATGAATTAAGTTCACGCATTTTTCTAGTTTCTCTAGGATGAATGCATATATTGATCATTCTTGTATCCAAATCATTTGCACATGTTAATAGCTATGCAGAAAACTTAAAATAAGAGTTAATACGACTTTCGTACTTTGAAGAATGAAGTAGTGAAAACTAGTTACCATTAGTGAGCTTTTGAATCCAATCTTCAATTCTGAGGGAATTATCACATTAAAACTCGAATTGTTTTTCTTGAATATGACGATTAAATTCGTTGAATAGTCTCTAATTCTTTCATTTTGGCTTCTTAGTAGAGGAGAACGTTCAGGATTTACCAACTAAACTCAATGAACATTGACGTGTAAAAATTAAGAAATTGAGAAAATTATTTAAGCCATCGTATTTGCTCCTTGCCTTCTCCATTTACCTATATCGACATCTCCGAATGTGCAGTGTTCTTAACCCCACACCTAATAAATAATGCCGAATCCATTATGAAATTCTAAATCCCTAATCGTATACTTTGACCTCAATATAACAATATGATTAAATTGTTGAAGTATGAGGAGGGAATAGTGGTGAGAAGGTTCTGCATATATATATATATATATATATAAAGGATAAGGCACTTAAAAAAAAGTGATGATATATATGTATGGAGAGGATGGTTGGAATAAAGTGAAGAAATTACTGAACACAGTCACATGCTGAAAATGTGCAATTTCTTACCCCTTTCATTTCTACCCTACTAAATAAAAACCGTCAAGTCAAATTCTTAATGATTCTTAACAACTTAGTTGAAACACGAACGTGTAATTTGAGTTATCCACGGTATTTCGCTCCTCTAGTAAGTAGTAGTCCGTTCGTGAGACTATACACTCTAAAATGTTTGTAAGTCGAGTATGAAAGCATTAGTATCCGAAAAATCACTCCTATCAAAGCTTTCATACCATGTGCGATCAATATTAGCCAAGTTTCTGTGGGATGTTTCATTTTTGAGTGTAATAACTATGTGAGGATTGAGTTGAAACTACAAGTTCTGAGAGTATGATAGTCTAAACAACTCTAAATAAAGTTCGATGTATAGCTGTTAATTTCACACACACGGATACATGGATGTGACGCATATGTTATTTTTATCTTGGAGACATGAGGAACATGTGTATTTCTTTCATGGATTGAATGAGGATGATATGATTCGTAGAGCTAAATTAATAGTTGAATAAAAGGGAGTGTTTTAGAGTTATTCTATATCTTTTTTAGCCTAAAATCAGAGAATTTTGTGGGTACATTCACTGCAAACCCTCACGAGACAACACTCGGCCACTAGGGGAAACCTAGGGGTTTAACGGCTTATTGCATTTGCTAAATGCAACCGCGATTCCTGCGAAAGTGAGTTAGGTAGTTTCTTTCTTGTTATCTTAGTTTAGTTAATCTGGATCTAGTTTATTTTAGTTTTTCTATTATAGTTGTAGTTTAGCTTGTTTTTATTTTCACTCTATTGCTAGGGACTAGCAAAATCGCTAGTTGGGGGTTGTGACAAGCGGGGGTATTTGTAAAATACAACCGCGCTAAAAGAAGAAAGTGTGCTAAATTATTTCACAATTCCTTCATTTATCTGCAATTTGAATTACAATGCTAGTTTGTACACAATTTGATTAAACTATGATAAGTTGTTTGTTTTAGCTGTAGTTTGTGCAGATTACTGTTGCTGTGTGAAGAATTGGATGAGAAAGATAAAAGGGAGTGCTGAATTTTAATGAAGACAAGTAAAGGATGAAAAGTGAACCTCGATCGATTGAAGACCATTCGATCGATCGAAGGTTCGATCGATCGAAAGATGTTCGATCGATCGAACATGGCTTTTATCAGATTTTACGCGCACGCAGCAGAAGCGGGATTTTAACCCTAGCATTAGGTTTTCAGTATATATACTCGTATTGTATACGTCCTTAAAAGGATGCCCACTTTCATTTTCATCAGTTTATAGAGAGTAGAGAGCTTTACTTTGTTTTTTGTAGGTTTTAATCAAGGTGATACATTGTTTGGTTTGGATTCTTCCTAGTTCAATACAAGTTTTCATTTCCAGGTTATTTTATTTACATTCTGCACTTAGTTTATAGTAGTATAGCTTGTTATCCAGTAGTTTTGCATGTTAGTTATAGTTATACAACTAGTTTTCATAGATTTTATGCAAACATCACAACCAAACACACCTTTAATGGAACTTTACGTTAAAAACGAATCTGAGACACTTCAGACTATGTTTGAGTAGTCCCCATGTTGGGAGATCATGATGAAACCGTGATCTCAAGTCTCTGTCATGCAGCAGAATAATTCCTGTGTTTGATCGATCGAATATGTTCGATTGATCGAAACAGAGATACAGTCGAGCGATCGAAGTCAGTTCGATCGATCGAGAGATGAAGATATTCGATCGATCAAAAATGTGTCGATCGATCGAACCTTCTGATTCTTAAGGACATTCTATGCAGTATTTCTAGACTTTCTGCTTTACTGATTTGTTATCAAATTGTCCCCAAATGCTCAGCTTGTCAAAACAGCCTGTAAACTTTAAGCCTTGAGGCATTTTTCTTCAATATATTTTGCAAACCACCCTCAATGCTAATACCATTGTAGGTGAGAGTCTAAACTATTGTTTTAAACCGCTTTTGTGTATTTCAAACTTAATTGTGATGATATAGTCCCGATCATGAAAGGACTATAGATTCTTTATCCTAAGAGAAATATGGAATACTGTAGAGAGTGTGCTCCATTGAGCTTCAATGCAACTGCATGGTAGATGGCTAGGTCGCGGTGGATTCGTGTAATCCCAACATTCCCTTTTAGCAAGAAAGACACGATTTAAAATATCACTCAAATTAATTAGTTAGTAATTAGTTTAATCTAGTTATATTGCTTTGTCTTTAGTAGTTGATAAACTGTGGAACTTAGTGTTCTACACTCCTCTAAAATATTGATTTTTATTTTCTTGTTTGAGATTAATCTGAGTAATTAGTTTAACACCTTCCCTGTGGGATCGACCTGGTCTTAACCAGTTACTACTTGCACAATTACTTACACTTGGGTATAGTACACAAGCGCACAAAAGAATAATTCTCGTGTCAAAGGCAATGAATACAAGATTATGTCAACTTGAGTCTTACCATCAATGTCGAACCCAGAACTTCTAGTACTTTAAAATGAGTAATTATTTTAAATAAATGCTCTCTTATTGAAGTTCCTTCCAACATTATGGTGTCCATGACTAACTCCAAGGCTCTAAGCCTTGCAGTTTGGCTCAGCTCCCCAAACATCTCCTAAAGGTTCAATATTATATATAGCACGGGCAATGAGAAAAGGTTAATGTTGCTGCTTCAACACATCAGACAAAGAGTCTAAGATACTAGAGTGAGAGTCATACCATCATCTTTTATCCATTACCAATATTGATCCACAAGATCTGTTGGGGTGTCACAGCTTGGAATAGGTGGACAGGGAATGGTAAGAACATATTTACATCCATTAGCAGTTAATAATTCATACAGGTCCAGTTTTCAATCAATGCACTTATTTCCAATTAGCTTATTCTGGATCATGGTTATAGCAAGAGGGCTGGACATAATGAATCTGAAATACAAATAATATAAAAGAAATACAATATGGAAATCATGAAAATGACAATTATATAATACATTGGAATTCCCTTAACCAACTCATTAATTATCTTCAGGATGTCAACCCTATGAAATTAAGTCTCCGTGTGGCGATGATAACCTCATAGCCTAATTGGGAAACCCATCATGAATGTCGTGCAACTCTTACAAAAAAAACTCATGACTCCTAAACTTTGGGTCTCTAAGTTTATGGATAATGCTCCGTGTGAAGTCCCTTACCCATAGCTTAGCTAGAGTTCACCATTAACTAGAATCCAATGACAACCATCTCAAGTAGTGCCTTAGTGTACTGGTCACCCTCTAACACGTCTCATTGATTCTATCCAAAGGAAATTCATATCTAGTAACCAATGAACAGTATATCCTTCGTATGGAATGATCACCCATGGTTGGGTGACACAGAACATTCTATTCACCTTACAATAAACCGTTTATAGAAAACCGTGAGAGTTATAAATATAAGTCACTCTCCCACTAGATTTTTAAAAGAAGCTCATATCTAATAATCAATAAAAATTCCTTCCGTATGGAATGATCACTCATAAATGAATGGCACAGAGTATCTCTCATACTTACAATTTTTTATTTTGAAAAACAAAACCATTGTTTATTCATTACCTAAAAATATCCAATATTTATTAATGTGTTAAAAACACCCAATTTCTTTAGCCATGATAAATTTAAAAAAATCCAATTACCCATTTATTAATTAAGGAAAACTAATTTTGACTAAACTAATGGCTTTTGCCAATACATTCACAAACAATATATATCGACATATACATAAACATTCACAAGTAATCATTCACACAAAATTAAATAAATAATCATGCATGAATAAAACAAGCCCATCACTCTCATGGCACTATCTCCATTGTCCATCCTTAGGCTTCAAGCTTTAAGGCTCCATCTTCATGGTTCTAAGCTTCATGGCTCCATCTTGTGGCTCCTCCAATTAATCTAATTTACAATCATCCTATACCTCCGAAGAGTATCACAAAAAAGGATCTAGGAAAAATAAATTACATAAATGGCTAGAAAAAGCATTACAGTTCTCCTTTGCATAGGAATGAAACTATAATTCCCTTTACAATGCCACAAACCAAATCAAATGAATTTAAACTACTATAACACCTAATTTTGCCACGAGGGAGTAGGCTACCAGCTTAAGAAATTAGTTGACATACATTCACAACATATATGCCTATACATCCATGCATTAAATATATTCTAATATATAAACATGCAACAATCACAAAATATGTATATTTAAGAATTATGAGGTTTCAAGCATACATAAATTTATAAATTGCTTTCCATGACAAAACAGAACATATTGTCCAACAAGATCTAGAATTCCTTAGAAAACTCCATTGGTGCACAAGATTAGGTTTTCTAAAACCTAAATATACAAAATATTTAAAATAAAATATTTCAAAGCATATTTTTCAATATAATATAATTTACAAATATTTTAGAATACTTAATATACTAATATTAAATTTTTAAAGCAATTTTAAAACTAAAATATATATTCTACCCAAAGCCAATCGATTGCTTATTAAACTCAATCGATTGCAGGCTAACCAATTGATTGCCATAATCCACTACACATCAATCAATTGCCAAAAGGACGCAATCGATTGCCACTATGTCAATCGATTGCCCATCCAATCAATTGGACTATACCAGAGAGTCAATTTTCTAGATTAGATCGTGAAAAATACCAGATTACGTATTTTAAATGCACCAAAATGTTTTCTAATTTATCTAATTAATTCTAAACTGATCAGATTGAAACAAGATCAAAACTAGATGATCTTGACAATCAAAGAATCCTTTGCTAAAAAGGACTTAACTTTGATTAATCCTAGTTCATCATACTTCATAATCTGATTACAAGTAGTATAAACGAGATGGCTCTAATACCAATTGAAGGGAAAATTGGATCTCAGTGCACAGCAGAATACGGGTACAGATTAAAATTTAATCTAACAAAATTAGATCTACCTCTCATTTGTATTACTTGTAATCAATATACATACATAAACCTAGATACAGATATACCTTTGCAATTTGTGGAATCGTTTCGAGAACTCTTCAATGATCGTTGTGACGATTCAATCCCGATCACTTTGTTCTGACAAAGATGTGATCAGCAGACTAGACGATTTACGATTGACCTCAAATTTTAACGACAGCTGCATCTCGACGTCAGCATCGTCGTGTCCAAAATTCATCAAGTTGCATTAAGTATTGAGCAGTCTGATCCACTTTATGTGAGCATTGCTTAACGTTATTGATCTTTGCTCCCAATGTGTTCATGATCTTTCAATGCTAAAGATCTTCACTCCTATGACTCTTGGATATGCTTGGATATTAGGGTTTTGTGGAAACCCCTTTAGAACAAAGTTAGGAGGCTTAGGAAGGGTTTGGGAAGCCGATAACCAATACTGAAATCTCTGGGAGAATAAAAGACGTGTATACTATGTTTTGCCCGTAGTTTCTATATTTATAAACTTTTGAACTGACCTAAGTTCCAATCGATTACCAAAAGTGGCAATCAATTGCCTTAGGGCAATCGATTGCTTATCCAATCGATTGTAAATAATGCATTCGATTGTTGTACCAATCGATTGGATCTAACTTTATCCCAAATCTCCCATTGCATTGTTCCTGCACATCCAAACATCCTTATTAGCTAAGAGTGGAACCCCTAGGTTCTTTATTACTGGCTCCGATTAATTATTATTCCATCTAGTCAATACTTTTTAGCTAAGGATCAATAGTTAATCAATTATCATTTATACCATTATTAAATGATTATTGTACTCCAGTTCATAAGAACAAAATCACATATACATAAATGATTACTAGACTTGTATGATATGATACTGATGTCCCTCTACCAGATAGTATTTGTATTTATCATCGGGATGTGTGTTTTAAGATACTGTCGACCCAATAGATAGGCACATCTTATATTTCTCATCTTACATTCCTCAAGTATCATTCACTACTCTTGGATTACCAAACATGTCAACAAATACTTTGTTGACAAGGCTGGCCAACTCTCGGTAATCACTCCTAGTGACATTCTCAAGGGAATACTTACTCTTCATTTTATAGAAGATTGTAGAATTCCATCTTGACAATAGATGTTCCCAAAATTGTAAACTTGACTACCCAAGATACTCAGGTGTTGATCTTGCAAGACCTCATTAATTGGTAAGTCAAAGCAACCAAAGCATACAACTTGCATCCATAATTGTCTCAGGATTAAGGACATGTATCCCTATACAAGTTTGAGATCCCATCGACGGTGACAGTATTTAGGTGTCAATAGGTTTAACTCAGGTCCGTCAATGCACTATGTGCACTAGCATATTAACCAAGAGTCAAAGACTCTTATGAATGAGATTCATCATTCTACCCTGTAGACGTTAGTCATACTACATTGTACACCTAATAAATTATCCAGACTTATCATCCACTGTGACTTATTTGAAACAACAAGGATTTGTGATTCATATCTAACATGTGGTACTCACATACACAAATGAATCACATGAATGATGTTTAAGGATTTCAGTCTAATATTCATCTCATGAACTAACGTACATAAATGCATTATAATATTCTATTATCCAACAAACTAGTTAAGGGCATATTCCCAACACTAATACCATTGCTACCACCATCACCGGCCACTACCACCAAAATAGACCTAGATCACCACCGCCATCAATACCATCGCCACCACTACCATCGGTCACCACCACCAACACTATCACCACAACAAATCGGCCACCACCACCAACACCATCACCACAACAAAACCAGATAGATCTGTTTTGATTTTTCAAAGCAGATCATCACCATTTAATTGTTCAAAACATATCATCACCATTCAACTACTATGATTGGGCTCTATGTTGGATCATCACCATTTGATTATTATGATTGGCTTGCTATGATCTAGATCTGATTTGATTGTTCAACACCATTACCATTTTATTATTTTGAACAATCCACTGCCATTGATCTAGGCTTGGTAGGATGTCACACTTTAAAGAGAAATTCATGTTAAGATTATTATCGTAAGAGAAATTTCTCTTAAGATTTCCAAATGTCCTCAAATGAAATTACTCTCTGATTTTAATCTCATCAAACAGTTGAAAATAGTATGGATTCTAGATTGCAAGTATGTTACTTTGTAGGGTATCCAAAGGGTACTTGTAGATGGTATTTTTATGATCCAAGAGAACAGAAAGTGTTTGTTAGTACGAATGCTATTTTCTTGGAGGAGGATTATATCATAAACCATAAACCTGAGGGAAGGATAGTTCTGAGAGAGATAGAAGGAGAACCCTCAGTCCTACCCGTATTTGATAACGATGTAAGATAAGAAAGTACCACTTCTTCACCCATTTCTGCACCGGTACCTTATCGTAGTGGAAGGATTATCAGCCAGCCTGATAGATACATGTTCTTAAGAGAAGTTTTAAAAGTTGTCTCCATAGAATCTGAATCTGATCTTACCACGTATAAAGAGGCAATGGCCGATGTAGACTCAAGTCATTGGGTTAAAGCTATGAAGGCTGAATTGGATTCTATGGATTCCAATCACGTCTGGGATCTTGTAGAACTTCCAGTCAATATTAAACCCATTGGTTGTAAGTGGGTCTACAAGAGGAAAATAGGATCTGATGGAAATGTTAAGATCTTTAAGGCAAGGCTTGTAGTGAAAGGTTATACTCAGAGGGAGGGTATTGACTATGAGGAAACCTTCTCGCCGATAACCATGCTCAAATCCATAATAATACTCCTTTCCATTGCTACATGCCTAGATTATGAGATCTGGCAGATGGATGTCAAGACTACATTCTTGAATGGCAATCCTGAGGAGGACATCTATATGTAACAACTAGAAGGGTTCATAGTTGGTGGGAAAGTTAGCTTGGTATGCAAGTTGTAAAAATCCATTTATGGGCTTAAGCAGGCATACAGGAGTTGGAACATTCGTTTTGACCAAGCGGTCAAATCGCTTAGTTTTATACAGAATCTGGATCGATGAACCTTGTGTATATAAAAGTGTGAAGGGAAGTGGTGGCCTTTCTTGTTCTTTATGTTGATGACATTCTCAGGCCCGGCCCTGAGGCCAAGCAGCCCAAGCAATGGCTTGGGGCCTCCAATTTCTAAGGGCCCAAATTAAAATTAACTCTCACTTATGTATAAGCCCATGTATAAAAATAAACATGCCCCATAAGATTTTGACCCATTAAGACTTAAAAAGCCCAATCAACATTCTAGAGAAAATAAAAAACAAGCCCAATCAGGACTAACTTACAAAAGACCTTAAAACTAATTTCCCCCAAACAGATCCTACCACATAGGATAACTCTAAATCTCTCTTGCCCCTCTCATTCACGCACATACTTTTGTCTTTTGGGTTTAATACATTAAATCCCCTGTGATTAGACACATTTTTACGTTATCCCGTATAATTTAAAAGTAGACATTTACCCCTCTGTGGTTTTGGACTAAAGCGAAACTGTCACAAAACTAATGAAAATTCTAAAATTGGCCAAAAATATTAACACTTAATTTCCTTTCTGAGTTTAATTTTAGAGTTAACCCCCTATTTGGGGATAATGCTACTTTGCATTCACTAAACTTTCAATGTCTAAAAAACTCACAAATCAAACTATAACATATAAATATACTTGCAAATATATGTAAAAAAAAAAAACTTTTAAAAAGCAAAAAAAAAAAAAAAAAAAAAATTTCAGGGGTACCCCCAAACCACCGTTGGTCGTTAGGGCCCCGTCTTTCAATCTCGCTTTGGGCCCCCAAAATGTCAAGACCGGCCCTGGACATTCTACTCATTTGGAATGATGTAGGGGCATTGTCAATAGTTAAGATTTGGCTAGGTAGTACTTTCGATATGAAGGATCTAGGAGAGGCGAGTTATATTCTTGGGATAAAGCTCTTTCGGGATTGTAAGCAAAAGATAATGGGATTTTCTCAAGCTGGTTATATTAAGAAAGTACTGACTAGGTTTTTAATGGAAATTTTGAAGAAAGGTTTGTTACCATTTAGGCATGGTCTAGCGTTCTCCAAGGACCAGTGTCCAAAGACACAGGAGGAGACAAATCGCATGGCAGGAGTTCCCTATGCTTCAGCAGTGGGAAGTCTCATATATGTGATGTTATGCACTAGACCAGATATCAGATTTGCCATTGGCATGATTACCAGGTATCAATCGAATCCAGGTCCAGAGCACTGGACAACCGTTAAGCACATTCTTAAGTACTTGAGAAGGACTAAAGATTATATGCTTATGTATGGCAGTGATGAGTTAATTCCAGTGGGATACACTTACTCGGACTTTATGTCAGATAAAGATTCGAGGACGTCAACATCTGGGCATCTCTTTACCTTGGGAGGTGGTGCTGTTAGTTAGAGAAGCATAAAGCAGAAATGCATTACATACTCAACTACAAAAGCTGAGTATGTGGCTGCATGTGAAGCCATAAAGGAAGCTGTTTAGCTTAAGAAGTTCCTCATAGAACTCGAGGTAGTACCAGCATCGCTGTCACCTATTATGTTATACTGTGATAATATTGGGGTAGTGGCACAGTCCAAAGAGCCTAGGAACCACGGAAAGAGAAAGCACGTAGAGCAGAAATATCATCTAATTCGAGATATTGTTCAACGTGGAGATGTGACTGTTGCCAAGATTGCCACCGCTGACAATCTTGTGGATCCGTTTACAAAGGCCTTGCCACAGAATGTCTTTAATTGTCATCCAGATAGTCTAGGTCTCAGATGTAGTCCTACATGGTTATGAGTGCAAGTGGGAGTTTGTTGGGTTTGTGCCCTTAAACCATTACTTTATATATGAAACATTGACATTTTAATATATGGACATCAACTTTACATTTTATTATGTATGTTTCTTTCATGAGATGATTGTTTGATTCTTAAGTATCATAGTAAATAATTCGTGTATATATGAGATGCATACAAGTGAGATACGAATTATTGTTCTTTGATACTTAGAATTTGTCATAGTGGATGATGAGACTGGATACCTCATCAGGTTTACACTATAACATGACTAACTACCATTGGATGGAGTGATGAATCTTCAATCACTAGAGTATGACTCTTAGTTAATATGCTAGTGCTTATAGTGCATTGATGGACCTGAGTTTTCCTATTGACATTCAAGACTGTCAACAGTCGATAGGAACTGAAAACATGTATATGGTATGTGTTCTCAATCTTGAGACGATTATGAACATAGATTATGGATATGACTTCTTTGACTTAACAATCTGTGAGGTTTATAAAAGATCAATACCTGGGTATCTTGGGTACATCATGCTCATAGGGTTGTGAGCATATATTGTCAAGATATAATCTACCCTCTGATAAAGAGTAAGCATTCCTTTAAGAATGTCACCAAGTTGATTATTGAGTACTTCAATCTTGTTGATAAGATTTATCACCATGTTTGGTAATCATGAGAGGTGAATGGGACTCAAGGAATAGAAGATGTAATCATCATTCAGGTTGACAGTATTATCCGACTACCTGAATATGATTATGAATGCTGACGGTAAAGGAACATTAGTACATCAGACAAGTCTAGTTACCGCTTTGGATTTGCTGTTTTGCGTTAGTGTTCAGTTATCGTTTTATGGTAGAGTAAACGTTAACTGATCAGTTGATTAGTTTGCTGATTAATGAGTTTAGTCATGGGAATTAACAACTGGTCTGAGACAACAATGAAGAGCCTAGGAGGTCCTACCCTTAGCTCCGCTAGGATGCTTGGAAAGGCACATGAGGATGCTGTCACGACTGGTTCAATCGATCGAAGTTGTTTCGATCGATTGAAGTCTGGACAGGTTCGATCGATCGAAAGTGTTTTAATAAATCGAAGGTTGGATTGATCAAGGTCACTTCAATCGATTGAACATAAGGTCAGTTCTGGGAATCTATAAATAGGGAAGCTACGTCTAGAAATCAGAGTTCGTCGTTTTAATATACCAGAATCTGCAAAAACTATTTTAGGGTTTCCAAACCTACTCTATCCTCTCTATTAGGGTTCCCACCAACCCTAGCCTCTCTGGGAGCATCCCTAGGAGTCATAAGAGTGAAGACCATCTAGTGGAGGCTGCTGGAAGTCAGAGATTTCAGAATTGGGTTCAAGACTGTGAGATATAATTCTTGTCCTCCTCTTGTAAGCATCTATAGAGTTAACAAGTAGTAGATCCAGGCTATCAATAAGTTTTTGTAACTTAATCTTTTCGCTGAGCGTTTAAAAATATTTTAAACCTGTTTTTCCATCAATTATCCCAACTATCAACTGAATGAGGTCTTCGATATGTGTTGACACGCGGAATCGGTCGTCCACTCTTTGTGTTTTTGTTTGAAATTGATTTGGATCAAAGAAAGAAAATGAAGGTCTATTTAAAATAGATACAGAGTCGCCACTTGGTCTTTAGGGAGCCAAGAAACCTAATTTGACTCACCCAAACGGATGAAGGGCACCGGTCCTTCATAACCAAAGAACTTAGCTCGGGGTTTTGGTACGAGAGTGGAAGGAGCCTTTGTCACGACTAAAATGGAAGATCAAAAAATAAGATATCATTCATAAGATCTAAGCCAAATATCACACAATGCAAAAGTGAAAGATCACACAAACAAACCGAGGAAAAATCATCTAATCACATATCAAGTAATCAAGTTTTCCAAATCTAAAGGGGCCATGAATTGTTCTTCAAACAAATAAAAAGAAAACGAAATATGCTTAGCAAGCTAGTATGATGCATGTTAATCTTTGAAAAAAAAAAGAGATCTCTCAATCCCCGGGACGGATGAGAAGGAAGATTAGATCGAGGGGGAGCATGAACATGTGATCAAGTTCATCCTTATAATCTCCTTAGATTAGGAGTCACAAAATCTCCAAATCTTGCATGGATGTAATGCATGGTCTTAGAATGTGCAAAGGTTGTAGTGTGTTTGTGTACATGGGTTTTCTAAAGTGACTTAGAAGTCTAGAAGATGAATGAATGCATGGGGAAAATCATCATGGGATATGTACAAATATGGTATGGACCACATCCTAGGATATGAACTATTTTAAAGTACATATAAGCATCAAATCAAGGAATGGAAGTAAAAGTATGCTTATTGTGAATAGTGGACAGAACAGTGACTTGATCTTGTGAAAATTGAAAAGTAGGGATAGAAATGTTTTCAATGCATGATTTTTTATGAAGGTCATCCTTATTGTGTCTAGAACACATATCAAAAATCCAATCCTCAATAACTATTACAGATTGAGAGAAATCATATAAACAATAGAGGTCACTCAAAAATAGAATCCGTACTGTTGACTGAAATGTCAAAAAATCTTAGAAAATGAAAACAAAACATCTATAGGTCCATATTATACAAATAGTTCCCTACAACATTGAAGTGCAAGGGAAAAATAAGTTGGGATCAATCCTTTTGGAAAAGTTTTCTGTAAAACAAGTTGAAAGTCAACCAAGTTGCTATGACAGTAAAAACAGAATGTCTAGAAAGAATGTTTGGGTCCAAATGGACCCCTTTCAAGTGTTTCCAAGTTAAACAAAAAATCATGGGTGTTCTCTAATGAGTTAAGAAGGCTTTCCAAGTGGTCTCATGTTAATAATTTGAGTATTGAGCCCTATAGAAATCTTTGAACTCAGATTGTTCACTATTTTGAAGGTTTTGGGAAGAACTATGGTTTTATTCTTTGAAATCAAAATGAGGGGTTTTGAAATAGAGATTTTGAGAGTATACTTTCAGCACTTAAATGGAGATTATGACCACTTGAAATATCAATATTGAACTCATGTCAAGAACCTCCAAGAGTATTGGAGAGCATTGTTTTCCTTGAAGACAACTTCAAGAATACATAGGAATGTATTGAAGTTGAAATCATCATCTATCAAACGTGTTTTTAAGGTCAAGAGCTACTATCCATAAGGATTCACTCACCTCAAACTTCATGTCATCATCTAGATGATGATGGACTAGTAAGTAGATAAAGAAAAATAAAAAAGAAATGAGGTAAGGAGAGATGAAAATTTATATAAACAAGTAAATAATAACAATCAATAGATAATAATCAATGTGATTTTGGACTTGTAGTTTGGTGTTTCACTCATATATGGTGACCTTGGACATGGAAGTAGCTTCCTATCTCATAAATACTCACTAAAATGGTGGTTGGGTGTATTGAATGTGAAGTAAATTGGAGTAATGAAGTAAAAAAAACAAAGTTTAGAAATCACTTTCTAGTTGAAAATCAAAGGAGGAAGCTTATTTTCTCTCTATTCTAACCTTATCTCTACAACTTTCTCTCTAAAACTTTTCTAAGCTTTCATTTGCCACCCCCTAAATGAGAAGTCAAGGGGGGTTTATATAGGCCAATTTAGGGTGGTTTTGGGATTTAAAGTGTGCTCCCATTGTCTTCAAATGTCTGTGAACAAAGAACTACGTCGTTTTGGTTTCTAATTAATCAAAATGGACCCCCAAACCAATTTACAAAAAATGGACTATTCTGTGGGAGAGTGTCGCGGTGGCACTGGGCGTATACCATGGCAGTAGTGGGCCAGTGCCGCGGCGGCACTGCTCCTCCTTCGTCTAGATAATGCTGTTTAGGCCCCCAGAGGTTCCGGTATTCGCGAAAAAGGTCATATTTTGTCCGAAATTAATAGAAAATGTATATGAACTCCAAACTGAGGTTGTGATATACTGTTAGAAAGGTAATGGAGTCTACTTTACATAAAAAAAAGTTTGGAGATAGATCCCTTTGAAAAGTTTTGCGGTATTCCCGATAAAAGCCGATTTGATCGCCTTTTTCATCTTCGAAAATTCATAATAAATTCGTTTTAAATCCAGAAAATATGTGCGATATACCGTTGGAAAGCTATTGACTGCTAGTATCCATAAAAAATGTTTGAAAAATGATATGGCACTCCGATTTCAAAGTCAACTTTTAGGTCAAATCGGTCAAATTGGGATTTCCAAGAAGTTCTGGGAACCTTTGGGAGCTCTCAAGAGCTGACGTTTTTGTCTGATTTTCTTTTTAAACTCATTTTTAATACTTTTCTCATGATCTAGAATGATCTCAAAACTTTTGGGTGAATTCGGATGATTTCGGTCAAACCAGTCAACGGGGACTTTTAGGGGACTTTCGAGACTTTCAGGAGTCTCTGGGAGCTGACGATTTCATCTGATTTTACTTCAAAACTCATGTTTCCACTTTTCTTATGACGTTGTATGTTTTCAGAGCTTTTAGTCCAAATCTGGGAGTATTTTTGGGCTTTCAGGGGTATTTTGGTCATTCTGAGCATTTTGAGAGAGAGAACTAACTTCTAGGAGTCTTTTTTGAGTCTTGTTCAATCATTGTGAACCACCAAGCTATGGGTCTCCTAAATCTGATAGCCGAAAAAATGGGGTGTCTACAATATGTTCATCTCTTTTTAAGGGCTAAAAAACATAGGCTGTTAGTGTTGTTGGTTGTACTATGAGGCATCCAAAGAGTTGCCCGTCACTTCTCTCAGAAAAATGCATATCAAATTCACTTCCCTTATTATCAATGAAGTAATCATTCCTTGAGGTTTCCGACTTAGGGCGTCAGCGACTACATTAGCCTTACCAATGTGGTAATCTAATGCAAAGTCATAGTCCTTAATCAATTCCATCCATCGGCGTTGCCTCAAGTTCAACTCTTTCTGAGTAAACAAATACTTAAGGCTCTTGTGGTCTGATAACAAATCAAACTTCTCCCCATAGAGGTAATGTTTCCAGATCTTAAGCGCGAACACGACGACTGCTAGTTCCAAATCATGAGTTGGGTAATTCAATTCATTTGGCTTCAACTGCCGTGAACCATAGGCAATAACCTTTCCGTGTTGTAATTACAATTTTTTGGGATGCTCGATAAACAAACGGAACTCTGTCGGATTTTGACAGAAAATGTGTTTATTGTATATTTCAATCCTTTATTATTTTCTTAACAACCATATTTTTCTTATCAGCATATAACTAATGTTTTCCATTTATTTGTGTTGCACATTCGCTATGGACGTGGTTGATTTTCGGATGCTTAACTACGTATTTTTTTTAATTACACAGACACTATTTATTAGTTTCTATTAGTTTTGAATAGGAGCACGATGTAAAGGTATTTCGTGGTTTGTATTAGTTTTGACAGGATCAAGAAATAATGTATTTTGTGATTTTTATTAGTGTTGAACATGATCATGTAATGATATTTAATTTGTGGTTATTATTGTTTGTTGGATATATAAACGGGAACAAGAATATGAACTTACTTTCATTTTTTATTTTTATTATTTTTTATTTTTTGAAATAGTTTTGGCAGGAAAATATTTCCTCGCTAAAGGTTTTACTAATAGTACTTTTAACAACCTTTAGCGAGGAAATATTTCATCGCAAATGATACAATACATGAAAATTTAGAAGATTGTTCGCGAGAAAACACTTAACTATGGCGAGGAATACTTGTCACTAAAACTTTTCAATGGCGAGGAAAAATTATTTCCTCGCAAAATGCTACAATATTATCATGAAAATTTATTAGACTTTTAGCGAAGAAATATTTGGTTATGGCGAGGAAATGTGTAGCCAATCGCGAGGAAACATTTTGTCGCTAAAATTTTCAAATGGCAAGGAAATTCTTCGCCAACACCCCATTAACGATAATACTACTATGAGGAATGTTAGTGAGGAATTATTTCCTCGCTAAAGCTTTTAGCGAGGAAATTAGGGCATTTTGCAAGAAAATGGATTCCATGTTAAAGCCAATTTTTGTTGTAGTGAGAACTGCAGTCTTATTGATAAGTAGTTATCAACATGTTTGGTAATCATGAGAGATGAATAGGACTCATGGAATGCAAGATGTAATCATCATTCAGGTTGGCAGTAACAGTTATCCAACTACCTGAATGTGATTATGAATGGTGATGGTAGAGGAACATTAGTACACCATACAAGTCTAGCTATCACTTCAGATTTGTTCTTTTGCGTTGGAGTACAGTTATCGTTTTATAGTGAAGTTAACGTTAACTGATTAGTTGGTTAATTCGCTAATCAAAGAATTTGATCATGGGAATTAACAACTGGTCTGAGCCAATAATAAAGAACCTAGGAGATCCCACTCTTAGCTCTACCAGAATGCTTGGAAAGACATGTGAGGATGCACCAATCAATTGAAATAGTTCCAATAGATTAAAGGTTCTATCGGTCGAACTTGTTTCAATCGATTGAACTCTGGTTCAGTTAGATCGATCGAACATGTTTCGATCGATCGAAAGCTTAAAGTCGGTTTGAAAATCTATATATAGGGCAGCAGCATGCAGAATGAAAAAAAAAAAAGTCATTTTTAATTCCAAAGAACTACAGAAACTATTTTAGGGTTTCATTAGCCTTCTTATCCTCACTATTTAGGGTTCCTCCAACCCTAAACCCTCCGGATTCATTGGAGACATAAGGGTGAAGATAACCTAATGGGAGTTGCTGCACACTAAACAAAGAAGACTAATTCAGAATTGGGTTCAAGACCACAAGATAATACTTTTTTCCCCTCTCCCTACGCATCTATGGAATTGATAAGTAGTAGATCCAGGCTACCAATAAATGTTTTAAACATGTTTTTCCACTGCTCATAATATTTAAAAAAATTTGAAACCAAAATCCTACAATTGGTATCAGAGCCCGACTTGTTTAGATCTATAGATGCATTTTTGGAACACTAGCTTTGATTTGCATGATGTTTTAGGACTGTTTTTGGAAACTGCATTGACACAGACCTGTTTTTGCAGAAGTTTCATAGTAGGAAACAGATCTGTGATTGCATTAGATGCATGGAAGTTTTGATCGATTGAAAGTGTTTAGATCAAAATCGATCGAAAGTTGCTGAGTTCGATCGATCTAACTCATTTCAATCGATTGAAAGTTCGATCAATCGAACTTACATCGATCGATCAAAAGTGTTTTCTGTCCAGATATTTTTTTTACAGTTTTAAAAAGCTTTAAAAATTATTTACTTTAATATTTTATTATTTGAGAAAATTTAAAAACCAATCTGTGAACTTTCTAGTTCAATCGATTGAACTTTGTTCGATCGATTGAACAAGTTCGATCGATCGAGCTCACTTCGATCGATCAAAGGTGACAGAGAATCAAAGATGCTGTTTTGAAGTTCTAATTACTTCCATGAAGTGTTTATGGAATATGCGAATCAATTAGGGGTTCCAATAGTTATACATTTGCTATATATATACATGAATGTGTGTAGGTCTAACCTTTTTGCAGCAAGGATTAGTTCACTATCACTTATGGCACCAAGATATTTTAAGTTTTGTATTTAATTTGTGATTGGTGATGTTTTTAATTTTGGTTTGATTTTAAGGCATGCGTTAAGGGCGCTGCAACTTCATTCCTGTGAAAAAGAAAGTCGCACTAGTTTCCCTAACATATTTATTTATTCATTGCTATTTCCTTTCTAGAAAAATTTGTAAGCTTCGAAGGAAGCGTAGGATTTTTTTCTAATAGAATAGGAAATTCATAAAGATGGAGTAGCAAGCCGGAGTTCATGAAGATGGAACCAAAGGTGACCAAGCCAAGTGGATGGATCTATTAAGATAGAGGCATTATTGAATGCTTTTATTCTCAATTTTAGTTTTTTATTTTATATGCTTTGGTTGAGATTATCATTTTACAATGTTGTTAATACTTGCATACACGTAAAACAAGTTTTCTAAAATAAAAATCAAAAACCGTTTTAACTCATTAGTAGACATTGGATGTCTATGGGAAATGAGTGGAAAAAAATTTTCACAAGGAAAAATCCTTGATTATCAAATCTAGTGGGAGAGAGTCTTATTTATAACACCCACGATCTTCCATTAACGGTTCACTATAAGATGTGTGGAGTATTCTATGTCACCCAGCCATGAGTGATCATTCCATATGGAGGACACAATACTCATTGGTTACTAGAAGTGAACTTTCTACGTATAGGATCAATCAAACGTGTTAGAGGGTGACCACCAAACGAAGGCACTACTTGAGGCAGTTGTGATTGGATCCTAGTTAATGGTACACACTAGCTAAGCTATGGATAAGGGATTCTATATAGGGCATTATTCAGAAACTTAGAGATTAAATAGGTTCCGGTGTTGTGACCTATTTTGCAAGAGTTGCGTAGCGGACAAGTCATGATTAATCAAGAGATCGAATAATGACCACCACACGAAGGCATTGTTCTTTTGTTTTGATATTCAGGTGACTTTGTTACAATATAAGAGTTTTAAGGATTCTTTTATTTTGTACTGTCTAATTTTGATAATCATATTAAAATGTCTATTTTTCTTTTTCAGGATTTATAATGTCTGGATCTACATTTAGTTCACTTGCCACCATACTTACACAGAATAAACTAACTGGAAATAACTACACTGAATGGAAACATAATCTGGATATCATTTTAACTGCAGAGGATCGCATATATGTCCTCACTACCCTATGCCCTGACGAACCCGTGGTAAATGCTTTGGCAGCTGCTAGACACGAGTTTGAAAAATTGAAGAAGTCGAATGGAATGGCTCGTTGCTACATTCTGGCCTTTATGGCTGGTGTGTTGCAACATCAATCCTAATCGAATGATTCTGCTAGTGCTATCATGAACTCCCTAAAAGGAATGTTTGGGGACCATGGAAGACCTACTAAGAAGATCACCATGCAAAAGATCATGGGTGCGAAAATGTTAGAAGGAACTCTAGTCAGAGAACACGTTTTAAATATGATTGGTTATTTAAATGAACTAGAGACTCTGGGTGCCAACATTGATGCACAGGCCCAAGTTGATATGATCCTCAATTCGCTACCTTAATTCAATTTAAACTTAATTACAATATGAATCAAATGAATTTTTCTATGAGCGAATTGATGAGCTCTCTTCAGTCAGCGGAAGGGGTGATCAAACCTGGGGGCAACGTTTTGAATGTTAAAAAAGGAAGCTATTCTTCTCGATCTGCACCGAAAAATAAGAAAGGAAAGAAGAAGGCTGGCACTGGTGGTCCAAGTGTTGTACCAGTCCCAAGGATTGTAAAATCTAAGGGAAAGGGCAAAGGGAAGTGGAAGTCAAATGATCAAGGCAAAGGAAAGTGTTTCCAATGCTGGGACAAAGGGCACTGGAAGAGGAACTATCTGGAATTTGTAGCTACAAGAGTTCAAGTTATGATTGAATCGCATATGATTGAAGTAAGTTTTATAACGGATACTTCAAACACTTGGTGCATCTATTCTGGTGCGACTAACAATATCTATAATTCCTTGCCGGGGTTCAAATCAACCAGGAGGTGCAGTAATAGGGAGATCATACTTACTCTAGGTTCTAGCGCAACCGTTTCTGCAATTGCTATAGGAGTGGCAGTCTTAGAATTTCCAGACAATAAGACTTTAGTATTATCATATGTACTTTATGTCCCTTTAATAAGTCGCAATTTAATTTCTGTTTCAGAACTTTCAAATAAAAATGATTCTTTCTCTTTTGGAACTAAAGTTGTGATCAAAAGAAATTGTTCTTTTGTGTGTTTTGGTATTAAGTTAAATAGATTGTATGTGATTACTACAATTATTTCTAAAGACTCTAACATGGAACTTAATAACTCAATGGTAACTATACCATCAAAAAGAAAGGAACCTTCCACTAATCTAACAAGGCTTTGGCACATGAGGCTAGGTCATATCAATCTAACAGGATTAGTAGACTAGTCAAAGAAGGGGTTTGAGGCGATTTGGTTATTGAACCAATGAAAGTCTATGAATCATGTTTAGAGGATAAAATGACCAAAAGGCCCTTTCCTTCAAAGGGCAACAGGACCAATGCATTGTTAGAATTAGTTCATACTGATGTGTGTGGACCAATAAATATTAGAGCTAGGGGTGGTTATGAGTATTTTATTACATTTACTGATGTTCACTCTAGGTATGGATATGTGTACCTAATGCAGCACAAGTCTAAAGCCTTTGAAAAGGTCAAAGAGTTTAGGGCTGAAGTGGAGAAGCAATTAGGCACACATATTAAGGCCATTTGATCTGATTGAGGTGGCAAGTACCTCTCTAATGAGTTTATTGATCACCTCGTACAGAATGGGATTATGTCACAGTTGACTACACCCTTTACACCTCAACAAAACAGTGTAGCAGAGGAAGGAACCAGACTCTTTTAGACATGACTAGGTCGATGATGAGTTATTCAGAGTTGCCATTATTTCTTTGGGGCTATGCTTTGGAAATTGCTATGTACATACTAAATCTAGTTCCAAGCAAATCTATTCCTAAGATACCACAAGAGATGTGGATTGGACGTAAGCCCTCTTTACAATATCTCCGAATATGGGGGTGTCCAGTGCATGTGCTGAAAGGAAAGATGAGCAAATTTGAATCACGATCGAAAGTATGCTACTTTGTAGGGTATCCAAAGAGTACTTATGGATGGTATTTTTATGATCCGCGAGAACATAAAGTATTTTCTATTACAATGTTGTTTTGTTAGAGGATGATTATGGCTTAGTTTGGCCCCCACGTGGCTTTTTAAAAGGAGCTTATGAAATTTATTATTAAGTTGTTTGATAATTTTGTACAAGTGACATATTACTCTTCAAAAAAATATCATGAAACCAAAAGGCAACCTTGAGACAAACTAAGCCTATATCATGAACCATAAACCTAAAGGAAGGATAGATTTGAGAGAAATAGATGAAGAGCCCTCTATTCCTCCAATAATTGAAAACAATGTAAGATAAGAAAAACACCACATCTTCATCCATTTTCGCACCGGTACCTCATTGTAGTGAGAGGATGGTTAGCTAACCTGACAAATACATGTTCTTAGGAGAAGTTTTTGAAGCTGTCTCCATAGAATCTGAATCTGATCTTGCCATGTACGAAGAGGCAATGGCTGATGTTGACTCAGCCCATTGGGTTAAAACTATGAAGGTTGAATTGGAGTTTATGGAATCCAATCAGGTCTGGGATCTTGTAGAACTTCTAGCCAATATTAAGCCCATTGGCTGTAAGTGGGTTTACAAGAGGAAAAGAGGATCTAATGGAAAGGTTGAGACCATTAAGGTAAGGAAGCGAAGGGTTATACTCAGAGACAGGGCATTGATTCTGAGGAGACCTTCCCGCCGGTAGCCATGCTCAAATCCATCAAGATACTCTTATCCATTGGGGCAAGCCTAGATTATAAGATCTGGCAGATGGGCGTGAAGACTGCATTCTTAAATGGTAATCTTGAGGAGGACCTCTATATGCAGTGACCAGAAGGGTTCATAGCTGGCGAAAAAGATGACTTGGTATGCAAGTTGCAAAAGTTCATTTATAGGCTTAAACATGCATAGAAGTTGGAATATTCGATTTGACCAAGCAGTCAAGTCGTTTGGTTTCATACAAAATCTAGATGAACTTTTTTCATATACAAGAAATGTGAAGTTAAGGTGGTGGCTTTTCTTGTGCTTTATATTGATGACATTCTCGTCATTAGGTATGATGTAGGGGCATTGTCATCAATCAAGGTTTGGCTAGCTAGTACTTTCGATATGAAGGATCTAGGAGAGGCAAGCTATATTCTTGGGATAAATCTCTTTCGAGATCGCAAGCAAAAGATAATGGGATTATCTCAAGCTAGTTATATCAAAAAAGGTACCAACTACATTTTCCATGGATAATGCGAAGAAAGGTTTATTACCTTTGATGCATGATTTAGCATTCTCCAAGGACCAGTGTCCTAAGACAAAGGAGGAGAGGAATTGCATGGCAGAAGTTCTCTATGCTTCAGTAGTGGGAAGTCTCATGTATGCGATGTTATGCACTATTCTAGATATCTGTTTTGCCATTGACATGGTCAGCTGGTATCAATCAAATCCTGGTCCAGAGCACTAGATGGCCGTTAAGCACATTCTTAAGTACTTGAGAAGGACTAAAGATACATGCTTATGTATGGCAAAGAAAGTTGATTCTAGTAGGATACACTGACTTGGACTTTATGTCAGATAAAGATTTGAGGAAGTCGACATCTAGATACCTCTTTACCCTCGGAGGTGGTGTTGTTAGCTAGAGGAGCATTAAGTAAAAATGCATTGCAGACTCAACTACAGAAGCTGAGTATGTGGCTGCTTGTGAAGACGCAAAGGAAGCTATTTGGCTCAAGAAATTTCTTATGGAACTCGAGGTGGTACCAGCGTCGTTATCACCTATTACGCTATACTGCAATAATAGTGGGGCAATGGCTCAGTCCAAGGAACCACGAAAAGGGAAAGCACGTATAAAGGAAGTATCATCTCATTCGAGATATAGTCCAGCGTAGGGATGTGATTGCTACCAAGATTGCCACAGCTGACAATCTTGTGGATTCGTTCATAAAGGCTTTTCCATAGAAAGTCTTTGATCATCATCTAGATTGTTTAGGTCTTAGATGTATTAGGTTATAATGAGTGCAAGTGGGAGTTTGTTTGGATTGTGCCCTCAAACCTGGTCTTTATGTATTTGACATTTGACATTTTATATATGGATATCATGCTTACATTTCTTTTTGTATGTGTCATGAGATGATTGATGTAGTCCGTAAGTATCATAGTAGGTAATTCATGTATGTATGAGATACATACAAGAGAGATATGAATTATTATTCTTTGATACTTGGAACTGATTAGTTGGTTAATTCGCTGATCAAAGAGTTTGATCATGGGAATTAACAACTGGTCTGGGCAAACAATAAAGAACCTAGGATGTCCCACTCTTAGCTCTGCCAGAATGCTTGGAAAGACATATGAGAATGATGAACCAATTAATTGAAATAGTTTCAATAAATTGAAGGTTCGATCGATTGAACTCTAGTTCAATTCGATTGATCAAACTGCAGAAACTATTTTAGGGTTTCCTTAGCCTTATTATCCTCACTATTTAAGTTCCCACCAACCCTAGTCCCTCCAGGAGCATTCATTGGAGACATAAGGGTGAAGATCACCTAGTGGGAGTTGCTGCATACTAAAGGAAGAAGACTAATTCATAATTGGGTTCAAGACCACAAGTTAATACTCTTGTCCCCTCTCCCTACGCATCTATGGAATTAATAAGTATTAGATCCATGCTACCTATGAATATTTTAAACATGTTTTTCCGCTGCGCATGAGATTTAAACTTTTTTGAAACCTAAATCCTATAGTTATATTTGTCTATCTATCTATTACTATATACAAAAGCTGAGAGTTTAGGCCAAAAAAAATCTTAGAGTGACACATGTCACAACTCATTTATGTTGACTCTTTAAGCATTTTGATTTCACCAACCCTTAATCATTGATCTCTCCACACCAATGGACTTCTATAGCAGTAGGGATATCAAAACGGCTAGTCGGGCCCGGCCTGGCCTGACATTGATCAGGCTTGGGCAGGTTTGGGCTTTGGCCCACGGTCTTATGTCTTTTTATGGGTCGGATCGTGCTTGGGTCGGGCTTAAGAGTTCACAATACAGGCTCGGTCCTAGGCCCTAAGGTAGAACCTAAGTGAGCACTTTAAATTTGTCCTAAAATGGTATAAATACTGCTATTAATGTAACTATTTTTTTATAGGTTGGAAATAAGTTTCAATATAACAACTTACAAATTTTATATATTAATACTTGAAAACGATCAATATTTTTATTATTAGGAAGTTTCTAATCGAGCTTTTATGTGGGCCTCGGGCCGAGCTTTGGTCGGATCGGGCCTCGGGTTGCGCTTGGGCTTCAGGAGATAGGTCTAGGCCCTACAAAGGATGGTAGGGTCGGGCTGACCCTACTTCCGGCTTGGGCTAAGCTTGAGGCCCGTTTTTTCGAGCTAGGCTTCGGGCTACCCGTCGGTCGGGCTTTTTTTACACCCTTATATAGCAGTGAGTGTTAATGGGCAAATACTGTCATTTAATTGGTACATGGAGGACTGTTCTTATATTTAAATTGTGTACTATTGTGTTCAATTTAATTCAATATTCTATTGTGATCATTTTGAAAGGCTGTTTTTATTTTATTTTATTTTATTTTTTTCCAAACCCATTCCAAATTTATATTACTTCTTCCACGATTGTATAAGGTTACAACATTTATTTTTAACTATATGGTGATTTCTAAGTTTCATGAGACAGAAGTACTCACAATTTTAAGAAAAACACCATTAATTTGTATAAATAGATCGATTTTGAGTAAAATTTTATATATGCTATACGAAACTTAATACAAAGACAATTATAAATGTGTATTTTTAATTGAATTTCTGATGATAACAATATTTATTCCCTGTATTTAATTTATTAAAAATACATTGTACATTGCGAGGATACATGCTAGTAAAACTTAAAAACGGAAAATGAGTATGCATACACACTCTGTAGTCTGTACATGAGAGAGAGAGTCAAACCACCAAATCTCAGCAAAAAGTGGAACAAAAACAAGGAAAATTAAACTACAAAATTAAATCTCTCTCTCTCTCTTTTTTTTTACAATTTCTTCACCAAATTGAGCTTTTAAATGGGGGAACCCACGTCACCAAAAGCCCAAAAAGAAGGGGAGGCTAGCAATGGAAGCTTAACACAGATCCATCGCTCACAGAAATGTCCACTCGACAGTCAGATTTATATATATAGGGGGGTGGGGGGTGTTGGTCGGAGATCGGAGAGATGCTGGTCTGAGAGGCTAAACTAGGGCTCTGTCTAATCTGTTGAGTGGATCCCACAATTTTATTTTTGCTAATTTATCCGTCATAGAATGTGTTGTGAAAAGAGTTGTGTGTTTAGCATCTTTAATACTTTTTAAAAAGGAATGTTAAAATAGACATCCCAAAATAAAATCAAGTTACTAATAATGAAATTTTCTTATATAATATAAACAGGTAAAAGACTACAACAAAAGATACCAATAACGATGAGAACAGGCATAATGGCCACAAGATCCACACTCCATAATAGCCCGTTATACCATGTGACAAGCTTATGGGATAATTTCTCTTTCATATTTAGATTTGATGTAAGCAAAAATGTAGTTGATGCATATATATATATATATATATATTCACATACAGATTGTTCTTCTTGGTGAAATATGCCAAACAGATTACATGAAAGCTATGTGTCCCCCCGGACTTCCAAATCACCATATAAAGTAGCTACACTATTTATAAGTTATAAAAGTAATGCTATCCTTCTCAATTTAAATTTTAAAATTTTAAATTTAAATTTGGTTTACAAATATTTTGATAGTTGTATAATATGCTATGCAGTGGTTGTTGATCTCACATACTAGTGCATTTGAAAATCAAATTTAATATTCAAATTTGAGAACCATGCAATTTTTCTTTCCTTTCCAATCCAAAAGTAAGGTCAGGACCATCAGGTAAACAACTTTCATTCTATTTATGTTTTTTTAGGTAAAAGTTCCATTAATGCAATTAACGCAAACAAATTTTCAACCAAAAAAAACAAAGAATCGGTAATTTTACGGATAAAACTATATGCCTAATGAGATTTCACTATTCATTTTGTGCATTTATTTGAAAGAAAAGCTAGAAAAAGTTCAATTCTCAATAATACTGCCACATGGAGGAAAAAAATGTTTGGTAGGCATTTCTTCAAAAACAATTTCTTTTTTTATCATTTGGTATAGTGATCTTGCATGAGGATATAAGTGTCGGGGCCTAGAAAGAGGGGGCTAGGTAGGGGAGAGGGAGAGGGAGAGGTTTGAACCTGGATAATAACCATGACATGGAGCACCCTTGTACCAAATGAGTGTTACTGTTACATTTTTTTTTTCCAGGGACAATTGAAAATTGTAAATTCAAATTCTACAATAAGGGAGTGGAAAAGATTAGGCAAAATTATTGAGAAGCAGAAGCTTAGGAAGGATATTACCAAAAAGATATGTAAAACAAACCATACGCAAGCATCCTAATTTGTGGGGTGATGTCATATTTTTATTTAAGTTGATTGTATGGAAATTTTAGTCAAAAGTCTTCAAAAATAGACTTTTTTAATATTAGGTCTAATCCGTTTTTCTTATTTTAGTGAAAAGTTCATATGTTACAAAAGTTATGTGAATTACTTTTGTTAAAATTTGAAGTCATGTCAAATTCACACACACACATATATATATATAATTAAAAATAAAAAAAAAGTTGTGTGCATTTCACATAACTTTTAAAATATAAGGACTTGATCCGATTAAAATTTCACTAGTCATAGAGTTTTTATCAAAAATTTAAAAAATGGGTTGACCTTTAAACTCAACTAATCTAAAATGAGGGACTTGTCACTAAATTTCTATAATTCTATTAGTTATCATACCCAGTTGTTTTTTCAGAGCTGCTTCCATGAAAATTGGAAATTAAATACTTATTTCTTAAATTAGAGTAGTTTTAAACTTAAAGACTTAACCCTTGTAAGCCGTGGCTCATTCAACTTAGCCTTCCTATCTATCATAAATTTCCAACCAAAGTTCCATTGGGAATTGTTATTCACACTCCAAAAATTATTAAATGCACTCCATGGTACCACTCCCCAAACATGTGGTATCATCATCATCATGCATTCCATGGAGTGCATTTAGTAATCCATGGAGTGCGAGTAGCAGTTCCTTATAAATATTGTCAACTGGACAATGACTAATAAGTGTAACAATAGAAATATACGTTTTAGTCTCTTACCACACATTTAAATAGGATTTAGTCAAACTGAGAAACTTAGTGCAGAAATTGATCCCTAATCACCTATTTAGTACTTTCCCCCAAATTGTTTACATGCTTTATGGACTAAAATACCCTCAATGTCTCATTTAATCTGACATTTTATTGGATAAACATGTAACATGTTATAAAGGATATATAATATCAAATATAGTAACTAAATCAGTGATATTAATGGATGAGCCAATATTGGACCCTAAAATTAGGGCGTTTTCTTTAATTATCCCAACCACAATTTTGTTTGATCTTCTTACATGTTTGGATATTATATGCACCTATAATTCACAGTGTGTTATTAAAATGTACATAGTCTCAATATCATCGTTTGTTATTGCATCTGCAAAACCACGTCAGTGAAGTTCTAGGATTGATCTTTGATTTCGATCGACGGGTAAGAAATTTCTCATTATTGCGTGAGAAATTTCTCACTTGGCTTTTGTTGTAAATTCCTATGTGACTTTTAGAAGTCCGATTAAATGTGGCCCACTAGCCTTCTATGTTAGTTGAACTCCACTAACTATTTAGCCAATAGAAGATTGCCCCAATTAATATATATATATATATATATATATGTATGTATATATATATATATAACATATACGTTATTAATTGTTGAGAGAACCAATGATTGAATGGTTCATCTGTCAACAGTTATTAAATAAGGGACTTTTCATATTTCAAGGAAATATTTATGGAAGTCATTACGTATTCCCAGACCGTCTTTATGACAGTCATTAATAGGCCCTCTTCTCTCCTCTATAAAAGGTACACCCTACCCCTTGAAAGTTAACCTCAATCAATTACAGAAATAAGGGTGTGCATAATTGAGAGACAGAGAGAAAAAGAAAAAGCCTAAAGTAAAGTACAATCTAAGGGGTTCCAATTCTGTCTCTACTAATTTCAATGGCGAATAACGGTATGTAGAATTTATATTTGTTTTCTTAAGGTGTGTTATATTCAAGATCCTAGTAGATAAAATTATTTTCCGCATGATAGTTTTTATCAATTAAAGTCTTACAATTGGTATCAGAGCCGTGTTTTGGATATACACATCTTAGAATAAAAGTTTTGAGTATTGAATCATATCTCAATGTCGTTCAAATTGTTTTAACAATCTTGATATGTTCTACAAATTCACATAATATGATATATACATGTCCGTGTATATATATCACAGATTCATGGTGTTGCTCATGTTAAAGCATGTTCGTTAGCATATCATGGTTAATATATATTACATGCTGATTGTTCATACCCACTTCAAGTGTAGTCCTTTTCAGTTTCATTATATGATGATTGGTTTCTATATATGCAAAATATTATATCAGAATATATTTTAGTGTTTGATATTCATTTTTGCTAAGAAATGGAATTGGACAGTGGGTTATTTTCAATCATGAACAACACTTATATGAGCATATGTTGAGAAAGTTTGGGTTACACATATATGTTTGGATATTTGTATGACCTACACAAATTTGGTCATCAAATCCCATTTTTATTTCTTTACTGTTTAATGGCAGTATATTAAAGTTTTTCTCTATTTAATTTTTACTTAAAGATTAATAGAGTTATTGCTAATTTAATTGTCATTGAAAAGTTTTAATCACATAAAAGAAAAATAAAATTTATTTTAAATGTATTATAGAAGTGATTAAGTAAATAAATGACAAATTTAGCAATTAAATAATGACTCTAATAAAAGGTTAGAGAATATTATTGGTTAGTTTTATTTTCATATGGTTTATTAACTTAGTAGTCGCCAAAGTGACCTAGGTTAGTGAGCCTTATGTATATAAAACTACATTAAAGATTAGTCAATAAGGGTGACATAAAAGACAATAATATTCTCAGTGGCAGTCATAGTTGGGAGATTAGGGCTAGCCCAAAGGAGAGTCACTTTCAACTAACTATGAACTGGATAGGGTAATGTAATTTGTGTTACTGAGTAGTTTAGAATTGGATGGCCAAATGTAACATGACTAACTATTAGGTGACATAAATTACATTAGACCTATATAGGTGATAACATTTTGTACCTATAGAGTGGACACTAGATATGCTACGGTTTCGCCCAAAGGGGAAACTGTAGTGATGTCAATAGTTCATCTGTTTAGAATTTACAATTCTATATTAAAGATAGACTCAAGGCCTTAACGTGAGCATTGTCCTATTTCAGTGACCGTTCCCACTTCATTGCACTCTCATGCATCTAGCATTCCAACTCTTAATGGGTCAAATTTTTCGGAATGGTATGAACAAGTCCAATTCACACTAGGTGTGTTAGATCTTGACATGGCACTGTTGGTTGAAAAACCTGAGGAAGTTACTGTTGATAGTACTACAGTACAGGTTGACATTATGAAAGCCTGGGAAAGATCAAACAGACATAGTCTTATGTTTCTGAGGATGACCATAGCTAATAACATTAAGACTTCTCTTCCTCAAACTAATAGCGCATTGGAACTGTTGACTGCTGTCAAAGAACGTTTTAAATCAGCAGATAAGTCACTAGCAGGCACACTTATGGAAGAATTAACAAATGTCAAATATGATGGTAATAGAGGAGTTCAGGAACATATCCTCTATATGACTGACAAAGCTGCAAAATTAGGAGCACTAGGAATGCAAGTGGATGAATCCTTCTTAGTACAGTTTATTCACAACTCACTCCCTTCTCAGTTCGGCCCATTCAAAATTCACTATAATACTCATAAAGACAAGTGAAATTTGAATGAGCTGACTAGTATGTGTATTCAAGAGGAAGTGAGATTAAGGCAAGAAGGACCCCACTCTGTGCTAGTTATAACTCATGAAGTTAAAAAGAAAGGAAAGTTTATGAAAGGAAAGAGGATTCCACCAAAGAAAGGAGATGGACCTGGGAAAAGTAGCCAGGGCCATGGAAAGTTTATTGTCACGTGTTATTTTTGTGGCAAGAAAGGTCATGTGAAGAAGGACTGCAGCAAGCGTAAAGCTTGGTTCGAAAAGAGAGGTATCAATCTTTCTTTTGTATGTTATGAATCAAATCTTGCTGAAGTTCCTTCTAATACTTGGTGGATTGACTCTAGGGCCTCAACTCACATAACAAATTCAATGCAGGGATTCCATACAACCCGGAACTCGAAGGAAAGTGAACGATTCATCTATATGGGGAACCGTCTCAAAGCAGAAGTGGTATTTGTTGGAACCTACTGCCTACTCTTGGAGACGGGTCATCAGATGGATCTTATGGACACTTTTTACGTACCTTCGATTTCTAGGAATTTGGTTTATCTATCCAGATTAGATGTTGCTGGATATTCTATTTTATTTGGTTGTGCGAAACTTAGTTTAATGTATAACTTTATTATGGTTGGTTCTGGTATTTTATATGACGGTCTTTATAAAAATTTCCTTGAATCATGAGTTTGCACAATCTTTAATAGCCCTACATTCGAATGTTGGTTCAAAACGTGGCTAATTAATGAAAACTCTTCAATCTTGTGGCATAAAAGACTGGGGCATATCTCCAGGGATAGAATTGAGAGATTGGTGAAGACTGGGATTTTGGATAACCTAGACTTCACTGATTTTCAAGTGTGTGTGGAATGCATTAAGGGAAAGCAAACCAAACACACTAAGAAAGGTGCCACAAGAAGTACTAAGCTTCTTGAGATAATTCATACAGATATTTGTGGACCACTCTTTATTCCATGTTTTGCTGGAGAAAAGTACTTTATCACCTTTATAGATGATTTTTCTCGCTATGGTTATGTATATCTAATACATGAAAAGTCTCAGGCCGTTGACATCCTTGAGGTGTTCATTACTGAGGTCGAGAGGCAGTTAGATAGAAAGGTTAAAATAGTGAGATCTGATCGAGGTGGTGAGTTCTATGGTAGATATGATGAGACATGTCAAAATCCTGGCCCATTTGCCAAATTTCTTGAAAAGCATGGCATTTGTGCTCAATACACAATGCCAGGTATGCCACAGCAGAATGGAGTTGCTGAAAGGCGTAATCGTACACTATTGGATATGGTTAGGAGTATGATGAGTTTTTCAACTGTACCTGATTCATTGTGGGGTGAAGCATCAAAGACTGTAATGTATATCTTGAATAGGGTTCCTAGTAAGGCTGTCCCAACAACTCCTTTTGAGTTGTGGACTGGTAGGAAGCCTAGTTTGAGACATTTACATGTTTGGGGTTGTCCTGCAGAAGCAAGGATCTTCAACCCACATGAGAAAAAGTTAGATTCAAGGACCATATCTGGATATTTCATTGGTTATCCTGATAAGTCCAAAGGGTACAAATTTTACTATCCTAACCATAGTACGAGGATTGTGGAAACCGGTAATGCCAGATTCTTAGAGAATGGCGAAGTTAGTGGGAGTGATGAATCAAGAAAAGTTAATCTTGAGGAACTAAGAGTGGATATCCCACCACCCTTTCCTCCTCGAGAAATTGTTGTTCCTCAAGTTATTCAACCAGTTGAGGGAAATGAACAACATAATGGAAATGATTCACCACTTCATAAGGATGTTGCCATTGAAAATAATGTAGTATCACCACAATCGGCAGTTCTAAGGAAATCTCAAAGGGAAAGAAAACCTGCCATTTAAGATGATTATGTGGTGTATCTATAAGAATCTGATTTTGATATTGGGATTAATAAGGATCCGGTTTCATTTTCACAAGCCATGGAAAGTGATAATTCTAGTAAATGGATCGATGCTATGAATGAAGAGTTGAAATCAATGGACCAGAATGGTGTCTGGGATCTCGTTGAATTGCCTAATAATTATAAGAAAGTCGGCTGTAAATGGGTCTTTAAGACCAAGCGCGACGCTAAAGGCAATATCGAGAGGTATAAGGCCAGACTTGTGGCTAAAGGTTTCACTCAGAAAGAGGGCATTGATTATAGAGAGACCTTCTCTCCGGTATCTAAGAAGGACTCATTTAGAATTATCATGGCACTTGTAGCTCATTATGATCTAGAGTTACATCAAATGGATGTGAAAAACTGCATTTTTAAATGGAAATTTGGATGAGGATATCTACATGGAACAACCTGAAGGGTTCACAAAGAAAGGAAAAGAACATTTGACTTGCAAATTAAAGAAATCCATTTACGGTCTTAAACAAGCTTCCAGGCAATGGTATATAAGTTTTAATGATACCATTACTGATTTTGAATTTAAGGAAAACACTGTTGATCAGTGTATTTATCTAAAGATCAGTGGGATCAAGTTTATTTTTTTGTTCTTATATGTGGATGATATTTTGTTAGCCAGTAGTGATCTTGGTTTGTTACACGAAACCAAGGAGTATCTTTCTAAGTGCTTTAAGATGGTTGATATGGGTGAGGCATCCTATGTCATTGGCATAGAGATCTTTAGGGATCGATCTCGAGGATTGCTAGGACTGTGTCAGAAAGGTTATATCAATCGAGTCTTGGAAAGATTTAATATGCAGCTATGTTCAGTCAGTGATGCACCAATTATGAAAGGTGACAAGTTAAATGAAAGTCAGTGCCCTAGGAATGACTTAGAAAAGGAACAAATGAAGAAAGTTCCATATGCATCAGTTGTGGGGAGCTTAATGTATGCTCAGACTTGTACCAGACCGGATATTAGCTTTGCAGTTGGAATGTTAGGTAGATATCAAAGTAATCCAGGAATGGAACACTGGAAAGTAGCAAAGAAAGTTATGCGATAACTTCAAGGGATGAAGGATTATATGCTCACATATAGGAGATCAGATCAGCTAGAAGTGATCGGGTACTCAGACTCGGATTTTGGTGGTTGCTTAGATAGCAGAAAGTCCACATCAGGCTTTGTGTTTCTGCTAGCTGGTGGAGCAATCTCGTGGAAAAGTGTGAAGCAGTCCATTATTGCTTCATCCACGATGGAGGCCGAGTTTGTGGCATGTTTTGAGGCTACGAGTCATGCTTTATGGTTGCGGAATTACATTTCAGGACTTGGTGTTGTTGACTCTATTGCCAAGCCGCTGAAAATTTGTTGTGACAATACCGCAACAGTTTTCTTCTCTAAGAATGGAAAGTATTCTAGTGGTTCCAAGCACATGGAACTTAAGTACTTGGTTGTTAGAGAAAGAGTCCAGAAACAGCAAGTGTCAATTGAAAATTTGAGCACTACTCTTATGATTGCTGATCTATTGACTAAGGGATTACCTCCAAAGACATATAAGGAACATGTTGTAAGGATGGGTCTTTTGAGTAATCAATGATGTAAATGATGGATATTTCAGTTGTAGTGTAATTGACACTTATGCGCAATTAAAGTTTGTTTCTGTTATTTCCTATTTTCAATTATGTGTGCACAATTTATGTTTTATTGTTTGATAAACAGGAAATGTCTTAACAAGACACATTACATGGGCATTACAGAGTAATAGACTAAGATTAGTACAGGTTATTAATGGCGTGGTGCATGGAAGGGAATACGACATAAATGTTGTACGACCGCTATGACTCACATTGATAGTCTATGCTAATCTTAGTATAACAGTAAATGACAGTTTGGGTGTATTAATGGCTAATTATGGAAATTTGTGATCACATTAAAATTTTATATGTGGAATCCAACTAAGTCAAGTATCATAATCGGTCTAGTGGACCAAGTGGGAAAATGTAAATTCCTATGTGACTTTTAGAAGTCCTATTAAATGTGGCCCAGTAGCCTTCTATATTAGTTGAACTCCACTAACTATTTAGCCAATAGAAGATTGCCCCAATTAATATATATATATATGTATGTATATATATAATATATATGTTATTGATTGTTGAGAGAACCGATGATTGAATGGTTCATCTTTCAACAGTTATTAAATAAGGGACTTTTCATATTTCAAGGAAATATTTATGGAAGTCATTACGTATTCCCAGACCGTCTTTATGACAGTCATTAATAGGCACTCTTCTCTCCTCTATAAAAGGTACAGCCTACCCCTTGAAAGTTAACCTCAATCAATTACAGAAATAAGGGTGTGCATAATTGAGAGACAGAGAGAAGAAGAAAAATCCTAGAGTAAAATACAATCTAAGGGGTTCCAATTCTGTTTCTACTAATTTCAATGGTGAATAACGGTATGTAGAATTTATACTTGTTTTCTTAAGGTGTGTTATATTCAAGATCCTAGCAAATAAAATTATTTTCCGCATGATAGTTTTTATCAATTAAAGTCTTACATTTGTAGCTCAGCGACATAGTCAGGTCAAACTTCTATTTCATTGATTGCCTTACTGAATCCAATCAAGCTAGACCTAAAATTTGCATCAGGCTCAGCTCGTTGTCTTCTTCTAGGCTTCTTTTGAACATTGCTTGAACGAGCTAAAAACAAAAGGTCCTTAACCCAATTAGAATTTACTATTTTGGTGGGTTACTTCACACTTACATAATAAATGAAAAATTTTCCAGTTAATTTCTCATTTTGTTTTTGACACAATTTCTCACTTAATTTCAAACACATAGGAACTGCAAAATTTTCTCACATTATTCTTGGGAAATGAAATTTTCCTTGTCTTGATTATGTGAGAAATTTCTCATAATTTGTACTGTATAAAGATATTCATCAATACATAGATTCACACACATATATGAAAATTTTCTCACTTTATTCTGTCAAACACAAATATGATTTTCTCACTTCATTTTTGAAACAATTCCTCACTTAATTTCTATCACTGAGAAGTTGATAAGAATTTCTCACATTAATCTTGGCAAATGGAAAATTTTCTTATAACTCTTGATCAAGTGAAAAATTTCTCATAACTTATTCCGTAATGAGATGTTCTTCAATATACATGGGAAATTTCTCACTTACAAAATTGGTTTGAGGAGTGTTTTTTGAATTTCGAGTCCCTAAATTAACGTCGTGATTTCTGGGTTTTGAATAACATATCATTTTGAATTCAAAAATGTTTGAATGTAAATGGTGGAACTGTAAACGAGGCAAAAATAATTTTGGGGTATTTTTCATTCTAAAATATGGTGAGTAGCCTATTTCTACATTAACTTCTAGAAAGGAGCTATTTCTATAAAAGTATAACATATTGGACTAAATCCTAATTTCAAGTCATAGAACAATTTATAAATGTGCACCAGTCACTCTAACCAGCATATCAACCTATTTATAGCACTGTAATATCTCAGTACCAGCTCATGTATGGATTGATGTACAACATCTGTTGGTCTGTCACGTCATCATCCACAATGGTATCTGTGATGCACATTCCATGCATGAGAGAGGAGAAGCATCATCCACTTACAAGTCGCCACGTGAAAAGGGAGCATTAAATGCTACTCAGTTTATGACAAAAAGTTGGAATTTTTTACCCGAGGCTTCAACAGTGGGGTAATATTTCCCTAACCCATCACTGTTTTAACTTATTTCCCAAACCCATCACTTTTCTAGAAGTCGCGACTTCAAATAGCGATTTCAGACCAAACCAAGTCCAGCCTGAAATCGCAATTTCAAGTAGCGACTTTATCTAAACCAGAAATCGCTACTTGAAGTAGCGATTTCATCATCAGCTAAATTCCCAGCAGTTTGTCCATTGCAGCAGCTCCCTGCTATATATCCAACATATTTATATTTTCAGAATTGAACCACCAAGCATTATTTATCCAACATAATTAATCCAATTACAATGTGTATTTGTAAAAAGTGAGAGAGAGAGTGGGAGAGAGATAGAGAGATAGGTGCGAGAGAGTGGGGGAGAGATAGAGAGATAGGTGCGAGAGAGTGGGAGAGAGTAGGAGAGAGATAGAGAGTGCGAGAGAGTGGGAGTGGGAGAGAGATAAAGAGATAGGTGCGAGAGAGTGGGAGAGATAGAGAGTGGGAGTGGGAGAGATAGAGAGATAGGTGCGAGAGAGATAGAGAGTGGGAGAGATAGAGAGATAGAGAGAGTGGGTGATAGAGATAGTGGGAGATAGAGATAGAGAGAGAGTGGGACAAATAGAGAGAGAGTGAGGGGGTGAGAGATAGAGAGAGTGGGTGATAGAGAGAGTGGGAGATAGAGATAGAGAGAGAGAGTGGGAGAGATAGAGAGAGAGTGAGAGAGTGAGGGGGAGAGAGATAGATAGAGTGGGAGATAGAGATAGAGTGAGAGAGAGAGAGAGTGGGAGAGATAGAGAGAGAGTGAGGGGGAGAGAGATAGAGAGAGATAGTGGGAGAGAGATATAGATGTATAGAATAAAAAAAATTATATATATACAAATGTGTAATTATTTGTTTATAATACATCAAAAAACAAAGGTGTAATTATTTGTGTATCCTATGGACTATCTTTGTTTATAATGTGTCCCACACCACGGAACCCTCTTTGTTCTCTTAGGCCTACCCTCTGCCTGTGGTGGATCCTTCACTAGTGGAACCTCCTCACGTGGCTGGATGACCTGCGATACCCCTCTCCCTCTGCGGCCATGAAGACCTCTACCTCTAGCGTAAACTAAACGTATCGGAGGTCGTCGCTGAGATTCGGCCTGTGTCAAACCCTCATCCTGTGTCTCTGCCATGGGGGTATCATGTCCAGTCGTCTCTCTCGCCTCCACATGCATCTCCTCCGCCCCTACCTGCGTCAAACTCTCCACCATCATCACCATCGCCTCGAACTGTGAATCAGTATGTGGTAGCGGGATCGACGATGACGACGGTGCATCTGTACATGTGTACTATGGGATGGAGAAGTCACGGATCGGAGATATACGGAACTGAGAGCCCCCTGGAGTAAAAGGCCTATAAACGTCGTCCGTATCATCATATGCATACACAGTAGGACCCTGATCATCTGGTGTATGTGGCTCAGACTCAGAGTGTGTAGATGGGTCTGTCTGCTCCTGAGACTGAGGCTGAGTATGATGATGCGTCTGAGGATGAGGATGAGGCTGTGGCTGTGGCTGAGGATGCGTCTGAGGCTGAGGCTGAGGCTGAGGCTCTGAGACGCGGGGCACGAATACTGTGGAAGATGGAACACCCCCGTCTAAACGTCGGTCCTCATGAACAGCCTGTAATGAATGCTCACTAATAGTACGAATCTCCTTCAATGCCGCCATCACCTCTAGAGGGACGGAATGATGGCCGCCTGCTGCTAAACTAGCCAACACCGATCGTGCAACCTTATACACACGAGTCACACCATCCTCCTGAAAAACAAATGGAAAGTTTAATTAAGTATTCCACATTTTATGCCAAGTGCAGGATGGAAATTTTATATGTTGTACGATAAGTAAAACATCTCACCAGAACGCCGCGAATCGTACCGACTGGCTGGAAGCCAACAGTCGGTGGATCTCTAATTGGTCCAATCAGTCTACGTGTAATGCGGCTATACCATCTCATATATGGGTCTGAGGCAAGCATCTGAGTTGCATCTGGAATACCTACCATAACATGCTGTAGCCGATGGTCACAGAGCTCTACATACTCCCTATGGAAGTGACTTCAGTCGATATTCGCATGACCACGTCGATCAATGCGATGTAATGTCCTCATAGTGTTACATGGCTCTGGGACTACCTGCCTCATCCCGAACTGTCTCATCACTCTGTCGGGATGATGCCACTCAACCATGGCGTACATGATCAACGGACATCTGGCCATCCATGTGCCCTGCCCAGCTCGACAGTACGGAGGTAACGAAGCGACAAGCTTAGCACTGTACGGCTGCCAAATCATCTATGAAAAATATATAAAAAAATTAGCAACTTGAACAATAATGCAAATGATGGTTTAACTCTGCACATTATTTACCTGCTCGGGCCTCATCTGGTCCAACTGGTCCCGAAAGTGACGCTGGATATGAGTAGGCACATCCCGAACTGAGAATCGGGTCAACCACCTAAAGTAAAGACAAAATTGTTAGCACTTAAATGAATGTACGAGTAATGAATAAAAATAATGTATAGGACAATGTAATTATACCTACAACCCAATGGACCATCCTCTGGTACAGCTGCTGGTAAGGGGACTGGTCGGATATGGGTCAATCTCTCCCATGCCCAAAGCTGCGATTGATAATAATTGAGTTAAGTTATTTATGATAGACTGAACAATCGTAAAATATGCGTAATTCACAGAAGTTACATAACACATAACCTGTAAAAGTATAAGCGGGCCGGATATCTCAACAGCGGTACGATGAGCTGCAGCACACAACTAACGGTATAGATATGCCAATACTGCACTGCTCCAGCTATAGCCAGCATAAAAGTGTCATAGATGTTGTAGATATATGATGCTGACCTTGTTCCCAGACTTGTCTAGGAACAACGACCCTCCTATCAACATCATACAATAACATCGAGCCATCTGCTGAATAATGGCGTCGTCGGCATGCTGAGCGATCTGGGGAGTGAAATGGTCCCGTATCGTAGTCAGTCGAAGTGAAGATCCTGAGATAGTGGCTAGGGGTGGCGTGAAACCGAGCAACTCCTGACATAGCTCCTGCCACTGCTCCTTGGAGCGTGACACATCAATACCGGTAACTGCACGGCCATCGACCGGTAGGCCCAATATAATGTTGACGTCCTGCAGCGTGATCGTGGTCTCGCCGACAGGTAGGTGAAACGTGTGTGTCTCAACACGCCACCTCTCAACTAGGGCAGTGATCAAACCCCAATCATACTGTATAAATCCGAGTCTATATGTGCCGTAGAACCCGATCTGTCTGATGTAATCTAATATGCACTGATCTGGATCCGGACTTCGTCGTAAAACAGCCTCAGAGCGCCGGCAGTAAAGATGACTCAAGATCTCACCATCCCAAATGGTGAATGACCGATGTGCGTCCTATAATGTCAGTACTGAGCGATCCTCAGGTCCAGGATGTACATCCATGGTAAGCAAGCTGTTCAAACATGATGGTTAGTCAACAAAATCACTAGTAAATGTAATGAAGCTACAACATGATATTAAACAAGAGTTAAATATGTTAAATTATGTGGTGAAAAAAAACTTAAAGCAGTGACTTGTTGCGTCAACTGCTGAGCGTCGGTCCCCAGTGACTTGTCGCGTCAACTGCTGGGCGTCAGACCCAGTGACTTGTCGCATCAACTGCTTCGCATCAGACCCAGTGACTTATCGCATCAACTGCTGGGCATCAGACCCAGTGACTTGTCACGTCAACTGCTGGGCATTGCACGGTCTATATATACTGTGGTTTTGATATTTAATGTGATATCCCAAGCATTCCTTCTTATCCTTCTTCTTCTTCACTACATTATTTTTTTAGTATGGCAAATAAGTATACAACTACGTACCACCCACATTTTTTTGAAAAAAGGATACTGGGTAATGAAGAGAAGGGTATTCTACTAGAAGCACTCATGGATTTTGCTACTCCGGAATGGAAACATGAAGATGGTTCATTTAAATATGTTGCTTTCGAAGCTTTGCAGACTGTCTTTGCTGAGACAATCCCTGGATGTGATCTTCTAGATGATTCCATTACGACTCAGGTTTGGAGCTGGCAGAAGGAACATGAACTCCTTCAGGAGTTGTTAACGATGAGAGGTGTTTGTTATACTGAACAAAGGTTGCTAGAAGTTCCTGACCAGACTTGGTATGAATGGTGTGCTAAGGTTAGACCCAAAACCTCTCATCGCTTCTATTTCAATGGTTATGATGATATGTATCTTATGAAAATTGTTTTCATGAATTATATGTGTAGAAAAGCTATGATAGTACTGCAACATTGTTGAGGTACTCTACACACTACCGCTATCATAGATGTTGTTATATCTTTAAACCGCTACCGGTCACAGTCTCGACAAAAGAAAGTGGTGTGGGCCCGTCAAATGTTGCCAACTCATCTGGAAATGAAGCGAGGAACAACACTGAGGAAATTCAACGGAGGTTGAAGCGTTGACCGCACAATGAATGTTTACTAGGATGTTTGTATTAGTTATCTAAGCTATTTGTTTACTAAGGAGTTTGTTTACAAAGTTTGTACTAGTTAACTACGCAGTTTGAAGTGGATATACAAGGACTTTTTACTAAATAAAGTTTTCATTTCCAATTGAACATTACATAGTCACAACAAGTAAGTACATATTACAAAGCACATCACTCAAACACAACACTGAAAATTATACTGCATTAGATGGCCCAGCTTGACTGCGTTGTTGGGGGCATCGTCTCCTGTCATGCCCTTGTTGATGGCATATTCCACATTGATAAGTAGCCCTACCCCCCTCTCTCAAATCCATCTCATTTGTTATGCGGGTTGATCGTGGTCGGCCCTTACCTCGAAGCATAGTAGGATTGTGCACAACTATAGGACCAGAAGGTGGGTTCCAGTAATCTTTGTGATGGATTGGGAAAAACTGGGGTGCCCAAGACTGGTTGTACGAGTCAATTGTGTAACATTGATGAACGTAATTTTGATACGAAGTTCTAAAGTTAGCTAGAACTGCCAATGCGTGAGTACATGGCATTTTATATATATCCCATTTTCCATAACTGCAAGTCCTGTCAGATATGTTCACAATCTGACTAGAACCCAATGATCCCCCTTTGTTGACCTGTACGTACCCGTGCCCAGAATGAAAAATCTCGAGGTTGTACCTACCAATCTTGCCTTCTGATTTGAACAATCTGCACATTGCTTTTGGGGTGAAGGTAAAACCTTCCCTGATGGCTTCCTCAGCAAGTTCACGTCGCTCGCTCGAGTACTTAACAACACGGAAAAAGATCATTTCAACACAAGCGGTGATAGGAAGATGCCTAGATTTCTTGAGTACACCATTAAACACCTCTGAGATGTTGGTTGTTCGCATACCGTACCGTCGTCCCCCGTCGTGGGCAATGGTCCATTTTTCGGTGGGAATTGCATCAAGATACTCCCACGCCTTAGGATCAATGTTCTTAATCGCTTCCATGAACCCATTAAATTTACGGACTTGGTGGGTACTCCCAGCATTCCACACAAGTTTCTTTAGGTATGCATTTTTAAACTTTGTGGCGAAATTACTCTGCACATGCCGGAGGCAATAGCGATGATACCCATCGGGCTCATGAAACCCTACATCATGCTCATTCACCGCAGAAAAGATGCCTCTATGTCGATCGGATATCAAACAAATACCTTCTCTGCCAGGCACAACGTAGTCTCTTAGCAATTTCAGAAACCACATCCATCTTTCAGCTTTTTCCTCGTCAACGATGGCAAATGCTAAAGGAAAATTTTGATTGTTTGCATCTGTTCCCATAGCGATTAGTAATTTGCCCTTATATTTCCCATACAAGAATGTGGCGTCGATACTTATGATGGGGCGACAGTGTTTGAACCCATCAATGGACGCCTTAAACGCCCAAAATACTCTTTCGAAGTTCTTTACAGTCGCACTACCACCGTTCACATAGAACCATTTAACAACCGTTCCGGGATTGTACTGTTGAATTGCAGCCATGAACTTGGGTAATTCTATGTATGATGTACACCAATCCCCAAATATCATTCCAATGGCTTTCTGTTTCGCATTCCACGCCTTCTTGTATGAGACGGTGTACAAATACTTATCTTTCACCTTTTGCAATAGCGCAGCGATGTTAATAGATGTGTCCTCCTTAATCATTGGCATTATGTCCCTAGCCACTAGCCGAGCATTTAGATTTCTATGACCAAGGTTCATCGTAGGGGACAAACAAGTGTGGCTTTGCTCAACCTTTATGACTTCAAACATCCCGTGTCGTTTCAACCTTGCCCGTAGTTGCCACTTGCAACCTTGTGTCGCCGCAAATTCACATTCCAACGACCAACGATCCGGACTGGTTTGAGCCACCACGTAGCGTTGATGTGTTCTTATCGAGTACAACTCCACAAATCTCTGAAGATCATCTTTGGTTTTGAACATCATACCCTTCACCAACTCGTCTCGATCTGGATTTCATTGCCTACCCTCAATGTTTGAAGCATAACATGCCTCTCCAGTATGGATGCCCAAGTCAAACGATGTAAAAGTTGATGAACGAGGCTCATATAAAGCATTTTCAGGATTTATTTGGGCAGTCGGCTCAATATCTTCGATAACATCGTCTTCCTCATCCCACCCAGTATACTCGTCTGCATGCACATCTTCTTCATCCGAGTTTTCCGGTGTCAAGTTGGTGTCCATCCCTCTGTGTGTCCAATCAGCACCATATCCGCAATCATCTGAAATGAACTGCACATGATTTGGCCGTTCTGAAACAATGTCTTGCATCGGACTCCTGTATTCAGTCTGATGGTTTTGCAATGCATTTGAGCAATCCACATGTTGTGTAGACGTGGACGGCAATAATCCCTGTACAAACGGGTTTGAGCTTTCGGCTTCTTGTGTCAATAGAGAAGTGTACGGCCCAATCCAATCATCTAATGTTTGATGGGCCTCAGGAAGATTCTCTGTCTCGACATATAGATCCATAGAGTTTATAGCTGCATTGGTAGATGCTGTTTCTAGTATTACTTGCAGACTTTCGTCATCATTTACTTCAAACAGTATAAACTTGGAAACCTGATATCCAAGAACCGACGGAAACCTACAAGTGAACTTCAAACGAACACTATTCTGATGAACCCCCATTTTCTTGCAGACGTTTCTAACAAGTTCAGTGTATTGAGCGTCTGTTCTCAGGCGAATGAAACTTCGACAGTTACTATCATAGTATAGACCATCCGCTCTGATGCACATGTTCCCTCCCCCCCCCCCCCCCCCCACCCCCCCCCCCCCCCGCCAAATACAGCATTATAGTCACAACACTAGCCATTTTAATACCTGTGTATTTTGCAAATTCAAGTGTAAGTAATCAATGGTCCATCGCGTCGTTAAGAATTGTACTTTTCTATTGAGAAAGAATTCCTACTACCCATTGCTCTAATCGGATATTCGTTGAGCACCAAAAGAATTTTATAGTGTAGGGTCATTATGTAATTTTCACAAAACAGGGGGAGCTAAATTGTAATTTTCACAAAACAAGGGGAGCTAAACGGATCGGATCCGGATCGGATTTGTGATATCCGAATCCGATCCGTTTGCTAACAAAATATTCGGATTCGGGTTCGGATTTTCTTATCGGATATTTTCTGTCGGATTCGGATCGGATCGGATCCAAATCCGATCCGTTTACAGGCCTATCTGTATGTGTGTATGTGTATCTGTGTGTCTGTGTGTGTATGTGTATGTGTATGTGTCTGTGTGTGTATGTGTATGTGTATGTGTGAGTATGTGTCTGTGTGTGTATGTGTATGTGTATCTGTGTGTATATATATACACACATTGTGTGTCTCTGTGAGTATGTGTGTCTGTGAGTGTGTGTATGTGTATCTGTGTGTGTGTGTGTGTCTACATAGAGAGAGAGAGGCACCTGAGAGAGAGAGAGATCACACCTGAGAGAGAGAGAGATCGAGATCGCAGAGAGAGGGCTGAGAGAGAGAGAGAGAGATCGCAGAGATAATAGAGAGAGAGCAGATCTGGACTGTGAGGGAAGAAGAAGAAGAAGAAGAAGAAGAAGATGCAGCGGGTTTAACACACTTTAAATGAAATCGCTACTTGAAGTAGCAGTTTCTACTTTAAATGAATTCGCTATTCCAAGTAGCGAGTTATAGCTAAAGTCGCTATTTCAAATAGCGATTTCAGGCTGGACTTGGTTTGGCCTGAAATCGCTAGTTGAAGTCGCGACTTCTAGAAAAGTGATGGGTTTGGGAAATAAGTTAAAACAGTGATGGGTCAGGGAAATATTACCCCACTGTTGAAGCTTCGGGTAAAAAATTCTAAAAAGTTGTGACTTAGATGAGAAAAGTTGTAACCTATGATCAAAAAAAAAAAAAAAACCTGTAGCAAATATATTGTTACAACTATGACAAAAAAATGCAACTATCGTGACAAAAATATGTAACAAAGTGATTTTTATAACCACGTGACAATAAAATTGTGAAATATTATAACCATCATGACACAAAATTGTAACCACAATGACAAAAAATTTGCTACTACTGACAGAGCACTTTGGTTTTGATCCAAGGGTTGGGATTTGTTATGCTCCCAAAAGTGTTTTATCCAACGGCTAAGACCTTGCTTTCTCTTCTATGCTACACATGACAAAAAAAATTGTAACTTCTCACAAATATTATAATCATCGATCATGACAAAAAATTGCAACCACCATGACAAAAAAATTATAATTACTAACAGACCACTCGGATTTTTACCCAAGGCTTTTATTTGGACCGAAAAGTGTTTTATCCAAACAACTAAAACCTCACCCTCTCTTCTGCAATAATAACCTTGATGAGTTAATTGCCCTATAAACAATTTAAACTAGGAAAGCAAAGCCTCCACTAGACGTTTATTTATTGAGTTTAAGGCTTTAAGTGGTTTAAGATCCGTAGCAGAATTTTCTTTGACTGCTTCTTATTCAGTAGCTAGAGAGACACTGGACGTTAAAAAGTAGGTCTCGTTCAATTAGGAAGGGCGTTTGATTGCACAAATGGTCTAATTTTGTGAGTTATTCTATATTTAATTAGTCTTACCATCAACACAGAGACACTGTTTTGTTTTTGAGTTTTAAACCTGTGATGTCCAGATTACAATGTAACAACCTCACTCCAGTGCCAAGGCTTGCTCACATTTTAAAGAGTCTTAATAATGCGTGCAAATTGTTATTTGTTAATATTGATGCATATGAAAGACATTGACTTTTGATTTCTGGGGAAGAAGAGCTTTGGAGGTTATTGAGATAGCACAAGAATTTATGTGATTAAGAGAAGAATCAAATTTGTAGAGTTCTCAGTGTGGCTATTTTTTTTTAGGTACATAAAAAGTCCGTATTTGGATTAAAAACGCCCCACTCTTTATTAAAAGCAACTTAACACTGGTTTTCACAAATACCAAATAAAATTAAGACTTGATCTGAGCCATATTAGTTTCTATCATTCCCAAACATGCTCTTGGGATTGGAGTTAGATCTGGAATTTTACAAAATCAGACAAAAACATACATCATAGGACTTGTTTGGACCCGAGTTAATTCACATTTTATGTAGCATTTTCATGTTGAAAATTTTGATCAACTGATCAAGTAATGACCAGATCTATGAGAAATAATGTTTTAAGATCATACTCTGTCATTACAGAAGAACCTAAAAAGTACCATATGAAAAAGAAACATGAGACCAAAACTGAAGAGTCCAAGTTTTTAAGATAAGTAAGGGGCATTCATGATCATTGATCTCTATACAAAATGAACTTTGAATGGGGAATGAAATTAATAAAACTCAAGATATATCCAAACAATGTTGATTCCTGTACAATCCTATAAAATTTCAAATCCAAGGTCCTATTTCTACATTGCCCAACGCAACATGAAGTGATCATAAACATTTTCCATATCCAAATAGTTGACACAAATACAATCAGGCTAGTCCATCAAATTAAAGATAGAACCTCAAACTTGCAGCCCATAATAAGAATAGAAAGTAGTATCTAGTTATGAAAGATTATAGATAGAAATCTACTATATCAATTTGATTGAGTGATAAGAACAGAGGTATATGATCTCTTCTTTTTTACCAATCAAAAGGAACTTGGATACAATTTTGAAGAATACAAAGATTCGCCTAACATTTGCTCCATTTGGTACGAAATTTGCCTATCTTTATGTATATATATATTTTTTATGGGATCTTTGATGATGCATCCTAAACTACTAGGATGTATAACACATCCAAGTAACAACAATTTTGCACCACCTTTAGTGGCAAAATGTTCACTTGGTGTCAAATAGTTGTAACTTTGAAAACCACTTTTTTTTTTTTTAAAAAAAAAAAAAAAAAACCATCTTACTCTTGGAAACCACTTTTCTAAAATGGCACAACATTCTTGCATCAAGTTATAACATTTTAGTACCAAAATTATTAGGATGTATGATATATCCTTCCACTAGGATGTAACATAGAATTTTTTTCGTATTTTATATTTAGAAGGAAATAAAAACAAAAGAGGGGTAGAGATGGAGATAGGAACATTAGAGAGTGAGAGTTATTTGCTATAGTGCATGGGATTCACCCAACTCATGTCCTCATGTACAAAATATCATCTCCAACATAAAAGCAAAAGTAAGTAAGACTTTGCTTTTGTTAAAAGTAAAAATTATATTAGAATGCATCTTTTAACAAGTTGATAATGAAGGTAATACGTAATTAAAATTGGTGAGAATCCATCCCCGAGCTTGCATTCCAAACAACCCCTTAGGCCTCGTTATAGAAGACTTCTTTTCTTTCCCCACCCAACAGCAATCAAATATAAAACCACACAACCTATGACTGTACCGAAGGTTGTTGACCAGAACTGTTTGGGTGTACTGTCGAAAAGGTTGATATGGATGTTCATGCCAAACACTCCCACAACCACAATACCTCCATTTAGTATCATTGTGGCTGTACTGAGCATCACTCCCATTTGTAGTAGCTGATTTTGCTTGTCATCCAACATAATATTAATGAAGTCCTCAGTATCATCCACATACTCAGTCATCTAAGCACCAAAAAAAATAAATACATAACTATAGGTATTACAAGACAATTTAAAAAAATAGGTATAGAAATATTAAGAAGGGAAGAAAATTTATTTCACACAATGAGATGAAGGGCACTAAAGTCAAAAGTACTTAATACTGGAAATTAGAGATCGGTTTTAAGAGCATCGCCAACCATGCTCCCTAACTTTTCTCTCTATTCTTACTAGAAGGGCTAAAAAGTTATTTCACGTAGTCATTTTTTAGGTGCCTACTCCAACTATGGTCTTTGAGATGCTTAAATTTTTAAATAACTGTCAAAAAATTTAAGTTGAAGAGGTTTCAAGAAGAATCGTAGTTTTGAAAGACACTTCCTCTCTCACTCCTCACATTTGAGCCGCCAAAGGGGGATTCTTCATAGTAGGAAGCAATTTGTGGAGCACCTTGGAGCTCAAAAATGCCACTTTGGCTCCTTAAAATCGCTGCGGAGTTGATCTACGAGGTGGGTTTGTTGGCACATAAATTTCTGCCCAAGCCCAACGCAAAGGAGGACTAAGGCTTATGTATTCTGATTGGCCAAAAAGGTACTCATCGCACGCCAAATGAAATTCATGTATTTTCACAAAACATGTAAGGCGCAAATTCGAATTTCAAAATGAAGAAGACATGCCAATAATTTGAATTTCAAACAAGATATTGTAACGTCCGTTGAGATTCTGGATGAGGATTACTCGCTATCATCTCTTGAAATCAAATTTCAAGTAAAGATTATAAAAACAAAAAGATACGTCGCATCATTCCAAACGTCATCTACAAAATAGAGGGCCCAAGTACCAAAAACGAAAGAAGAAAAAGTTTTCTAGAGACATAGAAGGTTTTCTAGAGAGAAAGTTAGTGATAGAAAATAGTGAGATAGAAAGAGAGGGTTTTTTTTTTTCTAGGGGGAGAGAGGCTTCTCTAGAGAAAGGAAAACGACGATACAAACTACGGAAGTGTAAAGTAGCAATGGATTTTGTCTAGTAAAGATCCAATGTATTCCAAAACCATGTAAAGGGGATTAAAACCCGTTTATTATCGATAAAGTGATTCCTTCTTTTTGCCATCAACTGTTTCTTTTTATTTTAGTTTTTTGTTGTTCTCTTCTTTATTGTTAACCTGAGATTAAAAAAAATTAACGACGGAGATAGGAACACCACAAAATAAACAATCATCACTGACGTTCCATTAACAGTCGTAATTTGATGAACATGGATTTTGGAAACCCTACAGACGTTTTACAAACAAATCTAAATAGGGCAACGAAAAAATGTGTCAACAAATTTCTGTCACGCCAGTGGGACATGTCTCTCCCCCCATCTTTCGATAAAAGAAGAGAATCAAAATAAGATTGATGGTTTTTAGAAGGATAAAAAGAAACTTTCTAGCGTTTAGATCTGTATTTTTATCAAGGATGCACAGCCAGCACGTAAAAAAAAAAAAAAAAAAAAAAAAAACAAAAACCCTAAATATGAGTACTCGTGTAAACGCTAGGGCGTTCCCTTTGAGTGACGTATTGCGCTTGCCTTCGGGTGTTTCGAAAAATGTGCAAGGGGCGCCGTATCGATGCTCGGGTGCTGTGTTAAATAACCAAGGGTTCCCGCGCTTATCTGGGCCACCACGGGTAAAGAAGCTAGTCCAGAACTATAGACTTAGATTAGCAACTTGGAATATAGGAACCTTAATAGGTAAAGCCATGGAACTAGTAGACACTATGATTAGAAGGAAGGTCAATGTAGTATGTTTACAAGAAACAAAGTGGGTTGGAGAGAAAGCTAAGAAGGTAGAAAAGACCAGGTATAAGATATTCTATACGGGGAAAGATAGGCATAGAAATGGTGTTAGAATCGTGGTTGACAAGAACCTCAAGGATAAAGTTGTGACAGTCACAAGGAAAGGAGACATAATATTGCTTATCAAACTAGTAATTGGAGTGGATATAATTAATGTGATTAGTGCATACGCGCCCCAAGTAGGATGGGATGATCACACTAAAAGACAATTCTGGGATGAGTTGGACGCTTTAATGCAAGAAATATCGAGAAGAGAGAATATAATTGTAGGCAGAGATTTTAATGGCCACGTAGGCAAAAGATAGAACTGAATATGAGAGGGTGCATGGGGGGGTATGGTTTTGGAGATCAGAATGAGGCAGGTGTGAGTATTCTAGATTTCGCCGTAACATATGATCTTGTAGTAGCAAACACCTTTTTCAAAAAGAGGGAAGAACACTTGATAACCTTTAAGAGTGGATCTAACAGATCAATTTGTTCCTTGTAAGAAAGACAGACCGCTTAGCATGTAAAGACTCTAAGGTCATCCCAGGGGAGAGTTTAACATCTCAACATAGACTTACTATTTTAGATATCCATATAAAAGGACAACACCGTACTAGAAAAGACCCTATAAACCCGAACTAGATGGTGGAACCTTAAAGGCAAGAAACTAGCAATATTTCAAGATAGAATGTACACAGAAGCAACTTGGAATTTGGAAGATGGTAGCAATACTATGTGGGATAGAATGGCAGGGTACATCACGAGAATATCGAAGGAAGTCCTTGGAGAGTCGAAGGGAAGAGGGTTAGCATCTAAAGATACTTGGTGGTGGAGTGAAGAGGTACAAGCTGCAATAAAAACCAAAAAGGATTGTTTTAAGTGGCAAAATGATAGGAGTGGGGAAAACTTCAAGAGCTATAAATGTGCAAATAAGGAGGTTAAAAGCACAGTTAGTGTTGTTAAAATGAAAGCCTATGACGACTTCCACACAAAGCTAGACACTAGAGAGGGAGAAAAATGTATTTATAAGCTTGCTAAGTCGAGAGAAAGGAAAACAAGAGACATTAATCAGGTTAAGTGTATAAAAAGCGAGGACTCTAGGGTTATAGTGAACGACGAAGAGATTAAAGAAAGATGGAAGAGCTATTTTGAGAAGTTGCTGAACGAAAAACATATGGATAACACAATTGAAGAAGAAACTGGAAGTTACGATGACACTAGAGAATGCAGACTCTATCGAAGAATAAGGAAGTTTGAGGTGGAATTTGCTTTGAAGAAGATGAAACACAACAAGGCCTTAGGACCAGATGGGATCCCCATTGAGGTTTAGAAATGCTTGGGAGATGGGGGCATCTTGGCTTACAAAAGTTTTTAATAGGATTTTAATGACTAGAAAAATGCCTAATGAGTGGAGGAAGAGCATTCTAGTGCCTATATATAAGAATAAAGGAGATGTACAACAATGCAACAACTATAGAGGTATTAAGTTGATGAGCCATACTATGAAGCTGTGGGAGAGAGTGATGGAGCATCGCTTAAGAGGCGCAACATCAGTGTCAAAAAATCAGTTTGGATTTAAGCCTAGGAGGTCAACTATGGAAGCAATTTATTTACTTAGGAGACTAATGGAAAAGTATAGAGAGAAGAAAAAAGATTTACATATGGTTTTTATTGATTTAGAGAAAGCTTATGATAGGGTGCCTAGAGATTTAATTTAGTGGGTGCTACAGAAGAAGGGAGTGACCGAGAGTTATATTGACGTGGTGAATGATATGTATGATGAAGTGGATGCCATAATTAGATCATCCGCCGGAGAAACAAGTGAATTCCCAATTACCGTAGGCTTGCACCAAGGGTTGGCCTTGAGCCCTTATTTATTCGCCCTAATTATGGATGAATTGACTGGACACATCCAAGATGAGATCCCATGGTATATGTTGTTCGCAGTTGATATTGTCTTAGTTGATGAGACTAAAGGGGGACTCAACACTAAACTGGACGTTTGGAGAGAAGCACTAGAGACTAAGGGGCTAAAGATAAGTAGGACGAAAACAGAATACATGGAATGTAGTTTTAGTAATTGTTAGAGTTTATATTCTTATTTCTTAGTATCCTAGTAGTAAGGGTACTCTTATATTTTTACTCTTGCTCTTATATAAATATATATGAGGTTTACACAGGCATGCTAATTAAGCAACCTAATCATCTCTCCCTCTCTTACGTTTCTCTCTTCTTCCTCCTTCTTCCTCTAACCCTAAATTCAATTATTAAATTCAACTTGGTATCAAAGCACATCGATCCGAACTTGTATCTCACCTAAACTAATCAGTACAATCAACCAAAATAGGAGGAGTCCTTCGCTGCTGCTGACGCCCTCTCTAGGCGATGACGCCATGCTGACGTCATCTTTCCGACGTCAGCACTTTTCCGGCGAAGAAACCTATCGGTCGACTCGTTTTGCCTAGGCGACTCCCATGGTGGTGTTCTCCAAATTTTTTGAAGCTATTTGACAGTGTTTTCGATTTTTTGAAGATTTTCGGATTTTTTTGGGGGTTTCATTTCAGATCTGGTTTCCACGACTTGTGCTTGCATATTTGACTTCGACTCATCTTCATGGGCTTCAATCTGCTGACTCTCTTCCTTGTTTATTGATTTTTGCAAGTTTTCTTGTATGGGCTTCGACTCATCTACAAGGGCTTCAATTTTTTGTTGATTTGTGCATCGCAAAACAACTTTTTTTGTGGTGCTATTTCGGGTGTCTGACCCTAATTTCTAGTTGTGGGTATCATCTTCTGCTATCATGACTGATGATAAACCACCTCCACAATCTGTGTGGAAGGATGATGATAAGCCTAAAGCTATTACCTCTAAAAAACTAAATGGTCTAAATTATTTAGCTTCGGCACATGCTGTGCAAGTTTTTTTGCGTGGTAAGAAAAAGTTGAAGTACTTAACTGATACTGCTCCCCCTAAAACTGATGCAAAATATGATGACTGGTTGTGTGAAGATTCAGTGGTTATGGGTTGGCCTTGGCACATTATGGAACCTCAGGTTGCACCTACTGTTGAATTTTGTGACTCTTCTAAGAAGATTTGGGACTCTATTACCGACTTGTTCTCACAGTAAAGCAATGTTTCCCGTGTTTATGAGTTGTATGAGTAGCTATTCACTACACGCCACTCTGGGAAGTCATTACCCGAGTACTATAGCACCCTTAAGAGTTTATGGGATCAATTATTGCAATATCGTCCTTTTACTTCTGATTTGGCACAGCAACAACGGCATTGGGAAGACTTCATGATTGCTTCTTTACTTTCAGGATTGGATTCTGATCTTCGTGGCTTTAAGGATCAGATACTTGCAAGTGAGACCTTGCCTACTGCTGCTAATGCGTATTCGAGATTGTTGCGTTCGACTTTGGGACAGAAATCCCCAATGATTAGCCCCACTCCTCCCCCCTCGGAGTCCTCTGCTTTAGTCTCGAGTGGTGGAGGCCGTGGAGGTGGGTTCCGTGGTTCTCGTGGTGGTCGTGGTTATCGTTGTAATTATCGAGGTGGTGGTCGTGCCATTGGACGAGGTGATCGAAAGTGTGATCATTGTGGTGGTACTAATCACACAGAGCCTTATTGTTGGACCAAGTATAGCAAACCCGAATATGCACATCATACTGTTCATTGTACTACACAATCATTGCCTCCTACGCCTTCTGGATCTGTAGCTCCTGGTTCTAGTTCTCATGATGCACTCACCGCTCAGCTTGGCGAGCTTGTCCATACCTTGCGTACTGTTCTTCCTTCCACCTCTACTAGCGCCCTCGCTGATTCAGGTAATGTTGGATGTGTCGCCGATTCACCTTCGTCCTGGGTCATTGACTCTGGAGATAGCTCGCATATGTCTGGTATACCATCTCTCTTTTCTATTCTATTTCCTATTAAGCATCAAATTCACTTAGCTGATGGGTCATCTCGCCTAGTTATCGGGAAAGGTGTCCTTCATCCTTCTTCTTCTTTGTCCTTGTCTTCTAGTCTTTATGTACCCAATTCTCCTTTTAATTTACTTTCTGTCAGCCAGTTGACTAAAGTTTTGCAATGTTCTGTAACCTTTTCTCCCACTTCTTGTGTTTTTCAGCACCTCAAGACGAAGAAGATGATTGGTTCGGGGGCATGAGAAAGATGGCCTATACTACTTGGATCCCGGTGAATCAACATTCTCCTCCGCATTTGCTTTGAGTGCTATAGTTTCACCTCTTCAGTGGCACTCTCGCTTGGGGCATCCACCCTTGGCCAAACTTAAATAAGCTGTCCCTGGTCTAAGTCGTGTTTCTAGTCTAGATTGTGAGGCTTGTCAATTGGGCAAGCATCACCGTAGTTCATTTCCTAGTAGTACTTCTGGTCGTCAGTCTGAGTCATTTGCTTTAGTTCATACAGATATATGGGGATCGTCCCGGTTTTCTAGTTTGAATGGTTTTAAGTATTTTGTTTTATTTGTGGATGATTATTCCCGTATGACTTGGTTATTTTTAATGAAAGAAAGGACTGAGTTGCCTCATGTTTATTTTAGATTTTATAATGAGATCCTTGTTCAATTTGGTAAACGAATTAAAATTCTTCGTTCTGATAATGCTTTAGAATATACACAATCAGTTATAAAATCTTTCTGTGTTGATCATGGTATTTTAAATCAGACTAGTTGTGCTCACACCTCTCAACAAAATGGAGTTGCCGAACGCAAGCATAAACATGTGTTGGATGTTGCTCGTACCTTACTCTTCAATATGCATGTACCTCGTCATTTTTGGCATGATGTTGTTCTCACTGCCTGTCATCTGATTAATCGCATGCCATCTGCTGTGCTTACTCAGCAGTCTCCCTTTTCCTTGCTATACCAAAATTCATCATCTTTCCATGTTCCTCCCCATGTCTTTGGTTGTGTGAGCTTTGTTCATATTCTGGAACCTGGTCACGATAAATTGTCTCCACGTGCTCGCAAATGTGTCTTTCTTGGGTATTCTCGGACTCAAAAAGGTTATCGTTGCTACAATCCTGAGGCTCGTCATTACTTTGTAAGTGCAGACGATACGTTTTTTGAGTCCATCTCCTTCTTTTCCTCCTCCGGCCAGCAGTTGACTAGTGATCTCATAGCATGTCGAGAAGGGGCGTCCTCGGTTCCATCCCCTACTCTTCCTTTACCTATGTCATCGTCATCTGAGCCTCCTTTGTGGGTTTATCAGCGGTCGCAAGATAAGCCTGTCGTTTCTTATGGCCCGAACACAACTTCTTTACTGTCTGAGGTTCCTGCTTCTTCCTTACCTCATCCTACCACTGATGATTTACCACTTGCTCTACGACGAGGTAAACGTGCTAGTACTCAACATCCAATTGCTCATTTTGTGTCATATAATCGTATGTCTTCATCTTTATAGTCATTTGCTTGTGCTTTGTCTTCGATTTCTGTCCCAACTTTTTATCAGCAAGCATTGACTTCTTCTGGTTGGAAACGATGCTATGGATGAGGAGATGAGTGCCCTTCATAAGAATTAGACCTGGGAACTTGTTGTCCTTCCTCCTGGGAAGCAAACTGTTGGATGTCGTTGGGTTTATATTGTTAAGTATCTTCCAGATGGTTCCGTCGAGCGTCTTAAGGCACGCTTAGTTGCTAAGGGGTATACCTAGACATATGGTGTCGATTACTTTGAAACTTTCTCGCCCGTGGCTCGTCTCAATTCTGTCAGAATACTACTTTCTGTTGCTGTTAGCCATTCTTGGCCGTTATATCAGCTTGATATTAAAAATGCCTTTTTGCATGGAGATCTTCAGGAGGAGGTCTACATGGATCAACCACTTGGTTATGCAGTTGGTGGTAATGCCAACCTTGTATGTCGACTATGGAAGGCTCTATACGGCCTCAAACAGTCTCTTCGAGCTTGGTTTGATCGATTCAGTTCAGTTGTTGTGGTATATGGTTTCCGCCGTTCTACTTATGATCACTATTGTACTCATTGTTTATGTGGATGACATTATTATCTCTAGGAGTGTACCGTCGGTATTGCTGATCTAAAAAGGCATCTTGGGCAACATTTTCAGACTAAGGATTTGGGTTCTCTTCGGTATTTCCTTGGGATTGAAGTTGCTCGCTCTCGTAAAGGCATTTTTTTTTATCTCAACGGAAGTATGTTCTTGACCTCTTGTCTGAGACTGGTTTGTTGGGTTCTAAGCCTATTGATACCCTTATGGAACCTACATTGAAACTTGATGGCGAGCATGGTGATCTTTTTTCCGATGTCGGTCGGTACAGACGACTTGTTGGGAAATTGATATATCTCACGGTTACTCGACCAGATATTACCTATGTTGTTGGCGTGGTTAGTCGGTATATGCATGCTCCACGTACACCTCATTTTGAAGCAGTTTGTCATATTTTGCATTATCTTAAGTGTGCTCCTGGGAGAGGGCTCTTGTACAAGCCTTCTCCTCATCTTTCTGTCACTGGTTTTGGTGATGCTGATTGGGCTGGTTGCCGTTCGGATAGGCGATCTACTTCTGGCTATTGTACATTTGTTGGCGGGACTCTCGTTACTTGGCGTGGTAAAAAGCAAAATTGTTGCTCGCTCTAGTGTTGAGGCTGAGTACCGAGCTATGGCACATACCGCTTCTAAAATGTTGTGGGTCTGTTCTCTCCTTCGGAATATTGGGGTTAATAATTCCGAACCTATGACGATGTATTATGACAACCAAGCTACTCTTTTTATTGCCAATAATCCCATTTTTCATGAGAGCACTAAACATATTGAGGTGGATTGTCATTTAATTCGCGACTTATTGTTGAAGAAACAGATAGTCACCGCCCACATCCGCTCCGATAATCAAATGGGTGACATTTTTACAAAGGCTTTCTTTTCAATATTTCCAAGCTGGGCATGTTTGATATGTATGCTCCAGCTTGAGGGGGCGTGTTAGAGTTTATTTTCTTATTTCTTAGTATCCTAGTAGTAAGGGTACTCTTATATTTTTACTCTTGCTCTTATATAAATATATATGAGGTTTACACAGGCATGCTAATTAAGCAGCCTAATCATCTCTCCCTCTCTTACGTATCTCTCTTCTTCCTCCTTCCTCTAACCTTAAGTTCAATTATTAAATTTAACTGTAATAGTGGAAGTAGAGACAACGAAGTAGTGAAGATCGAAGATCAGGAGATCTCAAAGAGGGAACACTTTCGCCATCTAGGTTCAATGATCAGTAGAGATGGAGAACTTGGTAAAGACGTGACCCGTAGAATTAAAGTAGGCTGGCTTAAGTAGAGGAGCACTTCCGAAGTGTTATGTGATCGGAGAATACCAGCAAAATTGAAAGGGAAATTTTATAGGACATCTATTAGGCCAGCTATGCTCTAGGGGACAGAGTGTTGGGCAACTAAGAAACAACACATTAGCAAAGTGAGCGTAGCTGAGATGAGGATGCTAAGATGGACGTGTGGTAAGACTAGGAAAGATAGAATTAGAAATGAGTACATTTGAGAGACTGTAGGAGTGGCACAGATTGAAGATAAGTTGAGGGAGAATAGACTTAGATGGTTCGGCCACGTGCAACGAAGACCTATAGATGCACCTGTGCGAAAGAGTGATAAGATCGTAGTGCCTGGAATGGTTAGAGGAAGAGGCAAACCTAGACTGACCTGGGAGCATGTAGTGCAACAAGATATGAAAATATATATATATAATTTAAATGAGCATATAGCTCTTGATCGTGCAGAATGGAGAAAAATGATACATACAGTCGACCCCAATTGATTGGGACACAAGGCTTAGTTTGGTTTGGTTTGGTTTATGCACAGCTAATTTCCGAAAGGCCCAAGTACAAGCTCATCATCAGGAGATCGCCTTCTCCTCTGGATGAAAAGGCTAGATCCTTGAAAGTGGCCTTGCTCGCACCAGTACGTGTCACTTGCGAGGCTTTAAGGCATGCAACGCCCTTACCTGACTCCGTAGTGGCTCTTACAGGCCAACAAGCCTTCTCTCTAGGAAAGGTCGAAACTTTGAGGAAAGGCGCTGACATACTGCTACGATTAGCTAAAAGTATGCGGTTGACACACCCGTCAACCCAAAACTTTTTGAAAACTGCTAAAGAAGCTACAGAAGCTGGGCTATTACCACTGCAGTAGCAATGTCGGGCGCTACCGATGTTGTCTTTCTCCATGTGGCCTCTCGAGCCAGAGAGCGGTAATAGTGGCAATGGCAAACCCAAAAAGCTGCTTGTAGGGAAATCGAAAGCAGTGGTGGAAGCCACCTCAAGGAGAGGTCAAGGCGGAACAAAAACTTTATGCACCAAGACCAGTACGACTGGCCCCTTTGCCAATTTTTGAACCAAGGGTTTTAGTGAAGGCACGACCTCAACAGAAGACGACCCAAACGTTCCGCTATGAGAGCCGTCAAATGAGGCGCGTTCATTGGTCGAGCATAATGCATCCAAAGTTGTTGGAGAGGGTGTAACTTAAGGTATGGCCAGACTTTCTTTGCTAAGGGCCAAAGATGTGGAAATTATAGAAATAGGGTGACGGCGATGATTGAACTCAGTTACCTATGTCTGCTCTGATACCATGATAACAACCATCTACTCAACACATACTTTACTGTTGTTGTACCACATCGCTTAGATGTGTTGTTGCATGTGCGGGTTATAAGGCCTTAGTTCCCCTCTCCTTAATACCTGGGTTTTGAGTTGAATGGACTAGGCCTTGCAATTTGGTATCAGAGCCTTGTTCGCTATCTCTGTAATCTAAGTGTGTACCTTTGCCACACGTGCGGGGCCGTGTTATCGTCCCACATCGCTTAGATGTGTTGTAGCCTGTGCAGGTTATAAGGCCTTAGTTCCCCTCACCTTAATACCTGGGTTTTAAGGAGTTGAATGGGCTAGGCCTTGCAATTACTGTTAAGCAGAATGCTACCATCGTGCATTCGTTGGCCAAGCAAAGTGCATCAACCATGCATTCCCTGGGTCGACGAAATGTCTCGACACTAAGTTCCTTTCCTAAAGGAAATGCACCTATCGTGCATTCATTGGCCAAGAAGAGTGCATCAACCATGCATTTCTGGGTCAACGAAATGTCTCGACTGTAAGTTCGATTCCTAAGCAAAATGCACCTATCGTGCATTCATTAGCCGAGCGGAATGCAGCTATCATGCATTCCCTAGGCAACAAAATATTCGTGGTGTGCTCGTTTTCCAATACACTTCCCATGACTTCGAATCTCTATGTCAATTCATTCTTTGCGCAAGCGGAATACACCTACAATGTGTTTGCTGGTTCAACGAAGCATGTATCCGCTCCCTCAACGGAACAAGCGGATTAATCATTTTCTCGTTCAAGGAATTGTATGTCCTGACGACTTCCACGGCACGACGAATTGAATATCTTGCTTATCCGTCCTTCTGTCCGCTAAAGTACGGAAGTTCTTCAGTCCATGACGATAGGGGGCTCATCCGGTCATAACTCCTAAAGAGGGAAAGCAAAAACGGAATAAGAATTGATGAGAAGCTACAAATGTCATAGCCGCTATTGAAAGGACTCTAGGTGATGAAGACCAGAGAGGCTCGAACAAGTAGCTCATATGTGCCAATGGATTCTGGAATGTGAACTATGATACTTCAAATGCCCAAGGCAGTAAGAACATCATAGGCAAGTCATCAAATTTTTCATTTCAAGAGCAACCGTCATGGCAAGGACCAGTTACATAGCCTATGTGTAAAGTGGCTAGCAATAACTAAAGGCGGCAAAACAAAACTTCACATGATGAAGCTCTTGAGGAAGTTGTCAAAATTGCGAATCCCTTGTACGAAGTGGAGCAATCTTCCTCGTCAGAGAACGAATTGAATTCCCTTCAACTTCAAGAGACAAAGGCAAGATCAAAGTTGTTGCAGTCATGATAGCAGAAGTGGAAAAAGATGGACAAAACTTGCATCCCAACAAGATACAATGGAAGGAAAAAGGAACAAGAGATGGCGACCCTATTGGCGCAAATGCAAAGTTTCCGAGCTCAAGTGTCCAATGTCATTCTTGGGGTTGGGAGTGTTCAGTCCCCATCATTCTCTATAAGGCATGAAGCACGTACTACAGTCTCGACGCCAAGACAATTCGCACAAGGGGCATCTACGGGTTTATAAATGCAAATACCGACAAATACCTTCATTCAATGGGGGCAATAGTACTTGCCCTCCAACCACTCAATATTTGATGAATCCAAGGCTATACTGTCTATGTGCTGACTTGGATCGGAAGCAAGTTCAGAAAGGAGAAGAGAAGGATGATGAAAATTTTCGAATGGTGTCTAAGCCATACCCAACTTGGGTTGATGTTGTTCCGCTTCCTTCCGGATTTCAAAATGTTTGATGGAATCAGAGATCCAAGGCAACATGTGGTCCATTTCCACTCCCGGTGTGGACCTATAACCCAAAATTAAGCATTGTGTCTTCAATTGTTCGTTCATTCCCTCGAAGGTCTTTGTTTACTTGGTATGTGAATTCAAATTTCAAAACGAAGATGACATACCAATAATTCGAATTAGTTGAGATTCTAGATGAGGATAGCTCGCTATCATCTCTTAAAAATCAAATTTCAAGTGAAGATTATAAAAACAAAAAGATACGTCTCATCATTGCTATAGAGGGCCAAAGTGCCAAAAATGAAAGAAGAAAAAAATTTCTAGAGACAGTGAAGGTTTTCTAGAGAGAAAGTTAGTGATAGAAAATAGTGAGATAGAACTTGAGAGATGTTTTTTTTGTAGAGAGAGAAAGGCTTCTCTAGAGAAAGGGAAAAGATGATACAGGCTACGGAGGGTTCCATACCCACTAATCAAATGTATTCCAAAACCATGTAAAGGGGATTAAAACTCTTTTTTTTTATCAACAAAGGTAAAAAGCATTAACAATTTGCCTAATAGTAGACCGGAGACAGGGACACCACAAATCAAACATGTGGAGATCGATAGACATTTCATTAAGGAGAATCTCAATAGTTGTACTGTTTGCACTCCATTTGTGAGGACAAACGAACAACTTGCAGGCGTTCTCACCAAGGGGGTTGGGAGTAGACCGTTTAATTCGCTCTTAGCAAGTTGGGCTTAAGAGATACATTCGTACCAGCTTGAGGAGTGTTAGAAAGTTAAGTGTTATCTTCATTTTATTTTATCATTTAGTCCAAGGATTCTATTGTAATTTGCTCTTATTGTCTTGATTAATATATAATGGGGATGACTAATTGCCAAACCCTAAGTTGGTTTTACCAAATTAGCAGTTGATCCCTCAAGGAGATTGGCATGCCAAGTAAACGTAGAGCCTTCGAGGGACTGAACAAACAATTAAAGACACGATGCATCATTTTGGCTTATAGGTCCACACCAGGAGAGGAAATAGACCACATGTTGCCTTGATCTTCGGTTCCATCAAACATTTTGAAATCCATAAGGAATCGGAACAGCATCAATCCATGTTGGTGATGGGGATCAAGGGTATATTTGTAATTTTAATTGATGGAGATTGTAGTTTTGAGAAGTCTAGGAGATGTGGTAAAATGAAGATTCTAGAATTTGTGCATTTTTGTCTTTGGAATATTCTAGAATTTAGATTTATAATTAGGAATATTCTAGAAAAGTCTTGGTCAAGGTTTTGTGTTTTAGCTTCTAGAAACATCTTTTGGGATCTTAATGTGTAATACACATTTTAGTTGAAATTTCTAAAAGTGTCTTTTAGAGCCATAAATCTAAGGAGTTCTATAAGTGTCTTTTAGAGTCTTTATTTAGGTTTATGTCTTGATCTCTCTAGAAGTATCTTTTGGGGCTTTAAACTAGGCTAATCAGGAAGCTTCTAGATCTTGTACTTGTGGTATATAAATAGGACCTTGATGTAAGCTTTTGAGGAGAATGAATAATCCTTTTGCATATTTCCTACTCTTGTGTGATACTTTAGTGTACTTGGAGTGAGTCCAAGATCCTTGGTGTAGTGAATCCATAATTCTTCTTGGAGTGATTCCAAGATACCTTTGGTATGATCCAAAGGGCCCTTAGGTGTGATGCATAAGGATACCTAGGTGTGAGGCCTAGATTGCCACTTATCATGCTAAAATTCATTTTCTTTTCTTTCCTTTTCCCAACCTCATTTATATTAAAAGCTCATTTCCTCATTCACCATTACCTACCACCTCAAAACCACCTCTCTTGTTTCCCATTTGTCAACCCAACAACTCCCTATCTTGTCCTACATCAGTTGGGTATGGCTTGGTCACCATTCAAAAATTTTCATCATCCTTCTCTTTTCCTTTCCGAACTTGCTTCCGAACCAAGTCATCAATCATAGCCAGTAGCTTCGGATTCATCAAATATTGAGTGGTTGGTGGGCAAGTAAAATTCTTCCCATTGAATGAAGGTGCATGTGCTTCATACCTTATAGAGAATGTTGGGGACTGAACACTCCTAACCCCAAGAATGACATTGGTCACGTGAGCTCGGAAACTCTGCATTTGCGCCAATAGGGTAGCTATCTCATGCTCCTTTTTCTCCAGCTGCTCTTGTAGACCCGACACTTTTCCTTCCATTGTATCTTGTTGGGATGGCAGGTTTTGTCCATCTTCTTTTTCCACTTCTACTATCATGACTGCAACAGCTTTGATCTTACCTTTGTTTCTTGAAGCTGAAGGGAATTCATTCTCTGACGAGGAAGTTTCCTCCTCTTCTTACATGATTCACAATTTTGACAACTTCCTCGAGAGCTTCATCATGTGAAGTTTCGTTATGCTACCTTTTCGTTAATGCTAGCCCCTTTACAAATAGGCCTTGTAACTGGTCCTTGCCGTGACAGTTGCTCTTAAAAAGACGAACTTGATGACTTGCCCATTATGTTATTACTGCCTTGGGCATTTGAAGTATCATCGTTCGCATTCAAAAATTCCATGGCAAATATGAGCGACGTGTTTGAGCCTCTCTGGTCTTCATCACCTAGAGGCCTTTCAATAGCAGTTATAACATTTGCAGCTACTGATCCATTCTTATTCCCTTTTTGCTTTCCCTCTTTAGGAGTTATGACCGGACGAGCCCTTATCGCCATGGACGGAAGGACTTCCGTAACTCAACGGGCGTACGGACGGACGAGCAAGATATTCACTCTGTCACGCTATGGAAGTTGTCGGACATACATTTCCTTGAACGATAAATGTTTGATCTACTTCTTCCGTTGAGGGAGCAGATACATTCTTCGTTTACGAACCCATTATAGGTGTATTTCGCTTACCCAAAGAATGAATTGACATATCTAAATTCGAACTCATAGGGAGTGCATTGAAAAGCGAATAGACACCTCAAATATTTTGTTGGCCAGGGAATGCATGATAGATGCATCTGCTCAGCTAGCAAATGCACGATAGGTGCATTTGGCTTACGAAACAAACTTACAGTCGAGACATTTCGTCGACCCTGGAAATCATAGTTGATGCACTCTGCTCGGCCAACAATTGCACGAAAGGTGCATTTCGCTTAAGAAAAGAACTTAAAGTTGAGACATTTCGTCGACCAGGGAATGCATGGTTGATACACTCTGCTCGACCAAATGCATGATAATAGCACTCGGCTTAACAGTAAAGTGTGTGTTGAGAGTATAAATACTAAAGTTATGGGAAAGGCTCTTAGGTGCAGTGGGTTAGTGCACTAAACCAGTTCACTAAGCTTTTAAGCTTAAAAAATCCGCATGCTACCCCGCTGATCTGCGGGTTTTTTAGGCTTAAAAGCCCAGTGCACTACACTTACCCAGTGCACCTAAGAGCCTTTCCCTTTAAGTTACACCCTCTCTAACAACTTAAGCATTTAGAGTAGATGGTTGTTATCGTGGTATCAGAGCAGGCAAAGGTCCTAAGTTCAATCCCTGCCGTCACCCAATTCTATAATTTCCACATGTTTGGCCCTTATCAAAAAAACTCTGGCCACACGTGAGGGGGGCAAGTTGAGAGTTTAAATACTTAAGTTACACTCTCTCTGACAACCTAAGCTTTTAGAGAATATGGTTGTTAACAATGCGTAACGAGGACTTTTTGAGGTAGAGAATGCATGATGGATGCATTCTACTCGACAAATGAACGTGCCTCTTTTGGCGGGTTCTCACGGGGGATCGTTTGGGTAGTTTTCTGTTGAGGTCGTGTCTTCACTAAAACCCTTGGTTCGAAAACTGCCACAGGGGCAGTCGTATTGGTCTTGGTGCAGGATTTTTTTGTTCCACCATGACTTCTACTCGAGGTGGCTTCCTCCACTGCTTCAATTTCCCTGCAAGTAGCTTTTTGGGCTGCCAATGCCACTATTACCGCTCTCTTGGGTCGAGAGGCTACGTGGAGAACGGCAGCATCAGTGGCACCCGACATTGCTACTGCAGTGGCAATAGTCGCGACTTCTTAGCTTCTTCAGCATTTTTCAAAATGCTTTGGGTTGAAGGGTGTTTTCAACCTCATCCTTCAAGCCGATCGTAGCAGCGCCTTTCCTCAAAGTTTCGACCTTCCCTAGAGAGGAGGCTTGTCGGCCAACCTTGAAGCCTCGGAAGTGACAGTACTGGTGCGAGCAAGACCTCTTGCGTCTAGGCTTTTTTTCCAGAGGAGAAGGCGATCTCCTGATGAAGAGCCAGTACTTAGGCCTTTCGAGAATTAGCTCTACATCACTAATAAAAATAATGATCTAAGCATTAGTATCTTTTTCTCCTTCTAAAAAGCCATCGATCTTTCCATTAAAAAGCCATCAATCGTACATTAATTCTCTTCTTTTATCGAAAGATGGGAGGAGAGACATCTCCCACTAGCCTGACAGAAATTTGTTGGCACAAAATTTCGTTGCCCCGTTGAGATGTGTTTTAAAAGTTTTTAGGGTTTCCAAAATCTTTGTTAATCAAATTACCACTATCGATGGAACGTCCGTGATGATTGTTTGATATGTAGTGTTCATACTGGCATATCGTTAATTATTTTTATCTCTAGTTAACAATAAAGAAGAGAAAAGCAAAATAAAATAAAAAGAAACAATAGATGGCAAAAAGAAGGAATCACTTTATAGATAATAAACGGGTTCTATTCCCCTTTATATGGTTTTGGAATACATTTGATTAGAGGGTTTGGAAACCTTTACCTCACAAAATCCATTGCAACTTGACACTTCCATAGTCTATACCGTCGTTTTCCTTTCTCCAAAGAAGCCTTTATCTCTCTCAGAACAAAAAATACATCTCGATTTCTGTCTCACTATTTTCTATCACTAACTTTCTCTCTAGAAACCCTTCTCTGTCTCTAGAAAACTTTTTATCCTTTTGTTTTTGGTACTTGGGCCCTTTATTTATAGAGAACGTTTGGAATGATGAGAAGTATCTTTTTATTTTATGATCTTCACTTGAAATTTGATTTTCAAGAGATGATAGTGAGCTATCCTCATCCAGAATCTCAACTGACGTTACAATATCTTGCTTGAAATTCGAATTATTGGTACGTCATCTTCATTTCGAAATTCAAATTAGCATCTTACTTGTTTTTGTGAAGATACATGAATTTCATTTGGCGTGTGATGAGTATATTTTTTTTATTTTTGAAACCAAATTTGATTGTTGGTTCTTATTGGGCCGTCTGATTTCATTGGGCCAATTCATTTGGTCAATCAGAATACATAAGCCTTAGTCTCCCTTTGCATTGGGCTTGGGTTGAAATTAACGTGCCTACAGGGTTGGAAATGCTCTAAAGCTTGCATGGAAGAGTTTCACACTGGGGTGTATTTTCAGAAAAAATGAACTGGCCGGCCGATGCTGGCTGGTTTTACCGATTTTGGTCGGTAGAAAACACTCTCTCTCTCTCTCTCTCTCTCTCTCTCTCTCTCTCTCTCTCTTCCCTTCCCTATCCCACTTCACTCTACTTTTTTTTCACGAATTTCCAAAACTAATTCTCTCTCTCAGACCTTTCTTGACTTATGAGTACACTCTCTCTTTATTTTTCTCCGCCTAGCCCCTCTCCCTATCCAATTCCCAATTCAGATGGAATGTCCTTTTTTTTTTCCTGAAATACTCCCCCTCTCATTTTCCCAAAACTGCTCCCTCTCTCTCAATTCTCTATCTTTACTTTATGAAAACTCTCCCTCTCTCTCTATCTCTCCGATCTAACATAATGAAGAAAATAGAGCTCAAAACCTTAACTTGTTTCCCAACGCCAATCGCAACGGCCACTGTTCACCCAGACCCCTATTGTGACCCAATCTCGAAGGAATCTACCATTGACACTACTCCAGAGACCCCTTTTGACTGTTAGATTATTTCATCTGCTCACCTGTGTGTGTGTATATATATATATGTGGATGTATATATACGCCTATAAATGTGTAACCATTTTCTGTTCTTCTAAAGTTGACAACCGAATTACCAAACCGAATCCAACCGAAGTTTCAATGGTCGGTTCATCTAAAAACCGTTTAAGGTTCGGTCGACTTCGGTTTGGTGGTTGGGAAAAATGACATGGTCGGTTCGATGGTGAAAATGATCAAAACACCGGCCGAAACCGACCGTGTACACCCCTTGTTTCACACTACATTTCAGACGTTGCATCAGTTCATTTAAAACTGATTTTAAACATGTAAGTGCACCTTAAACTAAAATCCAAGTCAAGTTTTTCCTTTTATGTATTTGCTAATCATAAAACATTACAAGCCGCTAAAGACCCTTCTGAAAGTTCAACACATTCCGCTACTTCCTTTGACGATTACTCTGTGAAAATTTCCAAAATATTGTCATATTGGGACTAAAGTCGAACTTGAACTGCTAAATAGGTTTCCAACAAACTACTTCGGAAATGGGCCCAGCTCAAATAACCTGAATTAGTCATATCCCAACTTACCTGAAATCAAATAGTTTATAACTATTTAAATATGCTAATGCCATAGTTCTAGTGGTTTAAGTTTCGGCATAATTGGAGAGATGTTCTAATGGCTTCAAGTCTTCACATGAGATCAAAGACCCACTTCACTTAATAAGGTCAATTAATAATAGCATTAATGACAAATACTTCGAGAGTTTTAGCATTGCAGTCTACTAATAGCCCAAATATGTTTCTAAGTTTTTTTTCTTGTTTCTTTTATTTTCTCATTCCCAATAATTTTAATATATTGATTTCATCACTTCTGGAGCGAGTGCACTCCGCTTAGAAAATTTTGAATTACAAACTTAGCTGCGTTGCAACATGACACTTGATTCGAGAAAGGGTATGAAGGTAGTGAACGTACATGAAATAACTTTTGTGAGATGCCATCAATCTGTGCGAAATATGCTTCTAAAAGCATCTCCAGCTCCTCGATATTGGGCTTAAAAGCAGTAGAAATCTCTGACTCGTGTTCTGACTCAGCTTCTTCGGGACTGGAGGAAAAGTATCATAGATGAAATAAAAATAAAAAAATCAGTTAGATCGTAAATGATTTTATATGGAATGTGGAAAAAATATACATATGTAACTCAAATAAAAGATATTTAGGTCAAGGTGCACCTAGATAAGCATGCCTATGAGCAATAATACCAAGGTCAAGGTGCACCTAGATGAAATGAGTCAAATGACACTCATTAATATTCAAAAACTCTTGCAGAAAAGAATAGAAGTAAATGCCATGAATACAATGCATTGCGTCGTTTGGATTACCGACCAGCAATCAGTATAACCCTGTTTTGATGTTCATTTGTATATTTCTGCTAATCATTGTCAAAAAACGAGAAGAAAAGAAATCTGGAAGCTGAATATCGAGTTATGGCTTACGGGTTAGACAAACTTATCTGGCATCAACTTTTGATGAGAGCTTTGGAATGGTTAATTATGAGCCTGTGAAATTGGATTGTGATAATAAGTTTGCTTCTGATATTGCTTCTAATCCAGTTCGGATGGCAAAACAAAGCATAAGCATTAGATGTTGATATACACTTTTTAGGAAGTTCCTGAACTCCGGGATAATTCGTGCTCCTTTTGTGAAAATCATTTTTTTTCTCTATCCCTTACTTACGCCCAATTTCTCTCTAAGTTATTTGAATATATCTACATACTAACAACTGACTCAACACATATCGTTGTTAAAATCTTCATGTATAATACCGATGACAGGCTTGCAGCATCACAATGTGTATCGTGGAAGGATGGATATTCCCTAAACCGAATATTTGTGTAGAAATATATAAATTCCTCTAGATGTCCTCCAGTGTATGGGGAATTTTTAAGCTCGATTTATATGAGAAACATAGAATTGGGTCAATGTTCAACGTCACTGCCTAACCTGTTTATCCGTGTTATTTTTAAGACTGCAGTATGGATCTGGTCGAACCCCACTTGTGAGTCCAGGAGCTCTTTCTCCGTAACTGTAAGGCTCTGTTTAGTTCATGAATGTGGTGAGGGAAAAGAAATAAAACATAGAGGATTTGGGTAATGAGGAAAACAGTTAGGAAAATAGGAAGCAAAAGTAAATGTGGTTATTTTTCTTGAATGTGAATGCACTTTGAAATTTTATAGTTTCTAATGTTATCTAAGCATGGAGGAAAATACTCGGGAAATGTTTTCCTTATCGTTTTCCTTTTCCTTTTCCTTCTCTTAATTTGCAAACCAAACAGAGCCTAAAAGTGAAAAGAAAAACAGTTTACAAAAAAAAAATACAAGAATACTATGCTATTGAAGGTTGTCCTATGGTAGGCAAATTCAAAATCAAATTTAGGCATGTTACAATGACCTTGGCAACAAGCTATGATACACGGAGTTTGAAAGAATAGGTTGACGAACATGTGTCGGACACACAAGCAAGGGCATGGTATATGTGTCCGATGGCGACAATTTTGTTTGGACACTCACCAAAAAGCATGTTGGCTACATCCATAATAGTACCTAAATATATCCTTGCACTACAAAGTTCTTTAAAAATGCACAGAATGCTCATGTTAAATACTTATTATTACATAAAAGCAATATTAACATAGGAAATATATATATATATATATATACTATTTTACATGTCTCCGGTCCTTCTATTCATGAATTTGGAAGTCCAAAGCTTAGAGAGGTACCCATGCGTCCACATAACATAGTCGACAAGTATTTTCGCACACTCCCTCACATGCCTTAAATGATAAATATATTAATCATTAATATAGTTAAATTTATTGCAGCAATGATCACCTTTCATCATCATCATCTTCTTCAAGTAATTCATTGTACTGTTCCTCTCTTAATGGTGTTTGATCCGCAGAGTGACCAACAAGCTTGTCCGTCAAATACATCTCAGCCATATCATTGTCGTCATCTAACAGATGCTCAAGTTCATTTCTCACCTGACAGAGAAACACAAATGTGTAAGACAAAAAGTAATCAGACAACATGCTTATGTTCAACAAAAAGGTCTCAAACAGATGATTGAAAGAAAATGCCAAAGATAGTAATAACAAAACGTAGAAGTGAAATTCACCAGATAAGTCAACAATGCTAACCGTCTCACAGATAATCCAATAGAAAAATAAAAATAAAAACAGAGGAAACAGAAAAAACAAATGCGTTATCAAAACTCAGGCGGCTAATACTTGTTCACTGACAAGAGTTGCAACTCTACTCAGATTACAACATGTTTGTGATTTATTAGAACATAACACAATTCCCTGCTGATTATAGTCAATGTCTGTATAACAAAGATATTCAGCAACAATTTCATGATTACAGTCCTAACACTATTGAAGCATGCTGAATGGTAAAACGTAACAGAATAGAATAAATATGAGGAAGTATTAGTGGTATCTTAAATGTTGTTTGCAAGCAGGATGGATACAGAATTGCCTTGGCCATTTAACAATCTCCCAATTATCAATGAAAAGTCGTGTGTCTGGACTGGGCCAACAGGGAAATCAGATTAGCTTTCTTGATTATCAGTAAGAAAATATAGCTCTACAGTGACCAGATAGTTGAGTAGGAAGCCAAGAACAATCTTCAAAATATCTGCCAAAGGATAGGAGACAAAATGCCAAAATGACACTGATAGTGCAAGAAAGTGAAGAGGGGAAAGAGGAATGCATTGTCACATCAACTTTTCGTTATAAATTGTTGTGGTACTAACTACTAATATAACTCCACGTAGACAATGGTTTTTGGAAACAACTACTAGTTTTCTAGAGGAGGAGAATTTCCGCTTTTGAACCCTTTTCCACGGACTGCATGAACCTTCCATCTCAGTTGCAATACATTTGCATAGTAGGGTTAAAAGGACACTGATACCATTATGCTGACATAATAATTACAAGCAACAGAAGCAAAACCATACGAAGCTCAAGAAAAGAAAATTGGCAATTGGTTTGATTTCAAGTTAGGACCCACTTGGAGCCTTACATGATCATCTTTCTTTTAGGTTAATTTTCAACTAGTTTAAACTGCTCATGTCTGATGAAGTTTTTCGTGACAATGGCATTTTGGTAGAGTCGGTATTTGCTACTAGTAGGGGTCCAGGAGTTATATTCATGGTCAAAAGTTATGACATTGGGTCTTCATTTTTAGTAGTTTTGCAAAGTCATGTTCCCAAATATGGAATCTAGGGACTTCTTTAAAGTCGATATGCAGGCATGTAGGTAATAATGCTTATAATTCTATACAAAAACATGTTCTAGAGAAACGTAGCTTTATTTGTTTGATCTATTAAGGGGTCTTAGAAATAAGCCACTTCCCAACTAAACAGTGAGGATTGAAGCGAGCATTTGCAAGGGGCCATCAAAGCTTGAAATGAAAACCACAAGCAGACCCATCAGTAAGAAATCCTCTTCAGACAATTATCAACTGAAGTTGCAAGAAGAGCTCAGGATATAAAGTTATCATTCACAAATCATCCTAAGGCAATATAGAGAAGGTGTTTGAAGCTTTGCCACTATGGAATAAAGTGCAAAAAGAAAAACTGAAAATGAACTTCTAGAAATCGAGCATTTGTTCATACATTAATAACTCCTTATGGAGGCAGCTCTACAAACAATATTATACGATTACCTTCTGTACACGACCAGATATAGCAACTAGACGACTCTTAATCTGTCTCACACGCTCCAGATTCAGTGTACTGATTTTAGAAGTCAGTTCGTCCAATGCTGGATATGCTTCCTGCTCCAGTGTTTGCGTCTGATACAGTTACAAGTATAAAAAGGTTTGCATTAAAGTTTCTAGATATACATATAAGTAACGGAGCAAATTGGGGACAAAGTACAAAAATTTAAACTAGAAGAGGAAAAAATAGTTGCAAAGGATTAAAAAATTAGCTAATAATTCAGACAAAGGAGCCAGCCGTTCATAGACCACCAGATGACTGAGACAAATACAAAACAATGTGGGTCTAAGAAGAAGAAAAAAAACACACACACAAGAGGGGCTGAACTGATCAATAAGGACGGAGCAGAAGAGAAAAACTAACAAGAGAAAACATTTGAAACGCAAACATGTATACAAGTGGGGAAATGTCATCAGAAATTCTAAGCCCGTGCACCCCATAAAGGATAAATAAGAAAAAATAGATACTACCAAAAATTAAAACAAAGTTTAAAAAAAAAAATTGAAAATATTTCAGATGACTTTAAAATCTATTTGAAAAGGAAAAATGGAGATGTTGACTACACTCCCTTTTTAGGCAATATTTTCTTTCTTATTCTACGAGACCTAAAAGGAAAGCAAATAATATCCCACCCCAAGGAACGAAAAAGGACCAGAACTACCTCCTAAACTCAGTTAGGCACTTCAAACCGAGTATAAACATTTGCCAATGATTCTAAGTAATCATAACGAAAATGTTCTTTTTGTGATGAACGGGCTCAACGAAAAATTCATCATCAGCTGAAGATATCAAAATGAATAGAGATCTAGAAATCGCAACCGATATTACTAGCCCTTTGGAAATCTTCACAAGAAGGAACAGATTGTGCTGCCACAAAAATTAAGAATAGGACTGCGAAGTCCGAAATACCATCATGAACAATATAATGGTTTGAGACAGATGAAATATGAATGATAAAATCATAAAGTTCATACCTCGGATTCAAGACACCTGCAAGCAGATTCAAGACAAGCTTCAAGTGCTCTAAACTCAAATGGTAACAACTTTGGACCGTTATCTACTGGTCCCTCCAATACGCGATTAGAGTTGTTGTCATCAGTATTCTTTATTTCTAAAGATATGTCAACATGTTGAGACACACTGTGACGACTATTTAACGAGGGCGAAGGCCAAGAAGTCTCGATTGCGTCCTCCATATCCATTGCCTTCACACAAAATCAGTCGCAGTAATTAACCAAACAATCACATTTGTCAAAATGAAAATAATAAACTTCTTTCAAGCATCATATGGGTATGTGGAACAAGTGTTCTTGTTTGGATATTTTACATAAAACTCAAAGTTAGTTATCGATTAAAGACTGTAGCACGGGTACTGACACGTGACACGGGTACGATACGATACGGCTACGGGGCTACAACAATTTCCAAAAATGTAGGGTACGGGTACGGCTAGGGTACCTTGAATAAACATATATTATTAAAAGCATACTTTTAATAATATATAAAAAAAGAAAAGAAAAAGAAGAAGATTTGAACCACACTACTGCATATTAATCCATAGCATATTAGCAAATAAGTAATCTAAGGACTAAACAACATTGCTTTAGCATTACAAGTCCACAACATTAAAGCAAAAAAAATTAATCAAAAAGAAGAAGAAGAAGCAAGTTCATTAAGTACCCAAGAAGTACCCACGCCGTACCCACGAAGTGCCCCCCATAGTTTTCAAAAAATACAATCTGACCCCCGCGCCATACCCACGAAGTACCCACGCCGTACCCGAGCCGTACTCCAAGTTCAATCTTTCACTTAAAAGTATCAGGACACCGCTGGAGGGGTACCTGACATGTACCCAGGCGTATGGCACGGGTGTCGGTGGCCCCCAAGTAACCGGTATTGATATTTCACTCAAAATGGAGTACCCGTGCATCCTAGATTAAAGATACAAAAGAGTAACATCAACATGGAAATTGAAATAGGTCACGTCATTTTGCAATGCATATCGGCGCAAAAAATGACCCACATCATAAATAGTGGTAAAAAAGTGAAGTTGTTTTAGGAAGAAAAATGTTGTTATAGAGTACGATTGATAGCAACATGGATGATGTGATGTTCTTTCTAATGAATCTGATACCACTTAGAGCCCGCTTGGGATGGCTTTTTTGGGGCCAACAATCAATTACAAGTGGTTGTTGAAAATGTTGTGATCCTTTGGATTAGCTTTTTCACAGCTTTTTAAAAATCCAATTCTTTTTAACAGCTAACAAATAGCTTTTTTAAAAAAGCTCCAATTTGTTGCTTTTAAAAATATCTTACTACTTAATTAGTGCAGGTCAGGAGTGCCAACATTCAGTTCCGGAGAAAACAGAGAGACCACCCACACCAACACAGACAGATTCAGCTCCAGAGAAACGAGTGTCATGTTTGTTTCGACAGATTAATTTTCATGTCTAACCACACTTGAAATATCATTGCAAAATGTTTTTAGAAATAGAAAGACCGAAACTTGTTTAGTGACATTGAACCCTTATAGCATTGCTATGTTAAGTCACCAATTACTCCAAAAGCTTAAGTTATAAGACAATGGGACCAATAATGTATATCAAGCTTCCACGGTCTGCAAACAAATTAAAGGGATATATTTGAGTGTAACCCTAAAACCATATTCCAGACTGTATTCTCTTTGCCTTTCCCCTTTCATAGACAACAATAATGACTAACATTACCTCCAAGCATTTTTCTACATACATCTAACCATCATATATAGATAGATATATATACATATATATGTTTGATTATTCCATGTGTATGAATATACAAAAATAACCATACAGAGTGGAAAGAATTTATAAAGGGATTGTGAAATGCATTACCTGTTTTGGAACCCCATTTGAACAAGAAACCCGATGCTTGAGATCATCGACGAATTCAACAACCAAAGGGTTGGTCGAATTAACCATCAAAACCTCTTTCGCTGTCACGATTGCCTTGATGTGCTCCAAATTGATCACAATCGCCCTCTCTCTCCCGAGAATCGTGGACGGGTACGACAGCATCGGATCAAGAACCCTAAGATCGCGAGCTGGAAGCCCCGTCCTCCGCATGATCGAGGGCTTCCCAACCTCTTCAAGATGCGATTCGCCAGATTCCGATAAGACGAGCCAAACCCTAGTTCCTATCCCCTTTCGCCTAGGTTGGGCATGAACGACTGTCCCTTTGTTCAATTCTTCGTCTGTATGTATTTGATTCTTGAAAGCCATAGCCATGGCCCTCTCTCCCTCTCTCTCTCTAGGGTTTTGTGTTCCGTATAGATAGATATTTCGTGAGTCTGTTAAATTCGTTGGAAGTGATTTTGTTGTGTTTTTAGAGAGAGAAATATTAAACTATTAAAGTATTATTGACTTTCCCGCCAACTTCGGATTTTGTTGTTTCGCGCTGTTCAATAGACTTTTATAGACTTCGGATTCTGTTGCGCTCGGTAACTCCTTCGCCTCCTCTCCCTTCGCGGTGGATGCCTCCACCTAGTGGTGTTCTTAAATTGAATGTTGACGTTGCTATTTTTGCTGACGATAGCTGGGGCTATTTTGCGGAACTCAAGTAGAGTTGTTCTTTTCTTTTTTCTTTTTTTTTTTGGTAATCGGGGGTGTTCGGGCCAGCTTGCGCGCATCTTGACTAATCCCCCGAGGCCTGGAGGCGTCGAGTGAATACTCCAGTGACCACGCCCCCCATGACTCGAACACTAAACCTCTTGGGTAGTACACCCATGTTTGGTTGGAAAATTTATAAGTGTGTGCGAGCGTGTCAGGCAAGCAAATTGCCAATGTGTATATGTGATAATCCAAACTGGGCCTCACCAGGGAACTGTGGTGACGTTCGATGCCTTGAACAGGACTTTTAATTGTGTGAAGATGTAACAAACTGAAGAACTTCGAACTGACTAAATTAATATCTACTCCTAAATAAGAACAGTAAAGTAACTAAAAGTAATGAACTACTTTTATTAAATTAAAGTAACTACAATCTAACCTTGAAGATGACTTCGAAGGTGTTCTACTCCTAAATATAAGTATCTAGATAACAATACAGTATATGTATTGAGAGATATATGTTGATGTTTGATCGAAGGATCCCTTTCGAATACACAATCCTTCTATTTATAGACATCGAGGCCTCAGCAACTTGATTTGAATGTTCCCTCCTCTTTTCAAACTGATAACTGCTCTTATACGTGACATTTTCTCAAGTTGACAACTGCCCTTTAATTACTCCATGATGGTCAACACGTGTCTTTCATCAGTTAAATACTTGATTGAAATGAATCAGCATCAACCGCTTATAACAGTTCCAATGTCCATCAGCATCCACCAATTATCCTGCCACGTCACATCTTGCGTGTCAAACCTGCATTGGCTGAATATTTTCATCACAAACATTACCCCTCGCGCCATTTTCCTTTTGATTTTAAAAAAAGATAATGGTGATCGTGGTTAGATCATGTTGGGCAATTAACATCTTATGCAATCTTTGAATGTTCTTAAATTGCATGGCCATTTCTTCAATTCACTCCAAACCATCGCATTTGCTTGATTCTTGAGCCCCTGTTATTTTGAATTCACTATCTTGGTCATGTCTTCTTCTCAATTTTCGTTCGATGTTAGCGATAACTTTCCTGTCGATCTTCCCGAATAAGTGATGCTATTAACCAAATGCCCTAAAACTCCTCTTCGAACCAATTGGGATCCCCTTGAGGTTCCTCCCGAACCTTTCTCCTACTCGAAATGGGGAAAATGGCATGAGATGTTAAACAAACCAAGTGCTTCTTCATCAGGGCAGCATTCATCCTCGAGCTCCTCTAAATCAATTTACAATAACCAAACGTTCCCTCCTGCTTGGGAACAACATATTTCTCATGGTGAAGGAGTAGGATATTACAAGGGAATGAAGCTCGAAACCCCAATCACAGTGCCTTCAGTTGTTCATCCAAACTTCAAATACCCTGAGACTGAAGGTGTTATTCGAAGTAGGGCAATAAAACCATACTATCCATTTTCGAATCATCTCTCTCGAGAGCAAAATCTGTTGAATGCCTGGTTGATTTCTTCAACCAGTCCTCCTGGTGAGAGACTCCAAAGAGGTAATGTCTTAATACCTCAAGGCAGACCTCCTATCCACACATATGTAAGGGCATCTCATGAAAATTTTTCCAATGAGCACTACTCCTCAGCTTTCCTTTCAAAATGCAAACTTTTCGAGAAAGATTATGAAGAGAGGGTACTTCTCTTTGATCATTCTGTATTAGGCTTTCCTGACACCAAAATTCAAGTGATAGACCCTACTGAAAACATTAGTGATCCTTTTTCAAAGCTAGACCAATTGTGTAGACATGGTCCTACATTCGAGCACACTCCATCTATTACATCACCCTCCCCATGCTTGATTATTCAAGCTCAAAGGCTATTAGTTGCCTTTTCTCATCTTCCATTCTCTATTCTGCAAAATTTGAGGGCTCGAATCAACTTCGAATGGAGCTGTCACATCTTATGTCATGAATGGGATATTTCAACGCTTGTTCGAACTCAAATGGATTTTACCCTTCGAACTTTGGCGTCCCACATGAGATGGTATTCTCATCATCAAGAAAGTATCCATCATCTAAATTATCTATTAGATCTCTATGAAAGACTCAAAGAAACCCCCAATGCACTCCTTGATGAAGTCCTAGAATTTAAAGAGAAGTATGTTTATGGTTGTGGCGGCTCTGATGAAGAAAGCACCATTTCCCATTATTCGAAGCCCGATCTCGAAAGTCGAATTGCACATCTCAAAGATGAAGCCAAAGCTGCTGGTATTTTCCTTAGAGGCAAAACTCCATTAGCCAAAGAACTTCGAAATCTCCGCAGAGCTCTATTCAAGATCACTTCTCAATTAAGCCAATATGAAGAACAACTCAAGGAAGCTTACATCGCCCTTCGAAGTGAAAATAAACTGGCATTAGAAACCAGAAACCTATGTTTCGAGATAGAACTAGAGGCAGAGTATTTTGCTTATTATTGGGCTATGTTTCACAATTTGGTTACTTATGGGTTTCCCCACTTTTACCAATTATGTCTTTGAATTGTAACTGCACTCTCTTCTTAATGTAATGAATGATGGAACATTCGCATTCCTACTAATAAATTAGTTCATTCTGAACCAGTATGTCTTTTCCTTTGATACAACGGTCCAAAAAAGGTAACCGAATCTAACGGCTATCTTTCAATAAATGCACCTCTTTCCAAACGTCACCAAAGGTTATAAATAGATAAGCACAGAGAAAGACAACCCTTCTGACTTCCACCAATTTGCTTTGCCCTAAACCATTTATTTTGCACTTTGCTTTCCCTACCTGTTTATTTCTTCGCAATCCAAAAAATGGCAAAATCTGATGACAATACTCAACTTCAAAAGATTTGCGATGATTTTGAAAAGATCATTAAAGATGAGTAAGAGCGCTATTCGAGTGGGCAAGAGACTTCTCTGGTTCACGAAATTCTTGTTCCCATTACTCTTCCTAACCAGGAATCTTCAATTGCTGTAGGTCCCTGCCTAAGCGTTCTAAGCTTGAGACTCCGTGTCTATTACCCTAGATTAGGAGAACAACGCTTGACTTGCCAACGGGAAATCCCAAATCCCAAGTATGACTGAAAATTTAGACACTGGCCTAAACCCACAAAGGATTGGCCTGAATGGGTAGATAGAATTTTGGAGAATAAGAGAAAAATTTTAATCACTACAGGGGTTTACCATGCTATCAATCTTTCAAAATTTCCCATTGAATCCAGTCCTAACTTAATAGCCGCAGCTCTCTGTTTTTGGAACCCCATTTTCAATCACTTCCAATTTCGATTTGGTCCAATAGGTCCAACTGTTCTAGATATTTGTCATTTATTAGGGTTTCTATCTCATGGGGAAGATGCTCATCCCTATATGGCTGAGTCTGATAGTCCTTCAATCAACACTGACTCCAAATCATTAGGGTACACCAATTTCCTAATTGCCCACAGAAAAGCATCAGGAGCAGTGACTGATAAAGAATATTATTGCTTCCTTCTGTATTGGCTCTCGAAGCATCTATTTTGTACTTCTTCTCAGAGGGTTGTCCTCGAATTTTCTAATATTGCCAAAGCTCTGGCTGCCGGTCGAAGGTTAGCCTTAGCACCTTTCGTTTTAGGATCTCTCTATAGATCTTTTTCTGATTTATGCTTCGATCCTTTCATTCTCACCCAAGGTGGTCCTTTCTGGATTTTGCAATTATGGTTATATGCTTACTTCCCAGAAATTCATGACTTAGGACCCTTATCTAATACTGTGGCACATGGGACCTTTTTTGCTTTATTGCCAAGTGTTGATAAAACTTTCAAAGAATGCCTCTCTCTTTTTTTCAATCTTCCTGAAATGAGGTCAAACAAACTATTTCAACCATTCAAAATCCTCTACAGTTCTGAAGACAAGTCTCCTCTTTCCCCTCATTGGCTTTGTCAAATTTTGGACAGAGCAGCAAACGCTCTCGAACTAAAAGCTGCATGGGGAAGTTTCCTAATTAGTAGGGACTTGTTCTTTGGGAACAACTTTAGCTTCAAATCTCAAGGTGAACTCTACCTCCCCAATCAGTTTTTGAGGCAATTTGGGCTTACTCAGTCAATTCCTTTCCCAATCAGAAGTCAAGCCAATATACTCATAGCTTATAAAACTCATTCGAAGGTGCCAGAATCTGTGATAACTGCTTCATTAGCAGTTTATCAGAACAAAATCAGCAACTTGGAGTTCACTTCTTTACCAGTGTATACCACTTGCACTCCTGCCTTCTCAAGCTGGTGGGAAAATTTAATGTCAGTGGAGATGGACAAATGCCATCTTCTGAGATACATTGATTCGAGGCAACCAGGTAATCATAATTCTTACTGAATCCTTTCCTTTTTAAATGATGGAAAAAACTTTGACTTATGATTGTTTGGACTTCAAAACACAGGGGTGATAGCTGGAGAAAGCTCTTCACCAACAACCAGAGCTTCGAAAGCAAAATCGAGCGCTCTAACCCCCTCGAAAGCTTCAAAGGCTCCTGCTCCATCATCTCCTAAACCAAAGAGGAAACTAATCCTATCAACAGAGAGTTCTCCTGTAGCCTCTGGACATGCTGATTCTGAAGAAGAAAAAGACACCAATCCAATCTCCTCATTTATTCACAAGAAAAAGAAGGCCAAAACAGCCAGTGAACCTTCTGCTAACACAGAGATCATGAAAACAATTCCTATTTTAGCAGTCCCCATTGCGAAGGTAGCACCCCATCCTGAGCATGAAACGGCGCCAATCCATCCAGAAACAAAAACTCAGATTCCTGAGATCCCAGAAGTCCCGAAATCTCCTCCCTTGGACACTCATGCTACATTACTCGAATACCAACCTGTGGTAAGACGTCAAAAATCCTTTAACTCCTGATCTCCTTTCATAAATAAATTCTGAACTGATTCCTAACTCTTTGTTGAACAGGTTAAGACTGTTCCTGAAACTGGGATTAGCTCTTCGCAACCAAGTGCAAGTTTTGCTCCTAAAACTGCTCCTACATCCACTTCATTTAGACCTCAAACTACCTCAGGTGTCTCAATTTCTGAAGAATTTCACCTACCTCTTCCTCCTAACTTGACTCCTGAAGAAGTCAAGGACTTTAAAAAGAGTTTGAAGTTTGTTCTGAAGATGGAGGATGTCACTTCGACCAATGTTCAAGAATTCTTCCAACGAATGACAGGTCAAAGCAAACCAAAAACACCTTCAATAGATCCAGTGGCTGCTCTTGCTACCTTGAGGCTTTTTAGACAAATTTCTTTTGAGGTTTTTGAGGACAAGGAAGTACAAAGAGCTATGAAGATCTTATGCCAATTCATGTTAGAAAGTCCTAACATTTCTGTTCCAGACAAGGAAATAATTTCTGCAGTCATGTCAACTTTTGATTTCGATTGCTTTTTGTTAGAAAAGGTCATCGAAGAAAGAGAGAAATTAGAAGTTGACATGGAGTATACAACAGAGAAACTCTTGAGATGGATCGAACTTTGACAGAATTTGAAGGAACCAACATGTCTATTGAAAAAGCATCTGCCAAAGTGAATCAACTAAAAAAGGATCTTGCATTTGCAGAAACTGAATTGGCAAACCTGAAGATCAAACAGCAAGGTGTTGAGGCAAAACTTCAAGTTTTAAAGACAGAGTTCGAATCGAAGCCTCTAAAGACTCAAGAATCAATCTCAAGGCAAAAGTTCATCCTTAGTCAATCAAAACTGTACACCAGGTCTTGGGATAACTTTAGGTTAAAAGCCCAATTCATAACAAAGTTGGTATGAATAATCTATACCAATGTAGATTTTGTAATTTACCAATAGCTGGTTTTTGTATTCATCTTTATATGAAATACAAGTTCTTGCTCGAATGCTTTATTCTAAATTTCTTGCCTCCCAAATAGTGGGATAATATTGCTTAAGAAATTTACCATTGATTTTCCTTAAATGTACATACCCATTCAGATTTTTTAAATGATAAAATCCACCTTTAAAAACCTTATTGACTTGGAAAGGACCTTCCCATTTAGGTGACCATTTTCCAAACTTTGGGTCCTTGGATCCAATAGGCAATATTGTCTTCCAAACCAAATCCCCTTCATCAAAGGTTCTTGGCTGTACTTTTTATTATATGCCTTCGATGCTATTCTCTTTTGTATCAAAATATTATTGAGAGCTTTGATTCTTTCTTCATCAATATCTTCCAATTCAATAGCCATGGATGTTTGATAATCATCCAAAGATAACTGATTCTGCTTCATCACTCGAAGAGAATTAATCTTTATTTCAATAGGCAAAACTGCCTCATGTCCAAATGTTAAGGCATAAGGAGATACACCTGTACTTGTTCGCTTTGAAGTCCTATATGCCCATAAAACTTCTGGCAAAATCTCATGCCATATTTTTGGATTATTTTTTATGACCTTAGCCATATTTTCTTTTATGACTTTGTTAGTGGCTTCAGCCTGTCCATTCGATTGAGCATAATATGGGGTTGATTTTGACATTGTAATTCCCAACTTATTTGCAAATGCAATCACATCCCCTTCGAATATAGAGGCATTGTCAAATACAATAGTTTAAGGAATACCAAATCTGTAAATTATGTTTTCTAAGAATTTTACAACCATTGTTTGAGTCACAGTCTGCATAGGTTCTGCTTCTACCCATTTAGTAAAATAATCTGTGGTCAAAATAATGAATCCATGACCCTTTGAAGAAGGAGGACTGATTTTTCCTATTACATCTATGGCCCATCCTCTAAAAGGCCAAGGTTTTACCACATATTGAAGATCAACAGTTGGTAAATGCTTTAAAGGACCATGCTTCTGACACTCTTGACATCTTTTGGCAAACTCAATACAATCTTTCAAAATAGTTGGCCAATAAATGTTGTGTCTTCGAAGCAACCATCTCATCTTAATTCCAGATTGATGAGCTCCACATAATCCCTCGTGAATTTGAGTTATAGCTTCTAATCCTTCGAGATTACTTAAACACTCCAGTAATAATCCATCACTTCCTCTTTTGAATAATTTCTCACTATACAAGATGTAATTGACAGATTTCAGCCTTATACCTCGATCAGGCTTTTCATTATATCCTAAGAGATAATCTATGATTGGTTTTCTCCAATCATCATGAACCTCTATATTTAGGATACCAACAGAAGATAATCTATTTACCAATATTGGTAATAATTTCCTATAAGTCACCTGCTCCATTTCAGCATCCTCATTATTTGTTCTATATCTAGATGCCCTCTGAGCTATATCATTAGCTTCTTCATTAAAACTTCTAGGAACATGCAACAAGTTCACATTATCAAATCTGGATAATAAATCCATTGTAGTGTCATAATACACTTTCAATGTACTACTCATACATTTATAGGTCCCATTCATATGATTTATGACTAACTGGGAATCTCCAAATATATCTACAAATATAGCTTTAAAATCCAACAAAGTTTCAAGACCCATGATAAGAGCTTCATACTCAACTTGATTGTTGGTACATTGATTCGAATCTAGTTTGAAACCATATTTGGTTTTAATTTTCTCAGGTGATTCAATGACAAAACCAATACCTGCAGTAAATTCAGTTTTTGAACCATCGAACCATAATTTCCATGGACTTATATTTATTTGTCCAATTTCATAATTTCCTTCTGTTTCAAGGCAATTTGGATGATCAGCCAAAAAATCTGCCAAAGCCTGCCCTTTTACTGCCTTTTGTGGCACATAAAACAAACAGAATTCTGACAAGGCCAAAATCCATTTACCAATTCGATTTCTCAGAATAGGTCGAGTCAACATATACTTAATCAAATCATACTTAGCAATCACATAAACTTCAGTGGGAAGAAGATAATATCTTAATTTCATAACTGTAAAGTACAAAGACAAACATAACTTTTCTATAAAGGAATATTTGCATTCAACAGAATTTAAAAACCTACTAAGGTAATACTCATCTTGTTCTTTCTTATCATCATTATCTTGGGCTAACAAAACCCCAATCGATGCTTCTGCTGCTGAGATATATAACTTCATAGGCCTATCTTTTCTTGGAGGCATTAACACTGGTGGCTTCACCAAATAATCCTTCAAGGTTTGAAATGCAATCTGATGTTTATCTTCCCACTTCAACTCTTCATAATCCTTCAATTTCAATAAAGGAGAAAAAATCAAAGTTTTTCCAGCAGTATTGGAAATAAATCTTCGAATAAAATTGACTTGTCCTAAGAATCTTTGCAATTCTTTTTTGGTCGAAGGGGGTTTACTTCGAATGATTGCTTGTGCCTTATTCTTATCCACTTGAATTCCCTTTTCATGTACCAAATATCCTAGAAAATTTCCAGTACTGACTCCAAAGGCACATTTTAATGGATTTAACTTAAGTTTGAAAAATCTCATTCTCTCGAATGTTGATTTCATGTGAATAAGATGATCATCAAATGTTTTTGATTTAACAATTATATCATCTATATAACATTCTAAGAATGTTCCAATCATGTCATGGAAAATAGCATTCATGGCTCTTTGATAAGTAGCCCCTGCATTTTTTGAACCAAAAGGCATCTGTACCCACTCAAAGGTACCTATACTACCTGGACATCTAAATGCAGTTTTATGAATGTCTTCCTCAGCAATACATATTTGATTATATCCTGAGTGACCATCCATCATGGACATTATAGTATTTCCAGCAGATCTATCAATTAATAAATCAACTATTGGCATAGGATATTCATCCTTAGGTGTGGCTAAATTAAGGTTTCTATAATCAATACAAACTCTTAATTTACCATTTTTCTTCATTACTGGAACAACATTCGATAGCCATTCAACATACCTGACAGTTCTAATGAATCCTGCCTTGAGCAATCTTTCAATTTCTTCTTTAATCTTTGAAGTGACTTCTGGAGTCATCCTTCGAGGTTGTTGTTTCACTGGTTTATAGCCAGTTTTGATAGGCAACTTATGCTCTACTAAGCTTCTTTCAAGTCCTGGCAATTCGTCATAATCCCAAGCAAAACAATCTTGAAATTCCTTCAACAATTCGACCAATTTATACTGGTCATACTTTCCAAGTTTGGAACTTAAGTAAGTAACTCTCTTTTGTTGATCTGATCCTAAATTGACTTCTAAAAGAGGATCCTGTGATACTTCCTGTATTGAATTTTCTGGCAATACAGATAATTCTTCCTTGCCACCATTTTTTAATTCTTGTGAATCTTCTTCAAAAACATAATCTGACCTATTTATGGTCGAATCTTTTTCAATTTTTGACTCTAAATCTGTTATCATCAGCTTTTGCAAGACCAATCGAATGGTCTCTTCTACATCTTTCATTGCCATGGATGTATGAGTCATCAAATTATCTTGTCATCACCTAATGGTTCCAAAGAACCAAATGGCATTTCAGCCAAAATATCCCAATTTTCTTCTGGGGATTCGTCTTCTGACTCTTTTAGGTCAATTGACTTGACATTCTCTTGATATAATTGAGCTTCGACACAATTGGAACTTGCATGAAAAGGCTGGACATCAGCCTTTACTGTTTCAATTTCACAGTTTTCCTTCACTAACAACAATTTCTGATGCATTGAAGAAGGAACACATTTATTAGCATGAATCCAGTCTCTTCCTAACAAGGCATGATAACTAGGATTAGCATCTACCACAAAGAAAGCAGTTTTGGATTTATTCGAACCTACTATGGTTTCAATAGGTATTACCCCTTTGGTGTTTTTCTTATCACCAGTAAATCCTGATATCATAATGTGGGTTTTTATCAATTTTGCATTTTGTTTATTGATCTTTTTCAAAGTATTCTGGGGAATAATGTTGACAGCAGCACCATTATCAACCATTATCTTGTTTAAAAGAACACCATTTAAACAAGCCTTTATGTATAATGGTTTAAGGTGTCTAGTCATTTCTGTGGATGGTTCTTCGAATGAATAAACAAAATTACAATCATTAAAAATAAACTCAGGAAGATTTACCTCAGAAACATCCTCAGTAAATGTTTCCACTTCCATTTCCTCAACTAACTGTTGATCTTCTGCTGCCTCGAAAATTTTTGGTAACACAAATGTAGCAGTGTTAACCTCCATTTGTTCTGGAAATGTACCAAATTGAATGAGCATATTCTCATCATTAACCACCTCATTTCCCAGTTTAATTTCAACATTTTCCAATTCCTGAGATTTCACCATTATCATTGCTTCATCCTCATCATCAATACTCATAGCCTTCTCTAATTCCAATACTTTGGCTTTAATGATACTTTCCTCAGACATAGTATCAGTATCACCCTCTGGATTTCGATCAAACCTAGGATTAGGCTTCGAATCATCATTGGAATCCTTTTTCATTTCACTTCCTAACTCCTGGCTTCTAGCCTGCATATTAGAAAATTCTTTCCACATGGTAAACTTCCTCTGCAGTCTTCTCTGTTGAGTCCTATTTATCATAGGGACCATGTTCTGGTTTTTTCCTTTGGGATGTTGAAGTACATGCCATGTATTTTTTTCAACATGAGGAGGTTTGATCATCCTATTTTTGTTTTGAGGACCTTGCTGTTCGATCATATTTTTTACTCTATCATCTTGCAAAACAAACCAATTTGGCACTCCTGGTACCAATGTAGACTCACCTGATTGTGATGTCTCACCAACTTTTGGTGATTCCTTTAATACTTCCATATTTTTCTCAGCCTGCACCATATGTGCTGGTACCACTTTCGATGATATGAACTGAATCTGCTTTTCTCTCTGCCACCTATAATGTTTCTTTGGTGTATGAAAGAAACCTGGCCTCACATATTGCATGTTCCTTGATGGTCGAACATAACTATCAAGATGGAAGTTTCTTGAAAAATTGGCTTTAAAAGGAACCACTGGTTTTGAGGCATACCTTGTTGTTATAGGTCCAGTATATGTTGAAGCTTGATAAATTGGTCCTCTAAACTGTCCTCTCCCAACATTCATGATTGGTTGGAAAGGAGGTTCACCAGAAGTGCTTGGTTTCCTTTGTTCGAACAAAGGCTGTTTGTTTTTCCTGCCTGCTTTGATTCCAACCCTTTCATCATAGATTTCAGCATATCTTTTCCCACAACCAATGCATAGATTCTTTGCATATTCATGGTTGAAAACTGATAAATAAGGTTTTTTTCTTGTCATTTCTTCAAATCTTTTCATATGGTCTTCTGACTTTGTACTCTCTCTTTCTTTGACCAGATCTTCGAAGGAAATGTCATGAACATTGATTGACACCTCCTGTACTGCTGGGAATGGATCTTCATCAACCCCCATTTGTTTTTCAGGGAATTTCAATTTCCCTTTCTTGATCAAATCTTGAATCCTGTCTCGAAAAATAGTACAATTATTAGTCGAATGGGTCCCAGAACTATGCCATTTGCAGTATTTCTTACCCTTTAATTCATCATTCGAAGGTAATTTTGTCCCATCAGACAATTTAATAATTTTTCCTTCTAATAGGTGATCAAATATTTCATCCAATCTATAAACATCGAATGAATATTTCTTAAAGGATCCTTTTGATTTATACACTTCAGCAGAAACATTTTTCTTCACAAGACTCTTGCATGTGAAAGGCTCTTTGCCTATTATTTCTGCAGCATCTATTTCATAATTGGGATCCTTATAATATATTTTTATTGAAGAAGCATTTCTTTCATTTTCTTCTTCCAATAAAGCTTCATATCTAGAAACTCAAGCAGTCAATTCAACAAGGTCTCTAAATTCCAAAGCGTCGAATTTCTTTCTAAGTCTAAATTCGAGGCCATTTTTGAGCCAACTTAACAAATTCAGGTTCAGGTAACATGATTTTACATTTTGTTCTAGCCCTTTTAAACCTATTTATGAATTGAGTAGCCTTTTCATCAGGCTTTTGACATAATCTGGCTAAATCAGCCATTGATACTTCTGGTTCTGTCTGGAAAAACTGAGTATGGAAAGATTCTTCCATCTGAGCCCAACTATAGATCGAATTAGGGGCTAGATTAGTAAACCAAGCAAATGCAGTATCTGTTAATGAACTAGGAAACAAACGAAGCCTAAGATATTCATTATTTCCTGCATCAGCACACTGACTGATGAATTTTGCTATATGTTCAACTGTGGATTGACTCCCATCCCCTGCAAACATAGCAAAAGTAGGGAATTTAAATCCCCTGGGGAATTCGATCCTATCAATCCAATCAGGATAAGGCTTCTTATAAACTAGAGTTTGTACCCCCCGAGCCATAGGTCCACAAACCTCATGGATTAAATTAATCATGTCATTCCTATCAACTATATTAAATGGTTGTTGATGACATGGCTGACCAAAAAGATGGTTCATTGGTGGTACTAGTGGTGGTTGAGGATTATTATCCATCCTCCTAAGATTTTCATTCCTTCGACCCACTCCTATCCCAGTAGGGTCTGGTTCGAACATAGGATTGTTATTTATCCTCCTATTCTGGCCTATCATGTTTTCTCTAAGCCTTGGTTCTTCGATATTTATTGTTCTATGACTATGATCTTGACCATTCACATGGTTTCCTTGAATACCTTCAAATACTGGGAATGTATTATTAGGGATAGACACATAGAAACTTTCTTGTGAATTAGGCCTAAGAGGAGGCCCATTTGTATGATTCATAGGATTTGGCTGAAACAAACCATGGCTATGACTTCTTTCATTCTGTCGAATCATAGAAGGATTTCCATTTGGCACCATTGTTGGTGCAAATTGTGGTAAACTGTTGTTAAGGGAAGTGATCAGAACATTAACATTCTGAAGCATATTTCCCAAGTGATCAAATATTGGTGTCAACTGACTTACCAAATCATGTTGATTTTCTGAACTAACATTCCCATTATTTTGAATCGAATTTAAATTTTCAACCCCCACTTCTGGGTTTTCATTGGTTGTATGATTTCCAGTATTGCTATTCTGAGGATCTTGGTGTGAAGAACCACCAATTTCAGCAGTATTAACACCTACATTGGCATTATCCATAGACCTATTGCTTCGAAGGTTTCTGTTTTCCATCCTTTGACACTAGAGTCCCACCGGGCGTGCCAAAAATGTTTGGTTGGAAAATTTATAAGTGTGTGCGAGCATGCCAGGCAAGCAAATTGCCAATGTGTATATGTGATAATCCAAACTGCGCCTCACCAGGGAACTGTGGTGACGTTCGATGCCTTGAACAAGACTTTTAATTGTGTGAAGATGTAACAAACTGAAGAACTTCGAACTGACTAAATTAATATCTACTCCTAAATAAGAACAGTAAAGTAATGTACTACTTTTATTAAATTAAAGTAACTACAATCTAACCTTGAAGATGACTTCGAAGGTGTTCTACTCCTAAATATAAGTATCTAGATAACAATACAATATATGTATTGAGAGATATATGTTGATGTTTGATCGAAGGATCCCTTTCGAATACACAATCCTTCTATTTATAGACATCGAGGCCTCAGCAACTTGATTTGAATGTTCCCTCCTCTTTTCAAACTGATAACTGCTCTTATACGTGGCATTTTCTCAAGTTGACAACTGCCCTTTAATTACTCCATGATGGTCAACACGTGTCTTTCATCAGTTAAATACTTGATTGAAATGAATCAGCATCAACCGCTTATAACAGTTCCAATGTCCATCAGTATCCACCAATTATCCTGCCACGTCACATCTTGCGTGTTAAACCTGCATTGGCTGAATATTTTCATCACAAACATTACCCCCGCGCCATTTTCCTTTTGATTTTAAAAAAAGATAATGGTGATCGTGGTTAGATCATGTTGGGCAATTAACATCTTATGCAATCTTTGAATGTTCTTAAATTGCATGGCCATATCTTCAATTCACTCCAAACCATCGCATTTGCTTGATTCTTGAGCCCCTGTTATTTTGAATTCACTCTCTTGGTCATGTCTTCTTCTCTATCTTCGTTCAGTGTTAACTCAGATCCGTCAATGCACTGCGTGTACTAGCATATTAACCAAGAGTCAAAGACTCTTATGAACGAGATTCATCATTTTATCCCATAGACGTTAATTATGCTACAGTGTATACCTGATAAGTTATCCAGACTTATCATCCACTGTGACTTATTTGAAACAACAAGGATTTGTGATTCATATCTCACATGTGTAATCACATACACAAATGAATCACATACAATGATGTTTAAGAATTTTAGTCTAATATCCATCTCATGAACTAACATACATAAATGCATTATGATATTTCATTGTCCAACTAACTGGTTTGAGGGCACATTCCCAATAGCTGACCCTTAATCGGGCCAAGGCAGATGTGTCGACCTACAGCTTGGTTGTCAAATTCTCAATCCCACAGGGAGCAAGGACTCTGAGAGGAGATCAAGCCATCGCCTAAAGTTGCTATGTCAACTCTCTATGCAAAGGTGCAGTACCGGAGGCCCTAAATATTAAAGAGATGGAGTCGAGAAAGGAAAAAGATAGAGTAAGCTCAGTCGAGGAGCTCACCCAAATAATTCTAGATCCCTAGAACCCTGATCAAGTTGTCAGTGTGGGGTCCCTTCTGGAGACTGAGCTCCAAGAAAAGTTAGTTCAATTCTTGAGGCAAAAATTGGGACATTATCGCGTGGAGTCACAAACACATACCCGGGAATCGATCCCCAGGTCATGTCCCACATACTCAACGTCGACCCAAGCTTCCCCCCAATTAAGCAAAAGCAGAGGGGAATGGCCCCAAAAGACAGGAAGTACTGCATGAAGAGGTCGAGAAACTTCTCGGAGCCTAGTCAATCCATGAAGTACAATATCCCTACTGGTTGGCAAATGTTGTCTTAGTGAAAAAGAGTAATGGCAAGTGGAGGCTTTGTGTAGACTTCACCAAACTGAATAAGGCATGTCCTAAGAATTGTTACCCGTTATCACAAATAGACCTCCTGGTGGACGCATCAGCAGGCCATTCGCTCCTTTTATTCATGGATGCTTACTCAGGGTACGAAATGTTTTACTTATTAATGGATTAACAAGTATTTTTTGAGCCTGTTCAGTGTACTAGGTTTATTCACTTAGCTTGTAATAAACTTAAAGATTTTCATGTCTTGGACAATCAAACGTCCAAATCTTGCAGAGGCAGAGTACCCAGAAGAGAAGTATGCTAAGGAGGGCTATGGCTATGCGAGCTAGCTGGCGAGAGTGGAACACTCTTAGTTTACTTATCTTTTATTATGTTGAGGAACTAGGTGCCAGACTTATTATTATGTTGTAGGGCTTATGCCCAAGATACTATTCTCTTTTCTTTCATCTTCTCTTTGTTGATGTAATAATGAATTGTATGACTTTGATGTTGATGTTTAATATTTATGTAAGCCTAGAACCACCATGCCTATTGTTTATTGCTTTTATCTTGGTTCTTTCTTGTATGAACAAGCACGCAATCCTCAAATCAGCTATGTATCTACTAGTCCAAAGGCAGAAATTTTAAAATTTTCCCTACTTTGCTGCGCTGGGGCGTGACAATCAAAGGCTCAAAAGGTTCAATGAAATCAAATAAATAGATCAATCACACAAACCAACTGCTCACACGAACCAATCGCTCACTCAAAGAGCATCATACTAGGTTCCTCTTGGTCACATAGCAAAAAGTCACCTCACCTCACCTCACCTTACCTCACCCGTCTCCAGTATGTCGATCCCTGAGGCCTGTTGGACTGTTGGTAGGTGTTCCTTGCTCATGACCCTTCAGTCCTATAGCACTTAACAATTAACACATACTTATTGATTCCAAATAAAAGCACAATATAACTGCAAAAAATGTACAAGTAGAGATAGCAAAGAAATACTTCGGAGAATTTAGAAAGCATATTGTATACAACCCGGCTTACCCACCTTTCTGATCATACCCTCAACTCTTCTTTTTTTCTTGTACTAACCCGAGGTGTGTATATAATAGGAGAGAGAGAGAGAGAGAGAGAGAGAGAGAGAGAGAGAGAGAGAGTTGCCTAGAGAGAGTTGAGGTGAGGAAGATAGAGAAGTATGTAAGTTTTGTGAAACGTAACATACATATATATAGTATTTCAAAAGGGAATATACTATATAATATCTTTTAAGATATTTTTCAAAAGTAATATGCTATGCAATATTCTTTAAGATATTTTTCAAAAGGGAATATGCTATGTAATATTCTTAAAATAATTTTCAACATAGACTTATCTCCATTTACACCCCCAAATGAATCTAACTATTTGAACCCCAAAAAAATTAGTAATCAATGAAACGAAATTAGAGGTTACTATAGAATAAGCTAATTGGAAATAACTACGTTGAATGGAAACTGGAACTGGATGAATTGTTAACTGCTAATGGATGTAAATACATTCTTACCATTTTCTATCCACCTATTCCATGCCATAACACCCCAATAGATCTTGCAGAACAATACTGGCAATGGATAAGAGTTGATGGTATAGCTCGCTCTAGCTTCTTAGACTCTTTGTTAGATATGTTGAAGCAGCAACATCAACCCTTTCGCATTGTTCATGCTATAATATTGAACCTCGAGGAGATGTTTGGGGAACTGAGCCAAACTGCATGGCTTAGAGCTTATGAGTAAGTCATGGACACCAGAATGTTGGAAGGAACTCCAATAAGAGAGCATGTTTTTAAAATGGTTACTTATTTCAAAGTACTAGAAGTTCTGGGTTCCGACATTGATGGTAAGACTCAAGTTGACATAATCTTGCATTTGTTGCCTTCATCATTCACTCAATTTAAAGGGGTTTTTAAAATGAGTAAAATAGTTTTTTTCAACAAGTGAGTTGATGAGCTCTCTTGAGGCACGATGGATATAGTCAAAGAGTAGTCAAATGTTCAGAACATTGGAATAGCTTCATCTTCTGGAACTAAGCCTAAGGGCATAAGTTTAGAGAAGAAGAAGTAAGACTCAAGGATAGGTGAGCCTAACCCAACTATTGGAAAGAAGGCAAGACTTGGAAACGGAAAGGATGGTGCTATGCCAAAAGGAAAGTCTTTTCATTGTGGCGTGAGAGGGCATTGGAAAAGGAACTGTGTGGAATACTTGACTGCCAAAAGGCAAGGTATGATCCTTTCACTAGTTTTGAAGTAAGTTGAAAAACTGATACTTCAATTACTTGTGGCATTGATTCTAAATTTTCTGATTACATTTGTAATTGTTGTAGGGGATTGGAAAATAAGAATGTGTAGTGATTAGAAGATCTTGATTGCCTTTTGGGATCTGATGCAAGAGTTTCTATTGGATTAGTAGTTTTATATTGTAATAAAACTTTGGATTTATTAGATAGATTTCAGTTTTGAATTAATGAATAATATTTATTCTTTTAATTTTGGAACTGAGAATGACTAATCACTTGAGAATGACTCAAGATTACATGCTTATGTATGGCGGCGATGAGTTGATTCCAATAGGATGCACTAACCCAGACTTTATGTCAGATAAAGATTCGAAAAAGTTGACATTTGGACACTTCTTTACCCTGGGAGGTGGTGATGTTAGTTGGAAGAGCATTAAGCAGAAATGCATTGCAGACTCAACTACAGAAGTTGAGTATATGGCTACTTATAAAAGAAGCTGTTTGGCTCAAGAAGTTCCTTGTGGAACTCAAGGTGTTACTAGCATTATTGTCACGTATTACGCTATACTGTGATAATCGGTGTTCTAAAAATCATCCTAGGCCTCCGCCTAGGCCCTAGGCCTTACCCAACTGCATGGATTTTCACCTAATCCTTGCAAAAATTCCACAGGGATTTAGGCCTGGTCTTGGCCTGGCCTAGGCCTCCTAGGTCGGCCTAGGAGGCCGCCTAGGCCTAGGCTACCCAGGAGGCCTAGGGGTGGAAATGTCATTTTTTGAAATAATAACAAGGGCGAAACCCTAATAATCCCCTAAGTCAGCACACCACAGTCGTTCATTCAATTGACTACCAAGATTAAGAGAAAGAGAGAGAGAGAGAGAGAGAGAGAGAGAGAGAGAGAGAGAGAGAGAGAGAGAGAGAGAGAGACTGAAGATGTCACATGAGAACTTTATGAAGTCGATTTTGTATCTGATGAGAATACAGAAGAAGAGGTTGATGAGGAGTATGAGGTTGAGTCTGATAGAGAGAGAGTATTGGAGCAATGTGGAGAAGAAGAGTTAAAAGTTTTAGTTTGTTGGTAAGCATTAATTTAAATTACATTGTTGATAGTTGATAATGTGACTTTTTTTTTTCTTTCATATTGGTCTATTAGAATTGTTTCTGTATTATTAATTTTGCTTTAAAATACTAGTCCTCCGCCTAGGCCCCCCCTCGCAGCCCGCCTACCACCTAGGGATTTTTAGAACACTGATGATATTAATGGAGTAGTGGCACTGCCCAAGGAGCCAAGAAACCATAGAAATGGAAAGCACGTAGAAAGGAAGTATCATCTCATTCGAGAGATAGTCCAAAGTGGAGATGTGACTATCATAAGATTGCCACCGCTGACAATCTTGCAGATCCATTTATAAAGGCCTTGCTGCAGAAGGTCTTTGATCGCCATCTAGATGGTCTAGGTCTCAAATATAATTCTAATTGGTTATGAGTACAAGTGGGAGTTTGTTGGGTTTTTGCCCTTAAACTAGTTTTGTATGTTTGAGACGTTGACATTTTATATATGGATATTAGTTTACATTTCATTATGTATATATCATGAGATGATTGTTTTAATCCTTAAGTATTATATTAAGTAACTCGTGTACGTATGAGATACATACACAGGAGATACGAGTTACTATTCTTAGATACTTAGAACTTGTCACAGTGGATGATGAGACTGGATATCTCATTAGGCATACACTAAAGCATGATTAACTACCATTGGTTGAAGTGATAAATCTTAATCACTAGAGTTTGAGACTCTTAGTTAATATGCTAGTGCTTATAGTGCATTGGCGGACCATGAGCTTCCTATCGACACTTAAAACTGTCATCAGTTGATAGGAACTCATAACTTATACAAGGAGAGCTTAATCTTGAGATGATTATGGACACATACTGTGGATATGACTGCTTTGACTTACCAATAAGTGAGGTCTTAAATATCAACACATGAGTATCTTGGGTATGTTATGTTTATAGGGTTGTGAACATATATTGTCAAGATAGAATCTACCCTTTGATAAAAACTAAGCATTCCCTTGAGAATGTCACCAAGTTGGTTACTGAGAACTGTAGTCTTGTTGGTAAGTAGTTATCAACGTGTTTGGTAATCATGAAAGGTGAATGAAACTCAAGGTATGGAAGAGGTAATCATCATTCAGGTTAACAATAACAGTTTATCCAACTACCGGAATATGATAAAAATGCTGACGGTAGAAGGACATTAGTACAATTGTACTAGTCTAGTTATCGCTTTGAATATGTTCTTTTGTGTTGGAATCCAATCATCATTTTATAGTGGAGTAAACAGTAACTAATTAGTTAGTTAATTTGCTGATCAAAGAGCTTGATCATGGGAATAAATAACTAATCTGAGCCAACAATAAAGAACACTCTTAGCTCCAAAGGATGCAAAGAAGACAGGAGGAAAAGAGAGCAATCAATTGGTGACCCACCAATCGATTGGAATGGCAATCGATTGCCATAAATTGCAGTCAATTGGGAAGGCAATCAATTGTCACTTGGCAATCGATGCAATTGGTTGGACCTAAGGTAGGTGGAAATACTTATAAATAGGAGACCTACATCCAGAATAAGTTTACTCATCGTTTTTGAAGCCCTAGGTCTCTAGAAATAGTTTTATAGTATTTCCAGTCTTTGCGAGAGCATCCACCAGAGTCATAAGAGTTAAGATAATCTAGTGGAGGCTGCTGGAAGTTAGAAAGAGGAAGAAACAATCAAAGCAATCATAAGGATTTGAGCACAAAAGGTATTCTTCTTCTCTACATGCTACTAGGTTCATATGAGTAGTAGATTCTGAGATTCAAAAGTATCTAAAAATTATTTTTTGCTGCAAATTCTGTTTTCATAACATAATTCCTTCAGAGCTACGCTTGGAGATGTCATTAAGCCCTCAAGATGAGGCAAACTCGTTGTCGTTGTTATGATGCTCGTGATGTTTGATTGTAGTTATGGCTCATCACTGCGTATTTCAGGTCTAGTTCACCTTAAATGGCTCTAGAGATCTCCTTGTCTACACCTAGCTCGAAGAGCTACGCATGGAGATGTTGTAAAGCCCTCAAGATGGAGCAAACCCGTCATAAAGTCCTCTAAATTGAGGCAAATCCATTGAATTCCTCAAGATTGAGGCACATCCCATTGCCCTAGATTGGACACCCTCGTTGAATCATCCGCGATAGGACACCCCCATTGAATCATCTGCGATAGGACACCCTATTAAATCATCCATAATAGGACACCCCATTGAATCATACGCAATAGGACACCCAGTTGAATTGCCTGTGATAGGGCACCCTTTTTTTGGAGTTTTAGGGAGTTGAGGTTATTTGGGAGCTTCAAGTGCCTACAACAGCCGAGCTACAATCAAAACATACAAGAAAAAAATTTTACCCCACAGGAGTACTTAGAATACATGAGTCTATTATAGGTCACCTTCAGGATTTCATAGGTGTAAAGAAGCATAAAACTCCAAACACTTGTTCGCCATCAGAAAAATAGAGTATCATTTTCTATGGTACAACATAAGCTTTAAACCCAATCAATGATAGTTTATTTGCTATTTGTGCATGTCACACCCCAGTATTTATGGTGCACAATGAGCTATATGAAAGACGATATGTCATAGATCTAATACTCCTATTGGGGAAGAAGAAAGAACATAAAGAAAGAAAATAAGACTCGTGCACTGTGTGGATAATCCTTACCAAATGGTGGTCCAACTTTTGGATTTTCAAACTTCACATCACAAACCAGAGCAATTTCTAGTGTTAAATTCTATATCTACTTTTAGCAAATTAGTTCCTAATATTAGAATAATATTATATAGCACATCGAAGTATTATTTCCCTATAATTTTACGGTTTTGATTGTACAAGATTAAATAGCATGTTAGTCTGATCAAGAAATTGAGGAAATATTGACCAAATATTAACTTGATACATCAAAGTGGTGTGTCAAGACCAATTGCATATAATTTTAGTCAATACATAAAAGAATATTAAAACTTGAACATCGAATATAAGATTCTTGTATTGGACAAGTGATGTACAAAAGTGGAAGCAACTCTGCACAGGTAAATTTAATCATGCCTAACAAAGTTTAAAGATTGCAAGGTACAGGAAGTATGAAACTTGTTTGTTTGCAAAGCATTATATAGTTGGTTTTAAACTCAATATTCAATGCAGTAACAGAGAGTATTCATCGAATCATGGTCCAGAGCACTGGACAGCCGTTAAGCACATTCTTAAGTACTTGAGAAGGACTAAAGATTACATGCTTATGTATGGCGGTGATGAGTTGATTCCAAATAGATACACCGACTCAAACTTTATGTCAGATAAAGATTCGAGAAAGTTGACATTTGGACACCTCTTTACCATGGGAGGTGGTGCTATTAGTTGGAGGAGCATTAAGCAGAAATGCATTGCAGACACTGATACAAAAGCTGAGTATATGGCTGCTTATGAAGCCACAAAAGAAGCTGTTTGGCTCAAGAAGCTAAGAAACTATAGAAATGGAAAGCACGTAGAAAGGAAGTATCATCTCATTCAAGAGATAGTCTATAGTGGATATATGACTGTTACTAAGATTACCATCACTGACAATCTTGCAGATCCGTTTACAAAAGCCTTATCGCAGAAGGTCTTTGATCGCCATCTAGATGGTCTAGGTCTGAAATGTAGTTCTGATTGTTTATGAGTGCAAGTGGGAATTTGCTGGTATTTGCCCTCAAACCAGTTCTGTATGTATGAGACGTTGACATTTTATATATGGATATCAGTTTACATTTCATTATGTATATGAGATGATTGTTTTAATCCTTAAGTATCATAGTAAGTAACTCGTGTATGTATGAGATACATATGCAGGAGATACGAGTTACTATTCTTAGACACTTAGAACTTGTCACAGTGGATGATGAGACTGGATATCTCTTTAGGCAAACACTATATCATGATTAACTACCATTGTCGACACTTAAAACTGTCATCAGTCGATAGGAACTCATAACTTATACAAGGTAAGTGTTCTTAATTTTGATATGATTATGCATACAGACTGTGGGTATGACTGCTTTGACTTACCAATTAGTGAGGTCTTAAATATCAACACATGAGTATCTTGGGTATGTTATGTTTATAGGGTTGTGAACATATATTGTCAAGATAGAATCTACCCTTTGATAAAAACTAAGCATTCCCTTGAGAATGTCACCAAGTTGGTTACTGAGAACTGTAGTCTTGTTGGTAAGTAGTTATCAACGTGTTTGGTAATCATGAAAGGTGAATGAAACTCAAGGTATGGAAGAGGTAATCATCATTCAGGTTAACAGTAATTGTTTATCCGACTACCTGAATATGATTACGAATGCTAACGGTAGGACATTAGTACAACTATACTAGTCTAGTCATCACTTCAGATATGTTCTTTTGTGTTGGAGTATAGTCATCATTTATAGTGGAGTAAATGTTAACTAATTAGTTAGTTAATTTGCTGATCAAAGAGTTTGATAATGGGAATAAAAAACTAATTTGAGGCAACAAAAAAGAACACTCTTAGCTCCAAAGGATGCAAAGAAGACAGGAGGGAAAGAGATCAATCAATTGGTGACCGACCAATCAATTGGAATGGTAATTAATTGCCATAAATTACAGTCGATTGGGAAGGAAATCGATTGCCACTTTGGGCAATCGATGCAAATGATTGCTATAAATAGGAGACCAACATCCAGAATAAGTTTACTCATCATTTTTGAAGCCCTAGGTCTCCAGAAATAGTTTTATAGTATTTCCATAGATTTTTTTCTCTCTAGTTAAACTCCATAAGTTCTAGTCTTTGTGAGAGCATCCACCAGAGTCATAAGAGTGAAGACAATCTAGTGGAGGCTGCTGGAAGTTAGAATGAGGAAGAAACAATCAAAGCAATCATAAGGATTTGAGCGCAAAAGGTATTTTTCTTCTCGACATGCAACTAGGTTCATATGTGTAGTAGATTCTGAGATACAAAAGTTTTTTAAACTTGTTTTCCACTGCAAATTATGTTTTCATAACATAATTACTTCAGAGCTACGCCCTTTTTTTGGAGTGTTAGGGCGTCGAGGTTCTTTGGGAGCTTCAAGTGCCTACAACAGCCAAGCTACAATCAAAACATACAAGAAAAATATATTACTCCATAGGAGTACTTAGAATACATGAGTCTATTATAGGTCCCCTTCAATATTTCATAGGTGTGATGAAGCATAAAACTCCAAACACTTTTTCACCATGAAAAAAACTAAGTATCATTTTCTATGGTACAACATAAGCTTTAAACCCAATCAATGACAATTTATTTGCTTTTTGTGCATGTCATACCCCAGTAGTTATGGTGCACGATGAGCCATATAAAAGACGATATGTCGTGGATCTAATACTCCTATTGGGGAAAAAGAAAGAAAACAAGACTCGAGCACTGTGTGGATAATCCTTACCAATTGGTGGTCTAGTTTTTGGATTTTTAAACTTTACATCACAAACTAGAGCAATTTCCAGTGTTAAATTCTATATCTAGCTTTAGCAAATTAGCTCCTAATATTAAAATAATATTATATGGCACATCGAAGTATTGTTTCCCTCTAATTTTACGATTTTGATTATACAAGATTAAATAACACGTTAGTCTGATCAAGAATTTGAGGAAATATTAACCAAAATTAACTTTATATATCAAAGTGATGTGTCAAGACCAATTGCATATAATTTTAGTAAATACGTAAAAGAATATTAAAACTTGAACATCGAATATTAGATTCCTTTATTGGTCACGTGATGTACAGAAGTGGAAGTAACTCTGCACAGGTAATTTAATCATGCCTAACAAAGTTTAAAGATTGCAAGGTATAGGAAGTATGAAACATGTTTCTTCAAAAAGCATTATGTAGTAGGTTTCAAATTCAATATTCAATGCAGTAATAGAGAGTATTCATCGAATCCTGGTCCAGAGCACTGGATAACCGTTAAGCACATTCTTAATTACTTGAAAAAGACTAAATATTACATGCTTATGTATGGCGGCGATCAGTTGATTCCAATAGGATACACTAACTCAGACTTTATGTCAGATAAAGATTTGAGAAAGTTGACATTTACCCTGGGAGGTGGTGCTATTAGTTGGAGGAGCATAAATCCGAAATGCATTATAGAATCAAATAAAGAAGCTGAGTATATGGCTGCTTATGAAGCCATAAAATAAGTTGTCTGTCTTAAGAAGTTCCTTGTGGAACTCAAGGTGGTACCAGTGTTTTTGTCATGTATTACGCTATACTGTGATAATAGTGGGGTAATGGCACAGTCCAAGGAGCCAAGAAACCATAGAAATGGAAAGCACGTAGAAAGGAAGTATCATCTCATTCGAGAGATAGTCTAGAGTAGAGAGGTAACTGTCACCAAGATTGCCACCGTTGACAATCTTGCAGATCTGTTACAAAGGCCTTGCCGCAGAAGGTCTTTGATCGCAATCTAGATGGTCTAGGTCTCAAATGTAGTTTTGATTGGTTATGAGTGTAAGTGGAAGTTTGTTGGGTTTTGGTCCTCAAACCAGTTCTGTACATATGAGATGTTGACATTTTATACATGGATATCAATTTACATTTCATTATGTATATGTCATGAGATGATTGTTTTAATCCTTAAGTATCATAGTAAGTAACTCGTGTATGAATGAGATACATATGCAGGAGATACGAGTTACTATTCTTAGACACTTAGAACTTGTCACAGTGGATGATGAGACTGGATATCTCTTTAGGCAAACACTAGCGGGGGTATTTGTAAAATACAACCGCGCTAAAAGAAGAAAATACACTGAATTAGTTTACGATTCCCTTGTTTATCTGCAATTTGAATTACAATGCCAGCTTTTACACAATATGATTAATCTATGATAAGTGGTATTGTTTTAGTGGTTATTTGTGCAGATTACTGTTGTTGTGTGAAGAATTGAATAAGCAAGATAAAAGGAAGTGTTTGGTTTCAATGAAGACAATTCAAACATGAAAAGAGAGTTTCGAGCGATCGAAGAGGTCTCGAGCGATCGAATGCAGTTTAAGCGCTCGACGATCCCAGAAGTTCAATCAATTGAGATATGTTCCATCGATCGAACATGGCTTTTATCAGAAATAACGCGCACGCAGCAGAGAGGGAGATATAACCCTAGCCTTAGGTTTTGTATATATAGTCGTATTATATACGTCTTGGAGGACGCTGACTTTTAGTTTTTTATCAGTTTTATATAGAGAGTAGAGAGTGTGTCCTTGTTTTTGTAGGTTTATCAAGATTCCTCATTGTTTTGGCTTAGATTCTTTGGAGTTTAATAATAGTTCAGCATTCCAGGTTACTTTATATTGTTTTATTTACATTCCGTTAGTAGTTATCATAGTTTCATCTGCTAGAATCATAGCTTTGCATGTTAGGTAATGTTAAATTATTAGTTTTCATAGTTTTCATGTTTAAATCACAACCAAACGACACCGTAATGGATATTTACGTTAAAAACGCATCTGTGACACTCCAGACCATGTCTGAGTAGTCCCCAGGTTGGGAAATCACGATGAAACTGTGATTTCAAGCCTCTGCCATGCATTAGAATAATTCCTATGTTCGATCGATCGAAGTTAGTTCGATTGATCGATACAGAGATACAGTCAATCGATCGAAGACATTTTGATCGATCGAGGGATGAAGATTGTCGATCGATCGAACTCTCTGATTCTTGAGAACATTCAATACAGTATCCCTGGACTTTTTGTTTCATAGATTTGTTATCAAACTATCCCCAAATGCTCAGTTTGTCAAAACAGTCTCTAAACTTGAGGTCCTAAAGCAATTTTCTTCAATATCTTTTGCAAACCACTCTCAATGCTAACACCATTGTGGGTGCGAGTCTTAACTATTGTTTTAAACCGCTTTCATGTATTTTGAACTTACTTTGGATGATATAGTCCCAGTCATGGAAGGGCTATAGATTCTCTACCTTTAGAAAAATACGGAATACTGTAGAAGAAGTACTCTAATGAGCTTTAACGCAATTGCATGGTAGATGGCTAGGTCACTGTGGATTCGCGTGATCCCAACACTTTTCTTTACTAAGAAAACCAGTTTTAAATATCGCTCTAGTTAACTAGTTAGTCATCAGTAATTTAGTTGCTTTTAATAGTTGTTAATCGTAGAACTCCGTGTTCTACAGTTTCCTTAAGCATTAAATTTTCTTTTTCTTTTTAGAGTTTAATCTAGGTAATTAATTTTCAACCTTCCTTGTGGGATCGACCTGGACTTCCAGTACTATATTACTTGCACGATTACCTACACTTGGGTATAGCACACAAGCGCACACAGAAAAATTCTCGTGTCAAGTTTTTGGCGCCGTTGCCGGGGAAAGCGACGAGTTAATACTTAGTTTACCTCAATCTATCTTTATCTATTTCTATTTTCTTTTTCTTTTCTTCTTTAAATTAAAACCTTTTAGGATCTTTTCCCATTCATGTCCGAAAATTCCATCGAAGGAATTCTTGGAAATCCATTCTACTTAGCTGATTCTTCTAATTCTATTAATCCCATAGCTACACTTATTGATTCAATGGCCGATAATCAAAGTGAAAACGGTGATAATGTGGTTGTCCCAATCGACGATTTACTTCGTCCTTTGTGAGATCTTATGACACCTGAACATGCTCCAACACCTTCTTGTATTCTCATTCCACCTCATGCTGGCGAATTTCAATTTCACAACGGAATGATTCAACTCCTTCTTACCTTCCATGGAATGGATACCGAGAAGGCATATCTACACGTCAAAGACTTCGAGGATGTTTCTAAAACATTTTCACAAAATTATCCTGTAGACGTGACACGCCTAATGCTATTTTCTTTCACTTTGAAGGATAAAGCAAAAGCGTGGCTACTCACGTTGAAGCCGAATTCAATCTACCCCTGGCATGTGATGAACACTGCATTTCTAAAGAAATTCTTTCCAACTCGCATGACCACTAAGCTTAAACGACAAATTAACTCTTACAAACAAAAGAGCAATGAAACCTTCACCCAAACATGGGAGCGTTTCAAGGATTTGCTTCTATCATGCCCACATCATGGGTATGAGAAATGGCGAACCATAAGCTACTTTTATGAAGGGTTAAATGGTGAAACTAAGAAGTTGGCCGAGACCATGAGTTCAAGACCATTTCTTCGCAAAAATACTGAAGAAGCTGAAGCTCACTTTGAGTGGCTAGCTGAACATGCCCATGAATGGTCCAGTTCTGAAGATATCCCACGCTCACAGATATCCTATGTAGAGGAGAAGAGTTTTTACCAACTAAAAAGCGAAGATCACCTAATGAATAAATATGAGGAATTAGCTAAGAAAGTAGAGGAATTAGGGATAAAAGGGGAAGGTTCTAGACAGGTTTTGCCTGAAGAACCATGCGACACATGCAATATGTTGGGACATACCAATCAATACTGTCCCAATGTGCCGTATTTTCAAGAACAACCCCCCATGGAAATAAATACCATGCAAGGGTATAGGGGCGGGGAATTCCTATAATAACTATAATTCACAAAATAATAAAAATAGATGGAATCACCCCGGGTTTGATTGGAAAAATAATGCTGGGATCCAAAATCAATACCAACAACAGCCCTATAACAACAATAACCAATATCAAGGGCAATACAATAGGCAGCCCCAGCCATTCAATCAAAATAGACCTAATAACTCTAACCAAGCTCAACCCTCTAATCAACAGTCGAACGTGTATGTTCCCTCGCATAAAAAGGCACAGGAGGAAGATCTTCTTTCTAATGTGAATCTAACGCAACAATTAATTCAAATGATGAGCAAAATGTCTGCGACATTAGATAGGATGGATTCACGATAAGAGGGATTGGGTGGAGCATTTCCTGCCTAACCACTTCAAAACCCTAGGGGATACAACAATGGTCCCACTAGCCATGAACAAGCTAAAGCCGTGACTACTCTGAGAAGTGGCAAGACTATAGGGCTAAATATGCCTCTCTCTACTCCCGAAGAGTATGAAGAGGACAAAGTGGTGAATAAAAACAAACCTTCTACTCAGGAAGAGGAGCCATCCACTAATAATGAACCATTAGAAATAAACACTGAAGCTCCTAAACAAGTAGAGGAAGTTGAGAGAAAGCCCGAAAAGGAGCCCATTGATGACGAAGTACCTAAATGCCCTTTCCCCGCGCCCTATCCTTAGAGGCTTAGGAACCCCAAAAAATGAGGAAAAGAATCAGGAGTTCTTGGAACTGTTCAAACAAGTCAAAATCAATCTTCCACTCCTTGATGCAATCAAACAAGTGCCGGCCTGTGCTAAGTACCTTAAAGACTTATGCACGGTCAAGAGAAGGCAAAGTGTGAAGAAACATGCTTATGTGGCTTGCCAAGCAAGCGCAATCATCCAAAACGAACTGCCTCCAAAACTCAAAGACCCCAATACCCCAACTGTCTCGTGCCGAATTGGAAATCAAAGAATCGACAACACCCTCCTTGATCTTGGAGCAAGCGTGAACCTGCTGCCATACTCAGTTTATAAATAACTAGGGTTGGGTGAACTCAAACCTACCTGAGTTGCGTTGCAACTGCCAGACAGCTCCGTTAAATACCCTAGAAGAATACTGGAGGACGTTCTAGTGCAAATAGACTCCTTTGTCTTCCCGGTTGATTTTGTAATTTTGGACACCGAACCTGTGTCCAATCCATGCTCACAAATCCCGGTGATTTTCGGACGTCCATTCCTCAACACCATAGATGCCACAATAAAAATAAGAAGTGGTATTATGACCATCCTATTCGGGAATATGACTTTAAATGTAAAAATCTTCTCAAATCCCCGACCTGAAGAATACGATGATGAAGAGGAGGTCAACTACGTTGAAACGGTCATCGAAGATGAGGTAGATTTTGTTGACTATAAAGATCCTTTGGAGATAGTTGTGTCACAATTTGACACTATCTATCGACCTAAAGATTCTACTCCATTGGATTCTGCTTTAAATCACACTTGCCTCATAATGGATACGCGAGAGGAGGATAGAGCTGAATGCATGTGGGTAACACCATATGAACCCGTACCTCCGAAAACAAAATAAGTTATGCCCTCCAATTTTCAGTTTTCCGATCTGGAATTGAAGGAGCTTCCTGAAGAGCTTAAATATGCTTTCCTGGGGACTGAAAAAACTTATCCTGTTATAATTTCATCCACTCTCAGTCTACAACAAGAGGGCAAATTAATCCAAATGCTAAAACAACATAAGGGAGCATTAGGATGGACCATTGCCGATCTCAAAGGCATAAGTCCATCCGTGTGCACTCATAAAATATATTTGGAAGAAGATGCTAAACCTTCGCGACAAATGCAAAGGCGTTTGAATCCCAACATGCAAGAAGTCGTCAAAAAGGAAGTATTAAAATTACTTGATGTTGGGATTATATATCCTATCTCTGATAGCCCTTGGGTCAGTCCGACCCAAGTGGTGCCCAAAAAGGCAGGCATAACGGTTACATCTTTTGACGCACTAAAAGAACACCTTACCTCCGCATCGATAATACATGCACTCAATTGGAGTTTACCTTTTGAGTTAATGTGCGATGCTAACGACTATGCCATTGGCGCAGTTCTAGGACAGAGGAAGGATAATAAGCCTTACGTAATCTACTATGCTAGTCGAACTCTTAACGAAGCTCAAATGAATTATACGACTACTAAAAAAGAACTACTGGCAATAGTCTTCGCTCTAGATAAATTTAGGTCATATCTAATAAGGTCCCCAATCGTCTATTTTACAGACCACTCAGCTTTGAAGTACCTGTTATCTAAGAAGGATGCAAAGCAAAGGCTTATCCGTTGGATACTGAACCCACACCGATAAAGGATGAATTCCTAGATGAGCAATTGATGGCTATTTCCAGTTTGCCTTGGTATGCGGATATAGTGAACTATCTGGTTATGGGAGAGACCCCTAGTCATTGGTCAAATCAGGACAAGAAATGATTCCTCTCGTTCGCATGTCATTTCTTTTTTGATGACCCTTACTTTTCAAGTATTGCGCTGATCAAGTCATCAGGAGTTGCGTCCCGAATGAGGATATAACCGTCATTTTAGCATCCTACCACTCTGAGGCTTGCGGAGGCCATTTTGCTTCGCAAAAGTCTGCATAAAAAGTTCTACACAGTGGTTTCTACTGGCCCACCGTGTTTAAAGATGCTTACACTTTCTGCAAAGCGTGCCAACGCTATCAAAAGCTTGGTACAATTTCAAAAAGGAACTCCATGCCCTTAGCTCCCATTATCATAATTGAAATATTCGATTGCTGGGGCATAGACTTTATGGGCCCGTTTCTGAAATCTAACAACTGTGAATATATACTCCTAGCTGTGGAATATGTATCAAAATGGGTAGAACCGATACCAACAAAACACAATGATCACAAAATAGTAATGTCCTTTCTTAAGGAACACATTCTGTCGCGTTTCGGAACCCCAAAAGCACTAATAAGTGACCAAGGCAAACACTTTTGCAATAGGCCTTATGGGGTCAACCACAAGATTGCTCTAGCCTACCACCTGCAAACGAACGGGCAAGCAGAGTTGGCTAACCGAGAAATCAAGCACATTCTCGAAAAGACAGTTAGTTTCAACAGAAAGGACTGGGCATATAAATTGACCGATGCTCTTTGGGCATACCATACTGCCTACAAGACAAGTCTAGGAATGTCCCCATTCAGGCTAGTATACGAAAAAGCATGTCACCTACCCATCGAAATCGAGCATAAAGCATACTGGGCGACCCGCTCATTGAATTTTGACATTAAAGAGGGAGGTCATCTTTGAAAACTCCAGTTGGAGGTTAATTAAACATTGCTGTAGTTCGCTTCATTGCTAGGGACTAGCAACGAGCTAGTTGGGGGTGTGATTCGAGGTGAAAAGTGCATATTTATAGTGTATTATATGGTCTTATATGCATACTTTTATCCCCAAAGTTCCTATATTTAGGTGCATTTTAATAACAATGTTCTTTTTATTGTGTTAATGCTTAAATATATGTTTTTGCATTGTTTTATAGGTATTAGGATGTAAATCAATGAAGTGGAGCTAAAGAAAAGTGATTCTGGTGGATAGATCAACGGAAGCAGCTGAGAAAATACCAATTTTTGACAATGAAGACTTCAGATTTGGAAGATTATCACAGACATATAAAATGTAGATCTTTGAGTTATGGTCGCGTGGCCGCAAACGGGAGGTCAATCCGAGGTCCGAGTGAAAAGTTATGGCCATTCTCCCATCGGTACGCAGAGCTGTCAAAATCAGAGAAGTTCAAGCGATTGAGGAGAGTTCAATCGATCGAACCTTCGATTGATCGAACTAAACTCGATCGATCGAACCTTATTTTCACCCGAAAGTTGCGTAAACTCTGTGGGAACCCTATATATAAGTCGTTTTGACGCCAGACGAAGGGAGGACGCTCCAGAACGCAGAAAACAGCAGTTTGGGGTAGTTTTAGGGTTAGATTAGGAGTAGATTATGTTAGATTCATCTTTTTCTTCCTCTTTTTCATTAATGTATTGAAGATTATTGAAGATTCAAGTGGATTTCATGTTTATTTCAAGTTTATTCCAGATTATATCCAGGTTTTTCTTTCCAATCCTTGTTATTTGATTGTTTATTAGTTTACATGCTATGATTACTCTTGTTTTACTATCTTTGCACTAGTTTTATTATGTTTCCGTAGTTTAGACGTTGGGAATATGTGATGAAACATTGATTCCCAGCCTCTGCCATGCAATCTTTAGAAACCTCGATTTCGATCGATCGAAGGTATTTCGATCGATCGAACCAGGGCCATAGTCAAGCGATCGAAGGCACTTCGATCGATTGAAGGATGATGTTGTCCGATCGATCAAGAGCGCTTCGATCGATCGAACTTGCAAAATCCTGAGATGATTCTTTTAAGTATTCCATGACTTTTTGTTTTAGAAATCTATCATCAAATTGTCCCAATAAGCTCAGTTTGTCACAACAGTTTTTAGAACTTAAAGCCTTAAGGCCTTTTCTTCAATGACTTTTGAAAACCACTTTGAATGCTAACACCATTTAGAGTGCAAGTAATAACCATTGTTTTAAACCGTCTTCTAAGTATTTTAAATCACTTGTGATGATATAGTCCCGGTCATGAAAGGGCTATTGATTCTTTATCTTTAGAAAAATACGGAATACTGAAAAGGGATGTACTCCATAGAGCGTTAATGAATATGCATGGTAGATAGTTAGGATCAATGTGGATTAACGTATTTCCAATACCTTTAGTTTATTTGTTTAATTAGTTATGTTTCTATATGCTTAGTTTATTATTTAGTTTAATTTAAATCATTAGGATTCATAGAACCTCCACTTCTATATTTTTATTTTATTTTCTTTTTCTTTAGGTTGTAACTTAGTATATATTCTTCCTATTCCTTCCCTGTGGGATCGACCTGGACTTATCCAGTATTACTTGCACGATCACCTACACTTGGGTGTTGCACAAGAGCGCACAACTATTTAGTCGTGTCAAGTTTTTGGCGCCGTTGCCGGGGAAGGCAACTAGGTTAGGATTTTACTAAGTTATTTCCAAGTTAAAAAAAAAAAAAAAACTTTGGACTTTTTCTCTCACAAATAAATAAATAAAAATTTTATTGTTTAAATTTTTTTGGATAAACATGTCTTATCCATATTGTCCTCCATACAACACAAGCACTAATAATAGGTACACACTTGAAAATCAAAATAGTTATTCCCCAAGTTGGCAAGCACCCACATATGACGCATATTATCAACCTGAGTGCTACCAACCACCACAATGGAAAAACAATAGTGGTAGTACCCCGTATTATCAAACGTATCAAGAACCTCCACATGAAGAGTTCTATCAATCGCAATGGGGATATAACCAAAATGATAATGTAGGATATAGTAGTAGCTCCCATGATTACCAAACGCACCAAGACTTTCCCTTTGGCGAGTCTTGTCCACAAACACATTGGGGCGAAACTTCATATAGTACTAATGAGGAGAATAACCAAGTTGAGGATAATGGTATGTTAACATTGCTGCTTAGTGAAATGAAAAGGCTAGATAGTGCACTTGATAAATTAGAAACTAGATATCAACAAGCATATGATAGCCAACCTTTAGAAGACTATACCAATCCTTTAACACTACAACCTAAATTTCAAGATATTAACAATGGAATGGAATTGGAGGACAATGACGGGTTTATACCGAATGAGGTTAACAACTCACTCGAGAAAGTGACAACCCAACAAGAACTCCAAAACCAAACCGTTGAGCATGAAGTTGTAGAACCATATTCTCTTCAATATACACCCCCAGACATCAATTCCTTCACTACCTTGATAAAATTGCACAATCTCTTTGTCCAAAGCACCTCAATAGACGACATACATAGTGAGGAGAGTTACAAGGATGATAATGAGGTTATAAAAGATGATGAGAGTTTAGGTGATTACACACAACCAGGAAAGGAGGAGTCCCCTGTTGACTCTACCCCTACCTTTAATAGTGACCCTAGGGAGGACATATTTGAAAAATCTAAATCCGATTTAGATTCATGTGATATTCATGAACCCTCACCTTTTTCGGCCGAAGAGGTGGTGTCACCAAGTTGCCTATCACCTATCCGTGCTATCAATCAAATCTCTCATCCCGAGCTTGAAAGTTATGTGTACCCCAATATTGAACAAAATGAATGTGTTGTGGAAGAGGATGGTAAGGATTCTAGCACATGTTTTTCACAAAATTTTAACTTTCAAAATTCTTTGAGAGAGGACTTAGAAACTATTTGGCCCACATTAGATGATCTTAAACTTCAACAAGAAGCTAGTAATCTGCTAGACTGCTTGACCTTCTTGAATAATAATGACATTGAGGCCCAAATAGATAGCTTTATCCAAGTCCAGTCCAAAACCATGTGGATAGAACATAAATTAAATTCCTATGATCATATTTCTATAGATTCTGTTCTAGAACAAGAGGAGGGTAGTAAAGCTTCATTAGAATGTCACTTAGACCCTACCCCTTTTATTGAACCATGGCCTCCGTCTGTTTTTGATAATAAAAAAATGGAGGCTGTTATAGAAATTACCAACACCAAAGATCTTTCCTTGAGTATAATTCCTAAAAAGTGTGGTATATCTCTTATAACTGTCCCCAACAAATTTAGCTGCTATAGGTTTTGCATCATCTCCTCTGACCTTGAGCCTGACATTAGTTGGGGGGAGTTGCATTTTTATGAGGATCCCTATGTTCTTCTCACTGTTAAATTATTTCATTGGGAAGATCCTCAAAAATTTCGGTTATTAATTTATGATAAGAATCTTGATTAACCGAATTTATTTACTGAGTAGTTGTATCATATTTTGTAATTTTCCTTGTTGCTACTAATGATTTTGCAGGTAACTTAACAAAGAAAAAAAAAGAAAAAAAAAAGGATATTAATGCCTCGAGGTAACATCCTTCCTTCTCTTGCTTTACTTTACATGTCCATGTGCTTAGTTTAGAACATTGGGGACAATGTTTAGTTTTAGTTGGGGGGAGTGAGCCATTGCATACCTCATATCTTTTTGTGGTGCTTTAATGTCAATATACCTGCTTAGCAACATGACTCAGTAAATTAAAATTTGCAAAAAATTTTAAATTTTTAAATTTATTTAAATATAATAAAATGGTTCTTGTATTTCTCTCATAGTTAATGTAGTTAGTTATGATGCATTAGTGCTATTTTCTGTATGTTATTAGTATGTGATACACTAGGATAGTTTGTTTACTATCTTAGTTATAGTATATTTTGTGCTTTTTAATCTTCAAACAACTTTGAGCACGTTGTGACAACCTTGTACATAACTTAAATGGATTAGTAAGCATAGCTTAGATGTCTTGAGAGACTGTAGTGGAGACTAATAACCCAAGTGAGCTTTTGTGCCATTCTTTTATTTTTGAGGGTTTTATAAAATTACTCTTACTTTTTGAAAAGCGTATTCATTCGTTGAAAGTCTCAATTTTCTTCATTTTGACTGATTACTAGAAGAGTACGTTCAGGATTTACCAAATTTAGAGCTCTTGAATTTACTAAAATGAATAATCCTATGAACTTAGAAAATGATATAGGCCATCTTTTGACCATACACGCATAATACAGCTTTGGCATACCTCCATGATATTCCTTTATTTTACCCTTTGAATCTTATCATATTCGCCTTGTCTTCACAATCCTAAAGTCTATACCTAACTCCAAATTAGGAGTTCAAGCCTCATTTCTGTATTTAGGAGTGATTGGGATGCGTTATCACGACAAGAAGTTTGGTAGTGTGAATAAGGGAAAGTTGGCAAAGAAAAAAAATGATGAAAAAAAGAAAAAGAAAAAAGAAAAAAATTGCCAATGGTCGTTACAAAAGAAAAAATAATAATAATAATAAAAAGAAGAGTGTGAAAAAGAAAAAAAAAATATTAAAAGAGAAGAAGAGAGAGATTGGAGATGTGGGAGAAGTTTGAAAATTTGTAGTAGACATTCCAATCCCATCCTTTGACCTAATTGAATATTACAAACCTCTTTCTTCTTAATCGAACACCTCTTTTTCCAACACCTAATGATTTTAAGTAATTGGATTTGAAGTTAAGGTAATGAGAGAGTTCTCCACGGTATTTCGCTCTTCTAGTGAAAAGTATCCTTTCATGAGACTTTGTGCACTAAAATGTCCGTTTTTCTATTTAGATATGAGAAGCATTAGATTCCATTTATATTTACTCTTTATAGCTTCCATATCATGAGTGATAATTATTACACCCAATTCGGAGTGATTTCATTTTGAGAGTGTAATCCCGGTGAGAGTTGAGTCAAAATGAATGTCTTGATAGTGTCTTAAGTTATGCGAGCTTTGAAATTGAAGTTTTGTATTTTGGTTGTCCATTCACACACACACACTTGAAGATTAATAGGTATGGAACATTCTAATGACTTTGATAGTAGATTAACTGTAATGTGTGTGTTGCATTGCTATGGCATACTAGAGAGTTTCATGAGATTGTTGAGCTTAACTATATTGCTAAATGAGAGAAAAATTTCTTGAAAATATTTAAATGAGAACCATTACCATAAACATGAATTTTGTGGGTAGATTCACTGTAAACCCTCACGAGACAACACTCGTCCACTAGGGGGAACCTAGGGGTTTAAAGGCTTGTTGCATACGCTAAATGCAATCGCGATTCCTGCGAAAGTGATTTAGGATTTTTACTTTATTTTATTTTCGATTGTTAGAGTTAATTAAACATTGCTGTAGTTCGCTTCATTGCTAGGGACTAGCAACGAGCTAGTTGGGGGGTGTGATTCGAGGTGAAAAGTGCATATTTATAGTGTATTATATGGTCTTATACGCATACTTTTATCCCCAAAGTTCCTATATTTAGGTGCATTCTAATAACAATGTTCTTTTTATTGTGTTAATGCTTAAATATATATTTTTGCATTATTTTATAGGTATTAGGATGTTAATCAATGAAGTAGAGCTAAAGAAAAGTGATTCTGGTGGATAGATCAACGGAAGCAGCTGATAAAATGCCAATTTTGACAATGAAGACTTCAGATTTGGAAGATTATCCTAGAGATATAAATGTAGATCTTTGAGTTACGGTCGCGTGGCCGCAAACGGGAGGTCAATCCGAGGTCCGAGTGAAAAGTTATGGCCATTCTCCCATCGGTGCGCAGAGCTGTCAAAATCAGAGAAGTTCAAGCGATTGAGGAGAGTTCAATCGATCGAACCTTTGATCAATCAAACTAAACTCGATCGATCGAACCTTATTTTCACCCAAAAGTTGCGTAAACTCTGTGGGAACCCTATATATAAGTCGTTTTGACGCCAGACGAAGGGAGGACGCTCCAGAACGCAGAAAACAGCAGTTTAGGGTAGTTTTAGGGTTAGATTAGGAGTAGATTATGTTAGATTCATCTTTTTCTTCCTCTTTTTCATTAATGTATTGAAGATTATTGAAGATTCAAGTGGATTTCATGTTTATTTCAAGTTTATTCCAGATTATATCCAGGTTTTTCTTTCCAATCCTTGTTATTTGATTGTTTATTAGTTTATATGCTATGATTACTCTTGTTTTACTATCTCTGCACTAGTTTTATTATGTTTCCGTAGTTTAGACGTTGGGAATATGTGATGAAACATTGATTCCCAGCCTCTGCCATGCAATCTTTAGAAACCTCAATTTCGATCGATCGAAGGTATTTCGATCGATCGAACTAGGGCCATAGTCAAGCGATCGAAGGCACTTCGATCGATTGAAGGATGATGTTGTCCGATCGATTGAGAGCGCTTCGATCGATCTAGCTTGCAAAATCCTGAGATGATTCTTTTAAGTATTCCATGACTTTTTGTTTTAGAAATCTGTCATCAAATTGTCTCAATAAGCTCAGTTTGTCACAACAGTTTTTAGAACTTAAAGCCTTAAGGCCTTTTCTTCAATGACTTTTGAAAACCACTTTGAATGCTAACACCATTTAGAGTGCAAGTAATAACCATTGTTTTAAACCATCTTCTAAGTATTTTAAATCACTTGTAATGATATAGTCCCGGTCATGAAAGGGCTATTGATTCTTTATCTTTAGAAAAATACGGAATACTGAAAAGGGATGTACTCCATAGAGCGTTAATGAATATGCATGGTAGATAGTTAGGATCAATGTGGATTAACGTATTTCCAACACCTTTAGTTTATCTGTTTAATTAGTTATGTTTCTATATGCTTAGTTTATTATTTAGTTTAATTTAAATAATTGGGATTCATAGAACCTCCACTTCTATATTTTTATTTTATTTTCTTTTTCTTTAGGTTGTAACTTAGTATATATTCTTCCTATTCCTTCCCTGTGGGATCGACCTGGACTTATCCAGTATTACTTGCACGATCACCTACACTTGGGTGTTGCACAAGAGCGCACAACTATTTAGTCGTGTTAGAAGGCTCGCCACGATAGGACGATCTTTCAAAAATCATTCAAGCCGGGGCAAAAAGTTTTGTTATATGATTCTCGCCTTCACCTTTTCCCAGGAAAACTCTGATCTAGGTGGACATGACCCTTTATAGTCAAATCTGTCTTTCCACATGGAAGTTTCAAGGTCAATGGCCAAAGGTTAAAACCGTTCTTAGAGGATTTCCAACCAGAGGTCGAGCACATCCAACTGGATGAGCCCGATTATTTCTCGACCTAAAACGCTCAAGTGTGTCTTTACCATGTTGTTGTATTTTTTCCTTCACTGCATTTGCTTTATTTTATTTCTTGTGTCTATCCATTTTTGAGTGTGACCTTGATTCTAATTTGTTATTCCATTTTATCTATCTCCTGCAGGCTGTTCAACATCAGAGATGATGATGTCCACTCAATTGGGTCATAGGCTGATTCAGAATATCCTAACTCCCCTTGGACTGCCGATGAGATAGCATTCTATCTTGCTCCTTATCAAGGGCCAGGGGCAGAAGATATCGTTGACTTGACCCAAGGGTACATCCCATACAACCCTGCTCTCCTCCAGATCAATCCTTTTGAGCACATGGAATTTCCTAAAGAGGAGGGAGAACCTGAAGGGTACTTTGTCGGGGAAGTCGATGATGCTCTGATGGAATAATGGGAGAACGATTCAATGTGGGAACCGTGGGAAGAAGAAGATTTACAGGATGTGGTGCCAGAACGCCATAATGCTGTATTCATTTATGTTGATGACTTCCTTATCATCCAAGTGGTTCCCTACATTTATGTGCAGTTGAGTTATTTGTTGTTCCGGCTTCAATGCCCTCTGCCTGCTAGTGCACATGGTTCAATCCTTCCAATAGTGAGGTTATTTCTTGGTCACATTTCTTGTTTTGTTTATTCCTTTCCATTAGTTCTTTCATTTGTGTTATTTAATTTCTTCCTTTCTTTTTGTTCTCTTTTGGTTTCCTTTGTCAGGGTTGTTACTATGAATCAAATGTTACCGCCGCTGTTCCTTCCGCATCAGTTGTTCCATGGATATGGACCATACATAAGGTCCCCGGGTACTCCACCACAAGAGGAAAGTCCATTGCGAAATTGCACTTCGTTATCGCTGTCTCCATCCGGATCACCTCCTGCATGTGCGATCAATTCCTTGGAGAGTTCAGACTTGCTCAATGATGCCCTGGCTACTTTCCGACTATTCTGGAAAAGGGAATCATCAAGTTTGGACTCCACATTCGAAGCTTTGGTAGAGAAAGAAGTTGTGGAAGAAGATATTTTCATGCTAGAAGAGTAGTGCTTCACTTCAATGGTATTTTGTCATTTCAGCTTTCTTTCATCAATTGAAGTATAATCCTAGACAAAGCTTCATTGGTTGCAGTTTATTTTAGTTGTTTTGCTGATAATAAGGTTTAAATACCATGTTGGGGGCAACAATGTTGCAATATGGATGCTATTCCTAAGTTTTATCTATAAAAATTTGCAATTGTCTATTACGATGATGACTTTTGGCTTATATATCCTATTAAGAAACTATTTTTATCCAATTCCTGTATGTCCAAAATAATCTTGGTTCATTGGGGGTGCATAGATTTTCAATTCAAAGATATTGTAGAATTTTCAGGTTCGATCGATCAAACTAATTTCGATCGATCGACGTTGTCACTCCCTCAAGCGCTTCAACAGTGTTCAATCGATCGACAGTTCGATCGATCAAACTTTCTCGAGCGATCGAGACTTGTATTTAAACGAGGCATCTTGAGTACAATTCATCAGTCACTCTTCATCTCCCTACTCCTCGAGCGCTCGGAGACAGAGAAGGCTCCTAAAATTTTGAACCCCCATATACATCCCAACATCAATTGAGGAGTGCCTGGACCCCTCTGATCACCATCATCATCCTCCTCATCCTCTCCTCTATGCGTATCTCGAGGTTAGGTCCTAAGATACCCCCTCATTTTTTTTTCTTTTCATTCGAATTATTGTGGGGTGCCCCCATTGGTTATTAAACCAATTCTTTTGAGTTTTCTTTGTTTATTTAGTTTTACGGGCTATTCCCGTTCTCTGTTCATGTCGCTGTGGTTCCGCTGTGTTCGATCGATCGAACTGGGCTCGAGCGATCGAACTCAGCATCTCTTCTATCAATCAAACTCGGATCAAGGGATCAAACCTGGGACCTTCTCAATCGATCGAACATAGTTCGATCGATCGAAATGCAACAGTTTTAGCTTCTTTTCTGTTTTCCCTATTTTAATGTACTTTCTGTTTGTTTCGTCCATTTCAGGGCTTTTGCGATGAATCCTATCACAGGGTACCATAAGTCCAAGCCACTTGACCTCACTATACCAGACCTCATACCAGATCATGGGCTAAGAAATGAGGAGTAGCACATATGGTTTACCAGATACTTTCAGTCCAGGAAGATGATGATGGAGCGGCCCCTTGAGGCAGTTTGGCTATCTGCCCCATGGTTTCTCACACGTCTCTGTGCCATGCCTAGTTGGTTCACCATGTTGACGTAATCTAAGCGAATCAACATCACATGGGTACGAGAGGCGTGTGCGAGTATGATTAAGGATTCTGTGGCTCCATTCACTTACAGATCATTCTTCCAGGATTGCGAGATTATTTTTAGCTCGGCTACCGTGGCCATAGCTTTGGGTGTACCAGAGACGCCTGACCACTATTTCCCATACATACCTGGTACACCCAAGTCTTTGCCATCTGTCATCATTCAGGAGATCACCGACGGTGCAATTCAGATCTGGAACGGCATCTCCCTGATTGAGGACCGATTTCTGACCGAGCAGTCCACCTTCTCCACCTGGCGCTCGCCAGTTTTATATTGATGACACCTTACCATGAAAAGGTGGCACCATAGCATACTTAGGTTCTGTATGCCATAGGGACGGGGCGGAGTGTCTGTCTCCCTCAACTTTATATCAATTTTTTTGTCCAGCCTACGTGGTACATTGCCGCCAAGCGTCATTTGAAGGGCACTTGGCCTATCCATAGGGTGATTGAGCTGGATGGATTGATACCATTAGCTACTGACACTATTTCTCAGGCCTCGAGTCAATTTGGGGAGACAGCAGCACGCCGCTCAGATGCGCAGAAGAAGAGGAAGCTGAAAGGGAAGGCGAAGGTAGGGGAGAAGAGGAAGAGGGGAGGAGGCACCGATACAGAGGGTGCAGCTTCTGGGACACCCACAGAGGTTGAGGAGCTAGATTCTAATGACAAGGTTGATCCTCGTATTGAGGTTGCACAGTTCGAGCTGAGACAGCGGTCTCAGGCTCCTTCCCAGGGAGAGTCTTCTTCATCTGTGCCTCTCCCTACTGTTCATGAGTTACTATTAGAGGAGAGAGAGGCCCGGATCAGACTTAAGGGCAAGATGGACCGCATGACGATTCTTTTTGAGGCTATACTGATTCAGATGGGGGTTGACCAGTCTTTACATACACCTCCACCACCCACTACTGGTCCTTCATCCACAGCTCCTCAGGTTGATCATTCTGCTCCATCTACATCGGCAGCACCATCTATTACTGATCCTCCTCCTTCTGTACCACCTACTGATCCTTCTGCTCCATCCACATCGGCGGCACCGCCTGCTATTGAGACACCACTTCCACCACTTCTAGTCGCGACTGACACATCATTCTCTACACCAATTGCCACGATTGTGAGTGACCCGGAGACGGCTACATCTGTTGCTAAGGGTGGAGATGGGGATGCTCTAGATGTGCTTATTGAGATCTTATCGGACATCGCCGATGATGTATAGATTCTGCTAGATCAGTGTTTGTGGCTGTTAGGTTGTTTTGGTGGGGTGTGAATGTATTCTCTTCTCTCTCATATTTTTCTTGTGGTTTGGTTAGTTTGGATATGTTGGACTTTCGTTTTTATGGATTTTTTAATCAGTGTTCTGTTATTTCACTCTATTATATTTCCAGTGATTCGTTCTGTTTATGTATGGATCCTATGCTCTATCTTTCATATTCTAGTTGATCTTTCCTGCTTGGAGTTTGTATGCTTTCTATACAGATTGTTACGCTTGCAGTTATTACGATGTTTTATCAGGTGATATCTCTCTACCTATTTTTGAAAATCACTTTTTGTGGATATTGCAATTTTCAGTTGGGGGTGGGCTGTAGATAGATAATCACCTGTGCATATTTATATTTATACTTAGCAATCTGGATCACTTTATTGTACATGTCATACAATCTCGATTAGAAGTTTGAAAAAAAAAATTCCAAACTATTAAGTAAGTTTTAAATTAAATTGGTAGAATAATTTGGAATATTCAATTCTATTTAGCTGTTATCAAGCAATGACACAACCATTTTATTCTCATCCTTTTATGAATTAAGTTTACGCATTTTTCTAGTTCTCTGGGATGAATGCATATGTTGATCATTCTTGTATCCAAAATTCATTTGCACATGTTAATAGCTATGTAGAAAACCTAACTAAGAGTTAATATGCCTTTTGTACTTTAAAGAATAAGTAGTGAAAACTAGTTACCCTTAGTGAGCTTTTGAATCCAATCTTCAGTTCTGAGGGAGTTTTCACATTAAATGCGAATTGTTTTTCTTGAATAAGTGTATTAAATTCGTCGAATAGTCTCTAATTCTTCATTTTGGCTGCTTAGTAGAGGAGAACGTTCAGGATTTACCAACAAAACTCAATGAACACTTAAGTGTTAAAAATTAAGAAGTTGAGAAAATGATTAAGCCATCGTTATTTGCTCCTTACCTTTCCATATACCTGTATCAACATTCCAGAATATGCATTGTTCTCAACCCCACACCTACTAAATATTGCCAAATCTATTATGAAATCCTAAATTCCTAATCTTATACTTTGACCTCAACACACCCCATTGCACATCCAATGAGATTAAATTGTTGAAGTATGTTATGGGGAGGGAGTAGTTGTGGGAGGGGCTGCATAAAAGAAAAAAAAAAGGAAAGAAGAAGGAATCCAGTTAAAAAAAAAATCTATGAGAATAGAGGATGGTCAGAATGAAGTGAAGAAGAAATTACTATACTCAATCACATGCTAAAGATGTGCGATTTCTTACCCTTCCTTTCTACCCTACTACATAAAATTATACCGAAAAGTCAAAGCCTTAATGATTTTTAATAACTTAGTTTAAACACGAACGTGTAATTTGAGTTATCCATGGTATTTCGCTCCTCTAGTAAGTAGTATGCTTTTCTTAAGACTTTGCGCTCTAAATGTTCGTCTTTATTGAGTCAGGAGTGAAAGCATTAGTAACCAAACCTTCAATTTATATCAAAGCTTTCACACCATGTGCGATCATTATTAACCAAGTTTATGTGAGATGTTCATTCTTGAGTGTAAAACCATGTGAGGATTGAGTTGAAACTACAAGTTCTGAGAGTATGATAGTCTAAACAACTCTAAATAAAGTTTGATGTATAGCTGTTAATTTCACACATGCACGGATACATGGATGTGATGCATATGTTATTTTTTCTTGGTGACATGAGGAACATGTGTATTTCTTTCATGGTTTGAATGAGGATGATATGTTTTGTAGAGCTAAATTAATAGTTGAATAGAAGAGAGTGTTTACAAGTTATTCTATATCTTTTTTATCTTAAAATCAGAGGATTTTGTGGGTACATTCACTACAAACCCTCACGAGACAACACTCGTCCACTAGGGGGAACCTAGGGGTTTAACGGCTTGTTGCATTTGCTAAATGCAACCGCGATTCCTGCGAAAGTGAGTTAGGTAGTTTCTTTTTATTTAGATTAGTTTGCTTTAGTTTTAATTTGTTTTATTGTAATATTAGTTTAGCTTGTCTTATTTTTGCTTTATTGCTAGGGACTAGCAAATCGCTAGTCGGGGGTTGTGACAAGCGGGGGTATTTGTAAAATACAACCGCGCTAAAAGAAGAAAATACACTGAATTAGTTTACAATTCCCTTGTTTATCTATAATTTGAATTACAATGCCAGTTTTTACACAATAGGATTAATCTATGATAAGTGGTATTGTTTTAGTGGTTATTTGTGCAGATTACTGTTGCTGTGTGAAGAATTGAATAAGCAAGATAAAATGAAGTGTTTGGTTTCAATGAAGACAATTCAAACATGAAAAGAGAGTTTCGAGCGATCGAAGAGGTCTCGAGCGATTGAGGCTTCAATCAATCGAATGCAGTTCAAGCGCTCGACGATCCCAGAAGTTCAATCGATCGAAATATGTTCGATCGATCGAACATGGCTTTTATCAGAAATAACGCGCACGCAACAGAGAGGGAGATATAACCCTGGCCTTAGGTTTTGTATATATAGTCGTATTATATACGTCTTGCAGGATGCCCACTTTTAGTTTTTTATCAGTTTTATATAGAGAGTAGAGAGTGTGTCCTTGTTTTTGTAGGTTTATCAAGATTCCTCATTGTTTTGGCTTAGATTCTTTGGAGTTTAATAATAGTTCAGCATTCTAGGTTACTTTATATTGTTTTATTTACATTCCGTCAGTAGTTATCGTAGTTTCATCTGCTAGAATCATAGCTTTGCATGTTAGGTAATGTTAAATTATTAGTTTTCATGTTTAAATCACAACCAAACGACCCCTTAATGGATCTTTACGTTAAAAATGCATTTGTGACACTCCAGACCATGTTTGAGTAGTCCCCAGGTTGGGAAATCGCGAAGAAACTGTGATTTCAAGCCTCTGCCATGCATCAGAATAATTCTTGTGTTCGATCAATCGAAGTTAGTTCGATCGATCGATGCAGAGATTCAGTCAATCGATTGAAGACATTTCGATCGATCAAGGGATGAAGATTGTCGATCGATCGAAAGCGCGTCGATCGATCAAACTCTGTGATTCTTGAGAACATTCAATACAGTATCCCTAGACTTTTTGTTTCACAGATTTGTTATCAAACTGTCCCCAGATGCTCAGTTTGTCAAAACAGTCTCTAAACTTGAGGTCCTAAAGCATTTTTCTTCAATATCTTTTGCAAACCACTCTCAATGCTAACACCATTGTGGGTGCGAGTCTTAACTATTGTTTTAAACCACTTTCATGTATTTCGAACTTAATTTGGATGATATAGTCCCGGTCATGAAAGGGCTATGAATTTTCTACCTTTAGAAAATTACGGAATACTGTAAAAGATGTACTCCAATGAGCTTTAACGCAATTGCATGGTAGATGGCTAGCTCACTATGGATTCGTGTGATCCCAACACTTTTCTTTTACTAAGAAAACCAGTTTTAAAATATCACTCTAGTTAACTAGTTAGTCATCAGTTTAAAGTAATTTAGTTGCTTTTAATCGTTGTTAATCGTAGAACTCTGTGTTTTACAGTTTCCTTAAGCATTCAATTTTCTTTTTCTTTTTAGAGTTTAATCTAGGTAATTAATTTTCAACCTTCCCTGTGGGATCGACCTGAACTTCCAGTACTATATTATTTGCACGATTACCTACACTTGGATATAGCACACAAGTGCACACAGAAAAATTCTCGTGTCAATGAGTATGGACATAGACCGTGGGTATGACTGCTTTGATTTACCAATCATTGAGGTCTTAATGATCAACACCTGGGTGTCTTGGGTATGTCATGTTCATAGGGTTCTGAACATATATTGTCAAGATAGAATTTTCCCTCTGATAAAAGTAAGCATTCCCTTGAGAATGTCACCAAGTTGGTTATTGAGAACTGCAGTCTTGTTGGTAAGTAGTTATCAACATGTTTGGTAATCATGAAAGGTGAATGAAACTCAAGGTATGAAAGAGGTAATTATCATTCAGGTTAACAGTAATAGTTTATCCGACTACCTGAATATGATTATGAATGCTGACGGTAGAAGGACATTAGTACAACTGTACTAGTCTAGTTATTGCTTCCATGTTCTTTTGTGTTAGAATGCAGTCATTGATGATGCCAAAAATTGGGTAAGTATAATTTGGAGAGAGATAGACACAATAAATTTGGTATGTGGTTCGGCCCCGTTAATGAGGTGACCTACGTCCACGGGTGCGTTGGTGCTCTTTTACTAGCAGATCACCGACGGCTATTGGTGATCCTACAGATTAGGCTGCGCTACCAACCAAACCGACCTGGTATATGCGTATGAGTGAATATAATATGCTATTCTTTAGGTTCAGAATGCGATCCCATTTAACGGGGGTGAGTGGCCTCTTTTATAGGTGCAAGAGACCACCCGTACAAGGTAAGTCTGCAGATTAGGAAGCCTAATCTGATTACAACCGATTTACACGAATTTAGGAGAGTTTTCTAAGCGGTTTAGGAAACCACTTGCTCCTTCTATTTACACTTCTAGATGGGATAGAAAACTATCTGGCTACTTATTGGGCAAGCGACCATGCCTTCTGAAGGTGCGCCCATGTGGGACCAGCCCAGGAACGGACGCCCGGGCTTTGGACTGAACCGGGCGGTTTTGTGTAACACCACGGGATGGTTGGGTAGTCAGCCCAGATTCATGGTGACTTGGATTTTCTTTGCTGAGGTGGCGAGGCTTGACTTTGACCTGATATTTTTGTACATATCAGCTGCCCCCCATTTTTGAAACTGATGTGATGCTATATCAGATGAGGTTTGAAAATTAAGACTGCTTTCGAAAAACTGTCCGGAGAAAAGGCCAGGGACGTACCCGGGGCATGACCAGTCGTGCCGGTTAACTGGGGCCTAGACCGAACGGTGACTATGTGGGCCCGAGATTGACTCCCGCCATGTGTCAACTGGTCACTGGTCTGGTCATGACTTAACGAGGTCAGTTTAGGAGTAACTGAACAATCGCATGAAAACCAAGCCGTCATACCCTGCATTTAATGCGCGCGCCTTTTAAGGCAATGCTTCACGTGCACCAGGTGATAGTTGTCAGACGGTCCTGGCGGGAAAGCTTTGTGACCGTTGGATCTGATTTGATTTGGACCGTCCGCACTATGTATATAAGGAACACTTGTTCATTTCACCCATTCCTATTGCCAAGAGATAGAAGTTAGCCTTAAGGTATATTAAGGCATATTTAATTATGTTTTGATGATGTCAAATATGCTATGATAATTACATGATTCATATTGTTTCATTCCTTGTTTTTATCATAGTCATTTTTATGCTCATATATAATCTCATGTATTGATATTGTATCAATGTTTTAACATCTTTGTGTGCATGAGATTTAATTGATGTAGATCAAGATTACAAGGAGCTCAACAAGGATCAAGCTTAAAGACTTGAAGATATTTCATCCCTGGTTGAAGTCTAGGACCATCATTGTAAGGCATCTTGATCTCACACTCATAGGGGCTCAAACAAACTCTAAAAGTTAAAGTTTTGGAAATAAATTTTAAGTGGATCATATTTAAAGCAATGCCCCAACCAATTGGAAAATAATTAAATGTTGAATCTTATATGGTTGGAAAGGTATTTTAATCTAGTTTCCAAAACATCAAACGGATCGCAAATCCGATTTTTGTAGAGGGAGTTATGGCTATTTTAGTGGAGAAGTGTCTGGCTGTCAAACAGGGAGGGCCAGTCGACTGAGGGCCCGATGCAGTCGACTGAAGTGAGCAGAATGCAAACAGAACCCTCTGTAAACACATCCCAGTCAACTACTTCAAGGCCCAGTCAACTGCTTCAAGGTCCAGTCGACTGAAGCGACCTGAAAGGCAATAACGGCTAGTTTTCAAAGGGGTTTTTAATTACCAAACTTGCCACCAACGGCTATAATCTTCCAAGGCCTATAAATACATGTTTTCCCAAACTATTCGGGGTTGAGATTTTGGTTGGAAAACATAGTATTGATCACACATCTCTTTATTCTTTAAACATTATCATTTGAGCCCTAGTTGTGTGAGTTTATCAATTTGCTCAAATCTTTCATTTGTATTTCTTGAGAGAGCAAAATTGTAGTGAGCTTTATTTGTATTATCCACTCTATATAGAGAGTTTCAATTTGTATTCAAATCAATTTGTAAAGAGTGAGGGTTAGTAACCCTTGATTGCAAAGAAGAGGATTTCTTCTTTGGGAGAGATTGAAGGCTCTTGTAACGGTTTGGTGCACACCCGTAAGTGCTCCGGGAATGATTTGGTCTACACCCGTGAAGTAGATCGGATTAAAGGAATCCTCAAGAGGTGTTCTTGAGGGGTGGACGTACGCCGCGGGGTGCGATTGCCGAACCACTTGAAAAATTGGTTTGCAAGTATCTCTTCCCTCATTTCTTTACATAATTGCTTTGTGATTGTGTTTAATTTGCAATTAAGATTTTAAAAGGGTAATTTCCGCTAAAACCTTATTCACCCCCCTCTAAGGTTTCCACATGTGGGCCAACAATTGGTATCAAAGCTTCGGCTCTTCTATTTTCAAAAGTTTTTGAAAATTTTGAGTTAAGATCCATGGAAACTACATTCTTTGAAAATGGATATTGTATTAGTACTCCTCCATCATTGAGTGATCATAAGTATGATCATTGGAAGAGGAGAATAGAAATTTATTTTCTTTCACTTGACTATAATCTTTGGAGTATTGTCAAAAATGGTTTTTCTCCTAAACCAATGATTGAATGGAATGAAAGTGATCAAAATAACTTTCTATTGAATCTTAGAGCCATGGAAATTCTGTATGATGCTTTAGATAATACCACATATAGTAGAATCGTTCATGTTCTAATGCTAGTGAAATTTGGTTATCTCTTGAAAATATGCAAAATGGTACTAACCAAATTTTTGAAGAAAACAATGTTGATGAAGTTGTAGAAAATATTGAAGGTCAAGATCATCAACAAAGAAAGAAAGAGTCATAAGTGAGAGAAATTCGAGAAGATAATCTTTGTCTCGTAGATAGCTTTGTGTGCCTATTTGCCAATAAGGAAGATGAGGAAAAGAAGAAAAAGGAAATCAAGGCCATTTGGGATGACTCAGATAGTGACTCATCCGATGACTCAAGCAATAATGAAGTAGTTCTAGCAAATGAGGTAAATTCTAAACCAACCTCAATTATTCAATCTCATGATTATGATGAACTTCAAAGTGCATTTGAAGAATTATACGAGGAGTTGGAAACTTTGGGAATCAAATATATAACTCTTAAAAAGAATTTTTCCAAACTTTCAAATGAGCTAAATATTTTGAAATCCCAAATTGAATCTTTGAAGATTGAAAATGAAAAACTTGTATTAAGAGCACAATCTTCAAATAAGATTGAAAAAGAAAATTTGGAGTTGAAAAAGCAATTGGATGATTTAAAATCTCAAAATGAAATTTTGAGAAAAGAAAAGCTTATTTCAACCAATCAACCTTCAAGTGAATTTATTGAAAAGGAAAAGTTTGAGTTGAGAAAAGAGGTGGATGATTTGACAAAAACTTTGGCCAAGTTTACCCAAGGTGAACAAAATTTGAATATGCTTTTGGGAAAACAAAAATGTGTTTTTGATAAGGCCGGTTTGGGTTTTAATCCCACATACAAGGAAAAGAATTACAAAAACTTCTTTATAAAGTCCACATCCTTTACTTCAAATTCTCACAAGAATTTCTTTATTAAATCATCAATCTCAAATGAGACCCTTCCCCATGTAACTTGTCATTATTGCATGAAAAAGGGGCATGTTAATTATAAGTGTTCATTTCAAAAGAAAAATAACATGGTTTGGGTTGTGAAAGGATCCTCTCCTACCACCTCGGCAAATGGAGCATCCAAGAAATGCTTGGACAAAGGTTAAGTATTGATTTGGTAATGGTAGGTTAGTAGGTAATTTTGTTTTGATGTGTTTTCATCATCCTACTTAAGTTTATTTTATTTTTTGATTGATTTCATATCATACACTTACTTGTTTCATCCACTTGCGATTTGGATATGTCTTTACATAAATCATCACGCTCTTGATATTGCTTATTTAAAAAAAATGTTGATATGCTTTTGTTTGATTAGACAATGTTTTAATAATGGTTAGACCAAATGATATTTTGTGAATCATTCAAATTTTTGCTGCTGAACAAAACAGTCGACTGGTACCCCAACACAGTCGACTGATTCAGGTGTGAGGCTTTGAACTTTTTGATTCTGCATTGTTAAGTCGACTGAGGAGTCGACTGATGGACTGCACAGTCGACTGATCCGACTGAATTTTTGTTTATCTTATATTTTGAGTTCTCCAACTTTATTATTGGTATCTTTTGGGAGAATATGCTCTCTATTCATATCTTTTGGTATCTTTTATCATTGCACATGCTTAGGGGGAGCACTTTCATGTTTCATTAGCTCACATGTGGTTATATTTGTTTTTTTTTTGGTATCATTTTGGCTTTTTGATTTGTATGCCTATTGTGAGGGGGAGCTTTATGTTTTATCCCCAAATCTTTTTGATAATGTCAAAGGGGGAGAAATATGAAAAGTATTGGGGAGAAGTATTTGGGTAGTTATCATTCATGTTCCTTAACACATGATATCCATTATGAATGATAATATGAAAATGACCAAATGTGCTTATATTGGCATATCCTTCATTGGTTGTTTGCCATCATCAAAAAGGGGGAGATTGTTAGCCTTCAGGTATATTAAGGCATATTTAATTATGTTTTGATGATGTCAAATATTCTATGATAATTACATGATTCATATTGTTTCATTCCTTGTTTTTATCACAGTCATTTTTATGCTCATATATAATCTCATGTGTTAATATTGTATCAATGTTTTAACATCTTTGTGTGCATGAGATTTAATTGATGTAGATCAAGATTACAAGGAGGTCAACAAGGATCAAGCTTAAAGACTTGAAGATATTTCATCCTTGGTTGAAGTCTAGGACCATCATTGTAAGGCATCTTGATCTCACACTCATAGGGGCTCAAACAAACTCTAAAAGTTAAAGTTTTGGAAATAAATTTTAAGTGGGTCATCTTTAAAGCAATGCCCCAACCAATTGGAAAATAATTAAATGTTAAACCTTATATGGTTGGAAAGGTATTTGAATCTAGTTTCCAAAACATCAAACGGATTGCAAATCCGATTTTTGTAGAGGGAGTTATGGCTATTTTAGTGGAGATGTGTCTGGCTGTCAAACAGGGAGGGGCAGTCGACTGAGGGCCCGATGTAGTCGACTGAAGTGAGCAGAATGCAAACAGAACCCTCTGTAAACACATCCCAGTCGATTGCTTCAAGGCCCAGTCGACTGCTTCAAGGTCCAGTCGACTGAAGCGACCTGAAAGGCAATAACGGATAGTTTTCAAAGGGGTTTTTAATTACCAAACTTGCCACCAACGGCTATAATCTTCCAAGGCCTATAAATACATGTTTTCCCAAGCTATTAGGGGTTGAGATTTTGATTGGAAAACATAGTATTGATCACACATCTCTTTGATCTTTAAACATTATCATTTAAGCCTTAGTTGTGTGAGTTTATCAATTTGCTCAAATCTTTTATTTGTATTTCTTGACAGAGCAAAATTGTAGTGAGCTTTATTTGTATTATCCACTCTATATATAGAGTTTCAATTTGTATTCAAATCAATTTGTAAAGAGTGAGGGTTAGTAACCCTTGATTGCAAAGAAGAGGATTTCTTCTTTGGGAGAGATTGAAGGCTCTTGTAACGGTTTTGTGCACACCCGTAAGTGCTCCGGGAATGGTTTGGTCTACACCCGTGAAGTAGATTGGATTAAAGGAATCCTCAAGAGGTGTTCTTAAGGGGTGGACGTAGGCCGCGGGGTGCGATTGCCGAACCACTTGAAAAATTGGTTTGCAAGTATCTCTTCCCTTATCTCTTTACATAATTGTTTTGTGATTTTGTTTAATTTGAAATTAAGATTTTAAAAGGTTAATTTCCTCTAAAACCTTATTCACCCCCCTCTAAGGTTTCTACATTTGGGCCAACAATAGAGATACCGAGCAATTTTGAGAGCAAAAAGTTCCCGGTCATGCTTTCCGAGCCTTTATCCTGCGTTGATTTGTGTAAGTCGCTCCTTTCCAAGTTTCAATTCATTGCTCTTCCCTTTATCCTCTTTTCCTTTACTTTTTCGAGTAAAGCTAGGGAGGACAAATCCGTTAGGTTTTGAATGAGAGTGGGATTTTTTTCTTCTTAAGGTTCTGTTCTTTTTTTAGATCAGGCGGCACGTTAGGTAGGTTGAACCGAGCGGGCTGTCCCGGGGTAGTTTTAACTGAGTGTCACCTTACTTTAAGGACCCTTTACCCTTTAGATTGATAACCTTACCCCCTTTGTACCTCGAACTCGGAGTTCCTGACCCATACCTAGGTCGGCATTGCTTCATTGCCCAGTCACCAAGACCCTAAGGATGTGTCACTCTGATTTTGACTCGTCTTCCCAGTCGGAGGATGAACGGTCTGGGTCAGGGACGTCGGACACAATTCTAAGTCCACCCTTTTCGACCCCCTCTGATCACCATAGTGAGGGCAGAATCCTGATTCGTCTATCTGACAATGAGCCAGACCAAGAGGCCCCCGTTGCCTCCGTTTCCCGGGGTTCGGGTGATGAGACACTAGGGGAACCCGACCCCGAGGTAGCCTTCGCTAGTGAGTTCATCCTATCCACCCTACGTGCTCAAGATCTCAGGCACATTAGGGAAAGGTATAGCCTCCCCAACTACTGCTCCCTGGCTGTGAATGCCAGTAGAGCCCATATCTACAAGCGGGGTTTCACCACCCTATATGAGGACCCTCATGGTTGGATTCCGCATTCCCCTTCATCCGGTCACTCGAGATGTCCTGATATATTTGGGGATCGCCCCGGGACAGTTGGCCCCGAACGGTTGGAGGTTTCTCATGGGGTCCATCTCCCTTTGTCCCTAAGTTTTTGGGTATGAGCTTTCTGTTCAGGAGTTTCTCTAGATGCATCGACCGTTTCCCGTATATGGGGAGGTCGAGTTCTTCTCTCTTGGGGCTCGACAAGGGAGAAAAATCATAGTCAATTGCCCGAACAACAACAAGGGTTGGAAAAATAGATTCTTCCAAGTATCTACCCTTGGGCTTTGTGAGCGGGTCCCGGGGATCCAGATGAGGACTTCCCGGGTGGGAGAACTAAGGGGTAAGTTAGTCCAGTATCTTCTGTCTACTCTCTTTACTTTGATCCTGGGACTAACTGCCTTGTATTTCCCCTTACAGCGGGGTCAGCCAACCCACCTAGTATTCCCGAGGAGTGCCAGGTCAGGATCAGGGGCTTGGCAGATTTGCCAACAAATATTTGGAACGTACTGACCCAGACGGGCAATTTCAAAGCGTCCTATGATCCGACCGAGCCTGTCGAAGCTCCTATCTTTCCACCCATACTTCCTGGTAAGTGCCCGAGCACATTTGGTCTTACCTATATTCCCGTCGTATTCTTTGCTATCTTTGATGGTTATTGACTGCTTATATTTTTTTTTTTGTGCAGAAATAGCCCCCAAAAGAGATCTTGAATAGTTGAGGGGAAGGCAGGTCGCTACCACCACCTGAGCGGCAATAAGAGGATGAAAGAGGCCAGCTGCTGAGGCCTTGGGTAGCGAATGCCCACTAAGGCAGATCCGGCACGGGACCACAAACTGTCCGGAGCCCGTGGGGACCTCAGCTCTCCACGTGATGGCGGTGGAGACTTCCCCCCGAGCGGGAATACCATCCAGGGTGTCGGTTGAAGAATCGACAGTGATCAGGGAAAGGCTCAAATCCGACCTTCTTCTCAGTCAAGTGGAGACGTGTACAAACATGTCTCCCAAGGTATTCCAGGGATGGCTATACCGCGTCTCTCATATGGTAAGCACTGGCGCCTCTGCCTATTCATTGACATAACTTTTTCTGTGTTTGCCCTATTGACTGATTGGTTTGGACTTCTTGCAAGTCGGTTGCATGGTCGCTGGGGTCGAGTCCTTCCTGTCTTCTCTGACCAGGAGGGCCAGTACTGCTGAAATCACTCTGTTAGAGGAGCGAATGACCTCGGAGGCCAGGCCAGGCAAAATGCCCTGGCTGTAGAGAAGGACAAGGTGAAGGCTTGGCCCTGAGCCTCGGTGTGGCCTAGGCAGAGTTGGTGACTGCCCTGGCAGATCTGGAGGCATCCCCGACCATTACGGCGGCTGTAGATGCTCGAGCGAAGGCTGCGGCTGAGGCAATGGCAGCGGGGACCATGGAAGAGGCTTTTGATGATGGCTTCTTCCAAGGTTACGAAGACCTTAGGCAAAGGCTAGCCCGAGATCACCCTGAATGGGACATCTCATCCTATAAGGGGATTGATTCGGACTACTGGGACCTTGGTCCTCCTGCTACTGATGATTTTGTTGCCTTGGCTGGAGATGCTGATGACTCTGCTGCCTTGGCCGGAGCTGCTGATGGTTCTACTGCCTCGGGCAGTAGCTCGATCCCAGGAAAAGGAACCCCCCCGGGGGGAGAGACCGAAGATGTGGTCGAGATTGACGACACTTAGTCCTGACCTGTACGGTTTTCTTTGGGAGGCTACTACAACTGCCCCCCAGGCAGTGCACAGTTTTTTTTCTTTTTAATTAATGAAAAGGGCCTCTGGGGCCATCTTTTTCATCAACTATTTTTACTACTTGTACGTGTATGCCTATTTGTGCTTGTCAATACCTGATCGGTTGTTTGTCAATCTAAATCCCTGCCTTAGCAAAAGGTTTAGGACTGTTACCGGTAGAGAATACTTGGTCTTATAGGGACCTAATTTGAAGGTCCTACCCGATATAGTGTTGGATTTTGTCCTATTTATTATCCAGGCGGTACTCTCTGGGTACTATAGGTACTTGGGAATGTTAGGAATGTCCTAGGACTCCAAGTCCTGTTAGTACCCGATGTGATTTTCTGTTTTTGTTTGGTATTTCCTTACCCCCCGAGCTTTTGCTAAGGAAGGTGTATAGAGGGAGTGACCGTAGGAAACCGACCTGGAACGTAGGTGGTTGCAGGGTCTTTTGAGACTTGCAATCATCAGCCACCTAGGGGGATTTTCCCCATCGTCGGTTAGACCTAAGCGAAGCCGGTGCCTCGGGAATTGATCCCGAGGTCTTTTATGCCTTGGGTGTTAGCCAGGGTCTTTTGGGGGTTGCTATCATTAGCCACCTGGGGGGACTTTTCCCCATCATCGGTTGGACCTAAGCGAAGTCGGTGCCTCGAGGGTTGATCCCGAGGTATTTTTCCTCGGGTATTATGCCGAGGTCTTTGCATAGAATACTTGTAGGGGTCGTATCTTGTAGCAAGAATAGAAAATCTTTATTTCTTTTTTGAAAGCCATAAATAACGCCAAAATTGAGCTATAAATTTCCTAACTAATGCTAGATCGCCCTTATCCAAGCGTCATTGAAAATACTTGCGTAGGTGTTGCATGTTCCATGGGTGATATAAATCGCGTCCATCTAGAGTCTATAACCAGTAGGTACCCGAGTGACTAGGTATGGGCCTTCCCAGTTTGGCCCCAACTTTCCATGGCTCGGGACTCTAGTAGACGGGTTTACCGCCTTCAGAACGAGATCTCCCACCTGAAAACTACGGTGCTTTACCTTATTGTTGAAGTACTGAGAGACCCTCTGTTTGTAGGCTGCCACTTTCAGATATGCCCGATCCCTTCTCTCTTCTACTAGATCGAGTTCTCCTCTGAGGGCTTCCTCATTGTCCTGTTCACTGAAATTTACCACCCAGTACATAGGTAATGTGAGCTCTGTGGGGATCACCGCTTCTAAGCCATAGGTTAGTGAGAATGGTGTCTCGCTTATTACCACTCGGGGGGTGGGGTGGTAGTCCTACAGGAGGGTCGGTAGTTCCTCCGCCCATAGGCCTTTGGCATTTTTTGAGCCTTGTTTTGATCGACTGCAGAATAGTCTAGTTAGTCACCTCGGCTTGGCCATTGGCTTATGGGTGCTCAGGAAAGGAGTAGTGATTTGATATCCCGTAGCCCGAGCAGAACTGCCTGAATACTGGGGTGTCAAACTGCCTGCCGTTATCGCAAACCAGAACCCAGGGAATGCCGAACCTGCACAGGATGTTTTTCTCAATGAAACTTTCCATCTTTTTCTCGGTGATTGTTGCCAAGGGCTCGACCTCCGCCCACTTGGTGAAGTAGTCCACGACAATAACAACGAACTTAACTTGGCCTTTTCCCATCGGAAGGGGACCGACAATATCGATTCCCCACTGAGAGAACGGCCAGGACTGAGGATTGGTATCTGAAGCTCTCCCGGTTGGTTGATCATTGGGGAATGTATTTGGAATTTGTCACATTTTTTGACGTACCCTTGGGAATTCTGGGCCATTGTCGGCCAGTAATAACCTTGCAGCAGGGCCTTACATGAGAGTGCCCGACCTCCCACATGATTGTCGCACACACCTTTGTGGATTTCATGTAGTATTGGTTGTACCTGGGCAGGGTGGACACATCGGAAATAGGGGATAGAGAACCCTCTTTTATAGAGAATACCGTCAATAAGGTGATATCTGGCCGCTCGGTACTTGACCTGGCGAACTTCCTCCTTTTCGTCTGGTAGCGCGCTAGTAGTGGGGAATGTCACGAATGGATCCATCCAGCTAGGGCCTAGGGCTACCGGATCGAACTCCATGCCTTCTGAGTTGATTACACATGCTCGAGAAAGTATTCTATCCTTATCCCAGGCAAGTCTAACTCGGAGGATGAGGCGTGGCGGGCTAACCGATCGGCCCTAGTGTTCTCTTCCCTCGGGATTTGTGTGATTGAGAAACCTGATCTCGTCAAAATCAAGATATAAAAGTATGCTTAACTTATACTTTACTTTTAAAAGATTTGCAGCGTGGAAGTTAAGGTCGAACCCACAGAGATTGAATACTACGCACTTTAATTTTTAAAACCTAAATTTTGTTAATTAAGAAAAATGGATTTTGGATTTAATTTGAATTAAACTAATAACAATAAAAGTAAATCTAAATTATGAAAGCAATTAAATATTTGTTTTTATAATAAGTTTAAGGCACCTAGGATTGCAAATCCACCACTAGCTTCAAAATAAAGGTATTTACGAATTACTTTAGCTTATTAAGTTGGATGCTAATGGGGAATTGTAGCTACAAGCCCAATTCCTCCGTCAAGAAAATAACTATGGTTCAAGCACCAACATAATCCATCTTCGGTTAGCACGAATTATCCCACACTAAACTAGGGTTGTGGTATAATCCGTCTAATCTAGGCATGGATTATTCGGATACTTGATAGCACAATTCAATTTAAACACCATTACATGTAAATAATCTAAACAAGTACAACAAGCATGAATCATTGAGCACGCTACCATCAAAATAGATCTAAGACAAGAGTAAACTTTAAAAGTAACGATTTAATTAATAAAACCACGATTTATTTATAAAAATTCTCGGAACATGTAACTGTCATGCATACATAATAAAACTAAAATAAAAACATAAAATACACCCTATTACTTGGCTAGGGTTTCATTGAAACCCTAGATCTTGAGTTTAGTTGGCCATAGAAGCGGTAGATGGCAAGTAGTTGATGGAGGAGGCCATGGAAATCCTTGGTCTTCTTCTTCCTGTCCTTGCTTCCCTCCCTTCAATGGCTGAAGATATGGTTGTATATTGTGTGTATATCAATTGCCCCCCCTCCCCCCTTCCAAGAATTGAATTACAATTGAGTATTTATAGATTTGGAGCAAGTTTGGAAGCTTTCCTAACCCAATTTGCACTAAAACTGCTATATTTAGCTTTCCAGACGTAATTAGGCAGTTTCGTTCGCATAGGAATCTTCAGTACACTGAAATACACATTTTCACTTTTTTGCATAGAGCGCACGAGCGCGATTCTGGGAGGTTGCGCGAGCGGGCTGCTCACGCGAAGTGGCTTTTTCAGCTTCTTTCAGCTTGCTTTTTCAACCCATTTAGCTTGGAATCCTTACTTTTCTCCAAATTCTGACAGAAAATAGAAAATGAAGTAAAAATATACGAAAAATAGGATAAAAAAGTACTAACAAATGTGAATTAAGGCATATAATTAGGATTTGTTCTCTCCCGATCACACCCCCAAACCTACATTTTGCTTGTCCTCGAGCAAAAAGAACATAAAAATAAAACTACTACTACAAATACTACTCAATTTCACATGGATCACGATTACACTTAGCATATGCAACAAGCCTTTTAAACCCCTAGGTGTCCCTAGTCGGACGAGTGAAGTCTCATGAGGGTTCTCGTTAACAAGTCACCCACAACCATCTTTATTAACTTGTAAATTAAATAAAAAAAAACATAATATTCAATACTCCTTATCATAGAACGATGATTCAAAATAGAATAACGAACAAGAAGAAACGGAATCAAACATCTACCTACATCATGAAAAACAATCTCAAGCACATGCATCGTATAAATTAATAGAGTTTCTCATAAAATTGCACGTGTGTGATATGGTAGTCAAATGAACACGCGCATGTCAAGAACTTGGAATATAACTCAGATAACCATCAAACTATGCTTCGACTACGAATCTCACAATGTTAATTACACTCTCAAATGAAATACTCAGAAATAGGTGTAATTTTTCTAAAATATGTGAGTAAAGAAAATATATTTTCAAAACAAGAAACCGCTCACATATAACTCAGAAAAGACGCATGACATGAAAGAACATTAGTCTCATGGATAGGACGCTAATAGTCAACAAAAATTAATCGTTACCATGTTCAATCCCCTCCCATCGTTTTCATATCCACACCATGTTTAGGATCAAATAGGACTTTTCAAAGGTTATAATGTAGCTTAGGTAATGAAAAAGGATAGAAAGGATTCATTAAGTAGTTTTAGAATGACATTATAAGGCATGTTCGATTTCTTTCATTCTCTCTTCCACCAACTTCATCATTTCATTCTCTTCTTTTCATTCCTTTCAATTTTTTCTCCTTCTGTTTCTTTTATTTTTTTCAACCTTATTCTTTTTTTTTTCTTTTCTTTTTCTCTATTCTTTTCCTCCTCGTTGCTTTTGAAACAAATAATCAATAAATAACAAGGCAACCACCCCAAACATCATCTTATTTTCTTTTTCTTCTCAATCACACATCACCTTAATACCACTAAAAGTTGATCAATCTTTCAGGGGTGAACTCCAAGTTGGCCAAATTGGAGCCAAAAACAAGATAATGGTAATTAAAGAAAAAATGGCATTTTAATGGCTCAAAGGGCGAACTAAGGAAATTTATCATTTATCGGTGAGTAGCAAACAAAGAAGGCCTGAAATCATGTCCTATGGTTATATGGTTCTTCAATATTTACGACGGAAGATTATTTAGCATGGTAGCAAATATTTTAACTTGACTATCAACAAAAACAAGAATAATGAGACTAAATAACAAGTTAATGCGCTACTTCAATGAAATTCGACAAACACAAGATGTATTTATGACCCTTAATAAAGAAAAGATAGGCTCAAAAGCTCACTGGGCTTAGTCTCCACCATGTGTTATCTAGAAATCCGAATCATATTATAGTTCACATCAAACATGTATTCAAGCGACTACGTGCAGTGCATAGGTTTATGTGCAAATCTATGATATAAAACTACGATTCGAACGATACATAACCTAAAACGGTGCATCACGACTTCAGCAAATGTTTAATTACATATTCTCTTGTTTACCATTCTATAACAAATCGTGTTACATACTAAGAAGTATCGAATCGAGATTACAAAAACATCGATCACATCGTTTATTTAAGCACAAGTATTGAAAAAGAAAATTTAGTGTAATAATGTGCATGTGTGTGCATACCCCCACACCTAAACCTTTCATTGTCCCCAATGAAACAATAAAATGAAAGAAAGGAGAGTAGATAAGAAAGGAACGATAATACCTCGATCTCGGCACTCACAAACAGGTAAACGTATAATAATATGGAATCAACGTTCAATTACTCCAAATAGAGCACTATTTCACCTATTAGTACTTAACAAAAGAAAATTAAACAAACAAATAAATAATAAAAGCTAATATATAATACATATGTTTTTTTTATAAACAATAGAAACTAAACTAGAATTAAAAGAACGTAATGAAAAGAAAACAAATAGAAACAAAACTATCTAAACAAAAACAAACTTAAATGAAAAGAACTGAAAAGAACAACCAAAAATGAAAAACAACTAGATAGGTTGGGAAAACAGAAGGTCAAAGAACAAAGAGAAAAATTGAGAAATCCCCAACTCGTGCGAGCGGACTGCACGAGCGACCCTTGTTCGCGCGAATCCCTCCGCGAGGTAAACCTGAGGCCTGTTATTAATTTTATTTAGAAAACATTTCTAAGTGCCAGAATCGTGTGATCGGGCCGCGAGATCGAACCCCTCGCATGCGCAATTCTAGGCATGAGATGTAACAGAGAACTCATATTTAAAAAGTCAAAAAAAATTTATCTAAGGGGGAATCTCGCACGAGCGGGCCTCGCGAGCGATGCATCGCGCGAGCGGGCCGCACGTGTGATGTTGACTTTTTCCCTTGTTTTTTTATTTCAAGGTAAATAAGTTTATAATAAGTTTATTCCAACCCCTAAACCTGTCCAGAATGTCCAAAACAGACTCAAAATGACTCAAAAATGACTAAAAATAAGGAAAACGAACGAAATAAAGCTTGGGTTGCCTCCCAAGAAGCGCTATCTTTTACGTCTTTAGCTAGACCGTTCTAGCTTAAGATTTATGGAGGTTGAAAATTAGACTTTGTACCCCTTAGGATATCAGGAAGAGCCCGATGATAAGCAGAAATAACGTCGCTTTGAATTAATTCGCCCGACGGTTCTCCTGAATTATGTTCAAATCGATATTTTACCTTTCAAGTAAATTCATTATTCGGGTCTTGGTTGTCAGGATTCATCCGCTCATTACGAATTATATTATTTTCCTCACCTAGATTCAGTTCTTTGTTAGGCTCAATATTCCGTCTTACCTCACATTCCACCTCACATAGGTGATCGTCGTCTTTAGGAGGTTGAACCATAGCATTAAAAACGTTTAATTTTATGTTTATGTTCCCAAATGACACCTTCATTACCCCCGTCCGACAGTTAACACGAGCGTTAGCGGTTGCTAAGAATGGACGGCCTAAGATGACAGAAGTGTGTTTTCTAGCATCTAGCACGGGTTCAATGTCAAGGACCATGAAGTCGACATGATAATAGCATTTATCAACTTTAATCAAGACGTCCTCGACGATTCCTCTAGGTATTTTAATAGAACAATCCGCTAATTGTATGGTAGTGGCCGTAGACTTAAGTTCACCTAGTCCTAGTTGTTTATAGTCGTGATAAAGTAAGAGACTAACGCTAGCTTCTAAGTCAAGGAGAGCCCGATGAATGATAGTGTCACCTATGACACATGAAATTGTAGGCGTACCTGGATCTTTATATTTCGGAGTAGCGTGTTGGAATATTGAGCTTACTTTTTCCGTGAGGAAGACCTTTTTCGGAGCATGACTGCGCAACTTGCGCTTTTGCGTACACAGGTCTTTTAAACATTTAGCGTAAGCAGGAATTTGTATAATAGCATTGAGGAATGGAATATTAATTTTTACTTGTTTGAATACCTCGAGTACATCTTCCATTTTTGACCATTTCTTAGATAAATGTGATGATCCCTCAACGTTCGGTGGATATTGCATTCTCGGAATATAATTCGTTGGGACCGGTTCATTCTCTTTCCTAACTCTATTTGTTTCTCCACCCTTTTCTTTATTAGAGTTAATGTTCCCTTCCTTCTCACTTCCATATGGCACGTCAACAACTCCCTCTTCTCGAATAGTCATCCTAGTCGAGATAGCATTTACTTGTTCATTCGAACCCCCATTCCCACATTGTCCCTTAGGATTTTGAATAGTTTGACTAGGCAACTTATCCTCATATCTACGACTCATAGCATTAGCTATTTGTCCCATTTGGGATTCAAGCTTCGCAATGGATTATGTGTGTGAGTGCACTATCTGTGCTTGTGCATGTACTTGTGTTTCGATATTCTTAAGGGATGCCAACACTATCTCCTCAAAAGAGTTAACCCTTGGAGGGTTAGGATTAGGAGGAAGGTGTTGGTATTGAGTTTATTGAAATTGGGGTCGATAAGTATTAGGAAAATTAGTCGCCTTATTATTATTATGATTATTATTGTTTTTCCACGAGTAACTAGGATGATTTCTCCATAGCATGTCCGGATTATTAGTCGTAGGATTAAAATTATTTCGTGGGAATTGTTGAATAGAATTAATGTGTTGCTCCACGAATTCCGGATATTGAGATGCAAAAGGACATGCAAGGATATTATGAGATGGTTCTAAACACAATGCACATACTTCTGAAGAAGGTGGAGTAGACCTATTTCCCATCCTCATAAGTTGGTCAAGTTTTTTAGATAGTTCCTAAATTCAATTGAATGACTTGACTCAAACTTTACCTCACGTTTAGGTTGCAAAAGATATCTCTCAGAACGTACCGACACAGCCTGATGCATCGAGTTCTCGCTTAATGTTTCAAAAAATTTCCAGGCCTAGTCGGCACTTTTGTGCAGGAAGGTACCCATACAAACGGCCTCAACGGTATTATGAACAGAGGGAATAAGTCCCTCGTAGAAAACCTGGACCAACTGCCACTTAGGGACCTGATGATGTGGGCAAGAGAGTAGTAATTCCTTAAACTTCTCCCAAGTGTCATAAAGTGTTTTCCCATCTTGCATCACAAAATTAGTTATAGATTTTCTTATTTGATTAGTCCTCGTGATTAGGAAAAACTTTTGTAAAAATGCGTTGTGTAAGGCTTCCCATGTTTTAATTGTGTTCGGCTCAAGTGACTGAAGCCAATATTTCGCTTTATCTCTTAAAGAGAATGGGAAGAGATGCAGTTTTAACTCATCATCAGTGAAATTTTGAATTTTTAAAGTAGAGCAAATATCTTGAAAATCTCTTAAGTGTTGATATGGATCTTCATTTAAACGGCCATGGAAAGAAGGAAGTAGCGAGATGGTAGACGACTTTATCTCAAAGTGAGATGTCGTTGCCTCCGGTAATTCGATACCAGCTTGAGGCGTGTAAGTCGTAGGAATAAAATAATCTTTAAGTGGAGGAGGTGGAGGTATATTAGAGTTATTTCCATTATTTCGTTGTTTCTGTGATTTCCAATGTCGGCCATTGGGATAGGTTCTATGTTAAAAGTTTGAGTTTTTCGTAAATGTCTAAGGGTAATTTGAATTTCAGCCTGAAACAACGACGATGGTTTTGGAGTCGACTTGTCGTCTATTATCAACTGAGCTCTAGGAGCTAGGGTTGAATACTTATTGATTCTAAGGGTACGTTCAAGTTCAAGATCGAAAGGTTGTAATTCCGGTTTATTTGAACGTGTACCAAACATAAACTAAAAGAAAATACACTAAAACAACAACTGACTCAACAAAAACAAAAATAACTACGCAAGTAATCAAGCACACAGTACTACTATGATGCATGTAATTATCCTTATGCAGTGATTCACGTCAAAGCCCAGCGCCCCGGGTTTCCTAGCTAATGCACGTGAACAATCACTCCTAAACTAATGCAAATAGTGCGTCTCAGCGCCCTGACTTACAATGGTTTGAAGCGAATTTCAAAGGAAGCAATTTACTTGAATTATTTTTATTTAGTTTTTGTTTTTTCGCATAAGATCCTTTGACGTGCACAGCTGCTCCACTCAAAATGCTAGAATTTTGAGTACTTAAGAAATTACAAAAGTAAAAAAGAAAAGTTAGTGACTCAAAATAAAACGGAAAAATAAGAAAAAGAAAACCTAATCTAATATTTACGAATTAACTAAACTAAGATTCTAAAACTAATTGGCTAGTAATGCAATCCACGGTAACAACGCCAAAAATTTGATCTCGTCAAAATCAAGATATAAAAGTATGCTTAACTTATGCTTTCCTTTCAAAAGATTTGTAGTGTGGAAGTAAAGGTCGAACCCGTAGAGATTGAATAATACGCACTTTAATTTTTTAAAAACTAAATTTAGTTAATTAAGAAAAACAGATTTTGGATTTACTTTGAATTAAACTAATAACAATAAAAGTAAATCTAAATTATGAAAGCAATTAAATAGTTGTTTTTATAATAAGTTTAAGGCACCTAGGATTGCAAATCCATCACTAGCTTCATGATAAGGGTATTTACGAATTACTTTAGCTTATTAAGTTGGATGATAATGGGGAATTATAGCTACAAGCCCAATTCCTTCGTCAAGAAAATAACTATGGTTCAAGCACCAACATAATCCATCTTCGGTTAGCACGAATTATCCCACACTAAACTAGGGTTGTGGTATAATCCGTCTAATCTAGGCATGGACTATTCGGATACTTGATAGCACAATTCAATTTAATCAACATTGCATGTAAATAATCTAAACAAGCACAGCAAGCATAAATCCTTGAGCACACTACCATCAAAATAGATCTAAGACAAGAGTAAACTTTGAAAGTAACGATTTAATCAATACAAGCACGATTTATTTATAAAAATCCTCGGAACATGTAACTGTCATCCATACATAATAAAACTAAAATAAAGACATAAAATACACCCTATTACTTGGCTAGGGTTTCATTGAAACCCTAGATCTTGAGTTTAGTTGGCCATAGAAGCAGTAGATGGCAGGTAGTTGATGGAGGAGGCCATGGAAATCCTTGGTCTTCTTCTTCCTCTCCTTGCTTCCCTCCCTTCAATGGCTGAAGGTATGGTTGTATATTGTGTGTATATCAATTCCCCCCCCCCCCCCCCAAGAATTGAATTATAATTGAGTATTTATAGATTTGGAGCAAGTTTTGAAGCTTTCCTAACCCAATTCGCACTAAAACTGCTATATTTAGCTTTCCAGACGTAATTAGGCAGTTTCGTTCGCGTAGGAGTCTTCAGTACACTGAAATACGCATTTTCACTTTTTTGCATAGGTCGCGTGAGCGTAATTTTGGAAGGTCGTGCCAGCGGGCCGCTTGCACGAAGTGGCTTTTTCAGCTTCTTTCAGCTTGCTTTTTCAACCCATTTAGCTTGGAATCCTTACTTTTTTTTCCAAATCCTGACAGAAAATAGAAAATAAAGTAAAAATATACAAAAATAGGATAAAAAAGTACTAACAAATGTGAATTAAGGCATATAATTAGGATTTGTTCTCTCCCGATCAAAACCCTTAATCTTTTTTGAGACCGTTCGGACGAGGGCTAGGTAAGCTACCATGTTATCTTCTCGGGCTTCGTACTTCTGATTAACTTGATTGACCATGAGCTAGGAGTCACTGTACCCTTGAACTTGCTGTGCACCCATTGAAGTAGCCAGCACTAATCCTACCAACAGGGCTTCATACGCGGCCTCGTTGTTAGAGGCACAAAATTTGAACCTCAGTCCATACTCAAGTTGGATTTCGTCGGGAGTAGTCAGGATGATCCCTGCCCCGCTTCCTTGTTTGTTGGAAGACCCGTCCACGTAAAGTACCCAGGTCGGGATATTTGACTGTAGGCCGGGGTAGGTCGGGCGGGCTGAGCTTTTCAACTGGGTCCTCCGGGTATGTGAACTCCACTACAAAGTCTACCATAGCCTATCCCTTGATCGCCATGTGGGGTCTATAGGTTACTTCGAATTCCTCTAACTCCAAGGCCCACTTAACGAGCCTTTTGGATGTTTCAGGCCTGCTCAAGATCCGACGAAGAGGCTGATCTGTGAGGACCACTATCACGTGGGCCTGGAAGTACTGGTAAAGTCTCCGGGCAGAAGTGATGAGAGAAAAGGTAAGTTTTTCAATGTGAGAGTATATACTTTCCGCACCTTGAAGTGCCCCGGCTGGTGTAGTAGACCGGTAATTGTATCTCGGATGAGAGCCGAGCTGACCGTTGATGGTGACACTGCTAAATATAAGAACAATTCCTCGTTTGGCACGGGTGTTGAGAGTAAAGGGGGTGATGCCAAGCATTTCTTGAGTTCCTGAAATGCCTCCTCACACTCTTCTGACCACTGAAAAGCCTTGCGAAGGATTTTGAAAAATGGCAGACACCGGTCGGTAACTCGGGAGATAAACTTGTTCAATGCAGCGACCCGCCCGGCCAAACTCTGAACTTCTTTGGTTGATCTGGGCGACCGCATATTTATGATGGCCTGGATTTTTTCGGGGTTGGCTTCAATACCCCGTCTACTGACTAGGTGTCCCAAAAACTGCCCAGATGAGACGCCAAATGTGCACTTGGTCGGGTTCAACCTTATCCCAAACTTTCTCAAAATGCTGAAGGCCCCGGCCAGATGCTCAAGATGGTCAGACTTGTCTTGGCTTTTGACCAAGAGATCATCAACGTAGACTTCCATGGATTTCTTGATCTGATCCTTGAACATATGATTGACCTGGTGTTGATAGGTTGCCCTGGTATTTTTAAGGCCGAAGGGCATCACCTTGTTGCAGTACGTTCCTTGATCTGTGTTGAAGGAAGTATTCTCTTCATCCCTGGGGTACATACTGATCTGATTGTACCCCGAGTAGGCATCCATGAATGAGAGGAGTGCATGACCAGCCGTGGAGTCTACAAGGAGGTCTATCCTGGGCAATGGGTAGCAGTCCTTGGGGCAGGCCTTGTTCAGGTCGGTGAAATCCATGCACATTCTCCACTTCTCGTTGCTTTTCTTGACCAGTATGAAATTTGCTAATCAGTCGGGATTATGGACCTCTCGGATTGAATCTTCTTTCAAGAGCTTCTCAACTTCTTCACATACCGTCCTCTGCCTTTTTTGACCAGCCGACAGTCGGGGTTGATGTTGAGATAGTGAGACATAACCCAGGGATCTATCCCAGGCATGTCTTCATGGCTCCAGGCGAAGACGTCCTGGCATTGCCGCAGGAATTGGATCAACTTCTCCTTGAGGCTTGGCTCTAAGAGAGTGCCAATGCTGACGGACCGGTCGAGAAATTGAGGATCCAGCATCACTTGTTCTAGCTCCTCCATCGAACCCACTCCGTTACTTTTGTCCCTAGGGTCCATCTCCTGAATGTTTAATGTTTCAGTAATGGATTCCCGGTGCAAGGAAATGACATAGCAACTCTGGGCGATCGCTTGGTGCCCATGTAGGCTCCTGGGTCCCTAAGGGGTCGAGAATTTTACCACCAGGCTGTACGTTGACACAACCGCCTTGGCCTTGTTGAGAGTTGGCCTCCCAAGGATGATGTTGGAAGCGGATGGAGCTTCTACGACCACGAAGCTTGCTTGTACAAATGTCTGCTGGGGGTAAGTCCCCATAAGAACTGGGAGCTCAATGGTACCAAGAAGTTGTGTGCAGGACCCGTTGAATTCGACCAATGGAGTAGCTACTAGTCAAAGTCGATCTCTGGATACCTCGAGCTGGTCGAATGCTAAAACAAACATGATATCAGAGGAGCTTCCCGTGTCTACCAATACCCTTTTCACCACATAGTTTGCTAAGGTGAGCGTTACCACCAGCGGGTCATCATGGGGGCAATGTAAATCCCTTATGTCATCGGATGAGAATGTTAACATGTCGGTCGGGGAGGATCCGATGGATTAGACATGCCAGTCATCCGATCGGGATGCCCGACCGTGCCTCCTCCTGGCCGATTGTGAATCCCCCCTGCCCGAGGTTCCTCCCGAGATTACATTGATATTCCTGAGGGGTTGTGGCTGATCGTGGGCTTGGGCATCTGGCCGAGGTCGTCTATCTACAGCGACGAATTTGGCGAGATGGCCCTGCATTATCAACCTCTTAATGTCGATCTTAAGCTTGAAGCAGTCCTCTGTGTCATGTCCGTGGCCTTTGTGAAAGCGGTAGAACTTGTCCCGGTTCCTCTTAGTGGGCTGGCCCTTTAGCTTCGCTGGCTGCTGGAGCAGTTTTGAGTTTCAGTGGCGGCCATGACCTCGTGGATAGGTCGGGAAAGTGGTATGAAGGTAATCGGGGCCTAATTCTGACCACCTCTCTGCTGGTCTTGCCTTGGCTTCTTTCCTGGTCTCTTTTCAAGGCCACTACCCTTCCATTTTGCTTTCGGGGACTCATCTCCTGCAGAGTTACCACACTTTGCTTTCAAAAACTCCTCGGTGTCAATGTACTTCCCGACCCTCTCCGAGAGCTCCACTAGGATTACGGGTTAGTTATGGTGAAACGACGTGGCAACTTTGGTGTGTTGAACTCCCGAGCAGAAGGCCATGATCATGGCCATTTCGTTCAGGTTACGGATCTAAAGCCTCTGTCGATTGAAATGGTCCACGTAGTCCTTTAGGGATTCCCCCTTACATTTCTTGATGGTCAGTAGTTAGGTGTCCGATTGCGACCGGTCAAGCATCCCTACGAATTAGCTAATGAAAAGCTTGGTCAGTTTCTTGAAGTCATCAACCATTCACGATTTAAGAGCGTGGAACCACTTCGCGACTGGCTCCTTGAGAGTGCTGGGAAAGGCCATGCACAGTAACTCGTCGACGGTGGTGACTAACGCCATCTGGGCCTTGTAGGTACAATCGTGATCCACTAGGCTCCCTGTCCCGTCGTAGGAGTTGAGATGTGGTGGCTTAAACTTCCGTGGGATGGGGAATTCGATGACTCGAACGGTGTAGGGCGACTCGGTCTCTATGTTGGTATTATTATGGCACTGCTTGTAGCTCAATTACTCAATCTGTTTCTGCAAGTCCTAGATTTGAGCCTTCACGCATTTCTGCTTAGTCTTCCCTTCTATGTCTGAGCGGTAAGCTGGATGAGATGATAAGGCCTTTTCTTTGAAGTGTGTTGTCCTTGGGGATAGGACTCGGCTCCGGCTCCGGCTCCGACTCCGACTCCGGGTGATTGTGTGCCGAAGATCTCCCCGACTTCTGGCCGGGGGGACCTCGGTCGATTCCTGGGCCATATGTCCTAGCCCCACCCTTCTGCAGTACGCCTACTATTGATGATGTCCTTGGCGTCTCCCACTCGGCGCGGGTTAGCCCGGGCATGTAGTCGGGTTTGCCTGGGGCCTGGCTACATTCGTCATCCCCATGTCATCTCCAACCCGACAGGGATGTAGGGGTTATGTGGGTGTGTTATCTGACCCATGGAGGCTTTCGGTTGGTCGCGCCTTTCCCGGGCTACTCATCGATTTGGGGGAGCTCATCCTGCTGGGCCAGTAGTGCTTCAATCTACTGTTGGGTTCACCGCTAGCCCTTTAGGAGTTGTGCGAGAGCCACAGTGACCTGCTCGGAGGTCAAAGAGGCGACTGGTCGTCTGGCTTATAAGTTCGCCGGTCCCGTTAGAGCAGTGGTGTTCTTACCTTTCTTTGGAGGCATGTTGATCAGTTAAAGATTTGTTTTCAGATAAAGAAGTCGGGTTCCCACAGACGGCGCCAAACTGATGATGCCAAAAATTGGTTAAGAGTAATTTGGAGAGAGATGGACACAATAAATTTGGTATGTGGTTTGACCCCATTAATGAGGTGACCTACGTCCATGGGTGTGTCGGTGCACTTTCACTAACAGATCACCGGCGGCTATTGGTGAGCCTACAAATTGGGCGGTGCTACCAACCAAACCGACTGGGTATATGTGTATGAATGAATATAGTATGCTATTCTTTAGGTTCAAAATGCGATCCCATCCAATGGGGGTGAGTGGCCTCTTTTATAGGTGCAAGAGACCACCCGTACAAGGGAAGTCTGCAAATTTGGAAGCCTAATCTGATTACAACCGATTTACATGAATTTAGGAGAGTTTCCTAAGCGATTTAGGAAACCACTTGCTCCTTCCATTTAGACTTCTAGCTGGGATAGGAAACTGTCTGGATGCTTGCTGGGCAAGTAACCACACCTTCTAGAGGTGTGCCCATGTGGGGCTAGTCTAGGAACAGATGCCCAGGCTTTGGACCGAACCGGGCGGTTTTGTGTAACACCCTGGGATGGTTGGGTAGTTAGCCTAGATTCAAGGTGACTTGGCTTTTTTGCTGAGGTGGCGAGGCTTGACTTTGACCTGATATTTTTGTACATATCAGTCATCATTTTATATTGGAGTATACGTTAACTAATTAGTTAGTTTTTTTTCTAATCAAAGAGTTTGATCATGGGAATAAATAACTAATCTGAGCCAACAATAAAGAACACTCTTAGCTCCAAAGGATGTAAATAAGACGGGAGGGAAAGAGATCAATCGATTTGTGACCCACCAATCGATTGGAATGGCAATCGATTGCCATAAATTCAAGTCAATTGGGAAGGCAATCGATTGCCACTTTGGCCAATCGATGCAATTGATTCGACCTAAGGTTGGTAGAAATACTTATAAATAAGAGACCTACGTCCAAAATAAGTTTACTCGTCGTTTTTGAAGCCCTATGTCTCCAGAAATAGTTTTATAGTATTTCCATAGATTTTTCTCTCTCTAGTTAAACTCCCATAAGTTCTAGTCTTTGCAAGAGCATCCACCAGAGTCATAAGAGTAAAGACAATCTAGTGGAGGCTATTGGAAGTTAGAAAGAGGAAGAAACAATCAAAGCAATCATAAGGATTTGAGCGCAAAAGGTATTCTTCTTCTCTACGTTGTCGTTGTTGTGATGCTTGTGATGTTTGCCTTTAATTATAGCTCATCACTGCATATTTTTGGTCTAGTTTACCTTAAGTGGCTCTAGAGACCTCCTAGTCTACACCTAGCTCAAAGAGCTACGCACAGAGATGTTTTAAAGTCCTCAAGATGGAGCAAACCCATCATAAAGTCCTCTAGAATGAGGTAGATCCATTGAAGTCCTCTTGATTGAGGCACATCCCATTGTCCTAGATTGGACACCTTCATTGAATCATCCGCGTTAGGACACCGCTGTTGAATCGTCCGTGATAGGACACCCTATTGAATCATCCATGATAGGACACCCCATTAAATTATTCGCGATAGGACACCTCATTGAATCGTCCATGATAGGGCACCCTTTTTTGGAGTTTTAGGGTGTCGAGGTTCTTTGGGAGCTCCAAGTGCCTACAACAGCCAAGCTATAATCAAAACATAGAAGAAAAATATATTACTCCATAGGAGTACTTAGAATACATGAGTCTATTATAGGTCACCTTTAGGATTTCATAGGTGTGAAGAAGCATAAAACTCCAAACACTTGTTCGCCATCAGAAAAACAGAGTATCATTTTCTATGGTACAACATAAGCTTTAAACCCAATCAATGACAGTTTATTTACAATTTGTGCATGTCACACCCCAGTATTTATGGTGCATGATGAGCTATATGAAAGACAATATGTCGTGGATCTAATACTCCATTGGGGAAAAAGAATGAATAGAAAGAAAGAAAGAAAACAAGACTCGTGCGGCGTGTGGATAATGTTTACCAAATGTTGGTCCAACTTTTGGATATTTAAACTTCACATCACAAACCAGAGCAATTTCAAGTGTTAAATTTTATATCTAGTTTTAGCAAATTAGTTCCTAATATTAAAATAATATTATATAGCACATTGAAGTAATGTTTCTTTTTAATTTTAGGGTTTTGATTGTACAAGATTATATAACATGTTTGTCGAATCAAGAATTTGAGGAAATATTCACCAAATACTAACTTGATATATCAAAGTGATGTGTCAAGACCAATTGTATAATATTTTAGTAAATACGTAACAGAATATTAAAACTTGAATATCTAATATTAGATTCCTGTATCGGTCAAGTGATGTACAGAAGTGGAAGCAACTCCGCACGGGTAAATTTAATCATACCTAACAAAGTTTAAAGATTGAAAGGTATAGGAAGTATGAAACATGTTTCTTCAAAAAGCATTATGTAGTCGGTTTCAAACTCAATATTCATTACAGTATCAAAGAGTATTCATCGAATCCTGGTCTATAGCACTAGATGGCCGTTAAGCACATTCTTAATTAATTGAGAAGGACTAAAGATTACATGGTTATGTATGGCGGCAATGAGTTGATTCCAATAGGATACACTGACTCAAACGTTATGTCAGATAAAGATTCAAAAAAATTAATATTTAGACACCTCTTTACCTGGGGAGGTGGTGCTGTTAGTTGGAGGAGCATTGAGCAGAAATGTATTACAGACTCAAATACAGAAGCTCGGTATATGGCTACTTATGAAGCCACAAAAGAAGCTATTTGGCTCAAGAAGTTCCTTGTGAAACTCAAGGTGGTACCAGTGTTATTGTCAAATATTACGCTATACTGTGATAATAGTGGGGTAATGGCATAGTCTAAGGAGCCAAAAAACCATAGAAATGGAAAGCACGTAGAAAGGAAGTATCATCTCATTCGAGAGATAGTCTAGAGTGGAGATGTGACTGTCACCAAGATTGCCACCATTGACAATCTTACAGATACGTTACAAAGGCCTTGCCATAGAAGGTCTTTGATTGCCATCTAGATGGTCTAGGTCTCAAATATAGTTCTGATTGGTTATGAGTGCAAGTGGGAGTTTGTTGGATTTTTGCCCTCAAACCAGTTCTGTATGTATGAGATGTTGACATTTTATATATGGATATCAGTTTACATTTCATTATGTATATGTCATAAGATGAATGTTTTAATCCTTAAGTATCATAGTAAGTAACTCGTGGATGTATGAGATACATACGCAAGAGATACGAGTTATTATTCTTAGATACTTAGAACTTGTCACAGTGGATGATGAGACTAGATATCTCATTAGGCATACAATATAGCATGATTAACTTCCATTGGATGAAGTGAAAAATCTCAATCACTAGAGTTTGAAACTTTTAGTTAATATGCTAGTGCTTATAGTGCATTGGCAGACCATTAGCTTTCCTATCGACACTGAAAACTATCATCAGTCGATAGGAACTCATAACTTGTACAAGGTAAGTGTTCTTAATCTTGAGATGATTATGGACACAGACTATGGGTATGACTGCTTTGACTTACCAATCATTGAGGTCTTAAAGATCAACACCTGGGTGTCTTGGGTATGTCATGTTCATAGGGTTGTGAACATATATTGTCAAGATAGAATCTACCCTCTGATAAAAGTAAGCATTCCCTTGAGAGTGTCACCAAGTTGGTTATTGAGAACTGTAGTCTTGTTAGTAAGTAGTTATCAACACGTTTGGTAATCATGAAAGGTGAATGAAACTCAAGGTATGGAAGAGGTAATCATCATTCAGTTTACCAGTAACAGTTTATCCGACTACCTGAATATGATTATGAATGCTGACGGTGGAAGGACATTAGTACAACTGTACTAGTGTAGTTATCGCTTCGGATATGTTCTTTTGTGTTTGAATACAGTCATCATTTTATATTGGAGTATACGATAACTAATTAGTTAGTTAATTTGCTGATCAAAGAGTTTGATCATGGGAATAAATAACTAATCTGAGACGATAATAAAGAACACTCTTAGCTCCAAAGGATGCAAAGAAGACAGGAGGGAAAAAGATCAATCGATTGGTGACTCACCAATCGATTGGAATGGTAATCGATTGCCACAAATCGCAGTCGATTGGGAAGGTAATCGATTCTCACTTTGTGCAATCGATGCAATTGATTGGACCTAAGGATGGTGGAAATGCTTATAAATTGGAGACCTACGTCCAGGATAAGTTTACTCTTCGTTTTTGAAGCCCGAGTTCTCCAAAAATTGTTTTATAGTATTTCTATAGATTTTTCTCTCTCTAGTTGAACTCCCATAAGTTCTAGTCTTTGTGAGAGCATCCACCAGAGTCATAAGAGTGAAGACAATCTAGTGGAGGCTGCTGGAAGTTAGAAAGAGGAAGAAACAATCAAAGCAATCATAAGGATTTGAGCGCAAAAGATATTCTTCTTCGCTACATGCTACTAGGTTTATATGAGCAGTAGATTCTGAGATACAAAAGTTTCTAAAACTTGTTTTCCGCTGCAAATTTTGTTTTCATAACATAATTCCTTCAGAGTTGCGCCCAGAGATGTCATAAAGCCCGTAAGATGAGGCAAACCCGTTGTCATTGTTGTGATGCTTATGATGTTTGATTGTAATTATGGCTCATCACTGTGTATTTTAGGTCTAGTTCACCTTAAGTGGCTCTGGAGACATCCTTGTCTACACCTAGCTCGAAGAGCTACGCATGGAGATGTTGTAAAGCCCTCAAGATGGAGCAATCCTGTCATAAAGTCCTCTAGATTGAGTCAAATCCATTGAAGTCCTCTAGATTGAGGCACATCCCATTGTCCTAGATTGGACACCTTCATTGAATCGTCCGCGTTAGGACACCCCCGTTGAATCGTCCACGATAGGACACCCTATTGAATTGTCCATGATAGGACACCCCGTTGAATCATCCGCGATAGGATGCCCAGTTGAATCATCCATGATAGGGCAGCTTATTTTTTTTTTTTTTGGAGTTTTAGGGCGTCGAGGTTCTTTGGGAGCTTCAAGTTCCTACAACAGCCAAGCTACAATCAAAACATACAAGAAAAATATATTACTCCATAGGAGTACTTAGAATACATGAGTCTATTATAGGTCACCTTCAAGATTTAATAGGTGTGAAGAAGCATAAAACTCCAAACACTTGTTTGCCATCAGAAAAACTGAGTATCATTTTCCATGGTACAACATAAGCTTTAAACCCAATAAATGACAGTTTATTTTCTATTTGTGCATGTCACACCCCAGTATTTATGGTGCATGGCGAGCTATATGAAAGACGATATATCGTGGATCTAATACTCCTATTGGGGAAAAAGAAATAAAAGAAAGAAAGAAAACAAGACTCGTGCACTGTGTGGATAATCCTTACCAAACGGTGGTCCAACTTTTGGATATTTAAACTTCACATCACAAACCAGAGCAATTGCCAGTGTTAAATTCTATATCTAGTTTTAGCAAATTTGTTCCTAATATTAAAATAATATTATATGGCACATCAAAAGTAATGTTTCCCTCTAATTTTTACAGTTTTGATTATACAAGATTAAATAACATGATAATCTAATCAAGAATTTGAGGAAATATTGATCAAATATTAACTTGATATATCAAAGTGATGTGTCATGACCAATTGCATATAATTTTAGTAAATACGTAACAGAATATTAAAACTTAAATATCGAATATTAGATTCTTGTACTGTTCAAGTGATGTACAGAAGTGGAAGCAACTCCGCACGGGTAAATTTAACGTGCCTAACAAAGTTTACGATTGCAAGGTACTGGAAGTATGAAACTTGTTTCTTCAAAAAACATTATGTAGTCGGTTTCAAACTCAATATTCAATGAAGTAACAGAGAGTATTCAACTATACATGGTGATTGAAGAGAAACAGAGATTCATAAAGTATGACATCTTCAAAAGGTGGATTCACTCATGAGAAAGCTTTTTTGTTTTCAATATGAGTTGAGTTGAGGAAAGTAAATATGCAAAAGTGACTGCAGCATCTGACATTAAATATATGGAGAACACGATAAAAAAGGAGTTATAAGAATCATATGTTGAAGTTCTTGTTGGGTAGATTATTAGTTGAAGATTAGAAAAAGAAAAATAGTGAAGTGCTTTCATTTGACATAAATTAGTTTCAAACTACTATTTTTAAGTTAGCACTTGAAATAATATCCGGACTCCTACGAGACAACAATCTTTTCCTTAAAGAGGAGGTAGATAAGAGAGTTAGAAATTGCATAGAAACTAGAGTAGAGCTAACATTGATATAATATATATATATATAAGTCAAAAACCAATAAAAATACATCTAGTTTTGTTTTAATAAAAAATCAAACATTATCTAACTGTACAGATCTATTTACATGCAAAATAATTAAAGGAAAAATGTAATTTCAACGCTATGAGTGTAGCAAACGAGACAAAGGGACCTTGATTTTGATAATTTCTTGAAAGTCTGGCTATTTTTCTTGATCAACTCGTGCGTCAGGTGTTGGGGGATAATTCACCGACTGCTTCCAAAAAATATTATTACATTTTTGCCTCCATATAAATAATTGTGGTCTAGAGATCATGGATAAATCATTGTTATACATGTGGAAAGTAATGAGTGATAAACTTACAAGATCGATTGGGAACAAGGAACCATGGATCTAACATCTGATTCTTCATCGACATGCCTTGATGTTAAAAATTGAACAATGATCATCAACACAAAATCAGACTAGGACTCTGTATAGCTGAGAAAATAAATGAGAGACATATTGAGGTCTAGAGTCGGAGAGATGAACACGAGAGGGAGAAAAACCCTAACCTTCCCAAACCTCGCTGCCGTCATCGAGTAATAATCACTACCACCACTACTAGCCAAAACTCGGACCCTCTCTCCATGAAATTGATCTCCATGTGTGCTTACAAGAAACCTAGAGACCACAATTAAAATGTAGATCATCAACCGATCTACCATAAATCGTCAACGAAAACCTAAAGAAGAAGAAGAAGAAGAATTAGTTGAATTTGAAGAAGAAGAAGAAGAAGAAGAAGATGAAGAAGAAGAAGAAAAACAAGAAGAGGATCTAGATCGATTATCTCGGTTGAATCTGAAGAAGAAGAAGAAGAAGGAGAAGAAAAAAGATAGGTCACAAGGAGGCGGCAAACAGTGGCGGTCATCGGCAATAGGCAGTGGCGGTCGCCATCGGCGGCGGCGTTGGTCGAGAGCTAGCTAGAGCTGTTCTTTCTCCTTTTCTCTTTCTCACTCCTTTATCTTCCTTTTCTTTCTCTTTTTTTGAGACCACCTAGAGAGCCCACTACTTTGGTTTGACAAAATTCTTTTATTATTAGTTTTTTTCAGATCAATTTTGTAATGGATATAATTGTTATAAATATATAAAACCATTACTAAATTTAACTAACCAAAATAATGGAACTTAGTAACGGTTTTGTACAATTTGTAATGGATATATCCGTTACAAATCATAAGATCTATCCGTTACAAATTTCCCATATAGTGTAGTGTGACCACCACATGAACGCGCTACTTGAGACGGTTGGCATTGGATCCTAGTTAATGGTACACACTAGCTAAGCTATGAATAAGGGATCCCACACGGGGCATTATTCAGAAACTTAGAGATCGAAATGGTTCGGGAGTCATGACCTATTTTGCAAGAGTTGCATAACGGACAAGTCTTGATTAATCAAGAGAGAAAATTGACCACCACACGGAGACTTATTCTTTTGTCTTGATATTCCGATGACTTTGTTATTTAATAAGAGTTTTGAGGATTCTTTTATTTCATACTATCTTATTTCTAATATCCATATTTATTGTGTCTATTTTGTTTTCAGTATTCATCATGTCTTTTGCATTCAGTCCACTTGCTAATATACTCACTCAAAATAAATTAACTGGAAACAACTTTGTTGAATGGAAACGAAACTTGGACATTGTTCTTACTACAAAGGATCACATATATGTCCTCAAAACCCCTTGCCCTGTCAAACCCGCAGCAAATGCCAGACGCGAGTTCGAGAAGTAGAAGAAGTCGAACGGGATGGCTCGCTGCTACATATTGGCCTCAATGGCTGGTGTGTTGCAACACCAGTTCCAATCAAACAATTCTGCTAGTTCCATCATGACTTCCCTAAAAGAAATGTTTAGGGAGCATAGCAGACTTGCCAAGCAGATTTCTATGCAGAAGATCATAAGTGCAAAATGTTGGAAGGAACTCCAGTCAGAGGACGTTTTAAAAATGATCAGTTATTTAAATAAACTGGAGACTCTGGGTGCCAACATTGACATACATACCCAAGTTGACATGATCCTTAATTCACTGTTACCATCGTTTGCTCAATTCAAACTTAATTACAATATGAATTAAGTGAATTTCTCTGTGAGCTAACTGATGAGCTCTTTTAGGCAGCAGAGGGGGTGATCAAACCTGGGGGAAATGTTTTGAATATAAAAAAGGCATTTCTTCTCAATCTGTCCCAAAAGGCAAGAAAGGGAAGAAAAAGGTAGGCACTGGTGGTCCAAGGGCTGGACCAGTCCCAAATTGAAAAATCTAAGGGAAAAGGAAAGGGCAAAGGAAAGTCAGCAGGTCAAGGCAAAGGAAAATGTTTCCAATGCGGTGAGAAGGGCCACTGGAAGAGAAATTGTCCGAAATTCTTAGCTACGAGAGTTCAAGGTATGATCAAATCACATGTTATTGAATTAAGTTTTATAACGGATACTTCAAACACTTGGTACATTGATTTTGGTGCGATTAACCATATATGTAATTCATTGCTGGGGTTCAGATCAACAAGGAGGTGTAGTGATAGGGAGATTATGTTGACTCTAGGACCTAGTGCAACCATTTCTGCGGTTGCTATAGGAGTTATAGTTTTAGAATTTTTGGATAATAAAACTTTGATTTTATCAGATGTACTTTACGTCTCGCTTATGAGACATAATTTAATTTCAGTTTCAGAACTTTCGAATAAAGGTTATTCTTTTACTTTTGGAGCAGAAGTTGTGATCAAAAGAAATGGTTCTTTTGTCTGTTTTAGTATTACGTCAAATTGTTTGTATGTGATTACTCTGAATATTTCTAAAGACTTTAACATGGAACTTAATAACTCTGTGGTAATTGTACCATCTAAAAGAAAGGAGTCTTCTTCTAATCCAATAAGGCTTTGGCATATGAGGCTTGGGCATATCAATCTAAATTGAATTGGCAGACTAGTCAAAGAAGGGATCTTAAGTGATTTGGTTATTGAACCAATCCAAGTCTGTGAATCGTGTTTAGAGGGAAAAAAAAGACCAAAAGGCCAATTCCTGTAAAGGGCAATAGGGTCAATGCATTATTGGAATTAGTTCATACTGATGTGTGTGGACCAGTAAATATTAGAGCTAGAGGTGGTTATAAGTACTTTATAACATTTACTGATGACCACTCCAGGTATGGATATGTGTACCTAATGCAGCATAAGTCTGAGGCCTTTGAAAAATTCAAAGAGTTTAGGGCTAAAGTGGAGAACCAATTGGACACATATCAAAGCCATTTGATCTGATCAGGTGGCGAGTACCTCTCTAATGAGTTTATTGATCACGTCAGACAAAATGGGATTCTGTCATAATTGACTGCACCCGGTACACCTGAGCAGAATGGTGTCGCAGGAAGAAAGAACCGGACTCTTTTAGACATGGCTATGTCTATGATGAGTTATTCTGAATTGCCATTATTCCTTTGGGGTTATACTTTGGAAATTGCTATATACATACTAAATCTTGTTCCAAGCAAATCTGTTCCAAAGACATGACGAGAGATATGGATTGGGCACAAGCCTTATTTACAACATCTCCGGATATGGGGGTGTCTAGCACATGTGCTGAAAGAAAAGATGAGTAAATTGGAAACTAGATCAGAAGTATGCCACTTTATAGGGTATCAAAATGGTACTTGTGGTTGGTATTTTTATGATCCAAGAGAACAGAAAGTATTTGTTAGCATAAATGTTGTTTTCCTGGAGGATGATTATATCATGAACCATAAACATAAGGGAAGATTAGATCTAAAAGAGATAGAAGGAGTGACACGACTAAAAAGTTGTGCGCTCTTGTGTAACACCCAAGTGTAGGTGATCGTGCAAGTAATATAGTACTGGAAGTCCAGGTCGATCCCATAGGGAAGGAATAGGAAGAATGTCTACTAATTTATAACCTAAAGAAAATGAAAATATTAATATACGGGTGGAGGTTCTACGAATCCTAATTAATTAAATTAAACTAAATAGCAAACTAAAGTATAAAGAAACATAACTAATTAAACATACAAACTAAAGGTGTTGGAAATACGAGAATCCACATTGATCCTAACCATCTACCATGCATACTCATTAACGTTCTATGGAGTTCATTCCTCTTTAGCATTCCGTATTTTTCTAAAGATAAAGAATCAATAGCCCTTTCATGACCGGGACTACATCATCACAAGTGATTTAAAATACTTAAAAGACAGTTTAAAATAATGGTAATTACTTGCACTTTAATTGGTGTTAGCATTCAAAGTTGTTTTCAAAAGTCATTGAAGAAAAGGCCTTACGGCTTTAAGTTCTAAAAACTGTTGTGACAAACTGAACTTATAGGGACAATTTATGACAGATTTCTAAAACAGAAAGTGTAGACACCCCATTTTGTCGGCTATCAAATTTAGGAGACCCATAGCTTGGTGGTTCACAATGATCAAAAAGACTCAAAAGGACTCCTAGAAGTTAGTTCTATTTCTCAAAATGCTCAGAATGACCAAAATGACCCTGAAAGCCCGAAAACTCCCAGATTTGGACCAAAAGTTCTGGAAACATGCTATGTCGTAAGAAAAGTAAGGAAATGACTTTTTAAGCAAAATCATATGAAATCGTTAGCTCCCAGAGACCCCCGGAAGTCCCGGAAGTTCCCGGAAAGTTCCCGTTGACCGGTTTGACCAAGGTTTGACCAAGTTTGACCAAGTTTGATCAAAATTGTCCAAATTTGACAGGATTATTCTAGATCATGTGGAAAGTATTAAAATGAGTTTTAAAATAAAATCAAGCAAAAACGTCAGCTCCTGGGGGCTCCAAGAGGTTTCCAGAACTTCCCGGGATTCCCAGATTTGACTGATTTGACCAAAATTTGACTTTAGAACTAGAGCGCCATAACAATTTTCAAATATTTTTCATGGATATTAGAGGTCAATAGCTTTCCAACGGTATATCACACATAATTTTTGGATTTAAAACGAGTTTATTGCGAATTTTCGAATGCGAAAAAGGCGATCAAATCGGCTTTTATCACAAATACCGCAAATATTTTCAAAGTGACCTATCCCCGAATTATTTTTTATAAATAATAGACTCCATTACCTTTTCAACGGTATATCACAATCTCAATTTGGAGTTTGTATGCATTTTCTGTGAATTTCGGGCGAAATAGGGTCTTTTTCGCGAATACCGAAACATCTGGGGGCCTAAACAGGATTATCCAGACGATTGAGGAGCAGTGCCGCAGTGGCACTGGCCCACTGCTGTCGCGGCACTGGCCCAGTGCCGCCGCGACACTCTCCTCCAGAACAGTATGTTTTTGCAAATATTTTTGGGGTTCCATTTTGATTAATTAAAAACCAAAACGACGTAGTTCTATGTTTTCAGATGTTTGGAGCCAATGGGAACACTTCTAAAACCCCAAAACCACCCCAAGTTGGCCTATATAAACCCTCCTTGACTTCTCATTTAGGGGGTGTCAAATGTAAGCTTTGAAAAGTTTTGAGAGAGAAAGTTGTAGAGATAAGGTTAGGATAGAGAGAAAAGAAGCTTTCTTCTTTGATTTCAAAACAAAAGTGAGTTCCAAACTTTGTTTTCTACTTCATTACTCCTATTTACTTCATATTCAATACACCCAACTACCATTTTAGTGAGAATTTAAGAGAGAGGAAGCTACTTCCATCTCCAATGTCATCACATATGAGTGAAACATCAAACTACAAGTCCAATATCTCATTGATCATCGTCTATTAATTGTTATTTGCTTGCTTGTTTATATAATGTTCATCTCTTCTTACCTCATTTCTTTTTTGATTTTCTTTATTTACTTACTAGTTCATCATCATCTAGATGATGACATGAAAACATGTTTGATAGATGATGATTATAACTTCAATACCTCCAAGGTATCCTTGAAGTTATGTTCAAATAAAAATAAATCTCTCCAACAATATTGGAGGTTCTTGATGATGAGTTTGATGTTGACATTTTAAGTGGCTATAACCTTCATTGAGTATTGAAAATATGCTTTCAAAACCTCTATTTCAGAACCCCTCTTAAAACCCCTCATTTTGATCTCAAGAAAGAAAACACTAGTTTTTTCCAAAATCTTCAAAATAGTGAGTCAAAACAATGAGTGACCTGAGTTCAAAGATTTCTCTAGAACTCAATACTCAATGTATAGATGCAAGGCCACTTGGAAAGTCTTCCTAACCCATTATAGAACACCCACAATTTTTGGTTTGACTTAGAAATACTTGAAAATGGTCTATTTGAACTCAAACATTTCTTCCAGACATTCTGCCTCTGTTGTCACAACAGCTTGGTTGACTTCTAACTTCTTTTTCAGAAAACGTTTCCAAAAGAGGTGGTCCGAACTTATTTTTTCCTTAAACTTCAATGTCTTAGGGAACGTTCTGTATAAAATGGGCCTCAGGATCATTTGTTTTCATTTTCTAAGATTTTTCAACATTTCAGTCAACAGTACGGACTCTGTTTCTGAGTGACCTCTATTGTTTATATGATTTCTCTCAATCTGTGATAGTTATTAAAGATTGGATTTTTGGGTTGTGTTCTAGACACAATAGGGAAGATCTCTATAAAAAAATTATGCATTAAAAATATTCCTAACCCCTCTTTTCAATATCTAAAAGATCATGTTACTGTTCTGTCCACTATTCACAGCAAGCACATTTTAACTTCCATTCTTTGATTTGATGCTTACATGCATTCCAAATTGGCTCATGTCTTAGGAAATAGTTCATACTACATTTGTACATATCCCATGATGATTTCATTCATTTATTCATACACATCCTAGACTTCTAAGTCATTCTAGGAATCCATTAACACAAAGCATACTACAACCTTTACACATTCGAGATACATACATTGCATCCATGCAAAGATTTGGGGTTTTTGTAACTCCTAATCTAAGAAGATTATAAGGAATGATCATGATCACACGTTCATGCTTCCCCTCGATCTAATCATCCTTTCTCATCCGTCCCAGGTATTGAGAGATCTTCTCTTCTAAAAAATTAGCATGCATCATTCTAGCTTACTAAGCATATTTTGATTTCTTTGTTTATTTGTTTCAATAACAATTCATGTCCCCCTTTAGATTAGGAAGTCTTGATTATTTGATACATGATTAGACGATTTTTCCTAGGTTTATTTGTGTGATCTTTCACTTTACATTGTATGATATTTGACTTAGATATTATGAATGATATCTTATCTTTAGATTTTCCATTTCAAATTTTCTTATGTGATGTAATATACTATCATAGTATTAATTGTCGAACCATACATAGTATAAGATGATTATTTGGATGCTAATTGAGGCCCGTCGAAAGACGGGGCAAGTTGAGGGTGTTTTAGTCGCGACAAAGGCTCCTTCATCTCTCGTACCAAAACCCCGAGCCAAGTTCTTTGGTTATGAAGGGCCGGTGCCCTTTATCCGTTTGGGTGAGTCAAAATTAGGTTTCTTGGTTCCTTAAAGACCAAGTGGCACTCTGTATCTGTTTTCAACAGACCTTTTCTCTCTCTCTCTCTCTTTTCGAAATCAAATTTCAAAACAAAACAAATTGGTGGAACGCCGCGTGTCCACAATCTGGCGACTCTGCTGGAGACTTTTATTTTAAAACAAAACAATACAGAGGTTTGACTCATAAGAAGCATCCTTAAAATCATCTTTTTACTGTGTCTGGTTCACCGCATTGCAATTTGCATTTTTCCCCCTCCGACTGTGTTTGAAACGCGACGCTGACATTGTTCAGGTCTTGCTGTGCCCGGGCACAAGTCACCGTTGATACTGTACCTTCCAAGGTATATCAAAAAGAGTAAAAACCTCCGTACTGTCTCTCTGACGGTATATTGGAACTCTCGTCAACGGACCCTCTTTGACTAAACCCAGCCTTTGCATATAGATTCCTGTAGAACCTTTCATAGGACTGTCGATTTATCTTTTCAGATAGGACAATGTGATATAACTGTTGTATGCCCTGACGGGATTACCTGCGCGGTGTAGACGCTTATGTGGCATAAGGCAGAACCTCTTTCTTATGATTCCCAAGGCAATCGTTCATATGTGATCACATTGAGTTGACCTGCCTAAGCATTATGACAAGGATGTCTGCTCCATGCTCACAAAGGTATACACCGCAAACCTTGTTTGTCGGTCCTAAGACATAGGAGTATGAAAACCTGCTAGACAGTATGATCACTATCACCAAATTAACCAGTTTTTCCAGAAACTCTGTCCAGATATCCCAGATATAACCAAATTAACCAGTTTTCCCAAAAACTCTGTCCAGATATCCCAGATATAACCAAATTAACCAGTTTTTCTAGAAACTCTATCCAGATATCCCAGATATAACCAAATTAACCAGTTTTCCCAAAAACTCTGTCCAGATATCCCAGATATAACCAAATTAACTAGTTTTTCCAGAAACTCTGTCCAGATATCCCAGATATAACCAAATTAACTAGTTTTTCTAGAAACTCTGTCCAGATATCCCAGATATAACCAAATTAACCAGTTTTTCTAGAAACTCTGCTTATATTTCCCAGAAATACCAAAAACTATGTCCGGATATCCCAATTTCTCCCAGAAACTCTATCCAAATCAACCAGAAATGCCCAGTCTCTCCTAAGCCTCCATAGATCCCTGGAAACCCCTGTTATCCCTTGGTGATCATACTAGAAAGTAAGGTTGGCATACTCTAAATGGTTAGAACCTTAATTGCTTAACTGCTATCTGTTAGAAATAGGAGCATCATATAGATTAGGGCTTACATCCGCCTGCTTGTCTCATTTGCATACACCATTCCCATCAATCTGCACGCACTGTCTCGACCATTCTTACACAAGTCAGTCCACATTTGTTGAACATCACTGTCTATGTCTGTCTAAAGTCATCACAGTCAAAAGCTGATCTAGTCCTCTCAAAATCTGTAAGGTCAGTATAGATTCCCAAAGTTAGCAGCCGGGATCCTCGTTGTGGGTCAGGAGTTCAGATAATCGTTTGGTCAGAACCAGTCCGACAGCTTACTTCAGTATGAATTGAGAAGAGTTAGAAAATAAGGTTACCGAGTTGGGAGTGACCATAAGCCAGCAGTCTGACAGCCTAGCCCAAGTTCTGAAGTTCATGGAAGAATTGAAGCAGCAGCGGCCACAACCTCTGCCTGGGTTTCCACCACCGGGGTTTGAACCGCCCCCACATGAGAATAATGGGGAGGAAGACTGGCTTCAAGGGGTCCCACCATTTGCATATGAGAAGAAGCTCCAAGAGAAAATGGATAAGGTTGAAAAGCTGGAAAGTGTACTAAGGAAAAGCAAAGGGATTGATGATTACATGATAGACCTGGAAGGCCTCTTTGAGCCTGTTAAGCTGAAACTGCCAGAGAACTTCAAGATGCCTGCCATCGACCGTTTTGACGGAATTAGGAATCCGAAAAGTCATGTGAAGCTATGTATGAGTATCTTCCAGTCCATGGGTTGTACCCACAAGTACATTGCAATGTTATTCCCGCAAACTCTTGCAAAGTCTGCACTATCATGGTTCCTAACCTTGGAAGCCTCCAAAACCCGAGCATGGGAAGACATCGTTCGAGTCTTCGTAGATCATTACTCCTATAATCAAGAGCTGGATGTCACTATCAGGGATTTGGAAACTACCCGACAGAACAGCAATGAATCCTTCGCTGTATTTTTGAGCAGGTGGAGGAATAAAGTGGCCCAAATGACCCACCGGCCGATTGAAAAGGAACAGGTGAGAATGCTAATCCGGAATCTGCAACCGCTCTACCATGAAAAATTATTTTATCAGTCCATCTCCACTTTCGAAGAGCTGTTTGAAGTTGGGACTCGAATTGAAGACGCAATAAGGGAAGGAAAGATCAAAAACGAAGAGCCCCCGAGACAGTCAAAGAGGCCTAGCTACTCCCGCAATCCTCCGAATGTCAACGCCCTTAGCAGTCAACCTATGTCTTACCCTCCTAGGCCATACCAACCTCTCAACCAAGCTAATTCCTCCAATCGCTCTTTCCCTAGGAAGCCTCCTCGCAACTTCGCCAAACTAGAAATCCCCCTCTCTTCAGCCTTAGATCGCCTCCTTAAAAAGGGCCACCTCCAATTACTCCAGCCACGAAATACCCCGCTCCCACCAAACTGTGACATGTCCAAAAGATGCACCTACCACCAAGCCCCTGGCCACAACACTGATGATTGTATGCGCCTCCGCCATGATATCCAAGACCTCATTGACCAAAATATCATCGAGCCACCTCCAAAGTAGCCCCACGTCACTCAAAATCCTCTACCGAACCACCAAAATATCAGTCTCATTGAGTCCAACCATGTATCTGTCAACCCTGCTACCTATATTACCCCTGTAGGTCAACCTTTACCCCTCATTGACATCCCAGAATCTATGGGAATTCATTTGATTGACGGAGGGGATGACGAGTGGCAGCAACAGCTGGCTGACGAACAATACCTGTTCTTCTTAGAAGAACATGATCTAGGGGTAGTGGACCTCAAATGGTATGATCCCAACAATGAAAGCAATGCTTCTATCTGGAATGAGCCATAGAAACCATTTGTGGGAACAGATTGCGACTGGTTCAAAGAAGACAGGACTGTAGAAGGGCCTACCCCTGCCAAAATTGATCATCTGACTAGGTCAGGCCATCATTATCAGCCTCTGTAGCCTACCACCGAGGTTATCGAAAAAGTTCCAGGAAAGGGAAAAATGGACGAGGTCATCGAGGAAGGCAATGAGCTGATAAAGCAGTTGAAGAAAACCCAAGCACATCTCTCGATGTGGGACATCATGGTAACATCCTATAAGCATAGGCAAGCTGTGTTGAATGCCCTGGCTGGAATAGAGGTTCCCATCGATGCCGCACCAGAAGACATGATGGCTTTCTTAGGCGCACTTACCCCTGACCCAATCATTACATTTTCTGATGAAGACCTGCCACCAGAAGGATCTGCACATAACAAAGCATTGTATATCACTGTTGGATGCAAGGGACAGCATGAGCCATTTTGTTTGGTCGATACAGGCTCTGCCTTAAATGTTTGTGCCTTAAGGACTGCCACCGCCTTGGAGGTCAATGTCCTTGACATCATACCATCTGTGCAATTCGTGAGGGCCTATGATAACACCAAGAGAAATGTGATGGGAACCGTTTCTCTCCAAATTCAGGTAGGATCTTTGGTGAGCACTGAAGTCTTTCAAGTCATGGACATACCTGCCTCGTTCAATTTGTTGATCAGAAGGCCCTGGCTGTATGTCAACAAAGCCGTATCATCCACTGTGCATCAAATGATCAAGTACATCTATGAGAAGGAGGTGAAAATCATCCTCGGCAATAGTTGGGGTAATGAAGCTTTCCCAAACTTTGCTCCCATCTTCGAAGTCCAAATACCTGAGCTAGAAGAAGGAGAAATCGGGGAATTCTCTATGGAAGAAGTCTATATGATCAATGATGAAGACAGGTTCCCCGAGGTTCACTCCGCAGTTGTCAACATTGTCCACAAAATGAACTACTTCCCAGGAATGGGAATGGGCCGACGCCAGCAAGGAATTCGGGAGTTCCCTCAGATCAAAGGCCAACAAGGCACTTTTGGGTTGGGGTACAAGCCCACTAAAGAAGACATCAAGATGCAGAGGCCATGGAAGAAAAGAGTGAGGAGTCTCCCGCAGTACCGCAAAACCTTGAATGGGCAATTCATCAAAGAAGGGGATGATTTCCCCTACTATGGGTTCTCGAAACCCTGGATCCATCAGGCCACTGGAAAGAGGCACCCCGAGTTGGAAATCTTTGCTGACTGTGAAAGGCCTCCCTATCAAGATCCATTCTATCCCGAAGAAATTGTGAAAACCCTGGAGGAAGACTGGTTGAAGTACCTGGACACTGAAGTCATCGAGAAAATGTGGGAAGAATTCGATGAAAAGAAGGAAGAAAAGAGGGCCAAGAGCCAAGATGATCAGATCAAGCCAACTGAGGAGGGTCTGAGCAACCAGGCTGTAGAGTCATCTGTCTGTGTCTCCCTATCCCCTGTTCCCCCAGAGTCTGTACTGCCAATTATCGAGTCTGTACTAGAGTCGGCTGTTGTAAGCCCACCACTGTCCAATGTAATCACTTCACCTGTCATGAATGAAATGAAAGACGATTCTACTTACCCCCCTATGTCTAATGCTTGTGAATGCACAGATCCCTCCGAGGATCTCCCAATCGAACTTAAGCAACTAATTGAAAAACCACCTGCCTACGAAATAATCGAAGATACTTTATCGGTTAACCTAGGTGAAACAGATAATCAATAAATTGTGCAAATTGGCTCAACCCTTAATAAAAAAGAAAAGAAAAATTAACTCTCTTGCTAAAAGAATTCAAAGATGTTTTTGCTTGGTCTTACAAGGACATGCCTGGGGTCGATCCTGACATTGTCCAACACCATATTCCCCTCCTCCCCGATTCTAAACCTGTCAAGCAGAAACTGAGGCGGATGAGGCCAGAATGGGCACTCAAGGTTAAAGAAGAAGTGGAGAAGCAATTCAAGGCAGGGTTCATCATTGTCACCGAGTATCCAGAATGGGTTGCCAATATCGTGTCGGTCCCCAAGAAAGATGGAAAAGTTCGTGTGTGCGACGACTTCTGTGATCTAAACAAAGCCAGTCCCAAGGATGATTTCTCGCTTCCCCACATTGATGTCTTGGTGGACAACACCGCTAAATATGAGCTACTATCATTCATGGATGGCTTTTCGGGGTACAACCAGATTCTAATGGCGCCGGAAGATCGGGAAAAAATGACATTCACCACCCCTTGGGGAACCTACTGTTATAGAGTAATGCCTTTCGGACTCAAGAAAGCTGGGGCAACCTACCAAAGAGCTGCCACCACTCTGCTATATGACATGATTCACAAGGAAGTAAAAGTGTACATGGATGACATGATCGTGAAGTCCAAGGATAGGGAAGGACACCTGGTAGCACTGAAAAAGTTTTTTGAAAGGTTGCGCAAATACAAGATGAGATTGAATCCTAAGAAATGCACTTTCGGTGTGACCTCTGGTAAGCTCCTGGGCTTTCTCATCACACAAAGGGGGATAGAGGTAGATCCCTCTAAGATCAAGGCGATCCTAGAAATGACACCACCACGGAATGAAAAAGAAGTGAGAGGGTTCCTCGGAAGAATTCAGTTTATCAGCCGCTTCATTTCCAAACTCACAACTACATGCGATCCTTTGTTTCGATTGCTGAGAAAAGGAGAAAAGTTCTAATGGGATGACCAATGCCAAGCCGCTTTCGACAAAATAAAAGCCTACCTTCAAAATCCGCCTGTCCTTTCACCACCCACTCCTCATAAGCCTTTATTCCTGTACCTATCTGTCTCCCAAAATGCCATGGGTTGCATGCTAGCCCAAGAAGGAGAAGAAAGCCACTCCAAAAAAGCCATATATTACCTTAGCAAGAGGATGACTGGGTATGAGCTCAACTACTCCACCCTCAAAAAAATATGTTGGGCCTTGGTATAGTGCACCCGCCGACTGAGACACTACATGCTGGCCTTGCCGGTTGTGCTCATATCCCGCATGGATCCTGTGGATATCGCAGTTTTCTTTCTACCCACAGCTTTTCAAAATCAATTTAAAAAATAAATGAGTCGCCACTTAATTTTTAAAAGGAAAAATTAAGAAACCATTTTAAAAGCAAACTGATCTTTTAGAAACCAGAGATTAACTAGATCCGGAGATCATGGAATGAGAGAGGAAGGAGCCCGTCGGACTAAAACACCTTCTCTCATCCTATCTTGCGATAGGCCTCTACTCAATATCCTTCTAATCGAATTATTAATTTAAATGTGCCCTCAACTAATATACATGTATAGATATACGTTACAAAAAGCATGTCCAAAGGGGTGTAAAATTGCAATTGATAAAATACCATTCAAAAATCACATATTTCAAGTAGTAATCAACATGATATGCACTAGGGAACAAGAGAACTTACCCGGGATCCAGCAGCGATATTAAACGTGCAATGCATACAAACAAAAGAAAATCCTGAAAAAGAGTCTCTAATCACATATACATATAAGGCAAGATCCTAATTCTAATGTGTCGCGCATGAGGTTGAAAAATTAATAAAATCAAGGAATTAAAATAAATTAAAGAGGTCCTAGAGATCATACCTTAATAGCGCTACAAAACAAAATGTTAGTCCATATGATATACAAGATGTGAAATTAGAAATAACAATCCTAAATTTCTAGCTTAAACTTATCAAGCATGAAATCCAACTTTATTCAATAGCTAGTTCTAATCATGAGCATTAAATGTACATGAATGAATGAATGTGAACAAGAATAAGACATGGATTTATTCACTAATTTGGGTCACTTAGCCTCTGGATTTAAGCTAAATTACCATTATTCAAAGTATGATTTGGGTCTCAAGACATTAGGGGCCATTTGAGTTGAAATAAACAAGATTAGACAAAAAAACAGTAGCAGTTTTTTATGAATTACAGAGAGCAGATCATAACTTTAAAAAATGGAAAAGCGTGGTTCCTGTGGTTTGATCTTGATGGATTTTGGACACAAGATGCCTCTGTGTGTCTAGTTTTTAACCCAAAAAAGAAATCAAAGTTTCAACGGTTGGATCTCCGGGAATTGGACAAAAACCAGACATCACTCAGCATTATACAACCTTCTGTCCAGAGTTCTTACACGATTTTCTAAAAATAGCAAAAAAATCAAAAATGCTTTGTTCTTTTTAGGGTGACTTTCTAACACATTAATCTACTTAGAAAAAATTATTTTGGGTCACAAACACTTTATTAAAGCATTGGTTTACTTATTTCAAAAGAGTGTTACTATGCTGAAACTCTGGACAGATTTTAGTGTCCTTACAAAACTCACAACCAAACCACTTTAGACATGAAACCACCTTAAAACAAAAAATGAAGTGGTAGAATATTGTGTTGTTGATACTTTCTCGTTGGTTTCACTTGATTTCGACGGTTAGATTTTGAACTAAAAATCATTGATCAAAAACAGTTTGTGAACTCACTATTTTCATTTGTCAAGTTCAACTCTTATTTGCTAATTCCAACTATTGAACCATGAAGTTGGACTTAAACTAAGCCATCTTCTCCTACCACTTGATGGTCATTGGAGACTAAAGACCTTTATGTTTATAGATTTCAAGTGAAGTATGGATGGACTTCTTGAAATCTCAAGATAAGGAATCTAAACCATGGGGATGGGCTTAGACTCAAGACCACTTTCTCCTACCATTTGATGGTCATTGGAGATGAAGACATGACTATACTCATGAGTCTCAAAGCAATATAGAAAGGATTTCATGAGATATCAAGTTTAGAGGACTCAAGTCATGAGTATGGACTTGGATCCATCTATTTGCTTATAAAATGAAGTGATGATCAAATTTTGACTCTCATGTAAAGCATAAGCTTACATGGGATTTAAAGGATCATACTCAAGAGATGTCAAGAGAGATATTGAAGATCTCCAAGAATCTCAAGAGAAAAACATAAACAAAAGAAATAGAAGGAAGATCAAGGAATTAGAAACAAGGACTTCCAAGTTTACTTAACAAACTCTAAAACTTAATCAAGAAAAACTAAAAATGACTTGAAGATTAGAAGCTCAAAAAGAAAGAAAATACAACTAAGATTAGAGGGTCACCTCCAAACTATCCTCAAAGTTCTTTTCCTTTGAAGATCTTCCAAGCTCTTCTCCCTAGTTCTCTAAACTCTCTCTTTTCTCTCCCAAAAAAAGTTAGTGTAGTGGTGGTTATCTCTTGTGTGTTGTATTGTATCTCTCTTTTGAATTGTGTTGTATCTCTCCCCCCCTCCTTTCTCAAGGAAGATCCTCCCTCTTTATAGACAAAAATTACCAAGTATTTTCAGTGAATTCGGAGTAAAAGACAGGTGTAAACATCTCATTTGGTGGTACAATACGTACTTCCTGAAATTAGACAGACTGTTGCCCAGGGCGGCATTCAAAGGTTATTCGCGGCAGTCCGTGGCTGCCGCCGCGGCACTCCGCGACTGCCGTCGTGGTATTCCGTGACTGCCGCGCGGCTCTTAGTGAGTGCCGTGCCAAATTATTGATTGCCGTATTTTCGTCAACCTTACTTTATCAGATTTTTTGTTTTTATCCGCATACACATACGTATTGTACCACAAAATACGGACTTTAAAAGCAAACGGCAGTCAAAAAATGTCGGCGGCATTCAGTAAATGCCGGGCCGGCACTCACTGGATGCCGTTCAGCACTCACTGAGTGCCGTGGAATACTGCTATGTGCCGTTTTCTGTTGAAGTTCCCTTTTTAGGTCTTTTCTTTCTTCCCTTTTTCTTAAAGAAACTTATTTTTGAAGATCTTTTCCAAAAATGGTGTTTTATACCTGAATTCTCCCAAATACCTGGTATTTTCTTCTTTCTGTGAAATTTTATCGCGTTTGGAGAACTTTCTGAAGAGCTTGGAATACTTCGAATCTTTTCGGTCCTTATCATCATCGGACGTGGAGGTGACGCTCTCCTAAATTCGACGGTCGGTCAAAATTGGGGTGTCTACAGATCCTCTAAAATACCTCCTCGAAAAACCCGCCCTGAACGGTCATATATCCCGTTGGTTACTTCTACTATTCGAATTTGATATCAAGTACGTCACAAGCAAATTGGTAAAAGGGAGAACCGTAGCTGAGCATCTTGCGGAGCACGCTGTTGACTCTGAAGAAAGTGGGGACTTTCCATTTTCGGACAAAAATATCATGGAAATCAAGGAAGAACAGTGAAAGTTGGACTTTGATGGAGCGGCCAACATGAAAGGATACGCAGTAGGAATGATCCTAGTATCACCAAGTGGGGACCACACTCCATTTGCAGTCAAGCTTAATTATAACTCCACCAACAACACTGCTGAGTACGAAGCATGCATTCTAGGGATGGAGGCAGCCATAGAGCTGAATGTTCAGAAGTTGGATGTCTTCGGGGATTCAAACCTTATTATATCACAAGCTAGAGGAGAATGGAAAGTAAAAGAGGAAAGGTTGAAGCCCTATCATGATCACCTCGATCAACTCAAGAGGTAGTTCAAGAACATCACCTTCTTCTACTTGCCTAGGGAAGAGAACCAGCTAGCAGATTCATTGGCTACCTCAGCCTCCATGATCAAAATTCCTGTGGGAGTCCGGATGATGCCTTTGGTAATTGAGCAAATGTACGAGCCTTCGTTCAACATAATCACCGCAATCGAAGAAGAAGAGAATGAAATACCGTGGTATCAGGATGTTTGGAATTTCATAGAAAAGGGGACATACCCCCAAGAGTCTATCGAGAAAGACAAAAGGGCTATTCGAAGATTCGCAGCACAATTCATCATTTACGGTGGGAGATTGTTGAAGAAACGGTACAACGGTCACAACCTGACCTGCTTGTTTGGAAAACCCTCCAGAAGAGATGGAAGAAATACACGAGGGGGTATGCGGCCCACATATGAACGGTCACATGCTGGCCAAGAAAATTGTAAGACAAGGGTACTACTAGACAACATTAGAAAAAGATTGTTGCGAATACGTAAGAAGGTGTCACAAGTGCTAGATCCATGTAAACATGATGCATGTACCACCATCCCTTCTATATAGCATGACCTCACCTTGGCCATTCTCAACCTGGGGAATCGATGTCATCGGTGAAATCATTCCGAAAGCCTCGAATGGGAATCGATATATTTTGGTGGCCATTGACTACTTCACAAAATGGGTGGAAGCCGCATCCTACAGCAAGTTAGGGGCCAAGGAAGTGGCCAAGTTCATCAAGAAGAATCTCATCTGTCGCTATGGAGTACCCCAGGAGATCATCTCGGATAATGGTAGTCATTTCAAGGCCGAAGTCAGGGATCTGTTTGAGGAATACAAAATCACTTATCACAAGTCATCACCGTACAGACCACAAACCAATGGAGCAGTCAAAGCTGCGAACAAGAATGTCAAGGCCATACTGCAGAAATTGGTCGACACCTACAAAGACTGGCATGAAAAACTACCGTTCGTGCTTTGGGGATACAGAACATTGATAAGGACGTCCACAGGAGAAACTCCTTACTCACTAGTATATGGAATGGAAGCAGTACTTCCAGTCGAGATAGAACTACCATCCCTGCGTGTGATGGCAGAATGCAAAATTTCGGAATCATATTGGTTGAGGAAAAGGTACAAAGAATTGGCTCTCATAGATGAAAAGCGCCTAGCGGCAGTCGACCATGTCCGAATCTATCAAAAGAGGATAGCCCGCGCTTTCAACAAAAGTGTCCGTCCAAGGAAAATTGTCAAGGGTGACCTTATCGTTAAGGAATTACGAGCCCCGATCTTTGATTCACGCGGAAAGTTCAAACCCAAATGGGTCAGCCCTTATATCATCAAAACTAGCCTTTTCGGAGGAGCAACCTACCTCATGGACCTCGATGGCGTTGAATTCAAAGAACCAATCAACATGGATCGCCTCAAAAAGTACTATGCTTGATCATTCCCCAGAGCCCGATTTCTTTCAAGCTTTGGCCTGAACTATGCTCGACCTGATTCCCACTCGGGGATACGTAAGCAACCACATCGGTTCGGTCGTTCCTCCCACAAAAATAGCCCAATTTCTTTCAAGCTTTGGCTTAAACTACGCTCGACCTGATTCCCACTCGGGGATACGTAGGCAACCACATCGGTTCGGTCGCTCTACCTACAAAAATAGCCCAATTTCTTTCAAGCTTTGGCCTGAACTACGCTCGACCTGATTCCCACTCGGGGATAGATAGGCAACCACATCGGTTCGGTCGCTCAACCCACAAAAATAGCCCAATTTCTTTCAAGCTTTGGCCTGAACTACGTTGGACCTGATCCCCGTTCGGGGGTACGTAGGCAGACTTTCAAAAGAAAAGAAGGATGGCTCGCTAGGTTGAAAATCCAAAAGGACGCCTAGGCAAAAGTTGGAGTTAAATCCAAAGTGAGCAATAACAAAAGAGAGAAAAGAGCTCGCTAGGTCACCTAACTAGTGCCTAGGCAAAATTATGAGCGTGTGAGAAAAATAAAGTAGCGGTCCTTACCATAACCCAGGAATCACCTTCCACACAAGGGGCAAACTTCAACCACCCGCCTCGTTTGCCTAAAACCCTCCTAAGCTAGGGGCAAACGTCAGTCATCTACCTCGTTTTCCTCACAACCATACATAACCCCAACTAGGGGCAAACTTCGGCTACTCGCCTCGTTTGCCTCTAATCATCCTAGCATGCCCAAGCAAGTACCAAAAGCAAACATCTGATCAAAATCAATACTAAAAAATGTTTTCAGAAAGCCAAATGCGTAAATAAGGTTCTCCAAGTAACCAAGGTTCACCGATAAACAAACTTTGAATATTACGTAAGAAGGGATAAAATGAAAACATAAAGAGTTCTTTTAGAAAGCAATCACAAATATCAAAGACACTTGGAGGAAAGAAGCAGAATTAGTCAAGCCTAGTTTTATTTTGTTTTTTATTATTATTTCTTCAAAGGTCTCTAGAAATAAGCTCTTGTTCGACCAGCCCAGCCCCTGATGAAAGTAGCAATAGTGGTGGCTCTGACTCTGGAAGCAAAGACCCTCTCAATAAACCCCCTGGGAACCTCTTGAACTTGCCCGTACTGTCTAGCCAATCGGCGAGGATGATAAAAGGAGGTTTCTCTCAGACCTATCAGCCACACCCTCTGGGAATCCTCGAGACTAGTGGTCACAGCATGGAGGCCCCAACGCCTCACGATCCAGCAAATGTCAGCCTCAGATAAAGCACCCATCACGCCCATCCAATTGGCAGAAGTATAATGAGGGTGAAGCGCGGCTCTGCGAAAATAAACTGGCGGCACATTACCTATCCATAACTGGAGGCACTTGTAGAGCCAAGCCTGTAACACCAAAGGCGCCCCAGAAAGTAGAGGCATTCCTTGATTGGAAGCGTGATCCAAACCATTCAGGGTTTCAGCCAGAACCATGGCCATGGGATTTCTGCCAAGTTTCAGCCTAAGGCACACGTGTACCAAGTTAACAGAAGTGCTCGAGAACAGAAAGTGTAAAGTCATGCACAATATCAGAGCGGCCCCGCGAGTGGCATCATATACGCTAGGACTCCCAGGACTAGCATAACGGGCAATGATGGAAGCAATATCAAGAACCTCACCACGAATCAGCAGGCGAGAAATAGTAGTGGAACAATCCAGATATTCAGCCAAGCCTCGCGTAAGACTGGGGGTATCAACAGAAGGGAGAATCAGGTCAGAATCAGAATCGTAGCCAAGGATAGCACATAACTCCTTAAACGGGGGGCATATCTCCAGGCCATTGAAATTGAAGACATGGTTCACCGGGTCCCAGTGGACAATAGCGGCACGTATAAAATCAGCGTTCAAAGCCATCTGGCGAAGAGATAACAGCTCGGTCAAGCCGTAGCTAAAAAGGTTGATCCGTTCCACACCATCTGTCATGTTCAGCCAAGCTGTGAGTTGAACGGGATCATACAAAGCCATATTTTCTGTCGCGGCTCTAGCAAAATTAAAAAGTTCGGCAGCACCTCCCCGTTTCATGGATTATCCCACCTGTAAAGCAAACACATTCACTATCACAAGGCTGCTCATCACAGTAACATCAACAATCATAGAATCACAAGTGCACAGATATGCATGTCATCACACAATCACCAAATAAAAGCAAGCACACAACTGCGCCTTCAAACCGGAAGTTATTCGGCCTAAAAGGCAAGACATCATCATACTCTGCCAAAAGGTCACAAATCATCCCACACATCATCCTACACATTGTCTTAAACATTGTCCGAATATCATTCACCAGTACAACCCAATCAAAAAACATGAAATGGAGATAAGACAAAATCCCCGCTTAGGAGGCCTCAGTCCTCCACTTCTTCATCCTCTGTCGGACCGCTCGGAGTGTATGTTGGCGATGGCCTCCTCCTACCGCTCCTGCACCTCAGTCCAGTCTTCGATGAGCCAGCGCCACCCCCACGGTACTGTACACACAAATAAAATGAAGGCAATCAATAGGGAGACAACGAAAAGTACAAAAACAAAGTCGAGTCAGAAACCTACCAAGGATGCCATCTGATTGGTGGCAAACTGCCGCATACCATCCATCTATCAAGGGAAAAATCAGGATTAGAACCTCATAACCTTAAGGAGTGCAAAATTAGAGACATACTCGATGGTCTCGCGTGAGAACCAAAGACCGTAAGCTAGCCGCCAAGGCGTGGCCCTCCTCGGCATAACTCCAGGGGACGTTGAGGACGCCTGCTGGCTGGGTAGGATACCCACACGTGACCCGTGGCACCTCCATAACCTGGGGCGAGCCATCTGCACCCAAAACATTAATGGTCCAAAGGAGGGATAGGATCAGAAACTGGGGGAACCTATCTCCTATACATCTCGCGAAGCTGTAGGCACAAAACAAGTTAGGAAAAGATGAGTCAAAAACATAGGCAATGGATAGAGACAAAAACGTAAAAGAATCTTACCTCCAGGAATGGGAAGTTGGGCATCAAAAAGCGGCCACGGTAAGTCTTATAGCCGGTCTCAGAAAGAAAGTGATCCCAAATGTCTGTACCAGCTAAGACCACCAGCAAAGCATCACCAGAGAGGTCCCTAGCATCCATCGCAGGTGGGTCATGGGGGACGCGATACCTTGAACCGCCGACCACCTGCCAGGACACTCGCTCGCCGAGGAACCATTGTCTGCTCTCGGTACTCTCCATCAGAAGTCGACAAGAGGAAAGAGGTTTGACCACTTGTATCTCCTCTGGGGCAGCATAGGCGACGCGCTCCCAAGACGTCCAATCAACACTAGCAGCTATCAGCCCGGTTAAGAAGTTTCTGAGCAAAACAATCCGGTGAGCCCCGCTCTTTACCCTGACAACATCCCTCTGCAATCTCAAGCCTCGTGGGAACAGGGGCACAGGAGCCATGCCGTCCTCGTCTTCACAAGATTCCTCAGCAGGGGAGGGAGCTAACATCTTCAGGTACTCAAAGCTCCAAAGCTGCACAGACAAAGGAAAAATCAGAAAGAGTACAGAAATCGAAAAGCCAGAAGATAAAAGAAGATGCAGTACATACCTCCCAAGCTCGCCAAAACCCCCTATCGATTTAACATCACCCCGAGAAACCTCACCCATGTGCTTGTAAAGGTGGGCTAGGGCAGCACTGCCCCAGTCGTAAGAGGGGATCTCATCAATGGTCGCCAGGCAAGAAAGAAGTCTCAAGCTCACCCAGTCATTCTGTGTCGCGAAGATCGAGTAACCAAGGACATACAAAAGATACACCCTCAAAAGCTAAGAATTATTCAAATTGTGATTCCCTCTGTTGTAGGCCCGGTAAAGCTAGCCACAAGGAAACCAGTGCCTCTCCAGATTAGGAGGAACAACCCCAATCAACATCTCGACAGCCTTCGGTTCGATCTCATAGAAGTAGTCCAAAATCAGGCGTATCCCGCTGACCCTCAAGTCGGTAATCATAGAGAAGTCAAAGGGCGTCATGGTCATTTCACCAAATGACAGGTGAAAAGTATTAGTGGTGTCCCACCATCTCTCAGCCAGAGCATAAAAATGTCCCAGATCATTGCTGCTTTTTGAAACCAGGCGGACAAAGCCGCCAAACCCGGCATCATCTACCATCCTCTTGACGGTAGGCGAGAATTGAGTGTACCATAGAAAAGCGTGAGCAAGGCTACCATAGCCCTTTAATGTCACTTCTGGCACCTGCACATACCAAAGACAACAAAAACGGTGCACAAAATCACTATTCATGACCCGAGGTCCAAGTTTACAAATCAACATTTGAGCACAAATCAAACTTCTAACGATCTCTAGGTGCACACTACGGCTCACAAAACTAGCACAATACATGTAAATAGTCCTAAACTGTCGAAAGTTTCACATACCAAGCTCGCTAGAGCCGCGGCTAAAAGATGATGTTGGGGGTCCCGTAGAATCAAGTCCGGGGTTTGCATCTCGGCTTTCATCCGTTCCTTGGCCTTCTTAGACGGTCTCCTCGAGCTCGAAGCCATGGATCTACAAAGAAAATGGAAGTCAAAGTTAAACTTTCTTCTTGAAAATTAGAGCAAACCAAAACACCAATCAAATTCCAATCATGGGGAAGGATTACTCACCTGAGCGTGCACAAGCTGCGTTTTGACAGATTTTGGCTCCAGAAACACCCCAAAATGGCCAAGAATGAGCTTAGAAAGCTCAAAAACCCGAGTTATACACAAATGGAGTCCAAAAACCCAGTGCCATCGCGGGCCCCGCTTCGCTCTATTTTGCCCCGTTTTGACCCGTTTTGGCCTTTTTTAGCCCATTTCTGGCCCCGATCAGCCCTGGTGGCCCATTTTGGTCAAGATTTATGAGCTTTTACCCCCAACAGTCCAAAAGTCGTCAGGGCCACCTCTAGTAGGCAGAAACTGAGAAAAATTGACTCCCAAAGATCCGAATCGGTTGTTTCGGGACAATTGTCACCAATTTTGATCAAACACAAGAGTTTGAGTAACGATTCCTGGTTTTTGGCCGATTCCCGATCAAGGAAAAAGAGATTCTCTGAGAACCCTACATCATCCCCCAAGGACAGATACCAGCTCCCGGAGGCCCGGACCAGTCCTCTTGGATTGAGCGCCAAAAGAATTGATCAACGGTGAGAGATTAAGAGATGGGTCCTGGTTCCCGATCAAGGAAAAAGAGATTCTCTGAGAACCCTACATCATCCCCGGCGGACAGATACCAGCTCCCGGAGGCCCCGACCGGTCCTCTTGGATTGATCGCCGAAAGAATTGATCAACCGTGAGAGATTCAGAGATGGGTCCTGGTTCCCGATCAAGGAAAAAGAGATTCTCCGAGAACCCTACATCATCCCCCAAGGATAGATACCAGCTCCCGGAGGCCCCGACCGGTCCTTTTGGATTGAGCGCCGAAAGAATTGATCAACCATAAGAGATTCAGACCTGGTTCCGAACAAGGAAAAAGAGATTCTCCGAGAACCCTACACCATCCCCCGAGGACAGATACTAGCTCCCGGAGGCCCCAACCGGTCCTCTTGGATTGAGCGCCAAAAGAATTGATCAACCGTGAGAGATTCAGAGATGGGTCCTGGTTCCCGATCAAGAAAAAAGAGATTCTTTGAGAACCCTACATCATCCCCCGAGGACAGATACCAGCTCCCGGAGGCCCCGACCGGCTCTCTTGGATTGAGCACCGAAAGAATTGATCAACCGTGAGAGATTCAGAGATGGGTCCTGGTCCCCGATCAAGAAAAGAGAGATTCTCCGAGAACCCTACGTCATCCCCTGAGGATAGATACAGAAAGATACTAGTTCCCACTACTCCTGGCAAAAAGTAACAAAAGAGGAACCAACTCCTGAAAATCGTCCATCAGGAACAATCAGAATATCGCCCATATCCAGATTTTGAAAACGAAGCACCGTCCTTCCATGGCTCCGTGCCTCCTGATTATCATGAGCTTTCTCATCTGTCCATTTTCATAGCTTCCCTACCTATCATTTACCACAAGATCCCTCGGTCACCTTTAGCTGTCATCTTCTAAAAAAACACGCATCTAGTCTATCTCACTCATTTGCAAAGCACACTTCCCAAATTCCAGAAGTTTGCCCCTAGACCCAGAGTCTTCTAAATGTCCTTATCTGAGTCATCCACCACATCACAGTCGTGAACACTAGCACAACACCAGCCCACTCGGAGTGACACACCCCACAGTACCTACTCATACTAGGGTCATAACACTAGACATGATAGGACTCATGACACAACTCATATCACATCCATGCATGGCATATCACTCATATAGCATAGCATCCGCCTGATTGTTGTGTACATGCGTATGTGATTTATTCCTCTGTGCCCTGAACTACGTCCTGGTCTGATCCCCCTTGGGATACGTAGGCAGCTCACGCAAAGCACGACCAGCACTAGACCTTAGCATCATTGTATCTTTTGCAACGCTTTTTTTTATCCTAAATCTATACCCTCCAAAAATTCCTGTCTCTTCAAAAGCTTTGGCACTCGCTTGCGACATGCGTTGCCTCGCAAGTTTATGCCAAAGAGGGGCAAACTATAGACACCCCATTTTGTCGGCTATCAGATTTAGGAGACCGAAAAGACTCAAAAGGACTCCTAGAAGTTAGTTCTATTTCTCAAAATGCTCAAAATGACCAAAATTCCCTTGAAAGCCCGAAAACTTCCAGATTTGGACCAAAAGATCTGGAAACATGCTATGTCATAATAAAAGTAATAAAATAAGATTTTAAGCAAAATCAGATGAAATCGTCAGCTCCCAGAGACCCCCGGAAGTCCCGGAAGTTCTCGGAAAGTCCCCGTTGACCGGTTTGACCAAGGTTTGACCAAGGTTTGACCAAGTTTGACCAAAATTGTCCAAATTCACCAGGAATATTCTAGATCATGTGCAAAGTATTAAAATGAGTTTTAAAATAAAATCAAACGAAAACGTCAGCTCCTGGGGGCTCCCAGAGGTTTCCAGAACTTCCCGGGAATCCCAGGTTTGACCAGTTTGACCAAAATTTGACTTTAGAACCAGAGCACCATAACAATTTTCAAATATTTTTCATCGATACTAGAGGTCAATAGCTTTCCAACGATATATCACACATATTTTTTGGATTTAAAACGAGTTTATTGCGAATTTCCGAAGGCGAAAAAGGTGATCAAATCGGCTTTTATCACAAATACCACAAAACTTTTCAAAGTGACCTATCCCCAAATTATTTTTTATGAAAAATATACTCCATTACCTTTCCAACGGTATATCACAACCTCAATTTGGAGTTAGTATGCATTTTCTGTGAATTTCGGGTGAAATAGGGCCTTTTCGCGAATACCGGAACCTTTGGGGGCCTAAACGGGATTATCCAGACGATTGAGGAGCAGTGCCGCAGCGGCACTAGCCCACTGCCGCCGTGTCACAGTCCAAGTGCCGCCGCGGCACTCTCCTCCAGAATAGTATATTTTTGCAAATATTTTTGGGGTTCCATTTTGATTAATTAAAAACCAAAACGACGTAGTTCTATATTTTCAGATGTTTGGAGCCAATGGGAACACTTCTAAAACCCCAAAACCACCCCAAGTTGGCCTATATAAACCCTCCTTGAATTCTCATTTAGGGGGTGTCAAATGTAAGCTTTGAAAAGTTTTGGGAGAGAAAGTTGTAGAGATAAGGTTAGGATAGAGAGAAAAGAAGCTTTCTTCTTTGATTTCAAAACAAAAGTGAGTTTCAAACTTTGTTTTCTACTTCATTACTCCTATTTACTTCATATTCAATACACCCAACTACCATTTTAGTGAGAATTTAAGAGAGAGGAAGCTACTTCCATCTCCAATGTCATCACATATGAGTGAAACATCAAACTACAAGTCCAATATCTCATTGATCATCATCTATTCATTGTTATTTACTTGCTTGTTTATATAATGTTCATCTCTTCTTACCTCATTTCTTTTTTTATTTTCTTTATTTACTTACTAGTTCATCATCATCTAGATGATGACATGAAGTTTGAGGTGAGTGAATCCTTATGGATAGTAGCTCTTGACCTCAAAAACATGTTTGATAGATGATGATTATAACTTCAATACCTCCAAGGTATCCTTGAAGTTAAATAAAAATAAATCTCTCCAACAATCTTGGAGGTTCTTGATGATGAGTTTGATGTTGATATTTTATGTGTCTATAACCTTCATTGAGTATTGAAAATATGCTTTCAAAACCTCTATTTCAAAACCCCTCTTAAAACCCCTCATTTTGATCTCAAGAAAGAAAACTCTAGTTTTTCCCAAAATCTTCAAAACAGTGAGTCAAAATAGTGAGTGACCTGAGTTCAAAGATTTGTCTAGAACTCAATACTCAATGTATGGATGCAAGGTCACTTGGAAAGTCTTCCTAACCCATTATAGAACACCCAAAATTTTTGGTTTGACTTGGAAATACTTGAAAATGGTCTATTTGAACTCAAACATTCCTTCCAGACATTCTGCCTCTACTGTCACAGCAGCTTGGTTGACTTCTAACTTCTTTTTCAGAAAACCTTTCCAAAAGGGGTGGTCCTAACTTATTTTTCCCTTACACTTCAATGTATTAGGGAACTTTCTGTATAAAATGGGCCTCAGGATCATTTGTTTTCAGTTTCTAAGATTTTTCAACATTTCAGTCGACAGTACGGACTCTGTTTCTGAGTGACCTCTATTGTTTATATGATTTCTCTCAATCTGTGATAGTTATTAAAGATTGGCTTTTTGGGTTGTGTTCTAGACACAATAAGGAAGATCTCCATAAAAAATCATGCATTAAAAATATTCCTAACCCCTCTTTTCAATTTCTAAAAGATCATGTTACTGTTCTGTCCACTATTTACAGCAAGCACATTTTAACTTTCATTCTTTAATTTGATGCTTACATGCATTCCAAATTGGCTCATGTCTTAGGAAATAGTTCATACTACATTTGTACATATCCCATGATGATTTCATTCATTTATTCATACACATCCTAGACTTCTACGTCATTCTAGGAATCCATGAACACAAAGCACACTACAACCTTTACACATTCTAGATACATACATTGCATTCATGCAAAGATTTGGGGTTTATGTAACTCCTAATCTAAGAAGATTATAAGGAATGATCATGATCACACGTTCATGCTTCCCCTCGATCTAATCATCCTTTCTCATCCGTCCCGGGTATTGAGAGATCTTCTCTTCTCAAAGATTAGCATGCATCATTCTAGCTTGCTAAGGATATTTTGATTTCTTTGTTTATTTGTTTCAATAACAATTCATGTCCCCATTTAGATTAGGAAGTCTTGATTATTTGATACATGATTAGACGATTTTTCCTAGGTTTATTTGTGTGATCTTTCACTTTACATTGTATGATATTTGACTTAGATCTTATGAATGATATCTTATCTTTAGATTTTCTATTTCAAATTTTCTTATGTGATGTAATATACTATCATAGTATTAATTATCGAACCATACATAGTATAAGATGATTATTTGGATGCTAATTGAGGCCCGTTGAAAGACGGGCGAGTTGAGGGTGTTTTAGTCGCGACAAAGGCTCCTTCCTCTCTCGTACCAAAACCCTGAGCCAAGTTCTTTGGTTATGAAGGGCCGGTGCCCTTTATCCATTTGGGTGAGTCAAAATTAGGTTTCTTGGTTCCTTAAAGACCAAGTGGCGACTCTGTATCTGTTTTCAACAGACCTTTTCTCTCTCTCTCTCTCTCTTTTCAAAATCAAATTTTGAAACAAAACAAAGTGGTGGAACGCTGTGTGTCCACAGAAAGTCATAGAATACTTAAAAGAATCATCTCAGGAATTAATATGTTTGATCGATCGAAGCGCTCTCGATCGATCGGACAACATCATCCTTCAATCGATCGAAATGCCTTTAATCGCTTGACTATGGCCCTTGTTCAATTGATCGAAATACCTTCGATCGATCGAGCCCAAGGTTTCTAAAGATTGCATGGCAGAGGTTGGGAATCAATGTTTCATCACATATTCCCACGTCTAAACTATGGAAACATGAATAAACTAATACAGAAACAGTAACCTAAAGTTATCATAGCATATAAACTAATAACAATCAAATAACAAGGATTGAAAAGAAAAACCTGGATATGATCTAAAATAAACTCGTAATAATCATGAAATCCACTCGAATCTTCAATAATCTTCAATATATTAATGAAAAAGAGGAAGAAAAATAAGAATCTAACCTATTCTACTTCTAATCTAACCCTAAAACTACCCTAAACTGCTGTTTTCTGCGTTCTGGAGCGTCCCCTCTTCGTCTGGCATCAAAACGACTTATATATAGGGTTCTTGTAGAGTTTACACAACTTTTGGATGAAAATAAAGTTCGATCGATCGAGCTTAGTTCGATCGATCGAAGGTTCAATCGATTGAACTCTGCTCAAGGGCTTGAACTCTCTGATTTTGACAGCTCTGCGCACCAATGGGAGAATGGCCATAACTTTTCACTCAGACCTCAAATTGACCTCCCATTTATAGCCACGCGATCGTAGCTCAAAGATCTACATTTTATATTTCTGGGAAAATCTTCCAAATCTGAAGTCTTCATTGTCAAAAATTGGTGTTTCCTCAGCTACTTCCGTTGTTCTCTTCACCAGAATCACTTTTCTTTAGCTCCATTTCATTGATTTACATTCTAATACCTATAAAACAACGCATAAACATATGTTTTAGCATTACCAAAATAAAAAGAACATTGTTATTAGAATGCACCTAAATGTAGGGACTTTGGGGATAAAAGTATGCATAAAGGACCATGTAATACGTTATGAATATGCACTTTTCACCTCGAATCAAGGAGAGCCCTCAATCCTACCCATAGTTGAGAATGATGCAAGATAGGAAAATATAACATCTTTACCCATTTTTGCACTAGTACCTCGTCGTAGTGGGAGAATTGTCAGCCAGCCTGATAGATACATGTTCCTAGGAGAAGTTTTTGAAGCTGTCTCCATAGAATCTGAATCTAATTCTGTTACGTACGAAGAGGCAATGGTTGATATTGATTTAGCTCATTGGGTTAAAGCTATGAAAGCTGAGATAGAGTCTATAGACTCCAATCATGTCTGGAATCTTGTAGAAGCACCTGCCAATATTAAACCCATGGGCTGTAAGTGGGTCTATAAGAGGAAAAGAGGATCTAATGGTAAGGTTGAGACCTTTAAGGCAAGGCTTGTGGAAAAAGGTTACACTCAGAGGGAGGGCATTGACTATGAGGAGACCTTCTCGCTAATAGCTATGCTCAAATCTATCAGAATACTCTTATCCATTGCTGCATGTCTTGATTATGAGATCCGACAGATGGACGTCAATATTGAATTCTTGAATGGAAATCTTAAGGAGGACATCTACATACAGCAAATAGAAGGGTTCAACTAGGAAAAGGTAACTTGGTATGCAAGCTGCAAAAGTCCATTTATGGGCTTAAGCAGGCATCCAGGAGTTGGAACATTTGATTTGACCAAGCGAACAAGTCGTTTGGTTTCTTACAAAATCTGGATGAACCTTGTGTGTAGAAAAAAAGTGAAGGTAAGGTGGTGGCTTTTCTTGTGCTTTATGTTGATGACATTATACTCATTAAGAATGATGTAGCGGCGTTGTCAATAGTCAAAGTTTGGCTAGCTAGTACTTTTGATATGAAAGATCTAGGAGAGGCGAGCTATATCCTTGGGATAAAGCTCTTTTGAGATTGTAAACGAAAGATAATGGGATTATCTCAAGCTAGTTATATCAAGATGGTGCTAACTAGGTTTTCAACGGCTAATTTGAAGTAAGGTTTGCTGCCTTTCAGGCATGGTCTTTTGTTCTCCAAGGACTAGTGTCCCAAGACATAAGACAAGAGGAATCGCATGGCAGGAATTCCTTATGCCTCGACAGTGGGAAGTTTCATGTATATAATGTTGTGCACTAGACCAGATATCTACTTTGTCATTATCATGGTTAGCAGTTATCAGTCGAATTCTGGTCTAGAGCACTGGACAGCCGTTAAGCACATTCTTAATTACTTGAAACGGACTAAATATTACATGCTTATGTACGGCGGTGATGAGTTGATTACAATAGGATACACAAACTCATATTTATGTCAGATAAAGATTCAAGAAAGCCAATATATGGACACCTCTTTACCCTGGGAGGTGGTGCTGTTAGTTAGAGGAGAATTAAGCAGAAATGAATTGCAGACTCAACTACAGAAGCTGAGTATGTGGCTTCTTGTGAAGCCGCAAAAAGAAGCTATTTGGCTCAAAAAGTTCCTTGTGGAACTTGAGGTGGTACCAGCATCATTGTCACCTATTATGCTATACTGTGATAATAGTGGGGTAATGGCATAGTCCAAGGAGTCGAGAAGCCACAGAAAGAAAAAGCATGTAGAAAGGAAGTATCATCTCATTCAAGAGATAGTCTAGCGTGGAGATGTGACTGTCACCAAGATTACCACCATTAACAATCTTGTGAATTCGTTTACAGAGGCCTTGTTGCAGAAGGTCTTTGATTGCCATCTAGATAGTCTAGGTCTCAAATGTAGTTCTGATTAGTTATGAGTGCCAGTGCGAGTTTATTGGATTTTGTTCCCTCAAACCAGTTCTGTATGTATGAGACATTGACATTTTATATATGGATATTAATTTGCATTTCATTATGTATGTGTCATGAGATGATTGTTTTAATCCTTAAGTATTATGCTAAGTAACTAGTGTATGCATAAGATACATACGCAGGAGATACGAGTTACTATTCTTTGATACTTAGAACTTGTCATAGTGAATGATGAGACTGGATATCTCATCAGACATACATTGTAGCATGATTAACTACCATTAGATGGAGTGCTGAATCTCAATCACTAGAGTTTGAGACTCTTAGTTAATATGCTAGTGCTTATACTGCAATGGCAGACCATGAGCTTTCCTATCGACACTTAAAACTTTCATCAGCCGATAGGAACTCATAACTTGTATAAGGTAAGTGTTCTTAATCTTGAGATGATTATGGACACAGACTATGGGTATGACTTCTTTGACTTACCAATTAGTGAAGTCTTAAAGATCAACACCTGGGTATCTTGGGTATGTCATGTTTATAGGATTATGAACATATATTATCAAGATAGAATCTTCCCTCTAATAAAAAGTAAGCATTCCGTTGAGAATGTCACCAAGTTAGTTACTGAGAAGTACAGTCTTGTTGATAAGTAGTGATCAACATGTTTGGTAATCATGAAAGGTGAATGAAACTCAAGGTATGGAAGACGTAATCATCATTCAGGGTAATAGTAACAGTTTATCCGACTACCTGAATATGATTACGAATGCTAACGGTAGAGGGACATTTGTAAAACTGTACAAGTCTAGTTATCGCTTCAGATATGTCCTTTTGCATTAGAGTGCAGTTATCATTTTATAGTGGAATAAATATTAACTGATTAGTTAGTTAATTTTCAAATTAAAGAGTTTGATCATGGGAATTAATAACTCATCTGAGCCAATAATATAGAACCTAGGAGGTCCCACTCTTAGCTCCAAAGGATGCAAAGAAGACAGGAATGAAAGAGCGCAATTGATTGGTGACCCACCAATTGATTGGAATGGCAATTGATTGCCATTTATAGGAGTCAATTGGGAAGGCAATTGATTGCCACTTTGGGCAATTGATTGGACCTAAGGTTAGTGAAAATACTTATAAGTAGGAGACCTATGTCCAATATAAGTTTACTTGTCATTTTTTAAGCCCTAGGTCTCCAGAAACAATTTTATAGTATTTTCATAGACTTTTCTCTCTCTAGTTGAACTCCTACAAGTCCTAGTTTTCGTGAGAGCATCCACCAGAGTCATAAGAGTGAAGACAATCTAGTGGAGGCTGCTGGAAGTTAGAAAGAAGAAGAAACAATCAAAGCAATCATAAGGATTTGAGCACAAAAGGTATTCTTCTTACATGCTACTAGGTTCATATGAGTAGTAGATTCTGAGATACAAATGTTTTTAAAACTTGTTTTCTACTGCAAATTCTATTTTCATAACATAATTCCTTCATAACTATGCCTGGAGATGTCGTAAAGCCCTCAAGATGAGGTAAACCCGTTGTCGTTATTGTGACGCTCGTGATGTTTGTCTGTAAGTATGGCTCATCACTACGTATTTTAGGTCTAGTTCACCTTAAGTTGCTCCAAAGACCTCCTTGTCTACACCTAGCTTGAAGAGCTATGCATGGAGATGTTGTAAAGCCCTCAAGATAGGGTAAACTCGTCATGAACTCCTCTAGATTGCGGCAAATCCATTGAAGTCCTCAAGATTGAGGCACATCCCATCATCTTAGATTGGACACCCTCGTTGAATTGTCTGTAATAGGACACCCCTGTTAAATCGTCCGCAATAGGATACCCTATTGAATTGTCCATGATAGGACACCCCCATTAAATTGTCCACAATAGGACACCCTATTAAATCGTTCATGATAGGACACCCCATTGAATCGTCTGCGATAGGACACCCTTTTTTTTTTATCTCCGTAAGATGGAACAATCCCTGAGTATCTTGCATGTTAGCGGTAGTTTGATTCTCATATCATTTATTGTGTTTTACTTGAATTATTGATTGCATGTGGTGTGCTCATTGAACTACAGTTGGTCTGATTTTGTCACGCCCCGGAGTAAGCCAAAAATAGGGAAAATAAAAATTTTCCTTTATGGGTCCGTAGACACGTGACTAGTTTGTTAACCGTTCTGTCCTTCTAACTCCGCACCGTGCAATCATAAGGGAAAAGCTAGGGCATAAGCATAATCTAAACTTATCAGAGAATAAATAGAGCAGCGGAAATTAAACAAGGGTTACAATAACTTCAATCTTAATACAAGAGGCCATACTAAATAATTTACATAATCTTAAAACTTGAGAAACTGTTTATCAGGTCTTGGGCAAGGCTTTATTCTCCTTGGCTCCATGATACTGCATCCTGAACTCTTCTATCTATCTCCAACCTGCATCACTCTGGGCATACGAATGCCCAGGGCGTAACATGCCGTCAGCCTTGGAACAAGGCTGAGTGAGAGTCTCAACCGCACCACAATCAATAAATACAACACATCTCTCGACTCACGTTATAGTTTTATACTTTAAAAATATGGTTAATCTCTTATCAAAAGACGCATTCTCACCACGGGCATAGCAGAGGTCTCAACAAAATAGATAAACAGATAATCATAACATCATAGAATACATTCTCCTTAATTTATCCACGTGCGTGCAATTGCATGACCAATGTAACTCACTCCCGACTCTTTTCATAGACACTTGCTTTTTAAAACGGATACCTTTCAAAACCATTTTATTTTAAAACCAAAACTTTCCAAACCAAATCATTTTGAACTAAATCATTTTTTTACTTATCAACTCAATCTCATCATTCACCTTTTCTTTCTCATCCACTTGACAACACGCAGTATATCAAGGATGATAACATGCTATCCCAGCCAATTCATACTCATCCCTTGATAGGTCACCGGACGTCTTCACGGCGCACACTATCTGTAAACAATGAAACTGGCACATGGGACGTCTTCAACCATATGTATACTCTCACCGGTCGTCTACACGACTGAGAAGTATATTAGAGCACTAGCCGGACGTCTTCAACGATACATGGGACGTCTTCAACCACGTATGCGCATCACCGGACGTCTTCAACGACGAGAGGCGCGCTAGGAACCCTAACCGTTCATGTCCACCCGGCTCGTCAGCCATTGATCCATCGGATCCAATATTCACATCTCTTTCACATTCACGTATCTCATCTCATTCACATTCTCATCAAAACACCTCTCTTTTTCATACAATGCATGCTAACACATGTCATGAAATGCAAGTGAGTCCACTACCGATACCCATATGCAAAACCACTTTCATTCTCTTTATTATTATCATAGTATGCGTATTTTTTTCCAGTCAACAACATCGTAAATCATGCATTTAACAATTTGCAGCAGAAACGTAACATATAGAGCATGGATCACATAACATGGAATTGATACTGATAAACATATAGATAAAACATTTAACATGCTCACGTATGCGATAGCACTACCATAACTTGCTTTGCATAGTCTTTTAATTATTGGAATACATGTAACACCATAATTCAGCTTATCACTTATACAAAATATCATACATGTAGCTTTTAAACATCTTATATTAATCTTATTAGGATTAGAGTGAGGTTAGGAAACTCACCTCGAGTCACCGATCCTCGAAAAGCGGATAACCGTCAAGTTCTACAACAATAAACAAGATAAACAATAATAATGTATGAGTACAACTATAGGGGTAAAATGGTAATTTTACCAAATGAGGTCATAAACCTCAAGGTAGTGATCTACGTGTCATTCTAAGTCCAACGCCATTGACTAGACTCAAATCGGAGTCCGTCGCATTTTACGAAGTAATATGCAGGGCTTAGTACACTAATGCAGGCCCTAAAAGACAGGCTGTATTTTCGACCGAGTTGAAAAGTCACCAAATTTTACGGGAATGTTCTAGACATTATTCTAAGACTCTGGGAACTGACCGCGTAATTTTCAGAGTCCTAGATTATTTATTATGAATTTTTAAAGATAATATATACCAGAAAACCGAAACGGGATTTAAATATGTAATTATAATTATAAAAAGAAATCAGTGCTTAGAAGTATTTTTATTAAATACTAGATATTAAAATACACCACCAGTATTTATTTCATAATTTTCGGAGCTCGTTTGGTATTTTTAATAATTAATATACTCATAAAATAGCTCCTTATTAATTATTAAAAATACTGGACTATAATATTGTAGCTTTATAACTTACATTATGTAATAAAGTAGTCACAGGGTCATTACCCTAATTTTCTAGAATTTATAAATACACATAGGTATTTATTAACTATTTAAAACCATTTAAAACTAATATTTATTATTTATATTAACCATATAAATAATAAATATATAATATTTATAATATAATAATGATATATAGAATATTAAAATAATATTCTATAATATTAAAACCTTAATGGCATTTTAAAAATAAACTAATTAAACTAATAATCATAATAATAATAATAATAAAATCTCAGACCCGACGGGCCAAACCCGAACCGACCCGACCTAAACGGGTAACCCGTTTGTACACACAAGATAATCCAAATGGGCGGCCTAATGGGTCAAACCCGACCCAAGCCCAAGCTTAACTGAACTACCCATGTAAACTCTCAAAGAAACCCAACTAAATTACCCATCGGGTTAGACCCTAACCCGATCCGAGCTAACCGAACTATCCACTAATACACTCACACAAACCCAGCCTATTCGGGTCAAATTAAACCCGAACCCGTAACCTAACTCCTCTCACAAACTAACCTAACCCATTAACCCAAACCTAAACTAACCCGATCCAAACCCTAACCCACTAACAGACTCAACACAACCCGTCTCAAAACCCGAAACCCGGCCCGAACTCAGCCCGACGTCAAAACGACATCGCTGCACTTAAGTTGACCCACGGGTTATTTAAACCATGCCCGACCCGCTACCCTTACCCGATTACACACTCATCCTAACCCTACCCAAACCCGACCCGGACCCGCTTCTTATAACCCGCTTCTCCTTCGTCTTCTCCGGCGAAGCAACGTCGCCGGAAAATCGGGCGTCGCCGGAAAACCTTCAATCCTTCATATCTCCCTCATCTCTAACCCAAAACTCACGAGACCAACAGCATTGTGACCGGTTAGGGACCCTCTATAACATACTAGGACATGGGAGATCGGTCTATTCGTTTAGACCTCCTCCTAGGCCATTATCCTTTCGGCCAAAATAAAGAATAATGCCTTGCATGGCCAAACAAATGAACTCCATATCAAAGGCCGCTCACAGTGAGTCTATCTGGGTTCATTCCGGTCGGCATGGTGTAGCTTATGGGTCATTTAGTTGAGATTTGAAAATCAAACCTCCTAAGGGTGCTCTAATGGCCGCCGGAAAGTGCAGAGAGCCTTAGGCTCTGCTTGAGGCCTTGCATGCAGGTCTGGGGGTGTCTAAGGGACATGCAGAGAGTACAAGAATGAAATGGGGGTGGGGTTTACCTTAATGTACCTCTGATCTCTCCTTGTCTCTCTCCGGTCTCTTCTTTCTCTCTCCTCTGAATCCCTGCTTCCTTTTCTTCTTCAGTCTTCTTCTCTATCTTCGGGTCTGTATGTGAGGGAGTGAATAGAGAGGGTGTGGTTCTCACAATGTGGGGGGTGTGGGGGTGTGCACAAGCCAAGAGTGTGTGTGTGTGAGGTTTGGTTTATCTTCCTCTCTCCCTCATTCTCGGTATCTCTCTCTCTAGAATCTGTATAGAACAGATTGTGGGGGTGGTGAGGCTGATAAAATGAGAGGAAAAGGGTGGGGGTGTGCTTATATAGAGGAAGTGGTGGGGAGGTTTGGTTGTGTGCAATGTGTGCACAAGGTGCACATGTATGTGTATGTGTCCAAGGGTAGATAAGTGTGGGGTCCACATGACTGTCAAGGAATGGTGTGGGTCCCATTCTCAGGTTGTCCATATGGATGTGTTCCTGAGTCCCAAAGTACGTGCATGTGTATGTTGTGTGTATCCAAGGGTAGATTATCAGGGTGGGGTCCACTTAACTTCCAGGTAGTGTGGGTCCCACTCTTGAGTTGGTGTACTGGAATGTGCTGCTGAATCATGGTATAAGTGTAATACTGCGAAAGTGAACGCAGATATAAGATATGAATGAGCGGAGCTATACACAAGCCTATACGCAAGTACGTCTATAGTTTCTAACTTAGAACTATGCGCGTCGGGGTTATGTCTATTCTAATAAGTACTAGATTTGAATTGACGTAGTCGTCGTCAAGACGATTACTAAGGATCCTACTAAGGACTCCTAATTATGGTCACCCTAATGGGCCTTCTGTATCTGTATTCTGGGTGACGTCACTATTTTAAATTCCTACGTGGAATTTCTAGAAATTCTGGGTGCTACATCTCTACCCACCTTATTTGAGGATTTCGTCCTCGAAATCTAGAGTTTGCTAGGTCCAAAATTATGCGAATCTTTATCCATCAGGTTAGTCGTTCTATACTAACTCAGGCGCTCTTATCAATCAAAATGGTCTATTGGACCATAAGTTGTTGTCAACTGATCTGGGGCCTATTTTCCTGGAAATACCTCAGCTCCTTCTCATAATTCCTCTCGAATGTCCCAAACATCTTGTAATATCACCTCTATATAAGATTCAAAGTTCTAGCAGTGGGCATGGTACCTTCAGTCTTCCATTCTGTTCAGTGATGGGGTTGATTTACTGATCTGCGAGCTCTCTTTCTGGATCTTTGTGGTGGTGGAGTATTGTTCTGAACTTCTAGTTTAGGGCATTCTTTACGTATATGACCAGTCTTTCCACAATTGAAACACTGCACCTGTTGCCCTGTGAGTTGTTTCGGTGCTGCGCATTCTTTGGAGTGGTGTCCGGGTGTTCCGCAGTTATAGCAGATATCACGTTGCTTTGCGTGTGTCTGAACGGTTGTCTGACTAACTCTTCTGTCATTGCTTCTCTGTACTTTGTGATGATTCTGGAGGTGTCCAGAGTTTCTTCTAGTGATTGAAGACTGCATTTGAGCGGTTGCCCGTGACACTTGATTGCCTCTTCGACTTCCTCCTGGGTTGGTTGCCTGGAACCAGTTATCTTTTCCTCCTTGTGGGTGGCTTTCTAGTTTCTTGATGTTCAGAGCTATGTTCTCCAGTTGTGTGGCTAATTCGACCATTTCTTCGAATGGTTGGTCAAGGTATACTGCTGCTGTCTTTTGTATGTCTGGATTAAGTCCTTCGTAATATTGCAGTGTCTTATTTCGCTGAGTATCTACCATGTAGGGAACAAATCGCAATAGTTTCTCAAATTTTGCCGTGTATTCTTGTACTGTCATGTTGCCTTGAACTAGCTTTATGAATTCCTTTTTCTTCTTGTTTCTTTCTGTTCTTGGGAAGTACTTTGCTAGGAATTTTGTTTTGAATGCTTCCCATGTCATTCTCCTTGTAACATCTTCGCCCACTGTATCTTCGACAGATTCCCACCAGTCGGCTGCCGAATACGTCAATTGGAAAACAGCCAAGCGTCTTTTCTCCGTCTCGTTGCATTCTAGGGCTTGAAACATTCGTTCCATATCACGAAGCCATTGTTCAGCTTCCCATGCTTCTGTCATTCCAGTGAACGTTCCTGGTTTAAGTGCACGAAATCTCTCAAGCAGTTTATCTCCTGTCTGACAAGTATTTCCGTTGTTGATGACGCGGTCCAGGTGATCACTTGCTTGTTCCACGCGTCGGACAAGAGCTTCTATCAATCCTGTTGGATCCACTGCTGGAGGTATCACATTTGTTGGTCCGTTGGGTGAGTTCTGAGTATTCCGTTTCTTCTTAACCATGGTGTACGCTAGCAAGGGTTATACCTACGAGTTAACACCTATTTGGTCAATACCCTATCTTATCCCGTCTGATCATATGTCAAGTAACAGTATTGAGTTAACAGGGATTTCTAGCATATAATGGTTGTCACAACTACTACTAGGATCAAGGGTACGGCATCCTTATCCTTGGCCTTTCTAAACTATAGGTTGAGCTGACTGTTCCGAGATACATCTCAGGAAGTTCGTCAGTGCCTAAACATCTATCGACTAATGGTCAAACCTATATTCTTATTAGTAATAAACGCATAAGGTGTAAGATTAACAATTAATAAGAATACGTCTCTTCCATACAATTATGCTTAAGTTAAGTCACAAGCAAACAACTACTGATTAGAAAATAAAAAGGGTACAACAACAGTACGAATACTAGTTCTACCAATCTGGAGTACATCAAAAGAAGTGGAATAAGAACATAAGATGAACTAGCTAAGGATCCATCATCCATCTCTCTCAACATCAGAATCCGAGGTCACCTCTCCTAAGTCACTGGATGGTGGAAAGTCAATCGGAGGGATACCAACAAATGCATCCCAGGCTGGCTCTAGGGGCCAATCAGGGTCCTCTATCATCTCAGGCTCCGCTAGTGGGTCTTCATCTGGATCCTCATCTGAGTGATCATCAGAACCTGCAGGGGTAACAAAGTGTACTACGTCTTCTTGTGGCTCATCCTGGTCATGGATTACAAGGTTTCCTAGGGCATGAGGAATGTCCTCCATCTCAGCAGACAGCAAACGCGGTGCTACCACTCTATGATATGCTAACTCTGGAACAGGTCTCTCAAGGAAGAAACAACGTGTCCACTTCCTTATACTCTGGCGAACTCTATGCCTGATGGTGTTGCTAACATGACCAAATCCTCGAGGGGCAAACTGTCTTTCCAAAGTGACTCTGTACTGTCCCTCTGCAGCATCGTACTCTATCTGGTGCTCCATGCTAGCCTGCCCAACACAGAAAACTGACTTAGTACTGATGCTAATTAATGAAATATCTTAAAGTTTCATAGTGACAAGGGGGTACCTTTCTTAATTCTATCTAAACCTTGTGTTACTGTCAATTATTCCAAGTCTAACTTCCTGAACTTACATTAGTTCCTAATTCTATATTTATTGCACTTATGACCTCTATGGTTCCGCTCGTTGTGGGGACTTATTAGTCATTCTTATAGACTAAGAGTATACAAGCTTAAATCAATTACTAAATATAAGCGAGCAGTATATCCACGTGAAGATATATAAGTCGGGTTAAAGATAAACTCCATAGATAGATTTAAACATAGTGCAAGATAGTTACAAAAACATTTACATCAAAGAGCGCGTACGCTAAGTAAGTACATAGTAGGGAATAGTGCCAACAACAGATACATGAAAGGCGTACACGTTACTACTACTACATGTTACATGCCTGAGTACAGCTATATACACAAAAGATAGACTAACAGTCCTATTACATAGTCCTTCAATCATCCAGGTCCTCGACCTTCGACTTTCCCTTCTCAGCTATGTCTTTCTTGGGTGGTTTCTTGCCCACATTCTTAGTTGGGTCAGCATTGACTGCGGAATCAGCATCCTCCACAGAATTGGTCTCCTTTGCTGGAACTTCTCCATCATCATCTTCTTCCTTATCAGTCCCCAAGACTGGCTCAACGGTCAAGGGTGTATCAGTTATGGACTCCTCTGGTACTGGGGGTGGCATAGCAGAAGATGGTCCTACGGGTCCTGGTGGGGGCGTCAGCTTGACTCGAAAAGTCATGACTCGGAGGGTATAGCTGTCATGAGTCATCTCAGCTGCTTCCTGATGAACAAGTCTAAGGGTGTTTTCTCGGTAATGTGCCTCTCTCTGCAGGATCTCTGGGTCCTCAATTCCCAACACGTGTACATCATGCCACATGTTTTCCTCCAAATGCTGCTGAGCACTCCGTCGAATCCTTTGTCGGTACAACACTGGGTATGCAGGCTCTATACGATCTGGATAAACCCAATGTCCTCCAAACCCGTCTTGGACATAGAATGGTTCCATGCTAACCTGTCCAATACAAACTATCATAGGGTTAGTATCTTCATAAGTGGGGAAAAGATCTAATGGTTTATAACTTAAAGCGTATAGGACAAACGGTAAATGCCTAACCTAGGCTCTGATACCACTAAAACCCTGTCACGCCCCGGAGTAAGCCAAAAATAGGGAAAATAAAAATTTTCCTTTATGGGTCCGTAGACACATGACTAGTTTGTTAACCGTTCTGTCCTTCTAACTCCGCACTGTGCAATCATAAGGGAAAAGCTAGGGCATAAGCATAATCTAAACTTATCAGAGAATAAATACAACAGCGGAAATTAAACAAGGGTTACAATAACTTCAATCTTAATACAAGAGGCCATACTAAATAATTTACATAATCTTAAAACTTGAGAAACTGTTTATCAGGTCTTGGGCAAGGCTTTATTCTCCTTGGCTCCATGGTACTGCATCCTGAACTCTTCTATCTATCTCCAACCTGCATCACTCTGGGCATACGAATGCCCAGGGCGTAACATGCCATCAGCCTTGGAACAAGGCTGAGTGAGAGTCTCAACCGCACCATAATCAATAAATACAACACATCTCTCGACTCACGTTATAGTTTTATACTTTAAAAATATGGTTAATCTCTTATCAAAAGACGCATTCTCACCACGGGCATAGCAGAGGTCTCAACAAAATAGATAAACAGATAATCATAACATCATAGAATACATTCTCCTTATTTTATCCACGTGCGTGCAATTGCATGACCAATGTAACTCACTCCCGACTCTTTTCATAGACACTTGCTTTTTAAAACGGATACCTTTCAAAACCATTTTATTTTAAAACCAAAACTTTCCAAACCAAATCATTTTGAACTAAATCATTTTTTTACTTATCAACTCAATCACATCATTCACCTTTTCTTTCTCATCCACTTGACAACACGCAGTATATTAAGGATGATAACATGCTATCCCAGCCAATTCATACTCATCCCTTGATAGGTCACCGGACGTCTTCACGGCGCACACTATCTGTAAACAATGAAACTGGCACATGGGACGTCTTCAACCATGTGTATACTCTCACCGGTCGTTGTAGACACCCCAATTTTGACCTAACGTCGAATTTAGGAGAGTGTCACCTCCAAGTCCGATGATGACAAGGACCAAAAAATTTGAAGTATTCCAAGCTCTTCGAAAAGTCTCCAAAATGCGATAAAATTTCACAGAAAGGAGAAAATACCAGGTATTTAGGGGAATTCGGATATAAAATACAATTTTCGGAAAAGATCTTCAAAAATAATTTTCTTTGAAAAGAAGGAAGACCTAAAGAGGGAATCTTAGCTAAAAATGGCACACGGCAGACTGCCGCGGCACTCACTAAGTGCCGCACGGCAGTCAGGGAGTGCCGGTCCGGCATTCACCAAGTGCCGCCAACATTTTCTGACTGCCGTTCACTTTTAAAGTCTGTATTTTGCAGTGCAATACGTATGTGTATGCGAATAAGAACAAAAAACTGATAAAGTAAGACTGACAAAAACGCGGCAATCCATTAATTTCCGCGGCATTTGATGAATGCCGCGCGGCAGTCGCGTAGTGCCGCAACGGCATTCATGAACTGCCGCGGCGGCATTCACGGACTGCCGCGAAAGTTTCTGGACTGCCGCACTGGGCAGCAGTCTGCCTAATTTCAGAAAGTACACATTGTACCACCAAATGAGAAAATTACACCTGTCTTTTACTCCGAATTTACTGAAATTACCTAGGTATTTTGCCTATAAAAGAAGAGGTATCTTCATTGAAAAAGAGACAAAAAAAAAGAAGGGGAAACACAAAAAAAAGACTACCATTACACCAACATTTTTGGAGAGAAAAGAAGAGAGTTTGGAGAGTTTGAAGAAGAGTTTGGAAGATCTTCAAAGGAGAGAAACTTTGAGGATAGTTTGGAGGTGATCCTCTAATCTTAGTTGTGTTTTCTTTCTTTTGAGCTTCTAATTTACAAGTCATTTAGTTTTTCTTGATTAAGTTTTAGAGTTTGTTAAGTAAACTTGGAAGTCCTTACTTCCTAGTTCTTTGATCCTTCTTCTATTTTTCTTGTTTATGTTCTTCTTTTGAGATTCTTGGAGATCTTCAATATCTCCTTTGAAAGCTCTTGAGTTTGATGTTTTGAATCTCATGTAAGCTTATACTTCACATGGGAGTCAAAGTTTGATCATCACTTTTTATAAATAAATAGATGGATCCAAGTCCATGCTTATGACTTGAGTCCTCTAGCTTGATGTTTCATGGAATCCCTTCTATATTCCTTTGAGACCCATGAGTATTAACCATATCTTCATCTCCAATGACCATCAAGTGGTAGGAGAAAGTATTTTGGGTCTAAACTCATCCCTATGATTTTGATTCATCATCTTGAGATTTCATGAAGTCTATTCATACTTCATTTGAAATCTACAAATATAAAAGTCTCTAGCCTCCAATGACCATCAAATGGTAGGAGAAGTGGTTTGGTTTAAACCCAACTTCATGGTTTAATAGTTGGGGTTAACAAATAAAAAGTTGAACTTGACAAATGAAAACAGTGAATTCACAAACTATTTTTGATCAAAGATTTTTAGTTCGAAATCCAACCGTTGAAATCAAGTGAAACCAACGGGAAAATGTCAATAACACAATGTTCTACCACTGTAATTTTTGTTTTAAGGTGGTTTTATGTTTAGAAGGGTTTGATCATGGGTTTTGTGAGTCAACTACAATCTGCCCAGAGTTTCAGAATAGTTTCAGAACAGCAAGTCCATTTTGAAATTCATAAATCAGAAGTCTAATGGAGTTTTTGGGGTCTCTAATAATTTTTTCTGGGTACCTTAATGTGTTAGGAAGATCCCCTAAAACGATCCAAGTGTTTCTCATCTTTTGCTATTTTTAAAAAATCAAACAATATCTCTGGACAGAGAGTTGTACATCTCTGAGTGACGTCTGGTTCTTGTCCTTTTCCCGGAGATCTAACCGTTGAAACCTTGATTTTCTTTTTGATTTGGAAACTAGACTGACAGAGGCATCTTGTGTACAAATTTCACCGACATCAAACCATGGGAGACGTGCTTTTTATTTCTTTTAAGTTCTGGTCTGCTCTCTGCAATTTTCAGAGTTTTATGACACATTTGACCAACTTTGTAAATAATGGTCCAAATGACTTTTCTATGACCTAGGGCTTAAACCATGCTTTAAAAATGATTAGTTGAGCTTGAATCCAAAGTTTAAGAGTATTTCATAGTTTATCCTTGTCCATGTACATATTCACCCATATGGTTTGACACTTATAATTAAGACTTATTTGCTTTGGATTTAATTACATTAGATAGATGTAAGCTAGAAATTTAGGATTGTTATTTCTAACATCGTATTTTGCATATCATGTGGACTAACCCTTTGTTTTGTAGCGCTATTAAGGTACGATTTCTCGATCCCTCTCTAGTTTATTAAATTTCTTGATTTTATTTGATTTTTGACCTTATGCGCGACACCTTAGAGTTAAGATTTGCCTTATGTGTATACGTGATTAGAGACTCTTTTTAGGATTTTCTTTTGTTCGCATGCATTGCACGTTTACTATCGCTGCTGGATCCCGGGTAAGTTCACTTGTTCTCTATTGCATATCATATCGCTTGCTACCTGGATTATGTGGCTTTTGAATGGTATTTTGTCAATTGCAATTTTACACCCTTTGGACATGCTTTTGTGATGTATATGTATATATATATTAGTTAAGGGTATGCTTAGATTAATAAATTTGATTAAAAGGATGTTGAGTAGAGGCCTATCGCAAGATAGGATGAGAAAGGGTGTTTTAGTCCGACGGGCTCCTTCCTCTCTCATTCCATAATCCCCGGACCTAGTTAATCTTTGGTTTCGCAAACGATCAGTTTCCTTTCAAAATGGTTTCTTAATTTTCCTTTTAAAAATTAAGTGGCGACTCATTTGTTTTTAAAAATTGATTTTGAAAAGCTGTGGGTAAGAAAAATGCGATATCCACAATCTGGCGACTCTGCTGGGGATCGAACCCAGAATCTCTGGTTTCGCAGACCAGAATTCTGATTTTGGGTTCACTTGAGGATTAGACTTGAAAAATATCCTTTTAATCGAATTAATCAATCTTTGTGTGCCTGTTGCATTTCACTTGCATGTCCAGCCAGTCGATTGCACGGAACTATGACCTTGGAGGCTCGGGGCAACCCGGTCGGTCAAGTTATCATGGGACTGTGTGATCACCCTTGATCTCGTACTATGATTTGGTATATTAAGCATCTATCGGGTGTGTGTCAAGGGTCCCTTATTTGACCAAAACCCAGCCTTTGCATAGTAGTTTCTATAGAACATTTCAATCTTAGGAAATCAATTCTTGATTAGGGTTATGTGTTAGGAAGTTTTGTATGCCCGGAAGGGATTACTTGAGATGATGACGATACTTGCTTGATGAAAGATGAATAATCTTTTAATCACCTTTTAGCAATTTCTTCTCGTGTTACATGACATTTGGAGGACATGCCGAACCTTGATTATAAGATTATACTTCTTATATCATGTTTAGTTAAGCATCATTGACCTTGTATGCATCCAAATTTATGAAAAGTACGGTAATAATCCGATCGTGTGATCCTTCTACCCCGAAAGAATTTTAAAACCATCTTTGAAAGCAAATGGATTTTTGTAATCTTCAACCCAAAGTTTTCAATTGCTCTTTGGAGTTCACTTTTGATTAAAGCTCCAAACTAATCTTTGGGAATTGTTTTTGAAAAAATGCTCTTCAAATGAATTTTAAAGAAAAATTTCAATCAAATTATCTTCATTGAGAAATGTTTTCACATCCTCATTTTTTTTAAATAAAAGATTCAAAATTCTTGAGAATTGTTTTTGAAAGATCTCATCATTCTAAAGAAATGCTCTTCAAATGAATTCCGAAATTTTTCTGCATATCCAAACTTTGAGAGGGTAGTAAAGATCACAATGAAAGGAGAAGTTGGCGCACTTGACGTGGGTGAGGATCTTATGTGCTTATGTGTTTACCTGTTAGGATTAGAATTTTCCTTTACTTTGGCATATAGAGTAGGCACACACACACATGCATTTCATTCATGTGCCATGTGTGCAGTGCATGCATCAAATCATAAGAGCATGTATATTTTGCAATCGATATCATTACATACGTGTAGCGTACAGACTCAATATCTTCTTCCCAATTAAGATCGAAGTCCCTAAAAAATATATATATATATATATATCCCTTACTATTCAATTCTGCATGACGACCTTTTTCCTATCTGTTTTTCTTGAAAGAGTGGAACAACCAGAGCCCCTAGTAAGGACACTTCTAATCTTCTTGGGTTTATCTCTCTTACTTAGAGGAGATCATGGACCATTATGTCGAGATGGACCCACCAATGGCCTACAGAGCTTTGGAGGAGAAAGTAAGCAAACTGCAAGCCGTTGTTAAGCAACAAGATTCTAGGGTAAAGCAATTGGAGGGGGTCATGCTCGAGTTCATTCAATTATTGAAAGATCAAATGGGCCCCAATGAGGAAAAGATGGATCAGAGAATAATGGATTGCTTAAAGAAGCACCAACAGGCATGTCTGAACCCACCTGTGCACCGAAGCCCATGTCCAAACCCAACCTATCACCAAAGTCCATACCTAAGCTCAACCATTCACCAAAGCCCACATCCAGGCCCAATCCCAACTAACCAAAGAGCTATTCCAAGTCCACATCTCGACCCAAAAACCAACTCAAGCTCAAAGTCGAATTCAAAATCAAACCAAGCCCGCAAATCGAGAATTTTCACCAACCTGGGCATGCCATTATCCATGGCCCTTGGTCACCTTGTCAAGAATGGTCACCTCAGTCCCCTGGACCCAAAGCTACTACCAGATCCCTTACCTCGCAAATGTGACCTGTCTTTGTACTGTGCCTACCACCAGACCCCTGGCCATACAACTAACTATTGCATGAAACTTCTCCATGATATCCAAGATCTCATTGAGCGTAAAATCATCACTCCTTTGCTGAACCCACCAAGTGGCATCTGGCATGATGTATAATCTTTTCAATCACAGCCATCACTGAATACTCTCAAGGGATTTGTTGCCTCTATGAGTACGCAACAACCAACTGGCCCCAACCTAATCAACAGAATCGAAAAAGGCATTGACAATACTCGGTATGAGTCAGAAAAGGGCCATTCGACTGAAAAATGGTCCAAAAGGGCGGATGATGTTCCCACAAAGATACAGAAGGGGAATGGTGAACCCGAGGACAATGCTAGTGAAGTGATAGTGTTCAGAACTGCTGCTGCTAAAGCAAATGTGGATGCTCTTGGAAATCTAGTCAATTGAAAATCATCTGTGACACTCCAATTGAGACCAAGTCTGGTAGTCGAGTTATGTTAGGTTGGAGTCAAATGTTAAGTCCAGTTGAGTCTTCTGATCAGTCTGTTATCAAGTCTATTTGCAAGTCTTTGTCGAGTTTATCGAGTCGAGTGATGTAATCCTCCTTCCCTACTAGTTGAATAAAATCTCATTTTTCTTGATTTAGTGTGCTGAGTCGTGAATGCATGGATCATTAAGACCAAAAAAGGGGAGAAGAAAAAGTCACTTTTTCAAACATCATGGAAAATACTTTGTTAATAAATCTTTGCATTGAAAAGGATCCCCAAGTGATCAAAGAAAATTTTGTGCCAACACCATGAAGGAGTAGAGAATTGATTAGCTTTACTTTAAGAATTTAAAGATGCTCTTGCTCAATCTTAAAAAGATGAACTTGAAGCTTGCTCACCATCCCCTTCTCTCAAATACCAAGCCTAAAAGATGAGCCCAACCAGTCTAAAGCCATAAACTGGGTCCTTGATGGTAGCCAGACATTTTAATGAACTTCTTATTCCAAAAAAAGAAAAGAAAAAGAAAAAGAGCTCGCTAGGATGAAAACCCGAAAGGGCACCTAGGCAAAAGTTAGAGCACAAAAAAAAAAAAAAAAAAAAAAAAAAAAAAAAGAAGAAAGAGCTCGCTAGGATGAAAACCCGGAAGGGCGCCTAGGCAAAATTTAGAGCAAAAACAAGATACGTGTTGATCTCAAAAATCCTAATCCTAGCCAGTCAAAATCATGGAAAGAATAAGAGATAGTAAGGTAGAGAAAAGAAAGGAAAGAGAAAAGAAAAGGCAGAGAATAGATGAGATTGAGAATTCTTGAGCACTTCAAAGTAGATCATTGGCACATGAACTATCTCAAGGCTTTGTGTTGTTCTTAACAAAGAAAAGAGATTAGAAATGAAAAGAGGGACGTCTTCAACCATGTGTATACTCTCACCGGTCGTTGTAGACACCCCAATTTTGACCTAACGTCGAATTTAGGAGAGTGACACCTCCAAGTCCGATGATGACAAGGACCAAAAAATTTGAAGTATTCCAAGCTCTTCGAAAAGTCTCCAAAACGCGATAAAATTTCACAGAAAGGAGAAAATACCAGGTATTTAGGGGAATTTGGATATAAAATACAATTTTCGGAAAAGATCTTCAAAAATAATTTGCTGTGAAAAGAAGGAAGACCTAAAGAGGGAATCTTAGCTAAAAATGGCACACGACAGACTGCCGCGGCACTCACTAAGTGCCGCACGGCAGTCAGGGAGTGCCGGTCCGGCATTCACCAAGTGCCGCCAACATTTTCTGACTGCCGTTCACTTTTAAAGTCTGTATTTTGCAGTGCAATACGTATGCGTATGCGAATAAGAACAAAAAACTGATAAAGTAAGACTGACAAAAATGCGGCAATCCATTAATTTCCGCGGCATTTGATGAATGCCGCGCGGCAGTCGCGTAGTGCCGCAACGGCATTCATGAACTGCCGCGGCGGCATTCACGGACTTAAAACTTGAGAAACTGTTTATCAGGTCTTGGGCAAGGCTTTATTCTCCTTGGCTCCATGGTACTGCATCCTGAACTCTTCTATCTATCTCCAACCTGCATCACTCTGGGCATACGAATGCCCAGGGCGTAACATGCCGTCAGCCTTGGAACAAGGCTGAGTGAGAGTCTCAACCGCACCATAATCAATAAATACAACACATCTCTCGACTCACGTTATAGTTTTATACTTTAAAAATATGGTTAATCTCTTATCAAAAGACGCATTCTCACCACGGGCATAGCAGAGGTCTCAACAAAATAGATAAACAGATAATCATAACATCATAGAATACATTCTCCTTATTTTATCCACGTGCGTGCAATTGCATGACCAATGTAACTCACTCCCGACTCTTTTCATAGACACTTGCTTTTTAAAACGGATACCTTTCAAAACCATTTTATTTTAAAACCAAAACTTTCCAAACCAAATCATTTTGAACTAAATCATTTTTTTACTTATCAACTCAATCACATCATTCACCTTTTCTTTCTCATCCACTTGACAACACGCAGTATATTAAGGATGATAACATGCTATCCCAGCCAATTCATACTCATCCCTTGATAGGTCACCGGACGTCTTCACGGCGCACACTATCTGTAAACAATGAAACTGGCACATGGGACGTCTTCAACCATGTGTATACTCTCACCGGTCGTTGTAGACACCCCAATTTTGACCTAACGTCGAATTTAGGAGAGTGTCACCTCCAAGTCCGATGATGACAAGGACCAAAAAATTTGAAGTATTCCAAGCTCTTCGAAAAGTCTCCAAAATGCGATAAAATTTCACAGAAAGGAGAAAATACCAGGTATTTAGGGGAATTCGGATATAAAATACAATTTTCGGAAAAGATCTTCAAAAATAATTTTCTTTGAAAAGAAGGAAGACCTAAAGAGGGAATCTTAGCTAAAAATGGCACACGACAGACTGCCGCGGCACTCACTAAGTGCCGCACGGCAGTCAGGGAGTGCCGGTCCGGCATTCACCAAGTGCCGCCAACATTTTCTGACTGCCGTTCACTTTTAAAGTCTGTATTTTGCAGTGCAATACGTATGTGTATGCGAATAAGAACAAAAAACTGATAAAGTAAGACTGACAAAAACGCGGCAATCCATTAATTTCCGCGGCATTTGATGAATGCCGCGCTGCAGTCGCGTAGTGCCGCAACGGCATTCATGAACTGCCGCGGCGGCATTCACGGACTGCCGCGAAAGTTTCTGGACTGCCGCACTGGGCAGCAGTCTGCCTAATTTCAGAAAGTACACATTGTACCACCAAATGAGAAAATTACACCTGTCTTTTACTCCGAATTTACTGAAATTACCTAGGTATTTTGCCTATAAAAGAAGAGGTATCTTCATTGAAAAAGAGACAAAAAAAAAAGAAGGGGAAACACAAAAAAAGACTACCATTACACCAACATTTTTGGAGAGAAAAGAAGAGAGTTTGGAGAGTTTGAAGAAGAGTTTGGAAGATCTTCAAAGGAGAGAAACTTTGAGGATAGTTTGGAGGTGACCCTCTAATCTTAGTTGTGTTTTCTTTCTTTTGAGCTTCTAATTTACAAGTCATTTAGTTTTTCTTGATTAAGTTTTAGAGTTTGTTAAGTAAACTTGGAAGTCCTTACTTCCTAGTTCTTTGATCCTTCTTCTATTTTTCTTGTTTATGTTCTTCTTTTGAGATTCTTGGAGATCTTCAATATCTCCTTTGAAAGCTCTTGAGTTTGATGTTTTGAATCTCATGTAAGCTTATACTTCACATGGGAGTCAAAGTTTGATCATCACTTTTTATAAATAAATAGATGGATCCAAGTCCATGCTTATGACTTGAGTCCTCTAGCTTGATGTTTCATGGAATCCCTTCTATATTCCTTTGAGACCCATGAGTATTAACCATATCTTCATCTCCAATGACCATCAAGTGGTAGGAGAAAGTATTTTGGGTCTAAACTCATCCCTATGATTTTGATTCATCATCTTGAGATTTCATGAAGTCTATTCATACTTCATTTGAAATCTACAAATATAAAAGTCTCTAGCCTCCAATGACCATCAAATGGTAGGAGAAGTGGTTTGGTTTAAACCCAACTTCATGGTTTAATAGTTGGGGTTAACAAATAAAAAGTTGAACTTGACAAATGAAAACAGTGAATTCACAAACTATTTTTGATCAAAGATTTTTAGTTCGAAATCCAACCGTTGAAATCAAGTGAAACCAACGGGAAAATGTCAATAACACAATGTTCTACCACTGTAATTTTTGTTTTAAGGTGGTTTTATGTTTAGAAGGGTTTGATCATGGGTTTTGTGAGTCAACTACAATCTGCCCAGAGTTTCAGAATAGTTTCAGAACAGCAAGTCCATTTTGAAATTCATAAATCAGAAGTCTAATGGAGTTTTTGGGGTCTCTAATAATTTTTTCTGGGTACCTTAATGTGTTAGGAAGATCCCCTAAAACGATCCAAGTGTTTCTCATCTTTTGCTATTTTTAAAAAATCAAACAATATCTCTGGACAGAGAGTTGTACATCTCTGAGTGACGTCTGGTTCTTGTCCTTTTCCCGGAGATCTAACCGTTGAAACCTTGATTTTCTTTTTGATTTGGAAACTAGACTGACAGAGGCATCTTGTGTACAAATTTCACCGACATCAAACCATGGGAGACGTGCTTTTTATTTCTTTTAAGTTCTGGTCTGCTCTCTGCAATTTTCAGAGTTTTATGACACATTTGACCAACTTTATAAATAATGGTCCAAATGACTTTTCTATGACCTAGGGCTTAAACCATGCTTTAAAAATGATTAGTTGAGCTTGAATCCAAAGTTTGTATTTCATAGTTTATCCTTGTCTATGTACATATTCACCCATATGGTTTGACACTTATAATTAAGACTTATTTGCTTTGGATTTAATTACATTAGATAGATGTAAGCTAGAAATTTAGGATTGTTATTTCTAACATCGTATTTTGCATATCATGTGGACTAACCCTTTGTTTTGTAGCGCTATTAAGGTACGATTTCTCGATCCCTCTCTAGTTTATTAAATTTCTTGATTTTATTTGATTTTCGACCTTATGCGCGACACCTTAGAGTTAAGATTTGCCTTATGTGTATACGTGATTAGAGACTCTTTTTAGGATTTTCTTTTGTTCGCATGCATTGCACGTTTACTATCGCTGCTGGATCCCGGGTAAGCTCACTTGTTCTCTATTGCATATCATATCGCTTGCTACCTGGATTATGTGGCTTTTGAATGGTATTTTGTCAATTGCAATTTTACACCCTTTGGACATGCTTTTGTGATGTATATGTATATATATATTAGTTGAGGGTATGCTTAGATTAATAAATTTGATTAAAAGGATGTTGAGTAGAGGCCTATCGCAAGATAGGATGAGAGAGGGTGTTTTAGTCCGACGGGCTCCTTCCTCTCTCATTCCATAATCCCTGGACCTAGTTAATCTTTGGTTTCGCAAACGATCAGTTTCCTTTCAAAATGGTTTCTTAATCTTCCTTTTAAAAATTAAGTGGCGACTCATTTGTTTTTAAAAATTGATTTTGAAAAGCTGTGGGTAAGAAAAATGCGATATCCACAGTCGTCTACACGACTGAGAAGTATATTAGAGCACTAGCCGGACGTCTTCAACGATACATGGGACGTCTTCAACCACGTATGCGCATCACCGGACGTCTTCAACGACGAGAGGCGCGCTAGGAACCCTAACCGTTCATGTCCACCCGGCTCGTCAGCCATTGATCCATCGGATCCAATATTCACATCTCTTTCACATTCACGTATCTCATCTCATTCACATTCTCATCAAAACACCTCTCTTTTTCATACAATGCATGCTAACACATGTCATGAAATGCAAGTGAGTCCACTACCGATACCCATATGCAAAACCACTTTCATTCTCTTTATTATTATCATAGTATGCGTATTTTTTTCCAGTCAACAACATCGTAAATCATGCATTTATCAATTTTCAGCAGAAACGTAACATATAGAGCATGGATCACATAACATGGAATTGATACCGATAAACATATAGATAAAACCCTTGACATGCTCACGTATGCGATAGCACTACCATAACTTGCTTTGCATAGTCTTTTAATTATTGGAATACATGTAACACCATAATTCAGCTTATCACTTATACAAAATATCATACATGTAGCTTTTAAACATCTTATATTAATCTTATTAGGATTAGAGTGAGGTTAGGAAACTCACCTCGAGTCAGCGATCCTCGAAAAGCGGATAACCGTCAAGTTCTACAACAATAAACAAGATAAACAATAATAATGTATGAGTACAACTATAGGGGTAAAATGGTAATTTTACCAAATGAGGTCATAAACCTCAAGGTAGTGATCTACGTGTCATTCTAAGTCCAACGCCATTGACTAGACTCAAATCGGAGTCCGTCGCGTTTTACGAAGTAATATGCAGGGCTTACTACACTAATGCAGGCCCTAAAAGGCAGGCTGTATTTTCGACCAAGTCGAAAAGTCACCAAACTTTACGGGAATGTTCTAGACATTATTCTAAGACTCTGGGAACTGACCGCGTAATTTTCGGAGTCCTAGATTATTTATTATGAATTTTTAAAGATAATATATACCAGAAAATGCCCGAAACGGGATTTAAATATGTAATTATAATTATAAAAAGAAATCAGTGCTTAGAAGTATTTTTATTAAATGCTAGATATTAAAATACACCACCAGTATTTATTTCATAATTTTCGGAGCTCGTTTGGTATTTTTAATAATTAATATACTCATAAAATAGCTCCTTATTAATTATTAAAAATACTGGACTATAATATTATAGCTTTATAACTTACATTATGTAATAAAGTAGTCACAGGGTCATTACCCTAATTTTCTAGAATTTATAAATACACATAGGTATTTATTAACTATTTAAAACCATTTAAAACTAATATTTATTATTTATATTAACCATATAAATAATAAGTATATAATATTTATAATATAATAATGATATATAGAATATTAAAATAATATTCTATAATATTAAAACCTTAATGGCATAATTATAAATTATTAATAATTATTAAAACAATTTAAAAATCATTTTAAACTAATTAAACTAATAATCATAATAATAATAATAATAAAATCTCAGGCCTGACGGGCCAAACCCGACCCGACCCGACCTAAACGGATAACCCGTTTGTACACACAAGATAATCCAAATGGGCGGCCTAATGGGTCAAACCCGACCCGAGCCCAAGCTTAACTGAACTACCCATGTAAACTCTCAAAGAAACCCAACTAAATTACCCATCGGGTTAGACCCTAACCCGATCCAAGCTAACCGAACTATCCACTAATACACTCACACAAACCCAGCCTATTCGGGTCAAATTAAACTCGAACCCGTAACCTAACTCCTCTCACAAACTAACCTAACTCCTTAACCCAAACCTAAACTAACCCGATCCAAACCCTAACCCACTAACAGACTCAACACAACCCGTCTCAAAACCCGAAACCCGGCCCGAACTCAGCCCGACGTCAAAACGACGTCGCTGCACTTAAGTTGACCCACGGGTTATTTAAACCATGCACGACCCGCTACCCTTACCCGATTACACACTCATCCTAACCCTACCCAAACCCGACCCGGACCCGCTTCTTATAACCCGCTTCTCCTTCGTCTTCTCCGGCGAAGCAACGTCGCCGGAAAATCGGGCGTCGCCGGAAAACCTTCAATCCTTCATATCTCCCTCATCTCTAACCCAAAACGCACGAGACCAACGGCATTGTGACCGGTTAGGGACCCTCTATAACATACTAGGACATGGGAGATCGGTCTATTCGTTTAGACCTCCTACCAGGCCATTATCCTTTCGGCCAAAATAAAGAATAATGCCTTGCATGGCCAAACAAATGAACTCCATATCAAAGGCCGCTCACAGTGAGTCTATCTGGGTTCATTCCGGTCGGCATGGTGTAGCTTATGGGTCATTTGGTTGAGATTTGAAAATCAAACCTCCTAAGGGTGCTCTAATGGCCGCCGGAAAGTGCAGAGAGCCTTAGGCTCTGCTTGAGGCCTTGCATGCAGGTCTGGGGGTGTCTAAGGGACATGCAGAGAGTACAGGAATGAAATGGGGGTGGGGTTTACCTTAATGTACCTCTGATCTCTCCTTGTCTCTCTCCGGTCTCTTCTTTCTCTCTCCTCTGAATCCCTGCTTCCTTTTCTTCTTCAGTCTTCTTCTCTCTCTTCGGGTCTGTGTGTGAGGGAGTGAATAGAGAGGGTGTGGTGCTCACAATGTGGGGGGTGTGGGGGTGTGCACAAGCCGAGAGTGTGTGTGTGTGAGGTTTGGTTTATCTTCCTCTCTCCCTCATTCTCGGTATCTCTCTCTCTATAATCTGTATAGAACAGATTGTGGGGGTGGTGAGGCTGATAAAATGAGAGGAAGAGGGTGGGGGTGTGCTTATATAGAGGAAGTGGTGGGGAGGTTTGGTTGTGTGCAATGTGTGCACAAGGTGCACATGTATGTGTATGTGTCCAAGGGTAGATAAATATGGGGTCCACATGACCGTCAAGGAATGATGTGGGTCCCATTCTCAGGTTGTCCATATGGATGTGTTCCTGAGTCCCAAAGTACGTGCATGTGTATGTTGTGTGTATCCAAGGGTAGATTATCAGGGTGGGGTCCATTTAACTTCCAAGTGGTAGTGTGGGTCCCACTCTTGAGTTGGTGTACTGGAATGTGCTGCTGAATCATGGTATAAGTGTAATACTGCGAAAGTGAACGCAGATATAAGATATGAATGAGCGGAGCTATACACAAGCCTATACGCAAGTACGTCTATAGTTTCTAACTTAGAACTATGCGCGTCGGGGTTATGTCTATTCTAATAAGTACTAGATTTGAATTGACGTAGTCGTCGTCAAGACGATTACTAAGGATCCTACTAAGGACTCCTAATTATGGTCACCCTAATGGGCCTTCTGTATCTGTATTCTGGGTGACGTCACTATTTTAAATTCCTATGTGGAATTTCTAGAAATTCTGGGTGCTACAGATTTCCTCCAAAGGAATACATAGGCAACTCTTTTGAGTGCGCCCATTTTATTTTTGAGATTTTCTTTGTGTGCTTGCATGTTTTGATTTTTTCAATTTGCTTCCAAAAGTCTTTTGGACTCACTAAAAGGTTGTCATACTTTGACATTCCCTTATGACACACATTACTTACAAAGATCTGTTAAAGAGGGGCGAATTATAGACACCCTATTTTGGTTTGTCCGTTCGACAGAAAGAACCCCGCCTCAAGAATAACTCGAAGACTGGAATCAAGATTCATTGATTGCATGAAGTAGAACTCTGTGAAGTACCGGGGTCTCTTAGACACGTTAAACTAACCTTTAGGGAGACTTACGTACATTAGAAACTCAATTTATAGACAAAAACCAAAGTTGGGATAGCCATTTCACATGAAATGATAAAAATCGCCTTTATCGAGCAAAATCCAGATCTTGGGGTAGGATCCCAGGAGCTCCCTTTACTAAATATTCCTAAATTATCTTAAAATGATGCCCCAAACCCTCACATTAGCCAAAAACCGCCTAGGAGAATTTTCATGCCAAACTAACCCTTCTATGCATCTCAGTTAGCTCCTTTTCAGAGTCAGCCTCACCTTTTTCATCATAACTTAAATCCACAAATTATTTTTGAATGAGACCAAAAACATTAAAAACTAGACTTCAATACCTTTCCAATGGCATATCACAAGCCCAAAAATGATAACCAAGTTGAGAGAATGAAGTCCGAGAAGTTTGGGGTAAACACACAACTTCTGGGGCTGAGTGCCATAGTGGCGATGGGCAAAGAGCTATGTGGCTCTCGAGAAGGCTATGCCCCTCTTTTTGAGTGCCACTATGGCACTCAGCCCAGAACTCAATCTAAGTCGTCCGTTTGGTCCCAATTCGCGTGAATTAGCATAAATTCGACAAATCAAATGCAAGTACGACCAAAACCTCTTAGGTACACCTCAAATAGCCTAGGTACAAGCCTTTAAAGCTTATAATTTTGTCCCACGTTGATTAAACACTGAAAACACAACCCAAATCTGAAACTATAAATAGGGGCCTTAACCCCTCCATCCAATGCACCAGAAAATCCTGAGAACTAGAGAGGGCTCAAGGAAACCCCATTGGAGGATTTCAAAGCACTCATCAAAGTTCTTGGGAATAGATTAATCTTTTTATTTTTTAGGGCTTTGATCTTAGAGGTCACGGTGTTAGCGGAGCTCTGCCAGAGGAAGATTCTGAGGAAAGTTCTTGAGGTAAGCTTTCTTCTTCTTCTTCTTCTTTTTTGTTTTTCTTTGTTTAGATCTCTGTAGTTCTTAGTTTAGATTTGTTTTCTCACTTTTTCTTCATAGTTCTTATTTTCTTAGTGGTTTAGATCTTCTAGGCTTTTAGGTTAGCCTACTATCCCATTTGTGGATAGGCTATCCCTAGTGGTCCCTATTCCAATCATGGAATAGCCACCACTAGTGGGATTAGTAGCCAAGACATGGCTATTCCAATCTCACTAGGGACCACGAAATCCTAATTTTCTATTATTTCTTATTCCTTTCGAACTTAGTTTAATCTTTTTCATGCTTATCCATGTATCCATGCATACACATACACATACTCACTGTTCACACATAGAATAGCAGGATATCCCGATTAAGGGTTACACATGCACACATGCACCTAGTATTCATATTTGGTTATTATGCTTGTATTATCCTAGCCTTGGCTAATTAGGAAGCTACTATAAGGAATGCTTTGCTATCCCGGGTAAGTCCTTACACGTTCCTTATGTACTGCTTTCCTAGATCACCTAGAAGCATGATTAGGTGGATAAAACTGGTTTTAATTCCTTATATAGTACTTGTGCATAGATATCATGTTTTTCTGGGATTTTTTAATGTGATTTTCATGTTTATTTCCTTTTCATTTCCTTTTACATGCATAGGGGAGCGTAGTAATATGTTTAGTCCCTGAATTACTACTTCAACATATGCATTGTGTGATATATGTACAGATTCTTGCACGCTTTTCTTTTATTAGCTGTTTGTAACTTGAACATAGGATTGCATTATAAATAATTAAAACGATCTTCACAATGTCTAGTCAAACACCTTGAAAGTTGAGTAGAGGCCCATCTCATGATGAGGCGAGAGGGGGTGTTTTAGCACGATCTAGCTCCTTCTTATCTCATGCGGTCATACCTTAACCCCAAAATCGAGTTCTTTGGTGACGACAGGGCGGTGCTCTCTATCCATTGAACATGATAGACTTAGCTTTCTTGATTTCCTTTATCAAACCAAGTGGCGACTTTATTAGTGAGGATCTCTCCAGATTCAGCCTTGTGGGATATATATATATGGATTGCTCATTCATATAGCCTCGGATATGGACCATGTCCATCTGTTGTTGCCTCAGTTGGATATAAAGCCCTATGGAATCCAAAATATGAGCAATCCAAATTGGTCAGATTGGATAAAGGCTAATGAAGGGTGGGAAACCTTACTCATGGTTATTGACATGAGGATTGTAATGGGATCAATCTAGTGGGCTTAATCCTTCTAGGCCCTATACTTGGTTTGGGTACCCACAACAACTAGTCAGAAATGCATCACTTGAGGGGTTACACTAGAAAGATAAAGGCGCGCTTCCGGGTACGGAAAACAAAATTGACTTACTAACACAATCTAACTTAGCATGATACTTCATAAGCCAATCATTCCCTAAAATCACGTTAAACTCCTATATCAAAAACACAATCAGATCTGCTGGAAGAACTCGATCTTTTAGGGTTAAAGTCCAATCTTTGCACACCTTACTTAGCTTAATCACTACTCCTAATGGAGAAATATTGTTAAGGGCTTCCTTAAGCATTTGGAGTTCTAATCCCAACTTCTGAACAAGTCTAATGGCAATAAAAGAATATTTCACTCCAGTATCAATCAAGACTTTAATCCGACTACCAAATAACATAAGAGTACCTTCTATATTCTGCTGTGCTTCTTCTTTATAGCTGGTTTTCTCTGGAATGATATCATTGAGCCTAGCCTGTCCAGACTTAGCTTGAGCAATCATTCTATAGTATTCCCCTAGAGGTGCTCAACAGTCCTTGGCGACGTGCCCTGGCTTGCCATAGTTGTAGCAAATAATGTCAGTGAGGAAGTTTTCTTCAAGCGTCGACAATCCTTGGCAAGATGTCCTGGTATCCCATAGTTAAAACCCTCTCCTAGTTTTCCTCCGGTAGTAGCAGTTGGTGCGGCTATTTACTTGCGAGGAAGGGTTGGCTAGGCTTCCTCTCTCTATTCTGGGTCCTCTTTGTTCCTTCAAAGCGAGTTGGGGGGTCGCGGTGTAAATTTTCCTTTCATTAGGGGGTTGACCCACTGGCTGCCTTGGTGCTTGACACACATCCTTTTCTAGTCCAGAAGCTAGCCTAACCAACATCTTGCAGGTCTGGTTCAGATGCCCCATCGTCAGGTGGCAAAGATGCAGGTTCAGGCCCCAGTGGTACCTCTTGATCTTCTTTTAGGGAGAGTCTATCTAGTGCTGGGCAAAATGAGACAACCTCTCGAACTGAGTAGTATACTCGCATACTATCATGTTACCCCGGACCAAATTCAAGAAGTCCCTCTCTCTGGTCTTTTTCCTCTTCGGGGAAATACTTTTCCAAAAATATTTCCCGAAGGCAGTCCACGGCATTCTCTCTAACGCTTCTGCTCCTATCATGGCTTTCTCAGCCTCCCACTAGTCGTCTGCAGCACAGGTGAGCTGGAAGGTTACTAGACATTGCTTCTCTTTCTCGTCGCACCTCATTCGTTTGAAAATATGATCCATATTCCTTAACCACTTCTTGGCTTACCAAGCTTCGCCGGTTCCATCAAATGTATTCTGGCTTTGGAAACATAAATGACATCAACCGATTCATCGCTTTGGACTATTAGTCCAATCTATACCAACTTTACATTTTACTTTGAACCACAGGTTCAATTGTTACAACTTGACTCACTTTGGACCACATGTCCAATCTTTCACAACTTGACTCTTTGCATGATTCTGACACAAGTGTCGTTGGCCTATAATATCTCTTCCTTACGGTCGTTAGGTTACCATCTTGTCATCTCTACCTTACGGTCTTTTATAAATATTTGTTATAAATATAATAACTCTTAAGGAAATTTAGACAACTATAAAAGGATAGATGTATTATGTATGTATATCTACTAGCACGAGAACATTTTGACAATAACCTGTGCATTTGCATGGGTTGTCGACTAGTTTAGGATACAATTTGGGAATCAACATTACTCATTAAGTGCAGTTTTGCTCAGCCCAAAACTGCTCATAAAGTGCTCACCCAACTCTCTCATGGCTAATGCAGTGGGACCGAGGTTTAGCGTTCGAGTCATAGGGAGTGTGGCCACTAGGGAATTCACCCAGTAACTCCAGGGCCTCGGAGGATTAGTGGAGGTGTGCGCAAGCTGGTCCGAACACCCCGATTACCAAAAAATATATATATATATATATATATTTGGGTGAGCAAAAATGTATTCTTACTCATTTTACCCACATTTTTTAGGAAGACTTGGACTAGGGTCCCTAGCCAATAGCATTGAACCAATTATATCCATAACAATTTTTAGCTCCTTTTCAAGTCCCTATAAGGCTATAATTCTTTTTGGACGAGAAATACCCTCAAGTGCGTCGCTGACATCATCTGATTTCAGCAAGTCACTTCCCTCTTTCAAGAAGTTATTCAGTGAGCCCGTCACGCCACGTCAGCGTGATGACGTGGTGTGACCTCCCCAATAAAAAGGAGCCATGTGGCCACTAACACTAGGAGGTTATGACATGTGGTGGGTAGTTTTTTATTTTTAATTTTGATAACCACATGGCATGATCCCCTAGAAGTAGGGGGTATATGTGTGGTTAAGATTGAGAGGTCACACCACGTCATCATGCTAACGTGGCGTGACGGGCTCACTGAATATTTTCTCCCCTCTTTCAATGTGCATCAACATATGCTGATGCAAGCTTTTTGTGGTATTGTTTTTTTTTTTTTTTTTACAAATTTCAAAATGACATATCTTTCAAATGATAATTCAGATTTCGAAAAAAATTATATATTCGGAATTAGCAAATCGAGATCTTCCATTCAAGACCAATATTGGATACAAAATTAAAAAAAAAATTATACTACATGTGTCCTTTTATGTGACTATCTTTTTATACTCAAATTTTTTAGTAACCAACTACTCATGTGTGTATATATATACACACACATATCAAGATATGATGGAAAGATTGGAAATGTCTCTTAAAGTTGGAAATGTTTCGGAGACATTCTGAAGAACAAAAAAGAGACAATTAGTGGAAATGACATTATGATATGATTTTTTTAGAATTAAGGACAATTAAATTTTTTATGAGGAAAAAGTTCTCCATAAAAAAATTACATACTTGGAATCAACAAGTCGAGATCTTTCAAACAAGACCTATATTGCATATAAAATTCCGAAAGAAAAAAAAATCAATATTAAATAGTATTTTACTTAATTTTTTTAACATTTGGTTATAAAGTACATAAGATTGAATCATAATGCCAAAATGACAAAACTCTTTCTCTCTCACTAGAATAGTTTGGTTCCCTTAAAAAAGTATGAAACTTGAGGAAAATTTTTTGGATAGAAAGTCTTTGAAAATTCACTTAATAGTTACGTAAGAGTTTAGTGAAATTGCACATGATATTCATGTATGCCTAAATTTCTCTCTCTCTCTCTTTTTTTTTTCTTTTTTTCTTTTTTGAAAAGAAGGGGCAATTAGTGGAAATGACATTATGGTAAGATTCATAGAGTTAAGGATATTTAAAATTATTGATTAGGAAAAGATCCTCCATAAAAATAATATTAAGTGAAATTTCAGTTGGTATACATGAATATTAAGTGAAATTTCACTTAATTTGACCTTTAATGAATTTTTGAACAAATTAAGATCAAATTGGACTTTAAAACTCTTCAAATTTACTTTAAACAGACATTTTAGAAAATGTCTCCGAATCTTTAAGATTTCAAATTCATTTAAATAGTCAAATGTAGAAGCAAACACTTAAAAGAAGAGGGAAAATACTTCTATAAGTCCTCTAAAACTTTAAAAATAAGAGCAAAAACAACACTTGACTTCAAAATATTGCTTAAGGAAAGGTCCTTTATACAACAATGTTAAGTGAAATTTCAATTGGCATATATGAATATGAAGATGTCACACCCCGCGATAGAAAAAATAGAGAAAATAAATTCCTTTACGGACCCGTAGGCCATGACAGTTGGAAGTCACCATATTGTCCATAAACCAAGTCGAATCATCAGAGTGATAAATCAAACAACACATTGGAAAAGTTCTAAGTGCAATAGAAGATTAGAGTTTAATACTAAACTATTACAAACCTTAAGCATCTACAGAAACATAATTAAAGTATTGCGGCAACATACGCCGATTATAAATCTTAACTTACCGAGTCTCTAAAAACATAAACATAAGCTATGTACAGCGAAGCTCCAGGTCTTCAGCTCACGTAGTAGTCAGCATTGGCATAGCCTCCGTCATCGTAGGTCTCATCCTCATAGCCCCTAGCCATGTATTCCTCACTTGCGTTCTCGTAACCCTGTCAAGCTGGACGTAGGATATCCAGCGGCATAAAATGCCGTCAGCTGCGAAAGCTAAATGAATGCAAATACTAACAGAGTATCTATAGACTTGCAGTATACATAAACAACATCGTTAAATGATCATCTCATCGTTTGCATGCATGTATGCTCCAACCCACTCTAAACCATAACTGACATTATTCCATATGTTCTCACCTTGCATGTAGCTTTACATCTCACGATACTCAACTCAGACACGTAGTCCCAAACCATGTGATCTATCAAATCCGGCACGAAGTCCCCACTTCTAATCAACACCTCATTCCTGCCAACACGCCCAATATATTCTCTTCTATGAAGTATACCTCTTAGTCTCTGTAACGCCCCAGAGTGGCAAAGTAGGAAAAAATAAATTTCCTATCTTTAGATCTATGGACACGCGACTGGTTGGAGATGCTCCTGATTGTCCTTAACAAAATATTAACAAGAAGCATAATAATATTGGGAATGTATCTAATTCAAACACTGAGAAACAAAAGAAAATAGTCTGGTGACATCTAGTGTCACAAGGTCCAACAATAGTTAAAATTATTACATCATAATATAAAAGAAAATAGAGGACTAAAGATCCTATCTTCAACTAGTGTCATGCCCCGGAGTAAGCCAAAAATAGGGAAAATCAAAATTTTCCTTTATGGATCCGTAGACACGTGACTGGTTGATTAACTGTTCTGTCCTTCTAACTTCGCATAACATCCATAAGGGTAATGCTAAAGTATAAACATAATTTAAACTTAACATAATATGAATATAGCAGTAGAAATAGAACACAAGTTATAATAACACGCAGCTTATTACATAAGGACAATGCTAAACTCGTTGCATAAACTTAAACATGAGAAATAACTGAGATAACTATCTTCAATCTCCAGCCCAACTCTATCCTTCTTAGCTCCTTAGTACTGTATCCTGAGCTCACCTCCCTATTAACAAAACATACATCACTCTGGACATAGGAATGCCCAGGCGTAACATGCCGTCAGCTTTGGAACAAAGCTGAGTGAGAGTCTAACCGCACAATAATCAATAAATACAAATATCTCTTAACTCATGTTATTGTTCTATATCTTAGGATACGGTTAATCTCTTATCAAAAGACGCATTCTTATATGGGCATAGCAAAGGTCTCATTAAAAATATGTAAACAATTAAGCATATAATCGCAATTCATCATAGAATACATTCTCCTTTAATCAACATGCTCGTGTGTGTCAAAGTATGACCAATACTACTATCTTCACGTTGGGACGTCGAATCCCTGACCTGAACAATGAACTCACAAAACTTGTCCAGAACCAAACGTCTCACTAGTCAACCCTTTCTCATCACTTCTTCTTTCTCATTCGTCTGTCGCCCGACTGACAATCTAATTATCGCCCTAACAGGCACTCTAACTGTCGCCCAACTGGCATGCTGACTGTCGCCCAACTGGCACATTAACTGTCGCCCAATTGGCAGTCAAACTATCACCCAACTGGCATACTCACAGCCGCCCAAATGGCATATTAACTGTCACCCAACTGGCACTCAAACTATCGCCCAACTGGCACACTGACTGTCGCCCAACTGGCATATTAACTGTCGCCCAACTGGCATATTAACTGTCGCCCAACTGGCACTCAAACTATCCCCCAATTGGTACACTAATTATTACCCAACTGGCATATTAACTGTCGCCCAACTGGCATATTAACGGTCGCCCAACTGGCACACTGACTGTTGCCCAACTGGCATATTAACTGTCGCCCAACTGGTACTCAAACTATCGCCCAACTGGCACACTTACTAGCACCTAACTTGCATATTAACTATCGCCCAATTATTACTCAAACTATCGCCCAACTGGCACTCTACTCAAATTCACTTCTCTTTCTCGATCACATTTCTCATTCAATCACATCTCGCTCTTCATGCAATGCATACTAGCTCATGTCATGATATGCAAGTGTCCATTATCATTTACTCGTATACGTCTCTACTTCTTTTATTTACTCATTAACATTTCATGTGTTACCTACTCTGATTAGCCATCATCACAAAAATGTGCATCCATCATCTTAACAACGAAAACATCATTATATAAACATGGATCACATAACCAGGATTTGATACCAGTAATTATATAGATAAAACCCTTAACATGCTTGCATATACGATAATATTACCATGGCATGAATAATCATAGTGACACAGATTCCAGGAACGCATAGCATCATAATCAACACATCACTAATACCATACATCATACAGATAACTGATATTTATCTTATATTAATCCTACTAGGATTAGAGAGAGGTTAGGAAACTCACCTCGATAAGTTAGCGAGATGAGAACCTCGGTGTAAGCTAATCGGCAAGTTCTACAACATAAAATAGAAGAACATAAAAAAGTATAAGTGCTGACTACAGGGGCATAATGGTAATTTTACCATATGAGGATGTAAACCTCAAGATAGTGATCTACGGGTCATTCTAAGTCCAATGCCATTGACTAGACTCAAATCAGAGTCTGTCTCGTTTTACGAGGTAATATGTAGGGCTTACTACACTAATGTAGGCCCTAAAAGACAGGCTGTATTTTTGACTGGGTCGAAAGGTCACAAAACTTAAGAAGAACGATCTAGACATTATTCTAAAACTCTGGAAACTGACCGCGTATTTTTCGGAATCCTTGATTATTTATTAAGGATTTTTAAAGATTATAAGTACTAGAAAATACCCGAAAAGGTATTTAAATACATAAATATAACTATACTGTGAAATCAGTACTTGGAAGTATTTTTAATAAGTAATATACATTAAAGTATACTCTTAATATTTATCTCATAATTTTCGGAGCTCGTTTGGTAATTTTAATAATTAATACACTCTTAAAATAGCTCATTATTAGTTATTAAAAATACTAAGATATAGTATTATAGCTTTTATAACTTTGGGGATATCATAAAATAGCATTGAGGACATTTCCCTAATTTCTGGAATTTATAAATACATATAAGTATTTAAATACCATAGATAAAACAATAGTTATTTATTTATTATTTATATTATACATATAAATAACAATGTATGTTATTATATAACAATAGTATATAGAATATAATAAATACTAATCAATAATACTGTATAAAATATCATCAGGGATATATCCCTAATTTTCCCAAATTTATGAATACATATAAGTATTTATTAACTATTTAAATACCTTTAAAAACTAATATAATAATAATACATATGAATTACTAAACAATTAATAACTATATTATTATAATAATGTTATTTACTTAGTATATAGAGAATATCATATAATGATATCTATAGCTTTAAGGTATTTTAATAATAGATTTAAACTATTTATACATAATTAAAGCCATTTAAAACTAATTAAAACTATTAACAATAGAATAATAAAATCTCAAACCCGACGGATCAGACCCAAACCGACCATGACTAAACGGGTTACCTGTTTGGTCACACAAAGGGGCCCAACTAAAAGACCCATCGGGTCAAACCCTGACCCGATCCGAATTAATATGGTAACCCTTATTCACTCACCACTAAACCCATCTATCAAACCTATTGGGCTAACCGTTACCCGAACCCGAAACCGAACCTAACCCAAACCCTGGCCCATCTACACTCATAGACTGACCCGAACTTAAACCCAAAATCCTAACCAACTCAAAACGACGTCGTTAGACTTAAACTACCCACGGGTTATTTAAAACTCAACCCGACCCGCTACCCTAGCCCACTTATACACTCAATCTAACCCACCCTCACCCGTACCCGCCCTGATCCAAACCCAAGTTTTATAACCCGTTTCTTTATTTCTTCTCCGGCGAGCTTCCTGCCGTCGGTGACCCGCGATTTGCCAGAGATTCTTCTCTCTCTCATAACTCCCTCATTTCTAGCCCAAAATGCACGAGACCAAGTGCATTGTGACCGATTTAGGACCCTCTATAACATACTAGGATATGGGAGATTAGTTTATTCGTTTAGTCGCCTAACCAGTGGATTATTCTTTTTGGCCAAAATGGGAATAACTTGTTGCATGGCTGACCAATCGTGGTCTAACCCAAAAGCTGATCTTAAGGGTTCTTTATAGGACCAATGGGGTCCGTTGGTATGATTTTTAAGGGGTGTGGTGGGATTTCAAAATCAAGCTCTGGTGTGGGGGCTTTAATGGCGGTCTGAGCTCTCAGCGAGCCTTAGGCTCTGTTTGGGAGCTTGCATATCGTCCTGGGCATGATCAATAGACATGCAAAGGTCTCAAAATGCCAATGTGGGTTGGGTTTACCTCTGTAAGTCTTGAGTCCTCTTCTCTCTTCTCCGATCAAATTCTCTCTCTCTCCACTACGCCCTTTTCTTCTTCTCCAATCTTCTTCTTCTTCTTCTAGGCATGGGTGTGTACAAAGAGGTTACCGAGAGAGGAAAAAATACAATGTAGGGGTGTAGTTGGGTGATGTATACAAACCGGGGGTGTGGTGTGTTTGGTTGGTCTCTCAAGCTCTCACTCGGTTTCTCTCTCTACACATAACAAGTTTGTGTGATACAGAATGTGTATATACTAGTGTGCATGAGGTATATGTATGTGTGGAAGGGAAGAGTTTTGACAAGTGTCACACATGAGGGTACATGTGCGCCAAATGTGGTGTGTGGGTTTGATCTCTATACAAACTCTCTCCCTCACATTCTCGAATTCTGTCTCTGTATAGCAGCCTATAAAGACAGCTTATGTGGGGCTGTGTGTGTTAAAATGAGGGTGGTGGTGCTCTGTTTATAGAGGGGTGAATAGGGGTTAGACTGTGTGTGGTTGGTGCACAAATATGTGCAAGCATGTGTGTTTCCAAGGGTAGATACTATGGGTACAAGGGTGGTGGGGGGTGTGCATGTTTTCCAAATGGTGAGTGGTGGGGTCCACTCTAGAGTTATGTGCATAGGTGTGCATGCCAGCATTCTAATGTACGTGCATAGGTGTGAAAGTGACCACCCTAATAAGAATACCAGTGTACAGGATGCGAACGAGCCTAAGCTCAAATCCGTTAAAATAACTTACATATAGACTTAAAGTTTAGTTTGAAAGGACCAAAACAGATACTAGGTTAGAATTAACATCGTCGTTGTCAAAATGGTAACTAAACTAAATCTGTCCGAGGGTTCCTAATTTAGGTCATTCTAATGGACCTTCTGTAACCGTTCCCAGGGTGATGTCATCATTTTGAATATCTTACGTGGAATTTCTAAAGAAGTTTAGGGTGCTACAACTAGCGAATCCATAGAGATCCCCGTAGCAGTCCTCTCCCAAATACCCATCATCATAGTGGCCCTCATCCTTATTCCCACCTTTCCCGTTGGTGCCTCCAGGCTGGGCCTCTCCTAGTAAACCTGGAATCGCTGGACGTGGAAGGTCCAGTGGCATAAAACGTCGTCAGTTTGAATACAAGTTGAGTGAACATAAATTCTTGCAAAGCACCGTTAAAAACAGTTACGAAAACACTTAGGTTCATTATTCTTAGTCGGCTTATAAATGCATTTAGAAGTTATCAAGGAGTTAAGATAAACCGAACCACAGTATGAAAGTCCAAACTCGAAACATTTCACATCTTACAATTGAAAAGACCGATCGATAACTATTTCTCCAAAACCCAAATTCATCTACTATAATTCCTTCCTCATATCTGGCATAAGCCGTTGGTTTAGGATAATAGTTCTTTAACAGCCGCTTGGTGAGTAACCATTATGCCTTAATGGCCGCAAGATCATGTTAAAGTGCTTTAACAACCGACTCAGCCAAGATATCCGAGGTCCATGACCTGCTCACTACATGAATACAAAAGTGCCTTAATGACCGCTTGATGAGTAACCATCGTGCCTTAACGGCTGCAAGATCATGGTATAGTGCTTTAACAGCCGACTCAATCAAGATATATTCATTTTTGAATTCTAAACTCACAATCATTAACCATCCTTCTTATCATTAATGGATACCATAATCGTATTCATCCAGTAACCTTCAAACTGACCTTTGATACCAACACTAACGTCCAGCAGGATTCCCATGATATGAAGGATATTTTGAAGACTCATAACGAACGATTAGATCAAAGTTAGGGAAGCTGACCAACAAATATCGTGCATAGCACAATGAAAGAGACGTAACGTTATTTATAAGTCTCGATCTTATTACGCGTAGATTATTCCCATTATCAAAGTCGTCGCATCACAAAAAAAGTCATCGTATTAAAGTTTCATACTGATACACAAGTCAACACATATGCATAATTAACAGTTCAGCAAATATCTTAAGTGTGTGTGTGTGTGTATGTGTGTGTGTGTCCATGTGATCGTACCAAGTTTAAAACGAAGTACTCACATATCTATATAACAACAGTCTCAAGAAACATAACAAGATCCAGAAACATAACAAAACTGGCAGACTCGACCGCTCAGGAAGCTCGAGCGCTCGGAGCTCGAGCGCTTTCACAAAGCCCAAGAGCTCGGGTTTTGCAGAAAATAGATTCTAAGTTTTATACACATGAAAGTTCGTAAATTGGTTCTAAGGTTACATACAAGCCATGAAAACTTGTAAAAACTATGTATCAAGGATTCTAGATGAAAATCCATACTCATACCAACTTAGGACATGTTTGGATGATCATAAAAGTTACTAAATCATGAGAGAAGTACATGATCATGGTTTCCATCCATATAAAAGAACTACAACTACTCATGGATCATATGCATGTTCATAAAAACTTCAAATAACTGATCCTGGAGGCCTCTAAGTGAGAAATTATACTCACAAAGGCTTAGATGATGATTAGATGATGAAATATACAAGTATATTGAGAAAGAACTTGAAATTATGAAATATTGCTTCAACTCCTTGTAACACCCCGTATTTTTTCTGACATAAATATTCACTTTGAAATATGTTAAGGAAGCAACCTGAATTTTTAAGTGTTATTAATTGGTTGTGTTCATTTATTTTTATGGTCATTTGTTCATTTGTGGGTAATTTTTTTTTATTGTTATTTAATTACTGTGTGAAGTTTTGTAAAGTTAAGTGGTGGGGTTAAAGTGGTAAAAGTTTAAATTGGCCAAGTTATTGAAAACTGATGTGTTAATTTTTTGGCAGCATTTATAGGCCCATTAATGTGTTAAATAATGTAATTGACATTAAAATTAAGTACCGGGGTCATGGATACCCATTGGGCTACTCATTTTAGTACTTTGTATTACCTTTTAGGCACATGTGATGTCTTTTTTGTGAGCCCATTGGACCAAAAAAGGGGATTTCATATGTATATATATGTTATTTGTATATGTTGTGTATTTATATATTATATTATGTGTGTAGTACATATATATACTTATATAAAACCCTAGCCTCTATATAATAATAAGATAAAAAAAAGGAAAGAAAAAAAAAGAAAAGAAAAGAGAGAACAGACGTGAGATAGAGTGAAAGAGAGAAGAGGCAACCATAACCACCTAGAAGAAGAAGAAGAAGAAGAAGAAGAAGAAGAAGAAGAAAAAGAGAAGAGAAGAGAAGGGTTACAAGGGAGGAAGAAGGAGAAGGGTCTCGGATTTGTAGGCACGTGTGGAATTGCGGAGCATAACCGGTTCGTATTGTCAATTTTTGATCCAAACTAGGTGAGTTAAATATGTATATCCGGGTATATATATACACGTATGTATATATGTATACATGAGTAATTAAATTCTTGCATGTTTAATTAAATTGTTGGGGTTAAATTTTTGTATTGGATGCATGTTGTTACTGTCGAATTAAGATATTTCTTTCTCCTTCATGTGACTTTGTGTATTCGTAAAAGTTTGGTGGATAGTTAGTGTAATGAATACATATGTGAAATACTCATGATAACTAAGAATTTTTTTTTGTGAAATTCGTTTTTTTTTTATTTTATAATTCTAACAGTTATTGAAACTTCAGAAAAATATTAGAAAATCGTGACTTTAAATTTTAGAATTCTATCCGTGCACCCCCCCCCCCCCCCCCCCCCCCAATATAAAACGTGATTCTGCACACTTTTCGTGTATTGAGTTTTTCCTGATTCTGCATCATTTGGGCAGAAATTTAAGATTACAGTAGCAGTTTTTAGTATGTTAAAACATGCGAAATTGGGAAAAATGTTTCTTTGTGGATTTTTTTTATTCGTTAGTACGACTTAATAAAAATTTATTTGGAGATTCATGAATTCTCATATAATGTTGAGCTATGAAAAATGGGTGATTGTCATTGACTTTGAGTCCGATGAACTTTTATAATTCCGATAATGCAAAAATGGTTTCAAGTTCCTTAGTGTTCACCGCTCCCAGTTGTGTTATTATTTTTGGTAGCTTGACTTGCTGAGTGTACCTTTGTGCTAGTGGCTTCGTGATCAAGTTGGCTTAAGCCTTATGCTCGGCTTAATTTATAAACTTCTAGGCATATTGACTAGCCTTCTGTGTATATACCTGGTTTGGTTGATACCCCAACAAAACTTGCACCATAGTGGATGTTGGTAGTATGTCCGGGCACACATGGGATATATGTGTGGGTGTACCATGGAGGGTGACCAAGTGGTGAACCTAGGAAAGGAAATTGAATAATGAATCGTTCATAAAAGTAAGAGTGTAGTTGTAAATAAATTCCCAAAGAGTTAACCGTTTAAATAAAATACTTCTTTGATTGCTGTTAGTTTAACTTCAATTGTTTTTAAGATGTAGCTTAGGACTAAGATTTCCATTCTAGTGATATTTTAATAAAAAGGTGTTCCGCACAACATCGTGGTATTTCTGTGGTTACTAACTTTTGTATTGCAGGATGGTAGGCCCATTAACGTTATAAAGGTTTGGTTCACCATAAGTAGATTGGTAAGTATTAAATTCGTAGTAGCTTTGGGTTTCGGGCAAGAAATTACTTGCTGATACACCCAAAATTGGCTCTATCTTATGACCGGGCGGTTCAAATCAACAGCTAGTCCATGCCCCGGGCAAATCATGCACAACTCCTCAGAAGCGTCAGCCCGAGCGGTTTATTCTACTCATCGTCCCGAGCGGTTCATTCACAACCCAGCCAACAGGTCGGGAAAACCGCACATGCATATCCCGCCGCGGGAACAGCTCATCCGGGCCCACAGGCGTGATCCCGAGCATTACGGGCAGTTTCCTACTCAAGCTAGAAGACTAATGGAAAGTGCACACTGTTTCCTAATCCAATTAGGAAATCCCCCATAATTAATGCCAATCTATACCAATAGGATTATATTTCTTTATCCATGTATGAGTAAGTCTCTTACATCTATAAAAGAGACCTCTCATCCCCCATTGAAGGGGCTGTCAACTTCTCAGTCTACACAGCACCTCTATAATTCACCATTGTACGCATACACCCGGCCGGTAATACTGGTTGTGCCGTCCCTCTTTGTTGGCTCACCAGGCCCGCCGGTGATCTGCTAGTGAACGTGCTCAGACACACCCGTGGACGTGGGTACCTTCATTAACAGGGCCGAACCACGTACAAAAAATAATCTTTTTTTTTCTCTCTCTCCTTAAACTGCTCTACTTTACTCTTACCAAATTTTGACATCATCAGTTTGGCGCCGTCTGTGGGAAACGACAAGTCTTCTCATCAACAAATCTCTTGACTGATCGTCATGCCACCAAAGAAGGGTAAGAAGGCTGCGCAGCAGTCCGACCGGGATGTTCCTTCGGCCCCGGCGTCGACTGCAGTAGTCCTGACATCTGAGCAAATCACTGCAACCCTCACACAACTACTGGAGGGCCAACGTCAAATCCAGCAACAGATTGAAACCCTGCTAGCCCAGCAAAGCAATCCTCCAGTGGTCGGGAAACAACCCGGGAACGTTGCGTACGGTCGGGAACCGATCTTGACCAGACAACATGCCCGAGCCAACCCGTCCCGTGTTGAGGATGCCAGAGACATCAACAGTGGGCGTGCTGCCCGAGAGGAAAGGCAGGAGCATATGGCCCGGGAATCAGTCCAGGGTCACTCAGTCAAGAGCTGAGTTGTCCCTAGGCGAACGGTTACCCGGAGTCATAACCGAGCCCGATCCCAGAGGACAGCACCCCGCCATGAAGAAGCATCTTCCACCAACCCGACTAGTTTCTCAGATACCGGTCGGGAAGGAGTGGAAGCTCGAATCAAGGACTTGCAGAAGCAGATCGACGGAATGGCCAAAAAGTTTGGTCAAAACTGTGTTCCGAATCGAGCCAATACCGAGACAGAGTCACCGTTCTCCAGCCAGATCAAGAGGTTCTCCATCCGGCGCAAATTCAAGTAGCCTCACCTAGATCCCTATAACGGCTCAGGAAGCCCGGTCGACCACGTCCGGACCTATAAGGTTCAGATGGCCCTAGCCACCAACTCCGATGAGCTACACTGCCTAGCCTTCCCCAGCACTTTGAGAGGCCCGGCCATGCAGTGGTTCTACTCCTTGGAGCCCCGATCGGTATGCAGTTTTAAACAACTCAGCAAGCAGTTCATTAACCAGTTCGTCGGTACGCATGAGCGGCCAAAGCCAGACATGCAGCTACTGACAGTCAGGTAACGGAATAATGAGTCCCTCAAGGAGTTCACCGACCGGTTCAACCAACAGAAGCTTCAAATCCACAATCTGAACGAGACAATTGCCATCATAGCCTTTGCTCGGGAGTTCAACACACCAAGTGCGCTGCGTCGTTATACAAAAACCGACCGGTAACCTTGGTCAAACTCGCAGAGAGGGTTGGAAAATACATTGACACTGAAGAGTTTCTGAAGACCAAAGACCCCGGGCAAGAAAGCAAAAGTCTTCTAGAAGCAAGCGAAAGCGAGATTAGCCCGGGAGTTCTGACAGTTCTTCCAGTTCACAGCAGTCCGGGTCAGGCAGCCCCGACCCGACCTCCAGCTCACAGCAAGCAGAGTCCGACAGCCCCGACCCAACCTCCATTTCACATCGGTCAGGATCAAGCAGTTCTGACTTTGCCTCCAGCGCAGAGAAATCTGGAGCCTGACGATCCTGATCCGACCTCCTGTCTCCATCGGTCTAGGCGAGCCCGACTACAGTGGTACTTGCCTAATCACCACATGAGGCTCCGCCGATTGTCAGAGAGATTTTCCAAAGTCCTTGGGCCTAACCCCGAGGCATACAAAGACCTTGGGCCTAACCCTGAGGCATACAAAGACCTCGGGCCTAACCCCGAGGCATACAAAGACCTCGGGCTCGGAACCCAGGCACTCAAAAGACCTCGGGCTCCGAACCTAGGCACTCAAAAGACCTCAGGCTCCAAACCTAGGTACTAAAGACCTTGGGGTCACGCCCAAGGCACCGGCTTTGTTTAGGTCCAACCGACGATGGGGGCGAACCCCCTAGGTGGCTGATGATGGCAAGCTTCAAAAGACCCTGCAACCACCATATTCCAGGTCGGTTACCTACAGATCATAGCCTCTGTAAGACCCTCGTGTTAGCGAAAGCTTGGGGGGCAAGATGGCGTAGTGAACTAAACAGGAAATCACACCGGGTATCTACAGGCCTCACGGATAACCAAGTCAAAATCTTGGACAACCTGAGCACCTACAGTACTTAAAGGCATTAACTCCACTTAGGTCCAGACCGACGATAGAGGTGACTAAAATCTCTTAGGTTGGCCGACGATAGACGAGCAAAAGGACCCTAAAGCGACGTGATTTAGGTCAGCTCCACCAACATGGTCAAGCTCTTCTCCCAACAGTCTTGACGAAGGCTGGCCGGGCAGAAGACAACCATCCTGGGGAGTTAACAGTAAAAAGGACCCTAGAGCAATGCGCTTTAGGTCGGCTTTTCCAACATGGTAAAATCCCTCTACCCACAGCCTTGACGAAGGTTTACGGGCAGAAGATAACCATCCTGGGAGCTAACTCAAGCAAAAAAGACTCCGAAGTAGGCCGAGTCTCAACTCTCGGTTACTTCCCGAGCACTCAAAGACTCCGAATTAGGCCAGGTCTCAACTCCCAATCAGTTCCCGAGCACCTAAAGGTCCCGAGCTAGGCTGGGTCTCAACTCTCAACCAGTTCCCGAGGATTCACTAGGCTCAGAAGCCCCGAGGCAACTTCCACAAGCACTCAGACAGCGGAAAGTAATATCAAACTGATTTCCAAACTTTCCCCGATATAGCATCTGGCCAATCTTGGAAATGGGGGGTAGCTGATACACCCAAAATTGGCTCTATCTTATGACCGGGCGGTTCAAATCAGTAGCTAATCCATGCCCGGGGCAAATCATGCACAACTCCTCAGAAGCGTCAACCCGAGCGATTTATTCTACTCATCATCCCGAGCGGTTCATTCATGACCCGGCCAACAGGTCGGGAAAACTGCACATGCATATTCCGCCACGGGAATAGCTCATCCGGGCCCACAGGCGTGATCTCGAGCATTACGGGTAGTATCCTACTCAAGCTAGAAGACTAATGGAAAGTGCACACTATTTCCTAATCCAATTAGGAAATCCCCAATAAGTAATGCCAATCTATACCAATAGGATTATAATTCCTTATCCATGTATGAGTAAGTCTCTTACATCTATAAAAGAGACCTCTCACCCCCCATTGAAGGGGCCGTCAACTTCTCAGTCTACACAGCACCTCTATAATTCACCATTGTACGCATACACCTGGTCGGTATTACTGGTTGTGCCGCCCCTCTTTGTTGGCTCACCAGGCCCCCCGGTGATCTGCTAGTGAACGTGCTCAGACACACCCGTGGACGTAGGTACCTTCATTGACAGGGCCGAACCACATACAAAAAATAGTCTTTATTTTTCTCTCTCTCCTTAAACTGCTCTACTTTACTCTTACCAAATTTTGACATCATCACTTGCCATCACATAAATGGAAACTACTCTATTGTCCAGATATGTGTGTGGAACTACCTGTCTTGGCCCAAGAGTGTTGTAGTGTGCTTTATAGTTTACGGGTTCAAGTTAGATCCTTGAGACTTGTTATTTTGTTTAACTCATACCAGTCATGTGACTGACCCGAGTGTTATCCATTCGGGGGTGTTTTTATATGAAACGTAGTCGATTGTATGTGCAGGTTTAGTAATTGAAGATTTTATGTGGAGCTGTTGATGTCTTGGAGTTGCAGTTGCATAGAATTGTACTTTGCATTTAGTTGTATCTTATTTATATTTTATTTTCTGGCGTTGTGGGTCAGTATGTATAATTTTAATAAGGATTATATATTAGGTATTGGGAACATTGTAGTTACTCTGACCAATGGATGTATAGATTTTATTTTCTCTCCGCTGAACTCTATAAGATGAATATGGTATTTCTTTTGTATATCGGAGTGATATAATATTTATATCGGAACTTTACTTCTTTTTGACACGAGAAATATTTGTGTGCGCTTGTGTGCTATACCCAAGTGTAGGTAGACGTGCAAGTAGTAATCTGGTTAAAACTAGGTCGATCCCACAGGGAAGGTTGGAAACTAAGTACCTAGATTAAACTTTGACAAGAAAATAAAAATCAATGTATAAGGAAAGTGTAGAACACGGAGTTCCACGATTATCAACTACTAAAGACAAAGCAACTAAATTAAATTAAATTAATGATTAACTAATTAACTAAATTGATATTTTAAAACTGTGTTTTTACTTAATAAAAAGGGAAGTGTTGGGATCACACAAATCCACAGTGATCCAGCCATCTATCATGCAGTTGCATTAAAGCTCAATAGAGAACATCTTCTACGGTATTCCGTATTTCTCTTCAAATAAAGAATCCATAGCCCTTTCATGACCAGGACTATATCATCACAGTTAATCTGAAACACGTGAAAGCGGTTTAAAACAATAGTTAAGACTCGCACCTACAATGGTGTTAGCATTGAGGGTGGTTTGCAAAAGATATTGAAGAAAAATGCTTTAAGGTCTTAAGTTCAGAGACTGTTTTGACAAATTGAGCATTTGGGGATAATTTGATAACAAATCTCTAAAGCAGAAAGTCTAGGAATACTGCATAGGATATTCTCAAGAATCAAAGAGTTCGATCGATCGACGCACTTTCGATCGATCGAACCTCATCAACTTTCAATCGATCGAAATGTATTTGATCGCTTGATTGTATCCCTGCTCCGATCGATCGGATCGAACACAAGTGTCAAACTGCTACATGGCAGAGACTAGAGATCACTATTTTATCGTGATCTCCCAACCCTAGGACTACTCAGACATAGTTTGGAGTGTCTCAGATGCGTTTTTAACGTAAAAGTCCATGAAGGTCATGTTTGGTTGCGATTTTAATATGAAATCTATGAAAACTAATAGTTTAACCCTAACCAACATGCAAAGCTACGAGATAACAGATTAAACTACGATAAACTGTAAGCAGAAAGCAAATAAAATAGTAAGATGTAACCTGGAATGAAGAACTTTAATTAAACTTAAGAGAATCCAAGCCAAAACAATATTAATCCTTGAAAAACCTAAAAAAAACACAAGAAAAAAGCTCTCTACTCTCTATTAACTGATGGAAACTAAAGTGGGCATCCTTATGGACGTATACAAAATGAGTATTTATAGATAAACCTAAAGCTAGGGTTAACAAAACCGTCTCTGCTGCATGCGCGAAAGTTCTGATAAAAACCATGTTCGATCGATCGAACATCACTCGATCGATTGAACTTCTAGGATCGTCAAGTGCTTGAACTTATCTCGATCGATCGAAACATCGATCACTTGAGAGATCTTCGATCGCTCAAGCCTCACTTTTTATGTTTGAATTGTCTTCCTTAAAATCAACCATTCCTTTTATCTTGCTATCCATTTCTTCACACAGCAGAACAGTAATCTGCACAAGTAAAAACTAAAACAATACAACTTATCATAGATTAATCATATTGTGTAAAAACTAGCATTGTAACATAAAGTGCAGAAATGAAAAGGAGTTGTGGACTAAATCAGCATATTTTCTTCTTTTATCGTGGTTGCATTTTACAAATACCCCCGCTTGTCACAACCCGCATCTAGCGAATTGCTAGTCCCTAGCAATAAAGCGAAAATAAAAGCAAGCTAAACTATTACTACAATGACTAAATTAAAACAAAATAAACTAAAACAAACTAATCTAAATAGAAAGAGAAACTTCCTAACTCACTTTCGTAGGAATCGCGGTTGCATTTAGCAAATGCAACAAGCCGTTAAACCCCTAGGTTCCCCCTAGTGGACGAGTGTTGTCTCATGAGGGTTTGCAGTGAATATACCCACAAAATTTTTTTATTTTTAAGCTAAAAAAGATATAGAATAACTTGTAAACACTCCCTCCCATACAACTGTCAACTTAGCTCTACAAAACATATCACCCTCATACAAACATGAAAGAAATTCACATGCTCCTCATTTCACCAAGGTGAATATAACGTATGCATCACATCCATGTATCCGTGTGTGTGAAGTTAACAGCTATGCATCAAACTTTATTTAGAGTTGTTTAGACTACCATACCCTCAGAACTTGTAATTTCAACTCAATTCTCACATGGATTTACACTCAAAAATGAACATCTCACAGAAACTTGTTTAATAATGATCGCACATGGGGTGAAAGCTTTGATAGGAGTGATTTTTTTGGATGCTAATGCTTTCATATCAGACTCTATAAAGGACGAACATTTAGAGTGTATAGTCTCGCGAATGGAATACTACTAATTAGAGGAGCGAAATATTGTGGATAACTCAAATTACACATTCATGTTCAAACTAATCTATTAAGAATCATTAAGACTTTGACTTTTCGATTTTAATATAGTAGGATAGAGATGAGAGAAGAAAGAATTGCACTTCTTTAGCATGTGATAGACTCTAATAATTTTTTTTTATTTTTTTCCTTTTTATTATTTTTTTTATATATATAAATCTCCAACCACTTCTATCCTGCCATATTCTCTTTTTTATATATATATATAATAGTTGCTCCCACAACTAGTCTTCTTCTAATCATATGCTTTGACAGTTATTTATTTTAGATACGCAATAGGGTCCATTGGGGTCAAGGTAAAGGATTAGGGATTTCATAATAGAATCGGCCATATTAAGTCGGTGTGGGTAAATGGATATAAATAGTGGTAGGAAATGGGAAACGATGGCTTAATTCATTTTCTCAATTTCTTAGTTTTAGCATTTAAGTGTTCATTGAGTTTAGTTGGTAGATCCTGAACGTTCTCCTCTAATAAGCAGCCGAAAAGAAAGAATAAATTGAGACTAGTGCAACAAATTTAATACGCATATTCAAGACAAAATAATTCGAATTTATGTGAGAGTTCCCTCAGAAACAAAGATTGGATCAAAAGCTCACTACGGGTCATTAGTTTCTACTACTCGTTCCTTAGAGCACAAAAGTCGTGTTAACTCTATTTTAGGTTTTCTACATAGCTATTAACATGTGCATATAGATTTTGGATACAAGAATGGCCAACATATGCAATCATCCTAGTGAAACTAAAAAAACGCGTGAACTTAATTCATAAAAAGATGAGATTAATATGAATATATCATTGCTTGATAACAACTAAATAGGAGTGAATATTCAAAGTCATTCTACTAATAAAGTTCATAATTTCAAAAAAAATCACATTTCTTCAATTTTAAATCAATTTATTTGAATTTGTTTAATTTTTTAAAATTTACTCCAATTCTAATCGAGATTGTATGATATGTGCAATAGAGTTATCCAGATTGCTAAGTATAACCATGTGCAGGTGATTATCTATCTACATCCCACCCCCAACTAAAAATTGCGATGTCCTCAGAAGTTGATTTGCAAATAGAGATAGAGAGATGTCACCTGATAAAGCAAAGTAATAACCGCAAGCATAGCAATCTGTAAAGAAGGCATACAAACTCCAAGCAGCCAAGATCAAAAGAGATAAAATATGAAATGATAGAGCAGGAGATCCAAACAGAATATAAAAACTGACCACTGAGATGATAAAACAATAAAAGCAATAGAGCAGTGATCATAATGTCCAAATATAGCCTTACAGTCCAAAATATCCACATACCCAAAAGAAAACAACAAGAGAGGGGAGAAAACATAAATAAACAAAATACAACAAAACTCCCACCCTCAACTGTCAGAATCTAATCATCACCAATATCGAATAAAATCACGATTGGTGCAGCTGGGGCATCCTCATCTCCACCCTTAGCAACAGTAGTAGCCGTCGCCGGGTCACTCACAGTCGCGGCAGCTGATGTAGAGAATGATGGGTCAGCCACGACTGGAGGTGGTACAAACAATGATGATGGGGCATAGGGATCAGCCGGCAGTGGAAGTGGAGTATCAGAAATAGTAGGCTGAGCTATGGATGTAGATGGAGCGGTAGGATCAGAAGATGGTGGCAGAACATAAGAAGATGGACCGGTGCTGAGAGGTGCAGACGGGGCAGTAAGAGGATGTGAAGCTGTGTGAATAGACTGATCTACCCCTATCTATACCAAAATCGCCTCCAGCAGAAATGTCAAACGGTCAACCTTGCCCTCAAGTCGTACCTGGGCCTCCCTCTCCTTAATAATCAACTAGTGGAGAGACTGGAGAGACACGGAAGACGACTCTCCCTGGGCCTGAGCCTGAGATCTTTGTCTCAGCTCGAAACGTAAAACCTCCTCCACAGGGTCAACCTCATCACCTGAATTATGCTCCTCAGCCTCGGAAGGCATGCCAGAAGCAGCACCCTTAGTATCGGTGCCTCCTCCTCTCCTCCTCTTCGCTCCCACCTTTGCTTTTCCTTTTGATTTTCTTATTTTTTGCGCATCAAAACGGCGGGCCGCTGTCTTGCCGAATCAACTAGAGGCCTATAAAGTTGTGTCTCTGGGAAACGGAAGTAACACAGCCCACTCAATAACCTGATGAATAGGCCAAGCGCCCTTCAGATGGTGCTTGGCAGCGATGTACCACATCGGTTGTATGAAAAAGTTGATATAGAGGCGAGACAGGCAGACTCGCTGCCCTGTCCCAATAGAATAGAGGGCCCGGGCATACTACACCGCCAACTTCTCGTGGTAGGAAGTCATCAAAATGCAGTTGACGAGCGCTAGATGGAGGAGATGGTACTTCTTAATAAGAAACTTATCCTCAATAAGAGATTCGCCGTTCCATATCTCGACGGCTCCTCCTGTGAGCTCGAAGATAATAGTGGTAGGAGAGATCTCTAGAGCACCCGGTAGCTAAGGATAGAAATAGTCGGGCACCTCAGGTACCCCCAGAGCAGCAGAAACAGTGGCAGGGCTGAAAATGATCTCATGTCCGCGGAAGAAAGAGCGGTAGGTGAATGGAGCTACAGGATCCTTAATCATCGTGGCACAGGCTTCCCGAACCCAATTGATGTTGACCTGTTTGGTCTAGGTCAACATGCCGTACCATAGAGGCATGTCTCTGATTCTCGCCAAGAACCATGGAGCTGAAAGCCAAACTGTCTCAAGCGATCGCTCCAACATCACCTTTCGCGAATAAAAGTAGCGGTCAAACCACACTCAGTCCTCGTCATTTCGAAACTCGTGATCGGGTACCAGATTAGGTATTGTGAGATTGAAGGGTTTGGATTTGTGATACCCCATAATTGGGTTCATTGCGAATGCCCTAAAATTGAAAAAGAAAAGAAAAAATTAATTAAAAACATAAAACTAAAAAGAAATGAAGAATCTGTCACTGCTACAGTTCGATAGATCGAACATTTCTCGATCGATTGAACTGGTATCGGCTTCGATCGCTTGAGCCTAACTCGATCGATCGAGCACAAAAAATCAATGGGGACAAGAAAAATGATCAAAAAAAGACAGAAAATAAGGAATAGAGGAATAATACAAACATAAATTGGTCATAGGACCAATGGGGGGCACCCCCACAAGTTTTAAATGAAAATGAAAAGGAGGGGGATTCGGGACCTTACCTCGGATATATACACAGAGGAGAGGTGAGTGTGATGATGATGATGATCGGAGGTGATGAAGGCTGCCCAAATGAAAGGTGTGATGAGGGGGAAAAAGAAAAAAAAAATCGTGAGTCTTCTCTCTGAGCTCAAGCGCTTGAAAGAGAGAGTGAGAGAGAGAAATTGAAGAAGATTGTGGAGGATGCCTCGTTTAAATACAAGTCTCGATCGATCGAGAAAGTTCGATCGATCAAATCCTCAATCGATTGAGACCTGTTAAAGCGCTTGAGGATTTTACAGCATCGATCGATCGAGAATGGTTCGATCGATCGAACTTGAGAATTCTAGGATCACTCTGGATGACAGATTTATGCACCCCCAACTAAGCAACATTGTTCTGGACATACAGGAAAATGATAAAACAGTACATTTATAGGACATGTAAGCCAAAAGTCATCCTCATAAAAGAAAATTGCAAATTCTGATAAATATAACTTTGTAAAAGCATCCATTTTGCAAAATTATAACCCCCAAGTTGGCACCAAAGACCTTATTAATAAAGGAAGAACTAAAATAAAACTAAAACTAATAAAACTACTGTCTAGGATTACAATTCAATTGATAAAAGAATGATCAAAAGACAAAACACAATTGAAGTGAAGCACTAAACTTCGAACATGAAAACTTCATCTTCCATAACTACTTCATTCTCCCCCAAATCTTCGAGTGTGGATTCCAAACTTGATAATTCTCTTTCCCAGAATAGTCGAAAAGTAGCAAGGATATCATCGAGCAAGTCTGAAATCTCTGAGGAATTGATTGCACAGGCAAGAGGTGATCTGGATGGAGACAAAGATAAAGGAGTATAATTTTTTGATGGACTTTCCTCTTACAGCGGGGTACCAGGAGACCCTATGTAAGGTCCAGGTCCATGAAACAGTTGGTGCGGAAGGAACACCGACAGACCATTGTGGGACATAGTGATAATCCTGGACAAAGGAACAGAAACAAAAAGAAAAGAAATAAATAAAACAAAAGAAAGAACTAGAAGGAAGGAACAAACAAAGACAGACGAAAAGAAAATGAAATGTGACAATGAATTAACCTCACTATTGGTGTGATAGAACCATGTGCACTAGCAGGTAGAGGGCATTGGAGCCGGAACAAAAAATAACTCATGTGCACATAAATGTAATGAACCGATTCGATGACAAGGAAGTCATCAACATATGTGAAGACATCATTATGGTGTTCTAGCACCACATCCGGTAAATCTTCTTCATCCTATGGTTCCCACATCGAGTCGTTCTCCTACTGTGCCAAAAGGACATCATCTACTTTTCCAACAAAATACCCCTCCGGCTCCCCTTCCTCTTTAGGAAAATCCATATTCTCATGAGGGTTGATATTGAGAAGAGCAGGTGGGTATGGGATGTACCCTTGGGTTAGGTCAATTACACCATCTGTCCCGAGCCCTTAATAAGGCAAAAGCAAAATGCAATCTCCTTAGCAGTCCAAGGAAGGTTAGGATATTCTGAATCAGCCCATGACCCGATTGAATGGACATCGTCGTCCCTCATTTTAACAGCCTGTAGGGGAAAGATAATATGGAATAGCATATTAGAATCAAAGTCACACTCACAAAGGAGAAAATAAAGCAGGAATAGATGAAAGAAACAAAAAACAAAGATAAGTAAAAAAAGTACAACATTAGTTTGTAAACAGGCTTTGGTATTTTTAAGTTGAAGAATAGTTGGGCTCATCCAGTTGGATGTGCTCAACTTTCGATTGGAAACCTTCCAAGAACGGTTTTAATCTTTGGCCATTGACCTTGAAACTTCCATCATTCTTAGGATTGAATAACTCGATGGCCCCATGTGGAAAGACGGATTTGACTACGAATGGTCCTGTCCACCGAGAGCAGAGTTTTCTTGGAAAAAGGTGAAGGCGAGAGTCGTATAATAAGAATTTTTGACCTGGCTTGAATGATTTATAAAAGATCGTTCTATCGTAGCGAGTCTTCAACCTTTTCTTATGTAACTTTGCATTATCGTATGCATCTCGACGTATTTCTTCCAGTTCAGCCAATTGTAGTTTAAGAAGATGTCATCCCTCTTTTATATCAAAGTTCAATGAGCGTGTCGCCCAATACGCTTTGTGTTCAATTTCGATAGGGAGGTGACAAGCCTTACCGTATATTAACCTATACGGGGACATTCCCAGGTTTGTTTTGTAAGCAGTACGGTACGCCCATAGAGCATCGGTCAGCTTATATGCCAGTCTCTCCTGTTGTAACTAACCATTTTTTCGAGAATATATTTTATTTCTCGGTTAGCTAATTCAGCCTGCCCATTAGTTTGTGGGTAGTAGGCTAAGGCAATTTTATGGTTAACCCCATACGTTTTGAAAAGTGACTCCAAGGGGTCTATTGCAGAAGTGCTTTCCTTGGTCACTAATTAATGCCTTTGGGGTTCCAAAATGCGAAAGAATGTTTTCTTTTAAGAAAGAAATAATTGTTCGATGATCATTTTGCCTCGTTGGGATTGCCTCTACCCATTTCGAGACATACTCGACAGCAAGGAGTATGTACTCGCAATTATTTGACTTCGGGAATGGGCCCATGAAGTCTATGCCCCAACAATAAAAAATTTCAATTGTGATTATGGGAGTTAAGGGCATAGAATTTTGTTTTGAGATTGCACCTAGCTTTTGACAGTGTTGGCATGATTTACAAAATTCGTGGGCATCCTTGAATATGGTTGGCCAATAGAAACTGCTATGTAGAATTTTCTGTGTGGTCTTGTATGAAGCAAAGTGGCCACCACAGGCTTCGGAGTGGCATGAAGCTAAAATCACGGTTATGTTCTCATTTGGGATGCAACGTCTGATGACCTGATCGGCATAATACTTGAATAAGTACGGAACATCAAAGAAGAAATGACGTGCGAAAGATAAAAATAGTTTCTTATCTTGATTTGACCAATTACTCGGGGTCTCTCCCGTAACTAGATAGTTTACTATATCAGCATACCATGGCAAACTGGAAGCAGTCATCAGTTGCTCATCTGGGAATTCATCCTTGATCGGTATGGGTTCAGTATTGTCAACAAATGTTAACCAAGATAAATGGTAAGTGACCACATTCTCTTCTCCTTTTTTATCTTTGATTGTGATATCAAACTCTTGGAGTAGGAGTATCCAACGAATTAGCCTTTGTTTTGCATCTTTCTTGGACAAAAGGTATTTGAGGGCCGAGTGGTCTGTGAAACAGACAATAGGGAACCCTATCAGATAAGATTTGAATTTATCCAAGGCAAAGACTATAGCCAGTAGCTCTTTTTTAGTAGTTGTATAATTTATTTGAGCTTCGTTTAGTGTTCGACTGCCATAATAGATTACGTCAGTCTTATTATCCTTCCTCTGTCCTAGAACTGTGCCAATGGCATAGTCGCTAGCATCGCATATTAATTCAAAAGGCAAACTCTAGTTGGGTGCCTGTATTATCGGTGCAAAGGTAAGGTGCTCTTTTAGTGTATCAAAAGACAGTTGACGGCTTTTCGACCACTCGAATGGTGTGTCTTTAACGAGCAGTTGATAGAGTTGTTGGGATATTGCACTAAAATTTTGGATAAATCGATGATAGAATCCTGCATGGCCCAGAAAAGATTGGATGTCTTTGACTATACAAAGGACAGGTAGGTTAGAGATTATGTCGATTTTAGCTTTATCCACTTGGATACCTTCGTCGGAGATAATGTGACCGAGGAGAATTTCCTTGGTCACCATGAAGTGACACTTTTCCCAGTTTAGTACCAGGTGCTTGTCCTCGCATCATGCTAGCACATATTCTAGATTGTCTAAGCAATTTTCAAAACTATGGCCGAACACAGAAAAATCATCCATAAATACTTTGAGTATTTAGTCGACCATATCGCTAAAGATACTTAATATGCACCACTGAAATGTAGCAGTTGCATTGCATAAACCGAAAGGCATACATTTGTAGGCGAAAGTACCGAACGGACACGTGAAAGTTGTCTTCTCTTGATCTTCAAGAGCGATTTCAATTTGGTTATATCCACTGTATCCGTCCAAAAAGCAATAGTACTTATGACCCGCCACTCGTTCTAGCATTTGATCCATGAATGGTAATGGGAAGTGGTCTTTTCGGGTCACGGTATTCAGTTTTCGATAATCGATACACATCCACCATCCGTTGGGGACGCGTGTTGGTACTAGTTCTTCGTCTTTATTAGGAATAACTGTTATGCCTGCCTTTTTGGGCACCACTTGAGTCGGACTGACCCAAGGGCTATCAGAGATAGGATATATGATCCCAACATTAAGTAGTTTTAATACTTCCTTTTTGACTACTTCTTGCATGTTGGGATTCAGACGCCTTTGCATTTTTTGAGAATGTTTAGCGTCTTCCTCCAAGTAAATTTTATGGGTGTAGACAGACGGACTTATGCCTTTGAGGTCGGCAATAGTCCATCCTAATGCTCCCTTATGTTGTTTCAACATTTGAACTTACTTATCCTCTTGTTCAAAATTTAACGTAGATGAGATTATGCTAGGATAAGTCTTTTCAGTCCCTAGGAAAGCGTATTTGAGCTCTTTTGGGAGCTCCTTTAATTCCAAATCGGGAAACTAAAAGTTAGAGGGCATGACTATTTTTGTCTTAGAAGGCAATGGTTCATATGGTGTTACCCACATGCATTCATCTCTATCCTCCTCTTTTGTGTCTATCATGAGACACGTTTGATTTAAAGCAGCATTCAATGGAGTAGAATCTTTAGGTAGATAGACAGCATCAAATTGTGATACAACAACCTCCAAAGGATCTTTTTAATCAACAAAATCGGCCTCATCTTCAATGGCTGTCTCAATGTAATTCACTTTCTCTTCATCCTCGTATTCTTCAGGTCGGGGATTTGAGAAAATTTTGACATTTAACGTCATATTCCTAAATAAAATGGTCATTATACCACTTCTCACTTTTATTGTGGCATTGACTGTGTTAAGGAAAGGACGTCCAAATATAACTGGAATTTGTGCACCTGGGTTAGACACAGGTTCAGTGTCTAAGATTACAAAAATAACCGGGAAGACAAATGAGTCAATTTGCACAAGGTCGTCTTCCAATACCCCTATTGGGTATTTAACCGACCTATCTACCAATCATAATGCAATCGACTACAGAGAATTGAATCGAGTGACAATCAAGAACAAGTATCCTTTGCCTCGGATCGACGATTTATTTGATCAACTACAAGGAGCTACGATATTTTCCAAGATAGACCTAAGGTCGGGGTATCATCAGTTGAGGGTACGGAAGGAAGACATACCTAAGACTGCTTTCAGAACCCGATATGGTCATTATGAATTTCTGGTGATGCCGTTTGGATTAACGAACGCCCCGGCAGTGTTTATGGATCTGATGAACAGAGTATTCAAGCCTTATTTAGATCAGTTTGTCATCGTCTTTATTGATGATATTTTGATCTATTCTAAGTCAAGAGAAGAACACGAGCAACATCTTCGGATTACGATGCAGACGCTTAAGGACCACCACTTGTATGCCAAGTTCAGTAAGTGTGAGTTCTGGTTGCAAGAAGTGAAATTTTTGGGACACAAGGTGTCATCTCAAGGAATTTCTGTGGATTCGTCCAAGACCGATGCTGTATCCAACTGGGTTAGGCCAAGCAACCCTACAGAAGTTCGGAGTTTTCTTGGACTCGCAGGCTATTACAGGAGATTTGTTGAGGGATTCTCCAAGATAGCTGCACCATTGACTGGGTTGACAAAGAAGAATTTGAAATTCGAATGGACAGAGAAGCATGAGCGAGCCTTTCTAGAGTTGAAAGAGAGACTCACTACCGCACCAGTACTAGCAATACCCAAGCCTGGTGAGAAGTTCACTATCTTTAGTGACGCATCATATCAAGGACTAGGGTGTGTACTTATGCAAGATGACAGAGTTATAGCCTATGGATCCAGGCAGCTGAAGCCGAATGAGTTGAACTATCCTATTCATGATTTGGAGTTGGCAGCAGTGGTTTTTGCACTCAAGATTTGGAGACATTATCTCTACGGTGAGAAGTTTGATTTGTTCTCCGATCACAAGAGTCTGAAGTATTTGTTCACACAGAAAGAGTTGAACATGAGGCAGCGCAGATGGATGGAGTTGATCAAAGATTACGACTTCACGTTGGAATACCACCCTGGTAAAGCTAATGTGGTCGCTGATGCTTTGAGTAGGCAGACTCGGGAGACGATCGCCTCCTTAATGGTTAGAGAGTGGCGAGCTTTGGAGACGTTGGTGGAGTTCGATGTACAGAGTGCTGAAAGAGGAGAAGGACAACTTTTTGGATGTCTTATCCTACAGCCTGTTCTTATCGACCGCGTTATTGAAGCTCAGAAAGAAGATGAGAAGTTTCAGACATGGTTTGTAAAAATGTCAGAAAAAGACCCGACCGAATGGAAGGTGGGGAGTGACGGAGGGTATCGATGCAGAGACAGATTATGTGTACCAGATTGTGGGAATTTGAGAAAAGATATTCTAGAAGAAGCACATAAATCAAGGTATACAGTTCACCCGGGAGGAACTAAGATGTATAAAGATTTGAAGAGAAATTTCTGGTGGGAAGGCATGAAGAAGGATGTGGCCGAGTTTGTATCCAAGTGTTTGACGTGTCAGCAAGTCAAGGCCGAACATCAGAGACCGTCAGGATTGTTGCAACCGCTACCTATTCCTGGTTGGAAGTGGGAGCACATTACGATGGATTTTGTAGTAGGATTGCCCCGGTCGCAACAGAATCATGACGCTATTTGGGTAATTGTGGATCGATTGACGAAGTCAGCTCATTTTATTGCTTACAGTATGACATACCCGGTGGAAAAGATGAGCCGGATGTACATACAACAAGTTGTGCGACTTCACGGTGCACCTGTATCGATCGTGTCAGACCGTGACGCACGTTTTACTTCTGGATTTTGGGAAAGTCTGCAAGAAGCTATGGGAACTTCACTCAAGATGAGTACTGCTTTTCACCCTCAGACAGATGGGCAAACTGAGCGTGTTAATCAGATCATGGAGGATATGCTTAGGGCTTGTGTGATCGATTTTGAAGAATCTTGGGAGACACACTTGCCTTTGGTTGAATTTGCCTATAACAATAGTTATCACGCGAGTATCGGTATGGCTCCGTTCGAGGCACTGTACGGACGACCGTGTTGTTCTCCATTGTGTTGGGCAGAAGTTGGTGATACAGAGTTGTTGGGACCGGATTTGGTTAGAGAAACCAACGAGAAGATTTCCTCGGTCAAGGAAAGGATGAGAACCGCTCAGAGCAGGTATAAGAGTTATGCTGATCGGCGCCGGAAAGATCTGGAGTTTAGTGTTGGAGATCACGTACTTCTTAAGGTTTCACCAACACGAGGAGTAGTACGCTTTGGTCTCAAGAGAGGGAAGTTAGCTCCGCGTTTTATTGGACCGTTTGAGATTTTGGAACGTATCGGGAAAGTGGCCTATCAGCTGGCGCTACCACCGAAGATGTCTGGGGTTCACAACGTGTTTCACGTGAGTATGTTGAGGAAATACATACGAGATCCCTCGCACGTGGTTAGTTATGACGACATTGAGACGAGTCATAACGTTTCTTACAAGGAGAGACCTGTGAAGATTTTGGATCAGAGTATCAAGAAGCTGAGGAATAAGGATATCCCGTTGGTGAAGGTTCAGTGGAATCACCATGACGAGAATGAAGCCTCGTGGGAAGTTGAAGCTGATATGAGGAAGAAGTACCCGGAGTTGTTTCATGACTAGTTAGTCTTGATTTCGGGGACGAAATCCTGTTTAAGGGGGGAAGGGTGTAATAACCTGCATTTTCATGCATTATTATATTTAAAATTTTCATTATCATTTGCATTATCATATTTAAAATTTAATATATATTGTCTGTTTATATGTTAATTCTTATGTGAAAAGTTTAATTCTTGACTAATTTCATAATTGAAATTTTCTTTTGGGGTCAAAATGCAATTTTCATAAAAACTTGCAATACCTGTGTTAAATTTCAAAACTGTATTTCAAGACGGTGGAATTATTTCTTTTAAACTCAAACTGTATTTTTATAAAATCAGAAAACTATTTCTAACGTTAAAATGAATTCTCTGTATTTTTGTGATAAACACCGTATCACGAAAATACCAGTGTAAGTTTAAAACTGTCCGCGCAGTGTTAAACTTCCACAGAATTTTGGAAGTAATGATTGAACAAATTTATTTATACTCAATTATGAATGCTGATGCTTTTCCCTTAGGACTTGTTTGGCAAATGTTGTTGTATGTGTGTTTTCCTTATGCCATAAGCTTGATTCCCAAACACACCTTGACCCACACCAACTCCACCTACCCTTTCAATTATCAATGGAGCATTATGAATTGCAAGTGTATATTTACACATCATTGCTGCACTTTCTTTGTAATTAGTGGAGATTAATGGAGAATGAGTGGGATGTTAGGCAAATGTTTTCTAAGTGGGAGTTTGAGTATTTATACACCCAACCACACTACACATTCTACACTCCTAACATAGAGAGCTTGAGAGAGTCACATAGAGAGATAATAATTTCAGAATTTGAAGAGCTCAATCCTCCATAGCCAAGCTTGAAATTGGGGATTCTTAATTCTTGTATTTCTTTCTCAACAACTTCTTCAATCTACATCACGGTGAGTATTACTAACTCACTCCAAATGTAACTCATTCCTTATTTACTGATTTAGGTAGTTAATTTTAACAGTAGCAGAATTTTGTTTTCAGATTTTTGTTAGGAAAACGAATGAAATTTAAGGTTCTGCCCGCGTTGTCCCAAGTAAAACTCGATTCTGCACACTTTTCGTCTAATGCAATTTTCTCAGATTTTGCACCGTTTGGGCAGAAAATGAGGATTACAGTAGCAGAAAAAGTATATTAGAAATTCAATCTAATATTTTCTCTTTTAACAGTAGCAGAATTTTGTTTTCAGATTTTTGTTAGAAAAACGAATGAAATTTAAGGTTCTGCGCGCGTTGTCCCAAGCAAAACTCGATTCTGCACACTTTTCGTCTAATGCAATTTTCTCAGATTCTGCACCGTTTGGACAGAAAACGAGGATTTCAGTAGCAGTTTTTAGAATGCTATTAGTTATGTTTAAAATGATTAAGGCAATGAATTACGAATTTTCAATCCCCGTACGCGTATTATTTCTTTAATTCTGTGAATTCCTTTATGTTTAAAGTTTGATGACATTCATGTGGAGTCAGTTGTACATGCATGGTGAGTGTTGGTAGTGTGTAAAAGAGTAATGGTAGGGTGGAAAAGTGTATTGTTAGTGTGGAAAGTGTATGAGTTTGAGTTGTGATTGTGGTTGTGAGTTGTGATTGTGGTTGTGGTTGTGGTTGTGGTTGTGGTTGTGATTGTGGTTGTAGTTGAAAAAGAGGATGAGGGTGTCTTTGAAATGCGAAGGTGGCAAAAATGGACACTCCCTGACGCCCATGGAAGCGTTAAAGTGTGTGAAGCCGAACTTGGACACTCACTGGCACCCATGGAAGTGCTAAAGTGTGGCCTATGGACACTCCCTGATAACTCGAGTCTGGATACCTGTGTGGGGGTTGCCCCGGTATTTGCATGGCGGTTAGGGTCTTCAAAGTGTGAGGCATTGGACACTCCCTGGTACCCCGGACCAAAGTGTGAGGCAAACTGGACACTCCCTGGCGCCCCGTTGCTAAAGTGTGGCTATCTTAGTATTTCAAAGATACCAGGAGTAGGATAGAGGGTTGTTGGGTTTTGTCGAGAGAAAAGAGTCGGTTAGATGAGATGGTGCATTGTTCTCATACACGGTCACATATGTGTGAATTTATCTTTTAATTATTGTTGTGGTTGTTTTTCTAACAAGCTCTTTATCATAAATATAAACTTGTGGTATTTAAATGGAAATGGGAAAAAGGTAAATGGGCATGTTTTTACATTCAAAGTTATGTTTTTAATACTCACCAGCTTCTTGAAGCTGACGGCGTTGATGCGTCCTGGACATTCGTGTCCAGGCTTTGCAGGTAATAATCAGGATGAACCGTATGATTATGCTAATTGAGATCAGTTGCTGAGAAGAGATGTTACTTTTATATGCTTTAAGTTTATGTGCTCTAAGTTATGATTAGTTTTGTAATAAGGATGACTGTAATAGACTTTAAGTTATTGTCTTATTTCAAGGCGGTCTGTGCCTTAGTTAACCCCGTACCATAAGATGTAATAAGTTAGAAAAATTTTATAAGCCCTGATTGCTCTACTCTGATTAATGGTTTTATGTTGTTCGACGTTTGGGACGGAATCGATCCTTCAAACTGTCGCGACCTACGGGTCCATAAAGGAAATTAAATGCTTTCCATATTTATGCTACGTCGGGGCGTGACAGGATTTGGTGGTATCAGAGCCATAGGTTTTCTAGATTGACCAGGCTCAGTTTTTCACGCCATAGATTAGTGACATAGGTTACCCTTAAGTTTTACTAAGCTATACAACCAAGTTCTAGTGTTAGTTTAGTACGGATTACCCTTAGTTCAGAAACTAAAATTCTAAGTTGGTTTTATCATAGAAATGATTACCCGTTTGTCTTGTCATATCGACAAGAATGATAGCAATTTCCATATACCTTCAGACATATCCATTTAGGATTAGTCGAGATAACCATAACTTATGATGCCCCTACAGACATATAGTAGCCGAGTTTCTAAGGAGTTAAAGCATACCATAGCCCTCATTAATAGCTTAGGCACTGACCAACTTCCTGAGTCAAATCTCGGAACAGTCAGTATGGCCCACAACCCAGAGTCTAGAGGATAAGAATACGACCTCTTTGCTATTAGACAGCCCTAGTTCGAATACGAGTATTATATGTACTTAATATATATTTTATTGTATACTTATGTGATAATACGAGTATGTGATATAGTGATAAATACTCCTTTGAAAATTTTTGTCATAGTACTGTTGCATGCATGTTTCTCATTCTACTACCCCTATCATGCATAGAATGGCTGGAAGACCAAGGAGGAACAGAAATCTGATTGAAGGAGCGCCCGAGGCTGCCGACCCCACGGGAATATTTGAAGCTTTTATCAGACGTCTCGAGAGGGTTAGTAATGCGAATGAAAACCAACGAGACCGCCAGACGGGAGATAAGCTGCTGGAGAGATTCCGTGCGCTCAGACCCGAGCAATTTGCGGGTACCACGGATCCCTGGAAGGCAGAACAATGGTTAAGACAGATGGACCGCATGTTTGAAGCTGTCCAATGCAACGAGATGGACAAAAGGAGATTGGCTACTTTTCAACTAACCGACGCCGCTGCAGATTGGTGGGACTCGGTCATAGCCACTATCGGAAACACCGCTGCTATGGGGATGACATGGACGGCGTTCAAAGGGAGATTCCTGGAGAAGTACTTTCCGGCTACGGAGAGGCACAGAAGAGAGAAGGAGTTTATGGATCTGACGCAAGGAACCAAGACGGTGCAAGAGTATACCACACAGTTCGAGAGGCTGTCACGGTTTGCCCCGCACATGGTTGATACTGAGGAGAAGAAGATCCGAAAGTATAACCAAGGGTTGGCACCGCAGATTCGTCGCCTGACTCTCGGCCACCTAGACAAATCGTTTGAAGGACTAGTCGGCCTGGCTACCGACCTGGAAGAAGATGCAAGAGTATACCGTAAACAATTCGAATTCCGACCGCCTCAGAGGGGTAATTTTGGGAATAGACCACCAATGAATCGTACCCAAGGGCAGAAGAGGAACTTTGATGGGAGCAAGAAGGCACAAGCTATTGCCCATCCGACTCAACCCCGAGTAGGAGAAGGAAGTAGTGGTGTAAAGTGCTTCAACTGTGGCAACCCTGGACATGTGGCTCGGGACTGCAGGGCACCAAGGCGTGCTGCTCAGCCAGGAATAGTCTGCTTCAACTGTGGTGAACCAGGTCACATCAGTAGGTTCTGCACTGCTCCTAAGCAGGAAACTTATGGACAACAGGGTCAGACCCGCTTGAATGCTGTTATTCCTGATGCCGCTGGATATGATGGAGCTGTATATGAAGAAGGAGATCTTGGAGAAGTTCAACCTGATCAGCAAGCAGTGGAAGGTACATTGACTCTATTTAACTCCCATGTTAGAGTATTATTTGATACGGGTGCTGCTCTATCATTCATATCTGTTAATACAATTCGGAGATTGGGTATCTTACCTCATCGCTTAGAGACAGCTTTGAAGGCTACATCACCAATAGGAGCTGCGGTCAGTTTAGGACATGTATGCAAGGATTGTCCTCTACGGATTGGAGACCGAGAAATCCCTGCAAGGTTGATCGTCCTATCGATGAAGGAGTTCGACATAATCCTAGGAATGGATTGGCTGTCTCAGAATCAAGTGAAGTTGGATTGCGCGAGGAAGAGAATTACATTCTCCGACAATGAGAATCAACCCTTTGATTTTCAATGTAACCCTTCAGGAGATATGTTCCTCACAAGATGTTTAGCCAACATCGAAGTCGTCAGTACAGAGGTGACAGCATCATCTATACCTGTAGTCAAGGACTTCGAAGAAGTATTTCAAGACATTTCTGGATTACCGCCCGAGAGAAGTATAGAGTTCTGTATTGAGCTTATACCGGGTACCGTACCAATTACCAAGGTTCCCTACAGAATGGCCCCCACAGAACTGCTAGAATTAAAGGGACAAGTACAAGAGCTCGAGAACCTAGGTTTTGTACGTCCAAGTACATCGCCTTGGGGAGCACCGGTGTTATTTGTGAAGAAGAAGGACGGGACGCTCAGGCTGTGTATCGACTACAGAGAATTGAATCGAGTGACAATCAAGAACAAGTATCCTTTGCCTCGGATCGACGATTTATTTGATCAACTACAAGGAGCTACGATATTTTCCAAGATAGACCTAAGGTCGGGGTATCATCAGTTGAGGGTACGGAAGGAAGACATACCTAAGACTGCTTTCAGAACCCGATATGGTCATTATGAATTTCTGGTGATGCCGTTTGGATTAACGAACGCCCCGGCAGTGTTTATGGATCTGATGAACAGAGTATTCAAGCCTTATTTAGATCAGTTTGTCATCGTCTTTATTGATGATATTTTGATCTATTCTAAGTCAAGAGAAGAACACGAGCAACATCTTCGGATTACGATGCAGACGCTTAAGGACCACCACTTGTATGCCAAGTTCAGTAAGTGTGAGTTCTGGTTGCAAGAAGTGAAATTTTTGGGACACAAGGTGTCATCTCAAGGAATTTCTGTGGATTCGTCCAAGACCGATGCTGTATCCAACTGGGTTAGGCCAAGCAACCCTACAGAAGTTCGGAGTTTTCTTGGACTCGCAGGCTATTACAGGAGATTTGTTGAGGGATTCTCCAAGATAGCTGCACCATTGACTGGGTTGACAAAGAAGAATTTGAAATTCGAATGGACAGAGAAGCATGAGCGAGCCTTTCTAGAGTTGAAAGAGAGACTCACTACCGCACCAGTACTAGCAATACCCAAGCCTGGTGAGAAGTTCACTATCTTTAGTGACGCATCATATCAAGGACTAGGGTGTGTACTTATGCAAGATGACAGAGTTATAGCCTATGGATCCAGGCAGCTGAAGCCGAATGAGTTGAACTATCCTATTCATGATTTGGAGTTGGCAGCAGTGGTTTTTGCACTCAAGATTTGGAGACATTATCTCTACGGTGAGAAGTTTGATTTGTTCTCCGATCACAAGAGTCTGAAGTATTTGTTCACACAGAAAGAGTTGAACATGAGGCAGCGCAGATGGATGGAGTTGATCAAAGATTACGACTTCACGTTGGAATACCACCCTGGTAAAGCTAATGTGGTCGCTGATGCTTTGAGTAGGCAGACTCGGGAGACGATCGCCTCCTTAATGGTTAGAGAGTGGCGAGCTTTGGAGACGTTGGTGGAGTTCGATGTACAGAGTGCTGAAAGAGGAGAAGGACAACTTTTTGGATGTCTTATCCTACAGCCTGTTCTTATCGACCGCGTTATTGAAGCTCAGAAAGAAGATGAGAAGTTTCAGACATGGTTTGTAAAAATGTCAGAAAAAGACCCGACCGAATGGAAGGTGGGGAGTGACGGAGGGTATCGATGCAGAGACAGATTATGTGTACCAGATTGTGGGAATTTGAGAAAAGATATTCTAGAAGAAGCACATAAATCAAGGTATACAGTTCACCCGGGAGGAACTAAGATGTATAAAGATTTGAAGAGAAATTTCTGGTGGGAAGGCATGAAGAAGGATGTGGCCGAGTTTGTATCCAAGTGTTTGACGTGTCAGCAAGTCAAGGCCGAACATCAGAGACCGTCAGGATTGTTGCAACCGCTACCTATTCCTGGTTGGAAGTGGGAGCACATTACGATGGATTTTGTAGTAGGATTGCCCCGGTCGCAACAGAATCATGACGCTATTTGGGTAATTGTGGATCGATTGACGAAGTCAGCTCATTTTATTGCTTACAGTATGACATACCCGGTGGAAAAGATGAGCCGGATGTACATACAACAAGTTGTGCGACTTCACGGTGCACCTGTATCGATCGTGTCAGACCGTGACGCACGTTTTACTTCTGGATTTTGGGAAAGTCTGCAAGAAGCTATGGGAACTTCACTCAAGATGAGTACTGCTTTTCACCCTCAGACAGATGGGCAAACTGAGCGTGTTAATCAGATCATGGAGGATATGCTTAGGGCTTGTGTGATCGATTTTGAAGAATCTTGGGAGACACACTTGCCTTTGGTTGAATTTGCCTATAACAATAGTTATCACGCGAGTATCGGTATGGCTCCGTTCGAGGCACTGTACGGACGACCGTGTTGTTCTCCATTGTGTTGGGCAGAAGTTGGTGATACAGAGTTGTTGGGACCGGATTTGGTTAGAGAAACCAACGAGAAGATTTCCTCGGTCAAGGAAAGGATGAGAACCGCTCAGAGCAGGTATAAGAGTTATGCTGATCGGCGCCGGAAAGATCTGGAGTTTAGTGTTGGAGATCACGTACTTCTTAAGGTTTCACCAACACGAGGAGTAGTACGCTTTGGTCTCAAGAGAGGGAAGTTAGCTCCGCGTTTTATTGGACCGTTTGAGATTTTGGAACGTATCGGGAAAGTGGCCTATCAGCTGGCGCTACCACCGAAGATGTCTGGGGTTCACAACGTGTTTCACGTGAGTATGTTGAGGAAATACATACGAGATCCCTCGCACGTGGTTAGTTATGACGACATTGAGACGAGTCATAACGTTTCTTACAAGGAGAGACCTGTGAAGATTTTGGATCAGAGTATCAAGAAGCTGAGGAATAAGGATATCCCGTTGGTGAAGGTTCAGTGGAATCACCATGACGAGAATGAAGCCTCGTGGGAAGTTGAAGCTGATATGAGGAAGAAGTACCCGGAGTTGTTTCATGACTAGTTAGTCTTGATTTCGGGGACGAAATCCTGTTTAAGGGGGGAAGGGTGTAATAACCTGCATTTTCATGCATTATTATATTTAAAATTTTCATTATCATTTGCATTATCATATTTAAAATTTAATATATATTGTCTGTTTATATGTTAATTCTTATGTGAAAAGTTTAATTCTTGACTAATTTCATAATTGAAATTTTCTTTTGGGGTCAAAATGCAATTTTCATAAAAACTTGCAATACCTGTGTTAAATTTCAAAACTGTATTTCAAGACGGTGGAATTATTTCTTTTAAACTCAAACTGTATTTTTATAAAATCAGAAAACTATTTCTAACGTTAAAATGAATTCTCTGTATTTTTGTGATAAACACCGTATCACGAAAATACCAGTGTAAGTTTAAAACTGTCCGCGCAGTGTTAAACTTCCACAGAATTTTGGAAGTAATGATTGAACAAATTTATTTATACTCAATTATGAATGCTGATGCTTTTCCCTTAGGACTTGTTTGGCAAATGTTGTTGTATGTGTGTTTTCCTTATGCCATAAGCTTGATTCCCAAACACACCTTGACCCACACCAACTCCACCTACCCTTTCAATTATCAATGGAGCATTATGAATTGCAAGTGTATATTTACACATCATTGCTGCACTTTCTTTGTAATTAGTGGAGATTAATGGAGAATGAGTGGGATGTTAGGCAAATGTTTTCTAAGTGGGAGTTTGAGTATTTATACACCCAACCACACTACACATTCTACACTCCTAACATAGAGAGCTTGAGAGAGTCACATAGAGAGATAATAATTTCAGAATTTGAAGAGCTCAATCCTCCATAGCCAAGCTTGAAATTGGGGATTCTTAATTCTTGTATTTCTTTCTCAACAACTTCTTCAATCTACATCACGGTGAGTATTACTAACTCACTCCAAATGTAACTCATTCCTTATTTACTGATTTAGGTAGTTAATTTTAACAGTAGCAGAATTTTGTTTTCAGATTTTTGTTAGGAAAACGAATGAAATTTAAGGTTCTGCCCGCGTTGTCCCAAGTAAAACTCGATTCTGCACACTTTTCGTCTAATGCAATTTTCTCAGATTTTGCACCGTTTGGGCAGAAAATGAGGATTACAGTAGCAGAAAAAGTATATTAGAAATTCAATCTAATATTTTCTCTTTTAACAGTAGCAGAATTTTGTTTTCAGATTTTTGTTAGAAAAACGAATGAAATTTAAGGTTCTGCCCGCGTTGTCCCAAGCAAAACTCGATTCTGCACACTTTTCGTCTAATGCAATTTTCTCAGATTCTGCACCGTTTGGACAGAAAACGAGGATTTCAGTAGCAGTTTTTAGAATGCTATTAGTTATGTTTAAAATGATTAAGGCAATGAATTACGAATTTTCAATCCCCGTACGCGTATTATTTCTTTAATTCTGTGAATTCCTTTATGTTTAAAGTTTGATGACATTCATGTGGAGTCAGTTGTACATGCATGGTGAGTGTTGGTAGTGTGTAAAAGAGTAATGGTAGGGTGGAAAAGTGTATTGTTAGTGTGGAAAGTGTATGAGTTTGAGTTGTGATTGTGGTTGTGAGTTGTGATTGTGGTTGTGGTTGTGGTTGTGGTTGTGGTTGTGGTTGTGATTGTGGTTGTAGTTGAAAAAGAGGATGAGGGTGTCTTTGAAATGCGAAGGTGGCAAAAATGGACACTCCCTGACGCCCATGGAAGCGTTAAAGTGTGTGAAGCCGAACTTGGACACTCACTGGCACCCATGGAAGTGCTAAAGTGTGGCCTATGGACACTCCCTGATAACTCGAGTCTGGATACCTGTGTGGGGGTTGCCCCGGTATTTGCATGGCGGTTAGGGTCTTCAAAGTGTGAGGCATTGGACACTCCCTGGTACCCCGGACCAAAGTGTGAGGCAAACTGGACACTCCCTGGCGCCCCGTTGCTAAAGTGTGGCTATCTTAGTATTTCAAAGATACCAGGAGTAGGATAGAGGGTTGTTGGGTTTTGTCGAGAGAAAAGAGTCGGTTAGATGAGATGGTGCATTGTTCTCATACACGGTCACATATGTGTGAATTTATCTTTTAATTATTGTTGTGGTTGTTTTTCTAACAAGCTCTTTATCATAAATATAAACTTGTGGTATTTAAATGGAAATGGGAAAAAGGTAAATGGGCATGTTTTTACATTCAAAGTTATGTTTTTAATACTCACCAGCTTCTTGAAGCTGACGGCGTTGATGCGTCCTGGACATTCGTGTCCAGGCTTTGCAGGTAATAATCAGGATGAACCGTATGATTATGCTAATTGAGATCAGTTGCTGAGAAGAGATGTTACTTTTATATGCTTTAAGTTTATGTGCTCTAAGTTATGATTAGTTTTGTAATAAGGATGACTGTAATAGACTTTAAGTTATTGTCTTATTTCAAGGCGGTCTGTGCCTTAGTTAACCCCGTACCATAAGATGTAATAAGTTAGAAAAATTTTATAAGCCCTGATTGCTCTACTCTGATTAATGGTTTTATGTTGTTCGACGTTTGGGACGGAATCGATCCTTCAAACTGTCGCGACCTACGGGTCCATAAAGGAAATTAAATGCTTTCCATATTTATGCTACGTCGGGGCGTGACAGTTCATGATTAGTGGGACCATTGTTATATCCCTTAGGGTTTTGAAGTGGGTGGGCAGGGAAGGTCCCTCCCGTTCCCTCCTATCGGGCATCTATCCTCTCTAATGTCGCAGACATTTTACTCATCATTTGAATTAATTGTTGTGTTAAGTTTGCATTAGTGAGTGGATCTTCCTCTTGCAACTTTTTATGTGGTGGCACGTAGACATTTGACTGTTGATTATTAGAGGGTTGAACTTGGTTGTAGTTATTATTAGTTCTATTTTGGTTGAATGGCTGGGACTGCCTATTGTATTGCCCTTGATATTGATTATTGTTGTTGTAGGGCTGTTGTTGGTATTGATTTTGGGTTCCAGTATCATTTTTCCAATCAAACCCGAGGTGATTCCATCTGTTATTATTATTTTGAAAGTTGTTATTATAGGAATTCCCCGCCCCCCTGTACGCTTGCATGGCATTCATTTCCATGGGGGGTTGTTATTGAAAATACGGCACATTGGGACAGTATTGAGTGGTATGTCCCAACATATTGCATGTGTTGCATGGTTCTTCAGGCAAAACCTGCCTAGAACTTTCTCCTTTCATCCCTAACTCCTCAACTTTCTTAGCTAGTTCCTCGTATTTAGTCATTAAGTGATCTTCACTTTTTAGTTGATATATATTTTTCTCCTCTACACCTAATATTTGAGCGCGTGGGATATCTTTAGAATTAGACCATTCATGAGCATGTTCGGCTAACCACTCGAAGTGAGTTTTAGATTCTTCGGTATTTTTGCGAAGGAATGGACCTGAGCTCATGGTTTCAACTAATTTTTTCGTTTCACCATTTAATCCTTCATAGAAGTAGCTAATAGTTCACCATTTCTCATACCGGTGATGTGGCCATGAGAGAAGCAAATTTTTGAAATGCTCCCACGTTTGAGTGAGGTTTCATTGCTCTTTTGTTTGTAGGAATTTATTTGACGTTTTAGCTCGGTGGTCATGCAAGGTGGGAAGAATTTTTTATAAAAATGCGGTATTCATCGCATGCCAGGTGAAGATTGAATTTGGCTTAAGGGTGAGCAGCCACGCTTTTGCTTTATCCTTCAAGGTGAAAGAGAATAGCAATAGATGTGTCACATCTACAGGACAGTTTTGTGAGAATGTTTTACAAACATCCTCGAAGTCTTTAACCTGTAGATATGCCTTCTCGCTCTCCATTCCATGGAAGGTTGGAAGGAGTTGAATCATTCCATTGTGAAATTGGAATTCGCCCGCGTGGGGTGGAATGAGAATACAAGAAGGTGTAGGTGCGTGTTCAGGTTGCATGAGATCGCACAAAGGACGCAATGAATCATCCAATTGCACAACCAAATTATCACCATTTTCACTTTGATTATCACCCATTGAATTTGTAGGTGTGGCTACGTGATTAATAGAATCAGAGGTATCAGATAAGTAGAATGGATTTTTGAGAATTCCTTCAATGGAATTATTGGACATGAAAGAGAAAGATACTAAGGAGATTTTAAACCTAAAGAGAAAGAAAATGAAAAAATAAAAATAGATTGAGAAAGAGTGAGGAAATCTAAGTATTAACTCGTCGCCCTCCCCGGCAACGGCGTCAAAAACTTGTCACGAGAAATTTTTGTGTGCGCTTGTGTGCTATACCCAAGTGTAGGTAGACGTGCAAGTACTAATCTGGTTAAGACCAGGTCAATCCCACAAGGAAGGTTGGAAACTAAGTACCTAGATTAGACTCTGACAAGAAAATAAAAATCAATGTATAAGGAAAGTGTAGAACACGGAGTTCCACAATTATCAACTACAAAAGACAAAGCAACTAAATTAAATTAAACTAATGATTAACTAATTAACTAAAGTGATATTTTAAAACCGTGTTTTTACTTAATAAAAAGGGAAGTGTTGGGATCATACGAATCCACAATGACCCAGCCATCTATCATGCAGTTACATTAAATCTTAATGGAGAACATCTTCTATGGCATTCTGTATTTCTCTTAAAATAAAGAATCTATAGCCCTTTCATGACCGGGACTATATCATTACAGTTAATCCGAAACACGTGAAAGTGGTTTAAAACAATAGTTAAGACTCGCACCTACAATGATGTTAGCATTGAGGGTGGTTTGCAAAAGATATTGAAGAAAAATGTTTTAAGGCCTTAAGTTCAGAGATTGTTTTGACAAACTGAGCATTTGGGGACAATTTGATAACAAATCTCTAAAGCAGAAAGCCTAGGAATACTGCATAGGATATTCTCAAGAATCAGAGAGTTCGATCAATCGACGCGCTTTCGATCGATCGAACCTCATCAACTTTCAATCAATTGAAATGTATTCGATCGCTTGACTGTATCCCTGCTCCAATCGATCGAACTAATTTCGATTGATCGAACACAGGTGTCAAACTGCTGCATGGCAAAGGCTAGAGGTCACTATTTCATCGTGATCTCCCAACCCTAGGACTACTCAGACATAGTCTAGAGTGCCTCAGATGCATTTTTAATGTAAAAGTCCATGAAGGTCATGTTTGGTTGCAATTTTAACATAAAATCAAAGAAAGCTAATAGTTTAACCCTAACCAACATGCAAAGCTGCGAGATGACATATTAAACTATGATAATATGTAAGCAGAATGCAAATAAAATAGTAAGTTGTAACCTGGAATGAAGAACTTTAATTAAACTTAAGAGAATCCAAGCCAAAACAATATTAATCCTTGAAAAACCTTAAAACAAAACACTAGAAAAAAGCTCTCTACTCTCTATAAACTGATGGAAACTAAAGTGGGCATCCTTATGGACGTATACAAAATGAGTATTTATAGATAAACCTAAAGCGAGGGTTAAAAAAACCATCTCTACTGCGTGCGCGTAAGTTCTAATAAAACCATGTTCAATCGATCGAACATCAATCGATCGATTGAACTTCTAGGATCGTCAAGCGCTTGAACTTATCTCGATCGATCGAAACATCGATCGCTTGAGAGATCTTCGATCGCTCGAGCCTCACTTTTCATGTTTGAATTGTCTTCCTTAAAATCAAACATTCCTTTTATCTTGCTATCCATTTCTTCACACAGCAGAACAGTAATCTGCACAAGTAAAAACTAAAATAATACAACTTATCATAGATTAATCATATTGTGTAAAAACTAGCATTGTAACACAAAGTGCAGAAATGACAAGGAGTTGTGGACTAAATCAGCATATTTTCTTACTTTAGCACGATTGTATTCTACATATACCCCCACTTGTCACTTTTATAATGAAATGGATGATTGGGAGTACATGTTTAATAATAAAGAGTTTTTTCTATAAACACAAGATCACATGTCCTTATTTAATGAGTATTGACACGACTAAAAAGTTGTGCGCTCTTGTGCAACACCCAAGTGTAGGTGATTGATCGGGAGAGAACTAATCCTAAATATACGCCTTAATGTGCATTTGTTAGACCATTTTATCTTGTTTTTGTATATTTTTACTTTGTTTTCTAGTTTCTGACAGGTTTTGGAAGAAATCAACTAAACCAGGCTAAACAGGGTGAAAAAGCAGAGCTAAAGAAGCTGAAAAAGCCAAGTCGTGCGCGCGACCCGCGCCCGCGAAGAACCAGAAATCGCTCGCGCGAGAATCCCAAAACCGCTCGCGCGATCCGCGCGCGCGAAGTCCAAATGTCGCGCTCGCGCGACCCGCTCGCGCGATATGGGTAAAAACCAAAGTTGCGTATTTCAGTGTACTGAAGACTCCTGTGCAAACGAAACTGTAGAATGACGTCCAGATTGTAAATTACATCAGTTTCAGTCCGTTTCGGGTTGGGAAGGCTTCCAAAACTTGTTGTAAATCTATATATACCCTATTTTATTACAATTAAGGGGTTGGCAATTATTACACACCCATACATACACATTCTACAACCATACTTCCAGCCATTGAAGGGAGGGAAGCAAGGAGAAGAAGAAGAAGACCAAGGGTTTCCATGGCCTCCTCCATCAACTACTTGCCATCTATCACTTCCATGGACGGCTAGATCATAGATCTAGGGTTTCAATGAAGCCCTAGATGAGTAATAGGGTTTTATTTATGTTTTTATTTTAGTTTTATTATGTATGGATGACAGTCACATGTTTAGAGGATTTTCATAAATAAATCGTACTTCTAGTGATTAAATCATTACTTTCAGAATTTATTCTTGTCTTAGATCTATTTTGATTGTGATGTGCTCAACGATCTATTCTTGCTGTGCTTGTTTAGATTGTTTACATGTGATGGTGCTTTATTGATTCGTGCTATCAAGTATCCGAATAGTCCATGCCTAGGTTAGACGGATTAGATCACAACCCTAGTTTAGTGTGAGATAATTCGTGCTACCCGAAGATGGACTATGTTGGTGCTTGAACCATGAATATCTTCTTGTCGGAGGAATTGGGCTTGTAGCTACAATTCCCCATAATCATCCAACTTAGTAAGCTAAAGTAATTCATAAATATTCTTATTATGAAGCTAGTGGTGGATTTGCAATCCTAGGTTCCCTTTACATATTTACAAAAACATTTTTAATTGCTTTCATAGTTAGATTTATTTTTATGTTCTTAGTTTAATTCAAATAAAAATCAAATCCGTTTTCTTAATTAACTAAATTTAGGTTTTAAAATTAAGTCGCTGTAGTAAATCAATCTCTGTGGGTTCGACCTTTACTTTCACACTACAAATCCTTAGAAAAGTAAAGCATAAATAAAAGCATACTTTTTATATCTTGATTTTGACAACATCAATTTTTGGCGTCGTTGCCGGGGATTGTATTACTACCTTTAGTTTTAGAATCTTAGTTTAGTTAATTCGTAAATATTAGATTAGGTTTCCTTTTCTTATTTTTCGTTTTATTTTTAGTTACTAACTTGTTCTTTTATTTTGTAGTCAACGTTTCCGAGTGGAGTAGCTAATTACATCAAAGGAGCTTACGCAAATAATATAAATAAAATTAAATAAATTGCTTCCTTTGGAATTCGCTTTAAACCACTGTAAGTCAGGGCGCTGTGACGCACTATTTGCATTAGTTTAGGGTTAATTGCACTGCATTAGCTAGGAAACCCGGGGCGCTGGGCTTGACGCGGTCATTGCATTACAGGATAATATTCATGCATCACAGTAGTTGAGTGCTTGTTATCTTAGTTGCGTGATTGCTATTTGTTTTTTTTATTTATTGAGTCAGTTTTTGTTTTTAGTTTCTTTTCTTTTGTTTTAGTTTATGTTAGGTACACGTTCAAATAAACCGGAATTACAACCTTTAGACTCTGAACTTGAACGTACATTAAGACTTAACAAGTCTTCAAACTTAACTTCTAGAACAAGGGTTTTAATAGACGACGATTTGACACCAAAACCAACGTCTTTATTTGAATCCGAAATACGTAGTACTCTTACAAAACTAACGAAACCACGCTTTCATAACATAGAACCGATTAAAATGGCAGACATTGGAAATAATAACGACAACAACCAAAATAACAACGGAGCTAATATGAATAATCCTAATATACCACCACCTCCTCCACTTAAAGATTATTTTATTCCGACGACTTACACGCCACAAACATGTATTGAATTACCGGAGGCGACGGCATCTCACTTTGAGATAAAGTCGTCTACCATCTCGCTACTTCCATCTTTCCATGGCCGTTTAAATGAAGATCCATATAAACACTTAGGAGATTTTCAAGATATATGTTCTACTTTGAAAATTCAAAATCTTACTGATGATGAATTAAAAATGCGGCTCTTTCCATTCTCATTAAAAGACAAAGCTAAATATTGGCTCCAATCTTTGGAGCCAAACACAATTAAAACATGGGAAGCCCTACACACCGCATTTTTACAAAAGTTTTTCCCTATTATGCGTACAAACCAGATAAGGAAATCCATAACCAATTTTGTAATGCAAGATGGCGAATCACTTTACGATACATGGGAGAAATTTAAAGAATTATTACGCTCGTGCCCACATCATCAGGTCCCTAAGTGGCAACTTGTTCAGGTCTTTTACGAGGGACTTATTCCCTCGGTCCGTAATACTGTCGATGCCGTTTGTGCGGGTACTTTCCTGCACAAAAGCGCCGATGAGGCTTGGAAGATTTTTGAAACACTAAGCGAGAATTCGATGCATCGGGCTGTGTCGGTACGTTTAGAGGGATATCATTTTCAACCTAAGCGAGAGGTGACAGTTGAGTCAAGTCAATCAATTCAAATACAAGAATTAAATAGAAAACTTGACCGACTTATGCAAATGAACAAAACGTCTAATCCACCCTCTTTAGAAGTATGTGCATTATGTTCTGAACCGTCCCATAATATCTTTGCATGTCCTTCTGCATCTCAATATCTGGAATTTGTGGAACAACACGTTAATTCTATGCAACAATTCCCACAAAATAATTATAATCCTAGGTCAACTAATTTTCCTAATACGTACCGACCCCAATATCAACAAGGTCAATACCAACTACCTCCTCCACCTCCACGCAATAATGCATTTGAGGAGAAGGTGCTGGCCGCACTTGAAAATTTTGGGTCGGTGATTCAGTTAGTGCACTCTCACACTCAGTCTATTACAAAGCTCGAGTCCCAAATGGGACAAGTAGTTACTACATTAAACCGTTTAACTGAGAGTAAGTCGCCGAGTCAACCTACTCAGCAACCTAAGGGGCAATACACAGTGGGTAGTACGACTGAGAGCGTGAATGCTGTTTCGACTAGGATGACTACTCGAGATGAGGAAGTTGTTGTAATTCCGGATGGGGGTGAGAAAAATAAAAATTTAAATTTGAATAAAGGAAAAAGTGAAGACGTGAATCAAAATAGAAAAGAAAATGAACCGGTCCCAACAAACTATATTCCGAGAATGCCATATCCACCAAACATTGAGGGACCGTCACATTTGCCCAAGAAAGGGTCAAAAAGGGAAGATATACTCGAGGTGTTTAAACAAGTCAAAATAAATATTCCTTTCCTCGATGCTATAAAACAAATTCCCGCTTATGTTAAATGTTTAAAAGACCTTTGTACGCAAAAACGCAAAATAAGCAGTCATACGCCTAAAAAGGTCTTCCTCACGGAAAAGGTAAGTTCAATTTTCCAACACGCTCCTCCGAAATATAAGGATCCAGGTACGCCTACGATTTCATGTGTCATAGGTGACACTATCATTCATCGGGCTCTCCTTGACTTAGGAGCTAGTGTTAACCTCTTACCTTATCACGTCTATAAACAATTAGGTCTAGGTGAACTTAAGCCCACGGCCGCTACTATTCAGTTAGCGGATCGTTCTGTCAAAATACCTAGAGGGATCGTCGAAGACGTACTAGTAAAAGTTGATCAATGTTTCTATCCCGTTGATTTTATGGTCCTTGACACCGAACCGGTGCTAGATACTAGAAAATACACTCCTGTTATTCTTGGTCGTCCATTCTTAGCCACGGCCAACGCACGTGTCAATTGTAGAACAGGGGTAATGAAAGTGTCGTTCGGAAATATAAAATTAAAATTAAATGTTTTTAATGCGGTCGATCAACCTCCTAAAGATGACGATTACCTATGTGAGGCGGAAGGTGAGGTAAGACGGAATATTGAGCCTACCAAAGAAATAAATGTGAGTAACAAAAAAGATATAGTGGATGATGACTGGATGAATCCTAATACCTCGGACCCTAATGCTGAATCTACTCGAAAGGTAAGAAATCGATTTGAACATACTGACAAACCGTCGATTGAATTAATTCAAAGCGACGTAATTTTTGCTTACCATCGAGCTCTACCTGACATCCTTAGGGGTACAAAATCCGAGTTACAACCTCCATAAAATTTTGAGCTAGAATGGTCTAGCTGAAGACGTAAAAGTTAGCGCTTCTTGGGAGGCAACCCAAGCTTTATTTCGTTCGTTTTTCTTATTTTTTTGGTCGTTTTTGAATCTGTTTGAGTCTGTTTTGGACATTCTGGACAGGTTTGGGGGTTTGAATTAATTTATCTTACTATTATATACATAATTTTTACCAAAAAATGGAAAATACCATTCTCGCGCGCGCGGCCCGCTCGCGCGAGAATGTGCCTTAGTGTTTTTTTCTTTCGTTTTCTTTATATGAGCCCTCAGGTTCTCCTCGTGCCTGATGACGCGGGCGCGAGGTAGCTCGCGAGCGCGAGGGGGTCCCGCTGGCGCGATATTCTAAAAAAAAAATATTGGGATTCGCGCGCGCGACGGCCGCTCGCGCGATTTCCCCATTTTCTTGATATTTGTTTTTCTTTTCTATATCTTTCCCCCTACCTGTTTTATTTGTTTTTCTTTTCTGTTTTTGTTTATTAGATCATTTTGGTGTGTGTTCGTTGTTTTCCTTGTTACATTTCTACTTTTTCATTTTATTTCTTTTCCATTTGCTAGTTTAGTTTAGTTTTTAGACTTATATTCCATGTTTAGGTTTCTTTACTTTTAATGTTCTTTTGCTAGTTTCTTTTTGTTTATCTAGTAGTAACAGGTAATATTGAAATTTATTGACATATTCAATTGTGTTCACCTGTTTGTCATTGCCGAGATTGAGGTACTATCGTTCCTTCCTTATGTACTCTCCTTTCTTTCGTTTTATTGTTTCATTGGGGACAATGAAAGGTTTAGGTTTGGGGGTATGCACACATGCACATTAGTTTATGCAAAATTTTAACATTTTTTAATAAGTATGTGTAAATAAACGATGATTACCGATATTTTTGCAATATTAATTTGATACTTCTTGTTATGTAACTTTGAATTGTTATAGAATGGTAAATAAGAGAAGATGTGATTAAGCATTTGCTGAAGTTATGATGTAACGTTTTAAGTTATGTATCGTTTGAATCGTAGTTTTATATCATAGTTTTGCACATAAACTTATGCACTGCACGTAGTCGCTTGAATACATGTTGATTGTGAACTCTAATATGATTCGGATTTCTAGATAACACATGGTGGAGACTAGACCCGGTGAGCTTTTGAGCCTATCTATTCTTTTTAGAGGGTTATAAATATCTGGTGTTTGTCGAATTTCATTGAAATAGCGCATTAACTTATTGATTAGTCTCATTATTCTTGTTTTGGTTGATAGTCAAGTTAAAAGATTTGTTACCATGCTAAATAATCTTCCGTCGTAAACATTGAAGAACCATACGATTTTAGGACATGATTTTAGGCCCTCTTTGTTTACCACCGACCGAAGAATTATAAATTTCCTTAGTTCGCCCCTTTGAGCCGTTACAATGCCTCTTTTTCTTGGTTCACCATTATCCTCTGTAAAAGCTCCAACTTGATCAACTTGGAGTATACCACTGGAAGAGTGATCAACTTTTAGTAGTATTAAGACGATGTGTTGATTGAGAAGAAGAAAATAAGATGCTATTGGGGTAGTTGCTTGGTATTCAATTCATAGTCATTTGAGAAGCAAGAAAAGAATAAAAGGAAAAGAAAAATAATAAAGAAGAGGAAGGTTGAAAAAAAAATGATGAAAGAAAAAAAGAGAATGAAAGGAAAGATGAAAGTTTGTAGAAGAAGAATGAAAGAAATCGAACATGCCTTACAATGCCATTCTGAAACTACTTGATATATCCATTCTATCCTTTTTTCATTACCTGAGCCACATTACAACCTTTGAAAAGTCCTAGTTGATCCTAGGAAACATGGTTCGGATATGAAAACGATGGGAGGGGGATTAAAACTTGGTAATGACTAATTTCTCTTGACTGTTGGCGTCCTATCAATGAGACTACTGTTCTTTCGTGTCATGCGTCTTTTCGAGTCATATATGAGCATTTCTCGTTTTGAAAACATATTTCCTTTACTCACATATATTAGAAAAATTACACCTGTTTCTGAGTGTTTCATTTGAGAGTGTAATTAACATTGTGAGATTCGTAGTCGAGACATAGTTAGATGGTCATCCGAGTTATATTCCAAGTTCATGACATGCGCGTGTTTATTTGACTACCATATCACACACGTGCAATTGTATGAGGAACTCTATTGATTTATACGATGCATGTGCTTGAGATTGTTTTTCATGATTTAGGTGGATGTTTCATTATGTTTTTTTTTATGTTCGTTATTCTATTTCAAATCTTTGTTTTATAATAAGGAGTATTGACTATTAGTTTTTTGGTTCTTAATAAAATTTGTTTTAAAATTTACAAGTTAATAAAGATGGTTGTGGGTGACTTGTTGACGAGAACCCTCACGAGACTTCCCTCGTCCGACTAGGGACACCTAGAGGTTTAAAAGGCTTGTTGCATACGCTAAATGCAATCGCAATCCATGCGAAAAATGGAATAGTATGTTATTAGTAGTTAGTTTTTATTTTAGTTTTGCTCGAGGACTAGCAAAATGTAGGCTTGGGGGTGTGATCGGGAGAGAACTAATCCTAAATATACGCCTTAATGTGCATTAGTTAGACCATTTTATCTTATTTTTGTATATTTTTACTTTGTTTTCTAGTTTCTGACAGGTTTTGGAAGAAATCAACTAAACCAGGCTAAACAGGGTGAAAAAGCAGAGCTAAAGAAGCTGAAAAAGCCAAGTCGCGCGCGCGACCCGCGCCCGCGAAGAACCAGAAATCGCTCGCGCGAGAATCCCAAAATCGCTCGCGCGATCCGTGCGCGCGAAGTCCAAATGTCGCGCTCGCGCGATATGGGTAAAAACCAAAGTTGCGTATTTCAGTGTACTGAAGACTCCTGTGCAAACGAAACTGCAGAATGACGTCCAGATTGTAAATTACATCAGTTTCAGTCCGTTTCGAGTTGGGAAGGCTTCCAAAACTTGTTGTAAATCTATATATACCCTATTTTATTACAATTAAGAGGTTGGCAATTATTACACACCCATACATACACATTCTACAACCATACTTTCAGCCATTGAAGGGAGGGAAGCAAGGAGAAGAAGAAGAAGACCAAGGGTTTCCATGGCCTCCTCCATCAACTACTTGCCATCTATCACTTCCATGGACGGCTAGATCATAGATCTAGGGTTTCAATGAAGCCCTAGATGAGTAATAGGGTTTTATTTATGTTTTTATTTTAGTTTTATTATGTATGGATGACAGTCACATGTTTAGAGGATTTTCATAAATAAATCGTACTTCTAGTGATTAAATCATTGCTTTCAGAATTTATTCTTGTCTTAGATCTATTTTGACTGTGATGTGCTCAACGATCTATTCTTGTTGTGCTTGTTTAGATTGTTTACATGTGATGGTGCTTTATTGATTCGTGCTATCAAGTATCCGAATAGTCCATGCCTAGGTTAGACGGATTAGATCACAACCCTAGTTTAGTGTGAGATAATTCGTGCTACCCGAAGATGGACTATGTTGGTGCTTGAACCATGAATATCTTCTTGTCGGAGGAATTGGGCTTGTAGCTACAATTCCCCATAATCATCCAACTTAGTAAGCTAAAGTAATTCATAAATATTCTTATTATGAAGCTAGTGGTGGATTTGCAATCCTAGGTTCCCTTTACATATTTACAAAAACATTTTTAATTGCTTTCATAGTTAGATTTATTTTTATGTTCTTAGTTTAATTCAAATAAAAATCAAATCCGTTTTCTTAATTAACTAAATTTAGGTTTTAAAATTAAGTCGCTGTAGTAAATCAATCTCTGTGGGTTCGACCTTTACTTTCACACTACAAATCCTTAGAAAAGTAAAGCATAAATAAAAGCATACTTTTTATATCTTGATTTTGACAACATCAGTGATCGTACAAGTAATACTGGATAAGTGCAGGTCGATCCCACGGGGAAGGAATAGGAAGAATGTCTACTAAGTTATAACCTAAAGAAAATGAAAATATTAATATACGGGTGGAGATTCTACGAATCCTAATTAATTAAATTAAATTAAATTAAATAATAATCTAAAGTATGAAGAAACATAACTAATTAAACAGATAAATTAAAGGTGTTGGAAATACAAGAATCCACATTAATCCTAACCATCTACCATGCATACTCATAATGTGCTATGGAGTTCATTCCTCTTCTGTATTCCGTATTTTTCTAAAAATATAGAATCAATAGCCCTTTCATGACCGGGACTACATCATCACAGTTGATTTAAAATACTTAGAAGAAAGTTTAATACAATGGTTAATACTTGCACTCTAAATGGTGTTAGCATTCAAAGTGGTTTTCAAAAGCCATTGAAGAAAATAGCCTTAAGGCTTTAAGTTCTAAAAACCGTTGTGAAAAACTGAGCTTATAGGGACAATTTGATGACAGATTTCTAAAACAGAAAGTTATGGAATATTTAAAAGAATCATCTCAGGAGTTTGTAGGTTCGATCGATCGAAGCGCTCTCATCGATCGGACAGCATCATCCTTCAATCGATCGAAATGTCTTCGATCGCTTGACTATGGCTCGGGTTCGATCGATCGAAATACCTTCGATCGATCGAGCCCAAGTTTTCTAAAGATTGCATAATAGAGGCTAAGAATCAATATTTCATCACATATTTCCAACTTCTACACTACGGAAACATAAATAAACTAGTGCAAAAACAGTAAAACATAACAATCATAACTACTAGATTCATAAACAATCAAATAAGATAAAGGAAAGGGAAAACCTGGAATAAATCTGAAAATAACTTGTAAATAACTTGAATCTTTAATAATCTTTAGTATAATAATGAAAAAGAGGAAGAAAAATAAGAATCTAACCTAATCTACTCCTAATCTAACCCTAAAACTACCCTAAAACTGTTGTTTTCTGCGTTCTGGAGCGTCTTTCCTTCGTCTAGCATCAAAATGACTTATATATAGGGTTCCTGTAGAGTTTACACAACTTTTGGATGAAAATAAAGTTCCATCGATCGAGCTTAGTTCGATCGATCGAAGTCTCAATCGATTGAACTCTGCTCAAGGGCTTGAAGTCCTCTGATTTTGACAGCTCTATGCACCGATGGGAGAATGGCCATAACTTTTCACTCGGACCTCGGATTGACCTCATGTTTGCGGCCACGCAACTGTAACTCAAAGATCTACATTTCATATCTCTGGGAAAACCTTCCAAATCTGAAGTCTTCATTGTCAAAATTGGCATTTTCCCAGGTGCTTCCGTTGTTCGATTCACCAGAATCACTTTCTTTAGCTCCACTTCATTGATTTACATTCTAATACCTATAAAACAACGAATAAACATATGTTTTAGCATTAACACAATAAAAATAACATTGTTGTTAGAATGCACCTAAATGTAGGGACTTTGGGGATAAAAGTATGCATAAAATACAACGTAATACACTATAACTATGCACTTTTCACCTTGAATCACACCCTCCAACTAGCTCGTTGCTAGTCCCTAGCAATGAAGCGAACTACAACAATGTTTATTTAAACTCTAAGAATTGAAAACAAAATAAAGTAAAAATCCTAAATCACTTTCGCAGGAATCACGATTGCATTTAGCGTATGCAACAAGCCTTTAAACCCCTAGGTTCCCCCTAGTGGACGAGTGTTGTCTCGTGAGGGTTTGCAGTGAATCTACCCACAAAATTCATGTTTATGGTAATGGTTCTCATTTAAATTTTTTCAAGAAATTTTCCTCTCATTTACAATCTCATGAAACTCTCTAGTAAGCCATAGCAATGCCATACACATTATAGTTAATCTACTATCAAAGTCATTAGAATGTTCCATACCTATCAATCTTCAAGTATGTGTATTGCATGGACAACCAAAATACAAAACAATAATTTCAAAGCTCGCATAACCTAAGACACTATCAAGACGTTCATTTTGACTCAACTCTTACTGGGATTACACTCTCTAGATGAATTCACTCCGAATTGGGTGTAATAATTATCACTCATAATATGGAAGCTATAAAGAGTAAATGTGAATGGAATCTAATGCTTCTCATATCTAAATAGAAAAATGGACATTTTAGTGCATAAAGTCTCATGAATGGATGGATACTTTTCACTAGAAACGAGCTAGTTGGAGAAAGAGGCTCGTGATATTCAATTGGGACAAAGGATATGATTAGAATGTTTATTACAACTTTTCAAACTTTCCCATATCTCCAATCTCTCTCTTCTTTTTCTTCTTCTTCTTCTTTTTTTTATTATTTTTTTTTCTTTCCCACACACTTCTTTTTGTTATTTTTTTTATTTTTTTTCTTTTGTAACAACCATTGGCATTTTTTTTTCTTTTCATGCTTTTTTTTCTTTTCTTCTTTTTTTCTTTTTTTTTCATCATTTTTTTTTCTTTGCCAACATTCCCTTATTCACACAACCAAACTTCTTGTCAAGATAACACATTCCAATCACTCCTAAATGAAGAACTGAAGCTTGAACTCCTAATTTGGAGTTAAGTATAGACTTTAGGACTGTGTAGACAAGGTAAATATGATAATGCTCAAGAGGTGAAGTAACAGAATAGAATAGAGGTAGGCCAAGACTATATTTTGCATGTATGGTCAAAAGATGGCCTAAATCATCTTCTAAGTTCATAGGATTATTCATTTCAGTAAATCAAGAGCTCTAAAGTTTCGTAAACGGTAATACTTGGGGCACAACCAAAGCCACAACCTTTTTCTCACAACCTCCATTTTGTGTCTATCTCTCTCTTGATGGGTCCCACAGTGCCAATGACCCCACAGTGCCCACTAGGAGAGAGATAGACACAAAATGGAGGTTGTGAGCAAAAAGTTGTGGCTTTGGTTGTGCCCCAAGTATTACTCTTTGGTAAATCCTGAACGTTCTCTTCTAGTGATCAGTCAAAATGAAGAAAATTGAGACTTACAACGAATTAATATGCTTTTCAAAAAGTAAGAATAATTTTATAAAAACCCTCAAAAATAAAAGAATGGCATAAAAGCTCACTTGGGTTCTTAGTCTCCACTACAGTCTCTCAAGACACCTAAGCTATGCTTACTAATCCATTTAAGTTATGTACAAGGTTGTCACAATGTGCTCAAAGTTGTTTGAAGATTAAAAGGCATAAAACATACTATAATTATGATAGTAAATAAACTACCATAGTGTATCACATACTAATGATATACAGAAAATAACACTAATGCGTCATAACTAACTACATTTACTAAGAGAGAAATATAAGAACCATTTTATTATCTTTAAAAATAAAATTAAAAATTTTAAAATTTTCTACAGTTTTTAATTTACTGATTCTTGCGCTGGTAAGCAGGTATATGACACTAAAGCATAAAAAGAAAGAACCGAGGCATGCAATGACTCACTACCCCCAACTAAAACTAAACATTGTCCTCAATGTTCTAAACTAAGTACATGGACATGTAAAGTAAAGCGAGAGAAGGAAGGATGTTACCTCGAGACGTTAATAATCCAGATTTTTTTTTCAAGTTACCTACAAAATCATTAGTAGCAACAAAGAAAAATACGGAATATAATACAACTACTCAGTAAATAAATTCGGTTAATTAAGATTTTTATCATAAATTAATTGAAATTTTTTAGGATCTTTCGAGTGAAATAATTTAACAGTGAGAAGAACATTAGGATCCTCATAAACTTGCAACTCCCCCCAACTAATGTCAGGCTCAAGGTCAGAGGAGATGATGCAAAACCTATGGCTGCCAAATTTGTTGGGGACAGTTATAAGAGATATACCACACTTTTTAAGAATTATACTCAAGGAAAGATCTTTGGTGTTGGTATTTTCTATAACAGCCTCTATTTTTTTTATTATCAAAAACAGACGGAGGCCATGGTTCAATAACAGGGGCAGGGTCTAAGTGATGTTCTAATGAAGCTTTACTACCATCCTCTTGTTCTAGAACAGAATCTATGGAGATGTGATCATATGAATTGGATTTCTGTTCTATGTACATTGATTTGGACTGGACTTGGATAAAACTATTTATTTGGGCCTCAATATCATTATTACTCAAGAAGGTCAAGCAGTCTAGCAGATTACTAGCTTCTTGTTGAAGTTTAAGATCATCTAAAGTGGGCCTAATATTTTCCAAGTCCTCTCTCACAGAATTTTGAAATTTAAAATTTTGCGAAATACATGTGCTAGAATCCTTACCATCCTCTTCCACAACACATTCTTTTTGTTCAATATTAAGGTACACATGATTTTCAAACTCGGAATGAGAGCATTGATTGATAGAGAGGATAGGTGATGGGCAACTTGGTGACATCACTTCTTCGGCCGAAAGAGGTGAGGGTTCATGAATATCAGATGAATCTAAATCGAATTTAGAAATTTCAATAATGTCCTCCCTAGGGTCACTATCAAAGGTAGGAATAGAGTCAACAGGGGACTCATCATTTCCTAATTGTGTGCTGTCACCTAAACTCTCATTATCTGTAAAAACTTCATTCTCATCCGTGTAACTCTCCTCACTATATATGTCATCTATTGAGGTGCTCCGGACAAAGAGATTATGTAACTTTATCAAGGCAGTGAAGGAGTTGATGTCTGGGGTTTTATATTGAGGAGAAGATGGTTCTATAACTTCATGCTCAAGGTTTGGTTTTGGAGTTCAGACATTATTATACACCTGTCATTATCCTCCAATTCCATTCCATTATTAGTGTCTTGAAATTTAGGTTGTAGTGTTGAAGGATTGGTATAGTCTTCTAAAGGTTGGCTAGCATATGCTTGTTGATATCTAGTTTCTAATTTATCAAGTGCACTATCTAGCCTTTTCATTTCACTAAGTAGCAATTTAAACATACCATTATCCTCAACTTGGTTATTCTCCTCATTATTACTATATGAAGTTTCGTCACATTGTTATTGATAATAGTCCCCATCCCATTGAGTTTGTGGACAAGACTCGCCAAAAGAAAAGTCTTGGTACTTTTGGTAATCGTGGGAACTGCTACTATATATTATTATTTTGGGTATATCTCCATTGCGATTGATAGAACTCTCCATGTGGAGGTTCTTGATACGTTTGATAATACGGGGGACTACCACTATCATTTTCCCATTGTGGTGGTTGGTAGCACTCGGGTTGATAATGCGCGTCATAAGTGGGTGCTTGCCAACTTGGGAGATAGTTTTCATTACATAACATGTACATATTCATGGTGTTTGTATTGTATGGAGGGTAATATGCATAAGACATATTCACTAAAAAAAATAAGAATTTTTTTTATCTTGTGAGAGAAAAAGTCCAAAAGTTTTTTTTAAAAAAAGTAAGAAAAATTGGAAATAACTTAGTAAAATTCTAACCTAGTTGCCTTCCCCGGCAACGGCGCCAAAAACTTGACACGACTAAAAAGTTGTGCGCTCTTGTGCAACACCCAAGTGTAGGTGATCGTGCAAGTAATACTGGATAAGTCCAGGTCGATCCCACATGGAAAGAATAGGAAGAATGTCTACTAAGTTATAACCTAAAGAAAATGAAAATATTAATATACGGGTGGAGATTCTACGAATCCTAATTAATTAAATTAAACTAAATAATAATCTAAAGTATGAAGAAACATAACTAATTAAATAGATAAATTAAAGGTGTTGGAAATACGAGAATCCACATTAATCCTAACCATCTACCATGCATACTCATTAATGTTCTATGGAGTTCATTCCTCTTCAGTATTCCGTATTTTTCTAAAGATATAGAATCAATAGCCCTTTCATGACCGGGACTACATCATCACAGTTGATTTAAAATACTTAGAAGACAGTTTAAAACAATGGTTAATACTTTCACTCTAAATGGTGTTACCACTCAAAGTGGTTTTCAAAAGTCATTGAAGAAAATAGCCTTAAGGCTTTAAGTTCTAAAAACTGTTGTGACAAACTGAGCTTATAGGGACAATTTGATGACAGATTTCTAAAACAGAAAGTCATGGAATACTTAAAAGAATCATCTCAGGATTTTGCAGGTTCTATCGATCGAAGTGCTCTCGATCGATCAGACATCATCATCCTTCAATCAATCGAAATGTCTTCCATCGCTTAACTATGGCTCGAGTTCGATCGATCGAAATACCTTCGATCAATCGAGCCCAGGTTTTCTAAAGATTGCATGGTAGAGGCTAAGAATCAATATTTCGTCACATATTTCCAACGTCTACACTACGGAAACATAAATAAACTAGTGCAAAAACAGTAAAACATAACAATCATAACTACTAGGTTCATAAACAATCAAATAAGATAAAGGAAAGGAAAAACCTGGAATAAATCTGAAAATAACTTATAAATAACTTGAATCTTCAATAATCTTCAGTATAATAATGAAAAAGAGGAAGAAAAATAAGAATCTAACCTAATCTACTCCTAATCTAACCCTAAAACTACCCTAAAACTGCTATTTTCTGCGTTCTGGAGCGTCTTCCCTTCGTCTGGCATCAAAACGACTTATATATAGGGCTCCTGTAGAGTTTACGCAACTTTTGGATGAAAATAAAGTTCGATCAATCGAGCTTAGTTCGATCGATCGAAGTCTCAATTGATTGTACTCTACTCAAGGGCTTGAAGTCCTATGATTTTGACAACTCTGCACACCAATGGGAGAATGGCCATAACTTTTCACTCAGACCTCGGATTGACCTCCTGTTTGCGGCCACGCGACCGTAACTCAAAGATCTACATTTCATATCTCTGGCAAAAGCTTCCAAATCTGAAGTCTTCATTGTCAAAATTGGCATTTTTCCAGATGCTTCCGTTGTTCGATTCACCAGAATCACTTTCTTTAGCTCCACTTCATTGATTTACATTCTAATACCTATAAAACAACGCATAAACATATGTTTTAGCATTAATACAATAAAAATAACATTGTTGTTAGAATGCACCTAAATGTAGGGACTTTGGGGATAAAAGTATGCATAAAATACCACGTAATACACTATAACTATGCACTTTTCACCTTGAATCAAGTATTAAATACTGTTTTCAATAAATTATCTATTAGCATGTGTGAGGGTGTCACTCTCGGGGTTTTGGAAATTAGATATTAGTCCGGATACATGATCTAGATTAAATATTTGATTGTCAAAAAATTGGGGTGTGACAGTTTGATATCAAAGCTTCAATTGCCTTAGATTGGGAGAAGTCTAGGGGATCATCGGTATTGTGGTTGTGGGTCAGAGCTATAGGTCGGGGATTTATTTGGGTTTGGGTTATGTTTGCTTATATTTTTAACTTTGTGTTAGGTAATTGTTGTTTATGTGGTATTATTTGCTTTTAGTTAATAGTTATCAGCTTATGTGTGTGTGTGTGTGTGTGTGTATATGTGTGTCATTGCATGTTAGATTAAAAAATATAAATATATCTTATCGCATAAATAGTGCATGCTGTTGAAATTAAGCAATTAATTATGCAATTATATCCGTGATTAGGAGATATATTTTTTGGTCATGCTGACCATTATTATTTTTATCTTTTAATGTCTTTATGTTATTTCCTTTCTTGTTTTCCCTTGTCACTCTATATAAACCTATTGTGTAAATAATAGAATCAACTTTTACCAAATTCTTTTTGGTATCAGAACCTTTGGTCCTAACCCTAATCACTACCCCTGCCAACACCAACCCACCACCAGTCCACTACTATAGGAACCACCATCCACTACCACCGACACCACCACCTACTCCTCAAACCCTAGTCACCACACCCTACCACCTGCGACGTAGCCTACCAGCCCCCTCCTCTCTGCAGCGTAGTCCCTAAGCCCCTCGGCTTGGTCCAGCAGCCCCTCGGCTGCATCTTCTGCCCTTTGTGGGCATGTGAGTGATGTCCTTAGACTTTCCATCCTCTCTCGTCGTCTCGTCAGGTAACCACGTCTCTGGTTACCCCCATCTAAGTCTGCCGCTGTCTATCGGGTGTCCACTCCTTGGAGTTATATCCCCGTCTAAGTCTACCGCTGTCTACAGGCTATCCACTCCTTGGAGTTATTCTCTCTTACTACTGCTATGGGTGATCCCGCTAAGTTCAGTGCTTTAACCAATGTTCCCACCCCTATTCGTCTAGATCTCTCTCATCTAACCCCTACTCAATGGGTTACTAGTATCGTCCTGAATGAGAAGAATTTCCATGCTTGGTCTAATTCCCTTTGTCTTTGCCTTAGCAGAAAATGGAAGATTGGGTGGTTACTTGGCAAGGAGCCCCAACAGGTAGAAACTGATGCTAAGTATGAAGAATGATTTTCCGATAATTGTATTATTTTGGGGTGGATGTTTAATTCGATGGTGGAGTCAATATACCACATGTTTATGTATCACACCACTGTTCATGGGCTTGGATGACTTTAAAGAAGATGTATGCCCATGCCCACTCTGATTCACGAGTTTTGAGCTTTACCAGGACATCTCACATGCCTCTCAGGCTGGTTTAGGTCATTCTGCTTCTGAATTCTTTAGCTATTTGCAGACCTGGTGGGAGGAGTTAGCCTAATATGAACCCATTAGTGATTTCCCTAATGATGGTGATGTTGAAGTTAAACGCCTCGACCGTCGCCATACCTACCAATTTTTTATGGGCCTAAAACCTGAGTCGAGGCCCTGCGTACCCAGATTTTAAACACTATTCCTATACCTTCTTTATTTGAGGCTTTTGCTACTATTGAGGGTGACGAGCGTCGTCATCACATTTTAGCATCGCCAACTGTGCCTACTCCTCCAGTCTCTGATCAGATGACTTTTGCTGCCCGCCCAGGCCCACGCTCTCATTTTGGTACTTTCAGACCTCGTCCTCTTAGTGGTGCTCCCTTAGGTCCTCGTCCTACGAGCAATCGTCCATATTACTAGCAATGTCGTGTGCTTGGTCATACTATTGATTGTTGTTTTGACCTTCATCCTGAGTTAAAACAACAATATAAAAAGGTTTGAGGGTGGGTCGTGGGAGAGGTGCTCCTCGTACTGGAGCTATTGCTGAAATGGTTCCACCGTCACCAGATTATACTAAGCTTCAGTCCCAAATTGCCCAGCTGCAGTCACATTTGCGCCTTGGTACTACCTCCTCCTCTGCTCCCGGACCTACAGCTGCTATTGCCACAGGTACTCTAACTGCTCTTTATGGTAAGTCTACCCATCCTACTTGGATTCTGGACTCTGGTGCCAGTAATCATATGGCTGGTGAGCTCTCTTCCTTTATTTCTCTATTTACTTCCATTGATCAGTCAGTTCGTATTGCTGATGGATCATCTGTGTCTATTCACAGTCAGGGTGACACCTATTTATCTCCTGATATTACTCTTTCATCTGTCTATTTATTCCTAATTTTGCTTACAATCTTCTGTCTGTTAATCGGTTAGCCAAAGATCATAATTGTACAGTTGTACGTATTCTTACCCAATTATTGCTATATGCAGGACCTGAATTCGAAGAAGATTTTTTGCAGGGGGTATGAGCGTGATGGCCTCTACTAATTTAGTGATCCTCCTTCAACCAGGGTGTCCTCTTCTAGCCTGCAAGCTACTGTTTCTTCTAGTTCTAATAATTATGTCTTACCAGATTCAAATGCTTATGTTTTTTCTCTTAAAACTTTGGATTTGTGGCATGCCCATTTAGGACATGCAAATTTTCAATATTTGTGTTGGTTATTCCCACCGTTAAATAAAGCTTGCAAAGATTATAATTTTAAGTGTGTGGTTTGTGAATTGTTAAAGCATACACGCACCTCTTACATACCTCGCATGCACCGAGCACCTAGTGCTTTTGACCTTATTCATTCTGATGTATGGGGTCCCTCACCTACCATGGCTTTGTCCCAACACAGATATTATGTCACATTTATCAATGATTACACCTGTTGTACTTGGGTTTATCTTTTGAAGAAAAAGTCTAAAGTCTTTTCTCACTTTAGAAATTTTTTATAAATGGTTAAAACTCAGTATCATACTATTGTGCGTAATATTCGTTCTGATAATGGACGTGAATATATCATTGATGAGTTTAGGGCTGCCCTTAATAAGGATGGTATACTTCAACAACTTACATGTCCCTATACTCCAGAACAGAATGGTGTGGCAGAATGAAAGAACCGCTATATCATGTCTGTAGTTAGAAGTCTCTTATGTGGTATGTGATTACCTAAATATTTTTGGGACATGGCTGTTCTTATTGCTACATATCTTATTAATCGTACTCCGAGCCGTGTCCTTCTTGAAAAGGCACCTCTTCATGTCCTTAAACCTAGTAGCGCTCTCTTTCCTATTGTACCCCGGGTGTTTGGTTGTACCTGCTTTGTCCAAAATAAAAGTCCTACCCGTACCAAACTTGATGATAAGGCAGTTCGTTGTGTTTTTCTAGGGAACTCATCCATGTCTAAAGGGTATCGCTGCTATGATCGTCTTATGCGCCATTTTTATAATTCTCTGGATGTTACCTTTCTCGAAACTGTTCCTTTTTATCTAGGTTCTTCCACTCTTCCAGCATCTGTGGAACCTATGGTGGAGGATATTTCTATTCAACCTCGTCTGATTCCTATTTTTAAGTCTCTTTCACCTGTTGTTTCTAGTACTCCATTACAGATTTACTCTAGGCGTCAGCACGCTCCTGCTCCCCAGCCAGCTTCTTCTCCAAACTCAAGTATCTCCTCTTCTCCTTTAGTTTCTGATGTACCTCCTGATATTGTTTCTGATATTGTTCCCCCTCCTCGTTATCCCACCCGTGTTCGCCGCCCACCTTCCCGCTTTCTTGTTTCTCATAGTACTAATCATCCCATTTCTTAGTATATTTCGATTTTGGCTCTTTTGTTAGTTCAGTTGACTCAATTCCAATTCCTCGGTCAGTTCATGTAGCTCTTCAGAATTCTAAATGGGTGGCTGCTATAAAAGTAAAGCTGAGTGCTCTTCAAGACAATCAAATGTTAGATTTTGTTACTCTTCCTGCTGGTGAGCATACTATTGGCTATAAGTGGGTCTTCACTATTAAATATTTGCCAGATGGCACTGTTAATCGGTATAAAGCTTGGGTTGTTGCTAAAGGCTTTACTCAGGTTCCTGGTAAGGATTTTGGTGCTACTTTTGCTTCTGTGGCTAAGCTAACCACTGTCTGTCTTCTGGCTTCCCTTGCGGTGTTCTATTCATGGCCTCTTCATCAGTTGGATGTTAAGAATGCATTCCTTAATGGCGACCTCTCTGAGACTATCTACATGGATCCCCCGCCTAGTTTTCACCCTCTGGGGGAGTGTTCTGGGAAAGTTTGTCATCTCCGTAAGTCTCTCTATGGTTCAAAATAGTCTCCACGTGCATGGTTTAGTCGTTCAGTGAGGTGATTCTTACTATGGGTTTTATCTGCTGTCATTCAAATCATACTTGTTTTATTCGGCACAACTCCCACGGATAATGTATTATTCTCTTAGTGTATGTCGATGATATTATTATCACAAGTGATGATGTTTCAGTATTATTCTTGTAAAGCGTGATCTCAAGATGTCATTTGATGTTATGGATTTGGGATCTCTAAGGTATTTTCTTGGTATTGAAGCAGCTCGGTCTCGCCAGGGTATCTCCTTATCCCAGCGAAAGTATGCTCTTAACCTTCTTCAGGATACAGGTATGCTTGGGTGTAGACCAACATCCTCTCCAATGGAAAATTTTCTGCTGAGTCAGGTGAACTGTTACTGGATCCCTCGCTATATCAGCATCTTGTAGGTTGTCTCATCTATTTGATGAATACAAGACCGGATCTAACATTTGCTATCAGTGTTGTGACCCTGTCTATGTATTCACCCCGCTCTTCTCACTTAGATGCTGTGTATCATATTCTCCTACCTTAAGACATGTCCTAGTCTTGGTTTGTTCTTAAAAGTAGAAGCGTGGGTAGGTCTCTCCTGTTTTACTGATGCTGATTATGCGGGCTCAAAGAGTGACAGACAATCTACTTCTGGGTTGTGTACTTTTTATGGTGATCATCTCATATCTTGGAAAAGTAAGAAACATGTTGTTGCCTTGCGTTCTTCCGCTGAAGCTAAGTATCGTGCCATGGCTCTGGGAACTTGTGAAATTCTCTGGCTTCGTTCTCTCCTTGAGGAATTGGGCTTTCCTGTGAAGGACTCATCATCTTTGTTTTGTGACAATAAGTCTGCTATTATGTTATCATCAGATTCTGTCCTACATGAAAGAACCAAACACATAGAAGTTAATATTAACTTTATTCATGAAAAGGTTCGATCAGGGGTCATCACCCCAATGTTTATGTCATCACGTGACCAGACTGTTGATATGTTCATTAAGTCTGTTGATCCTGGTCTACTTCAGTCTTCTCTTGCAAGCTTGGGCTCGTCGATATCTTTGCCCAGCTTGAGGGGGAGTGTTGAAATTAAGCAATTAATTATGCAATTATATATGTGATTAGGAGATATACTTTTGGGTCATGTTGACCAATATTATTTTTATCTTTTAATGTCTTTATGTTATTTCCTTTCTTGTTTTCCCTTGTAACTCTATATAAACCTATTGTGTAAATAATAGAATCATCTTTTACCAAATTCTTTTCATGCATATATATATATATTTGGTGACGGAGTAGTAAAGGGAAGTTGAAGGTTAAATCATTAAGTGGGGTTCTTGACAAGCACTGTATATAGAAAGGAAACTATGCATATGATTGTCTACACCTACAATATGGTATCTTCTTCGAGAAGGGAAGCTGAGTTGTTATTATCTTCTCTACCTATTATCTGAGGTGATCATCTATGGTTAGTTATCAGGAATCTATATCTGAGTGATCTTGGTGAATCTATCGACGAATTATTATCTGGTCTTCTTATAGTGTCAACGGGGCTTTCATTATTCTTAACTGGACTTCTGATGCAGAAATTATTATAATTGATATCATGGACTTCTTATTATGACACTGATTATTATCGACGGGTATTCTGCTGCTGCATCTATTCCTTATATTTTTCCGCGCGCAGAAATTCTATTTTTTTATCCTTTGGATTATTTATCAAGTCGTCAATATTCTACTATCTATAACCTTCTTTTATACATATCGGGTGAGAATGGATTTATCTTCATTGACATGAGTATTATTTTAGTGGATATATCAGTAAGTTAATAGGGTATTTGGGATATCTCGAGGAGGAGTGCGAGGTACGGTAAGAGGTGAACATGTGCATGCACATAGACTATATTTATGAATTGCATCACTGTGTTGAAATTATTTGTAAGGTCTAAGTGTGTATGTGAAATGACTAGTTATATTATGTTATGTTTTAGTTCTGATTTGAATTTAACAATCGACTATACAAGACCATAGGTATATACATGAGGGTTTCCTTGTTTGGATTATTCACTCGACGTACTAAGTCTTGTATGGTTGAGAGTTAAATGTGAATCATGTGCTTTGTATTAATTGTGTTTAACATTATTTATGAATACTACTTGTGTTTACCGTCGCTTCAAATTTTGGGACGAAATTTCTTTAAGGAGGGTAGAATGTAACACCCCGTATTTCTTCTGATATAAATATTCACTTTGAAATATGTTAAGGAAGCAACCTGAATTTTTAAGTATTATTAATTGGTTGCGTGCATTTATTTTTGTATGGTCATTTATTCATTTGTGGGTAATTATTTTTTTTATTGTTATTAATTACTGTGTGAAGTTTTGTAAAGTTAAGTGGTGGGGTTAAAGTGGTAAAAGTTCAAATTGGCCAAGTTTATTGAAAAGTGATGTGTTAATTTTTTTTAGCAGCATTTATAGGCCCGTAAATGTGTTAAATAATGTAATTAACATTAAAATTAAGTGTCGGAGTCATGGATACCCATTGGGCTACTGATTTTAGTACTTTGTATTACCTTTTAGGCACATATGATGTCTTTTTGTGAGCCCATTGGACAAAAAAGGGGATTTCATATGTATATATGTGTTATTTGTATATGTTGTGTATTTACATATTATATTATGTGTGTAGTTCATATATACTTATATCAAACCCTAGCCTCTATATAATAATCAGAAGAAAAAAAAAAGAAAAGAGAGAATATACGTTAGATAGAGAGAAAGAGAGAAGAGACAACCCTAGCCACCTAGAAGAAGAAGAAGAAGAAGAAGAAAATGAGAAGAGAAGGGTTAGAAGGGAGGAAGAAGGAGAAGGGTCTCGGATTCATAGGCACGTGTGGAATTACAGAGCGTAATCGGTTCGTGATGTCAATTTTTGGTCCAAACTAGGTGAGTTTAATATATATATATATATATCTGGGTATGTATATACACGTATGTATATATGTATACATGAATAATTAAATTCTTGCATGTTTAATTAAATTATTGGGGTTAAATTTTTGTATTCGATGCACGTCATTACTGTCGAATTAGTATAGATATTTCTTTCTCCTTCGCGTGACTTTGTGTATTCGTAAAAGTTAGGTGGATAGTTAGTGTGATGAATACATATGTGAAATACTCATGATAATTAAGAAATTTTTTTGTGAAATTCGTTTTTTTTTTATGTACATTTCACCTATGAAGAAGTGATTTTAAGACTGAGCTATAAAAGAGTTATTTGTAGATAAATAAGTTAGATTTCTCCACAAAAAAACCTAGCCTCATTCCCATTTTTGAACTGCTCAAAATGTTTATTTTACTAAACAACATTCTGTTGGAAGTTTCAGCTTCCCAGATTTGAAATTTTGTCTTGCATGTTGCATAGAACCTCAAAATACAACATCAAACACTTGCTAAACATTTCTACATGCTATATAGGTTCTAAAGTGAGTTAGAATACTCACCTAAACTTGAAATTGAGCTTGGGCTTTGGATTTGAGCTTAGGAAGCTTGAACACAAGCTTCAATGGTGAAACTCCTTCTTCTAACTTCTTGACTTTTCTTTCTTCTAGGAATCTTCTTGGACTTCTAGGACTTATAATTACAGCTCCTAAGTCCCCATGGTGGTGTGGATGTAAGTATATGAGTGTGTATATGAAGGTGTTCACAAGGAAATAGAGGATCCACTCTTGATTTTCCTCCTAACTTCTCTTTTATCTCTCTATGTATCTCTAACCTCCTAGCCTTCTCTTCATGTGCAGATTTTTAGGCCAAAGAAAATGAAATGCATGAGTATATGCATGGTTATATAGAGACTAGGTATTGCCCGTGCCCGAGGGCACTACCGGTAGCGTTTAAAATGGTTCGGTTCGGTTCAGTACGATTTTTAATCAAACCGATCAGTTATGATTCGATTTAGTGTAAATGTTTGGTATGGTTCGATTTTTCCACTGCATGAAAATTTTGAAAATCGACTGAATCGATCAGTTTTGTTACACCCCTAACTACCGAAAAAAAAAAGAAAAAGGATTTATAATATGAGGTGTATAAAATTTTTACAACTCTAAAATTATAACTTAAAAAAGAATTCAGCATAAAAATTCGATAAAGTCAACTTTGTTAATTCGATATCGATATTACCTCCTGTGAACATGCATTATCAAAATGATGAATGCATTCACTCAGTATTTAACTCCATGTGCCATCGGCGCTTAATACAATTTCACGTGCATTTTAATAACAAAGAGAGAAGGATACGATACACTTATCCGGTAATACTACAACTGGCAAATTCAATAGAAATGCATCATAGACTCACATTTGGTACAACTGTCATCATCAATTAGATATTACCCATGCCCAAAGGCACTGTCAATTGATTTTAATACATGTGTTTGGTTGTTAGCTTTTTATATTTCGTTGTCACTTAATACATCATTCATCCAATATAGATGGTCTTATATTAGATACAAAATTTCATAACTTTCTCTATATAATAAAAACCAACCATACTTTTTATTCTGTAACTTAATGTTTGAGCACAAAGAAACAATAACATAATCTATCATTAAAATTCTCAAATATTACAAACAGAAAAGTCTTGCATGCTAAAATTCTGAAATATGACATTAAGATTCATCACTGATACGAATATAAAGAACATTAAAAGAGAATTATGATTTTCATTTCCTGGATGATCCTTTACGATCTTCGGGCGTCCAACCATACATTTTCCTCATCATCCTACAGAACGAAGTTGTATCCAATACAATACACCTTCCCATGTGAGGAATATACACAGCAAGCTGATTATGTATTCAACAAAGAAATTAGTACTAAAAATGTGTACCGCTATTAGTAAAATTAATTTATATAGATAGGTTTAACTTACCTCACTATTTCCTTTCCATCTGAAAAGCCTTGGTTTGTTTATCCACTCGGAGTCCCTACACATTTTGTTCCAAACCTACAAATAAATTTATTTAAATGTAAGTAAACTGATAATATGTTTTCAAGAGTTTGTAATTTATTAACATTAGAATAATGTACCTTTATACTAAAGAATGACACTATAATAAAACCTCTGGGTAAACGATGTTTGTCGTAGTATCTATTCCATCTTCTGGTAGAAAAACACTTACATGATCAGAATTTGTACATCGGGATAGTGCAACATATAGTTGTCCATGGCTAAATACCGGTGTGCGCAAGTCTACCCCAACATACTTCACAGATTGTCCTTGAGATTTATTGATCGTCATGGCATATGCTAACCGGATTGGAAACTGTCGTCTCGTCATTGTAAAAGGTAGTTCCGAAGATGACGGAGTTAATGATATTCTCGGAATGAAGACCAAATCTCCAGATTTATCTCCAGTCAGAATTTGAGCTTGAATTACACGCGATTTAAACCCGACAACCATCAGACGTGTTCCATTACAAAGTCCATCCTTTGGGGCTATGTTTCTCAATAACATTATTGGGCATCCTACTTTCAAGTCCAACTTAAAGGGTGGTAGTCCAGTAGGATCCAACGAATTTAAGTACTCATTCGGATATCTGGTTGTAATGGTACGATCAACTTCATCATCTTCAGACAATTTGTCAGCAGCGAGATACGAAACTACCTCCCCAGGAAAAAGATTCAGTGTTGCAGCATTGATAGCACTAACGTCGTCATTCCGCACAGACAGAATTGTGCGTTCAGTTAGAAATGTTGGGGTCACCGTACTCATGACATTCAACTCCGGATAAACAACGGATAATAGTTCATTTAGGTTTTGGCACTTGCGTATTGTTGATGGAAGTTGTATGACTTCTTCTGGATTGGACCCAATCTAATTAAAATTACAAATGATAAATTAAAATGTCATAAATGAATATAAAAAAAAAATTGGTGGTTGAAAAATTACCTCGATCAAGAACTTTGCAAAATTAGTATTTGCATGGTTTGTGCTAGTGAGACGCATGTTCACGTTCAAGGTCAATGTGTGTATATTATGCCAGAGATTAGACCGTCTTAGTGATGCAGCCACAATCTGCTCACGAAGCCCTCTTGGTATAACTGGTAAGATTTGTCGGAAGTCTCCACCAAGCACAACGGTGATTCCCCCAAATGACATCCCATTCTCATAAATATCTTGCAGTGTCCGATCAACTGCTTCAACGCAATATCTATGCTGCATTGGAACTTCATCCCAGATAATTAGCTTTGTTTGTCTAAATAAATCTGCCTGAGCCGATTGCTTTGAAAACCCACAAATTGAGTTTTCTAGCACATCCAATGGAATGCTAAACGTAGAATGTGCAGTGCGACCTCCCACCAATAGCAGGGAAGCAATACCCGATGAAGCCACTATAACAACAATATGTCCAAGGCTATGGCATTTAGCTGTAACTGTGTTGTACAAAAATGTCTTCCCTGTTCCAGCACCCCCATTCAAAAAAAAAGTAGTTCCATTAGTTTCGAGTATTGAAGAAGTGACTGCATTATAAGCGCTACGTTGTGCAGTATTAAGGCGAGCCACATTAACATCTGTATCCGTTTGTAGCGCATCACTCTGGAGTTGTCGATGTTCCCATATCAATCGGTTTCCAACTACGGTATTCCAATTAGTCACCGGTTGTGGCATGGGCGGGAAGTCAAATAAACTTTGGCCTGATTCTTGCAACAACTGATTGAGAAGGTACAAACCATAATCTTTAATTTGAGCATCGGTTGGATCAGGAATGCAAAATAATGTACGAAGCTTATGTCCAAGATCATCGCAAATAGACACTGAGAATTTATTCCATAACTCATGCGGTTGTAATGGATGGCATTGCGTTAGAATAACACAGAATAACCTTCTCAACTGGTACCCAGTATTCATAACTACGGCCTCCTGAAGACATTGTATCCATTCCTCATCATCTTCTAAAAGGCCTCTTGCAACACATGCTAACTTGAATGTGTCATACAAAACACCATCGACCGTACGTAAGCACTCAAATGAAGTTGGTCCTCTGACAACAGTTAGCAACAACCGCAGAAAAAATCTCTCTCCTGAATTAGGGCTAGCAAAGTGCATTCTACCAACCGCATAGCCTCTTTGTCTTGGCATCTATATACGTTCTTTCTCATGCCAAACAAAGTATTGCAGAAATTCTTGGTAAGTGTAGATGCGTGCACTTACATTCGCAGCACAATACGCAAAAAAGGCAGTTAATTTTGACGACTGATGCTCAGCTCTGGAAATGATCGAATCCATTGACTCGGCAGGATTAAAAACAACACGATGATTTTCAGGTAAATGGACATCCAAACGTACAACCGTCGGAACCTCTTCATGCAAAGGATTACCAAATATTCGCCAAGCAGCTTCCGGCGGTCCAATATATCTCGCATCTAAATATTGTTGGATCTCATCAGCACCACCCAATACCATTGTTGTACGATCATGTCCTTTGTAAATGTACTTATGGATATATTTCACACATCTCATTCCCGCACAAACTTCCACATTAATATGATAGTTAAACATTTTAGAGAGATATGCATTGTATGGTACGACATCTCGATTATCGACATCATGTGCATTCACATTATATGTCCGGCCATCATCGCGACGACGATAAATAGGATATCCATCTTGGTCCATAGTTGTTGCTTCTGAAAAGGCTCGAGGGTATTTCTTAGTGCATCTACCATTTTCCATACAGGGTGCTTGGGGTCTACGAAAACCACATGGTCCGTGTACCATACAACGCTTGACAGTATCAGAAAGTACAGGATCGTCGACTGGATTAGGAAATTCAGCGCATACGGCTTTGTCTACTTGAGCACATGTTTTAATCTTGTCAGGACCTTGAAGAAATAGTAGAACGTGCATATGTGGTAACCCGCGCTTTTGAAATTCAATTGTAAAAACATGTGCAACTTTGTTACCGAACACTTTCTTTCTTTCAATCTCTTTCATCAATCTGTCTCTCTTCAACTCAAAAACACGGGCTACTAAATCTGGACGATCTGTGGAATTTTGATGCGGTAACAATGCTGAGGTAATCTCAGGCCATCTGGGATTTGCTGTCATAGTTAGGAAAATATCTGGGTGTTGGTTATATCGTGTGATTGCCATGGAATCTTGAAAATTTTCAAACATATGTCTTGGGCTACCAATGAATGACGACGGCAAAATCATCCGTTTACCAACTTGGTCAGGACCTAACCCGTCTGTAGCAACATATGTAAGATCTTAGTAAAGTTCAGCACGGAGTTTCCTTTGATTAAGCTTGTAATATGTCAATCGATTTTGCTCAGTTGCAGCCCAAGCATCTACCAAAAACTCTTGGAATAGTTTACCAGCTCTCAAAATTATTGAGTACTCCGTAGGTCGTTCAAACACACGATAACTGTAAAACTGCATCTGTGTGAGTCGCACAGTTGTATGTCTACTATATACGACGTCCCATTGTCTCATTTCAGGTTCCCATCCAAGCTCACCATACGGGAACAGTAAGACATAATGCAATGGCAAATATGTTGGGTGGCATTCATTAATCCGCATAAATTGGTTATCTCCTCTAAGATGCAAGACAATATCCCTCATTGCGCTACACTCACTACCATCTCCTGGTAAAATCACCGCAATCTCTTCTGTTGCTGGTAGTCTATACCTTCGTCGATCTGTTTCTGTATTATAGTGAAGATGAGCTCGTACATTATGGTCTCTCACATTCGATTGTTTAAGAACTGCAGAAGCTTGACGAAATTTATCTGGGAAAATATTATATTGCAACAAACAGTCCTGAATAGTTTTTAACATGTCTACTCTTAAGTGTGGATTTCGACGACTACGAACATCCAAAGCAGAATCAGGATCATAAATGTACAATTGATCATACGCTGGATCCTGACCTGATTGTGGTAGTATTGATCCTGTTCGATGACGCAACTCACCATGAATAGTGAATGCTGTAGGACCCCTTCCACGAATGAGTCTTGCATCCATTTTAACACCCAAACTTGTAAAAGCATTAGCTGCATTGTACCCTCTAGTATAACGGCGAAATGAAGTCGCTTGCAGGCTCACTCCATCATACAACTGTTGAAGTTGTTGAGGGGGTGTTTTAAGGAGAGGAAGCTTTATTTTTCCTTGCAAACAACATGTTCCAAAAAGAGGATTTCTCGTAGATGACTTGACTAATTTTTCATCCATCCAATGTAATGCAGAGCAATAAGGGCATTCCACATCCATCTCACCCAGAAAATACTGACCTGGACTTATCTGTACCGGAGCAACAACTCTTGTGGTGCCTTCTAATTCATCATCACTAACATAATCTTCGTCCATGTACTGATTTGTCATAGTTGGGCTACACATTTATTTAATTACATGAATGAATTAAAATTGCGTGATCAATAGAACAAATATTGCGAATAGATGGGCAACATGCTTACTGAATATTTTGTAGAGATGAGGAATGTTCAGCAGGCGTTGTGATGGCTTCACTTAGTTCAACAGCAGAAAATTCTCCACCAAGATTACGTAGAGGAAGCATGGAGTGTAAGTGAACTTGCGTTGGTGGTATATGACAATTTACCACCCGATCTTCCACGGGTAGTGGAGTTCTTCCACAAACAGAACTGTAAACCTGATTAGTTATTTCTGGAAGTGTTGTGCACGTAGATGATGGAACAAAAGAATTTACAATAGTTGGCCGTTTAGAAGGATTTGGAGTTATTTCATGCGAAATAGACTCTGATTGAATCACTTCGCATCGACGACGATGACTCAGTGTCGTGGAGGGAAAAACGATTGGTTGGGCTATCTGACGTGTAGAGCACCTTTCATTCCGTTCTCGTTCTCGTCGAGCGCGTTGGGCTAATGAAACTTTTGATACCGAAGTATAATTGGGTTCAGGTATTTCTTGCAAAACAGACTCTTCGCGTCGACGACACCTCGGTCTGGGTAATGGACGTTTAGCACACCCTTCATGTCGTTCTCGTCGAGCGCGTCGGGCTAACGAAGATTTTGACAAAGAATTATCTGGAGGTAGTTCATGTAAAATAGAATCTTCGTGTTGAAGACGGCTCATAGTCAAAGAAGGAGAATCAGTTGGTCGGGTTAATTGACGTGTAGAGCACGATTCATTCCGTTCTCGTTCTCGTCGAGCGCGTTGGGCTAACAAAGCTTTTGATAGATAATTATCATTGGGTGCCTAAAAAATATAACTCTTAGAGATCTTTTCACCTATAATCTTGAAGTACCAGAAAAACGATTGGCAAATTGTAGTGAATAATAGCAATTTTGCTAATCTTGAAGTATCAGGAATAATATTAGTTGATTGTATGAAACATATATAAAACAATTTCGTAAATGATTATTCAACTTATTATTAAAATCTGTATATAATATACTATTAGCATACATAGTAACAGTATACACTATAAATCAACTCTAAAAAAAGCATACAACATTTACCTGATTTTCCTTCTCTTTTCCTTTTGCAGAAGAGCCTGCCTTTTCTTTTTCTTTTGCGTTTTTCTTTTAAAAATTTGCATATAAATAAAAGTAAGATTAACGAAATAAAGGACAATAAGTATAAACAATGACCCAAAAAAATGAAAATGAAGTAACAAATGGAAGGCTAACCGAAAGAATGATCTCAGCATAACCATCCCTCTCATCACGAAAAGTTATGCCCACGTTTTTAGTCCGCAGAAACTCAACCTAATATTTCAATAAGACGTTTCATTAAATGTACATAAATCATAACTAATTGAGCATAACAAAATTATGTAATTTTAAGTTTAAAAAAAATTATTGACTTACAGTTTCCTCTAGTTCTTTTTCCAACTGTAACAGGTGTAATAAAAAAATCAATAAATTGTGTATTTATAAGTTTCTCATATGTTATATGTTAACAGATTGTTATTAAAAATAAAAAACAAACTTACTACAGATTCTTGAGCCTTAAAAATTGTGTAATTTGCCATTGATTAGCTGTAACAAAATTGAACAAATTATTACTACGGAAAAAAGAAGAAGAATCAAAACATTAATTAAATGACGAAAAAGAAAGAAACAAATCCTTAATTAATTAAAAAAAGCACACCATCATTACTCATTAAACAACTTATGGAAATCAAATTCCAAGATGTGGATAAACCTTCCACATTTTCGCCATTCATTAGCATGAATTGTAACAGATTAAATTAGAAAAAAGGAAAAAAAAACCATTAATTAAATAATAAATTACAAAGAAGAAAGAAGAAACAAACACTTCATAAACTACAAAGACTCACTATTACTCATTAAATGACTTAGAAATTTCATTAGGATAACAGTCTCATTTTATAAAAGTTAAAACAACTACAGAATTATCCACCAAAATTAATTAAAACAACCAAAAGTAAAAAATATCTAAAAAAAAAAAGTAATTCTTAACAAATTATTTATTTATCTTCACGACCTTCGTTCCCCAATGTCTTTTCCACTTCATCAACAGCTTTTGTACATAACAAATCGAACTCTTAGGCCACTCATCCGGAAGTGTGTTGACTATCGCGTACACCAAAATCGCTTCATGGAGATGAAATCCTCTTCTCTGAAGTTCGTTGCATATATTTTCCTTTTTCAATATGTGATCTACAACTTTTACACCCGAAACCATTTGTGTTGTCTCAAAGTCAATCCATAATGGGTGGATATCACGCTCAGCTTCCTCTAATAGTTCTAGAAAGTCTAATGCATCATCCAGTTGGTGTCTATTTAATATATCTTCAACAACATCGTCCCAACATGGTGGTAGCGAATCAGCTATTATTTGCATTATATCTCTTTCTGACAAACATTTACACGTGTTCCTTAATTGACCACATAATGCAACTACATTTGTACCATACACCCATATGGGTGTGTCTTCTTCAAAAGTCATATTGGCAAGTTCATTCATAATATTTTTATGAAGAAGACGCACACTAACACGTGCCATAATAGGGGGTCTAATATCCATCTGCATAAATATAGATGCATCATTTACGATTAAAAAAAGTAAAAAAGAAAATATTAAATACAAAATTCTACTAAGTGGTGTATCAAGGAAGACATCTAATTACAACTGTCATTATTTTATTAGATAAACATACTCTAGTAGTATTTGGTTAATTTCGTATGTTTACATCTAGTTAACCTTCTATATATGTTTATATAGATATCCAATATTTTGGGTATGGAGATAATAACCAAATTGTGATGGAGGAGAACATGTGTTATGTTCCCTAGAGAATTAAAAAAAGATTATCTGTCAAGCACATTTAATTAAAAGTACAATGTTATATATGATTAAAAGTATATGTATGATACCCCAACCATCACACTCATTAATTAATGTTACAAACTCATTTGTACATGAATACCCCAAGCAAATACCCCATCACAGGGAATTGTTGCCTTTCATAGCCGTTGGCACCCTAAGAGAAAACAAAGTCCTTAAATTTTTAACTTTCCCTCTGTTTTGTAGAACCCAAAAAGAACACGCAGACACAAAATTCGTCAAAAATCTGAAAAACTAATCATTCTTACTGTAATACTTCTTACTAAAATCAAATAGAAATGTTCATAGAATATTTAGGAAACATTAAATTAGGAAATAAAAACATATAATGTTACCAGTTTGTGAATTTTAGTAGTTTTCTAGCATTTAGGAAACAATTATTACAAAAATATTAACACGCAATTTAGGAAACAATCAAATAGAAATGTTCAAAGAATATTTAGGAAACATTAAATTTTAAATAAAAACATATAATGTTACCAGTTTGTGAATTTTAGTAGTTTTCTAGCATTTAGGAAACAATTATTACAGAAATATTAACACGCAATTTAGGAAACAATCAAATAGAAATGTTCAAAGAATATTTAGGAAACATTAAATTTTAAATAAAAACATATAATTTTACCAGTTTATGAATTTTAGGAGTTTTCTAGCATGTAGGAAACAATTATTATTGAAATATTAACATGCAATTTCCTTAATGTGGGAAGCAAATAATGGGCTATATATTGGAGTATAATGGTAAAGCAAATATAATGGGACAGATTGTGGAAAAGTACAATCTTGGGAAATCTATTGCGAAAACACAATCACAGGAAAGCCATAAAGAAATCAAATTACACTGCATTCGTGAGAGTTTCAACCTCGAAGCCAACTGAATAGGGACAGATTTGACAAAATAATTAGGTGGATGGGAAAAAAATTCGGAGAAACAGGAAATGAGAGGAAGGAAAAAAAAATTAAAAAAACTGAGATGAACATGTATGGGAAAATTTGAAGAAGATTGCAGCGAAAGTACATTCATGGGCTTAAACAGAACAATAAACCTATCATCACTCTCCGTCCAGGTATAGATTATTCAAACAAAAAATCATATTCCAATTGGATTCAAAATGAGAATGAAAAACCCTGAAAAGTAGAAAGCAATTACCATTTACTTGGTATATTAATCCCTTACATTTTAAGCCTAATCAATTGTTGAGGAACCAAAAATGTAGTCCTGCTCAAGGGTCATAGAATTCATAGTTCCTATAAAAAGCAGGGTCATAGATTTCATAGTTCCTTTAAAGTGTCCAAAAGGATATTTCTGAAATAATATTAAAATTCATAATATAAGTTTTAGCTCACGATAAAAAGCATCGATGGAAAACCATGAGGATGTTTGGCAACAAATTCTGAAATTTAAAAATTTGCAAAAATTTGCATTGGTAAATTATTTGAGATTGAATTGCAATAGTAAAAAATGTGCCAAACGGACTCAAAACAAACACAGATTTTGACTACTATTAAATCCAAAAACTGATTTAGGAATTAGAAATAACCATAGTTAATCAGTTGCATATATACAGAGCTTTGTATCAACATTCACCTAATATCGCATTCAAACAATCTATTGGGTGAGCACGAATGCTCACTCATATAATACACATATAGGATTATTTTAGGGAATTGTTTATTGGCACTACAGAGTACCACTCTCAAAGCATGTGGTACAATGCATCATCCGAGCATAAGTTTTTTACAAAAAAAATTAAAAATAAAAAAGACTTTGAATTTTTTTTCACCACCACCCATAAAACATACAATAAGACAGAAAAAGCTGGACAAAGCATAGCCCACTCACAACACCCAAGAAAGTCTTGAAATGTTAAAATTGAAAAAGTTGGCCAAAGCACCACCCATCACCTGCACACCTCATGCAAGGTAGCCAGAAAACAGTAAGTACATCCTCACAAGTTTCTTCTTTGAATTACATATCCTACTTTCAACTAAGTACTTAATTGTTTAGCAAAAAAAACTAAATACTTAAGTGTGTAGCTAAAAAGACCAAGTACTTAAGTGTTACTCCTATACTTCCTACTTTTCAATTCCTGACTTGAGAACCTACTGAACACAGCTACATCCTCTCTCAAAATGAAGTGAAGATAAAATTGAATGAGGGGATCTTAAAAAGCTTCAAATATGCATCACCTGAAAATTATAAAACTTTCATTTGTTGCAGATAACAAACAATGGGAGGAATTAAAATCTGTTGACTAAACTAATAAGATAATGTATAAACAGGTTGTCTCCCTGAGAGCATGAAACAAAAAGAAACATAAGCTTTTTCCTTCATTCACAGCCCAAACAATGAGGAACTGAGTTGATCCAAGAAAAAGGGAAAGGAAAAAAAATGATTTAAGAAAATACAAAGAAATTACATAAGAAACATAAGAAATTACCCAATATGGGAGTTGGTCAGAATGAAAAAGTTTTCAAACAAAAAACCAAACCACCCACTCAAGTTACCAAAATCTAGAGGGTCAATAGGATTAAGGCTTTGAAAGTTACACATGATTTGAAAGTTACAGAGGGAAAGAGAGTCATGACAAAAAAAAATAGAGATCCATCAATTCTTAAATTTAAAAAAGCTTACTTTCTTTGGCCAATGAAAGTCATGAAACTTCAACATAGAACATTGTAAACCACAGTCAACCAAGTATATTTATTCTTATTAATATCAATTTATGGAAAATGCCATTTAAAGAATTGATTGCTTAATAGAGTAAATTGTGATCGACACAAATAGATATTCTTCCCGAAATGTTTATAGGCATATCATAGGAACCAATAAAATTAAGAAAGAATTGATTTGATAAAATAAACTAAGCAAATGAAAGATATGAGAGAGGTAACGTGAGAGAGTGGGAGAGAGATGATGTGTTGACTCCGTAAGATAATGAGAGAGAGCGATGGATGCAGTGCAAGTGGCCGGGGGCAGCGTATAACAAATTCAAATTTTGGAAAAGAAAATCATAAAATCACATTAGCTCAAGAATGTATATTTGAAATAAAAATGGTTAACATGACTTGAAGTAATTACCGAATGAACAAACAGACCAAATGCTGGCCAAAAAAACACATGATTGCACAAAAAAAAAAAAGATCAAATGTTATTTTACAAACATGACTGGACAAAAAAAAGATCAATCGTTATTTTACAAACATGACTGGACAAAAAAAGAAGAAGAATGGTCTGGAAACAATATGAACAAATTCTTTAACTGTGAGCATGATCTGGAAGTTAATGAAAAAAGAAAAGAAAAGAATGATCCGGAAATAACGAACAAATGATTTTTTGATGCAAAAAAATAAAACATGGTTTGAAAACCCCCTAAAATTGGCGGTGGGGCAATTTGGAAAGATAAAACCCCCAAAATCTCTATTTGGATAGGATACATGTATAAGAAAATTACTGCAATTATAACACACATATTAGATACAATCAGTTACATTTAGAATTATAGAAGTTAGGAAAGGTAAACTGGGATTTTTGGCATAGATTAAGTTGATTAGGGAAGAAAGGAAATTACTAAAATAGAGTAAGAAAAATAGGATTTTTGGCATAGATTAAGTTGATTAGAGTGACATGTTTCACTTTTCTGTAACTACCAAAATACTACCCCACATGATTACAGTAAGAAGATAGTTGGGAAAAATAGGAAGTTACTACAGAAAATAAAATATGAAACTTGGACATACCTGTTAAATAATGCAGTAAATAAACTTGAGCGAGATAACGTGAGAGAGTGGGAGAGAGATGATGTGTTGACTGCGTAAGATAATGAGAGAGAGCGATGGATGCAGTGCAAGTGGTCGGGGGCAGCGGTGGTGGACAGTGAGGCAGTGAGTATAGAGACTCAGAGAGAGGTGCAGAGAGAGTGAGAAAGATGTGCTTACGTGAGTTGTGAGTGATATAGAGAGGGAATGTTATCTAGAATGGAAATGAAGTTAATTTGGAAAGTTGGAAAGCTGACTTAAATATAAATCGTGGTAAATAAATCCAAATTTCCAATATATTAACAACTTTCCAATTCAGAAATCATACTAAAATTAGGGGCATAAAATTGTCAGATTGATAATGAGTTAATTCAGGAATGTTTTGAGGACAATCTGCAAAAATAATATTTAAGTTTTCATGCACAATTATGGGCACTACATATGTCATTCCTATGATGGGCAGATCTAAAATTGATAAGGAAGGACATATGTAGTGCCCATCATAGGAATGACATATGTAGTGCCCATCATACAAATTTTTTTCGAAATTTTTATGTATGCTGATGAACAAATCAGTAAAATCATAACATAAAAAAAAATTTATGTATGATGATGAACAAATCAAAAAATCAATTAAATAAACAGTTGGGTGAAGTAGCAAAATTTTGGATACGAAATTTAAGGGCTAAAAAATTTGAATCAATGCAAATTTAGATGAAGACAAAACTAAACTATGAACGAAATCAGAAAATCAATTAAATTTGGGATTCACACAATCATGGTTCTATAATAAGGCTCATATCCAAACAGTTGGGTGAAGTAGCAAAATTTTGGATACGAACAAATTTGAATCAATTATGGGGGGATTGAATCAATTAAATATTTTAGTAAATGAGATTTTAACTTTAATGGAAAGGAACAATCATAGGAAGTAGTAAAAATTTTGGATATCCTTGATAAGGAAGGACATATGTAGTGCCTATCATACAAATACAAATTATTTTCGAAATTTTTATGTATGTTGATGAACAAATCAGTAAAATCAGAACATTTAAAAAAATTTATGTATACTGATGAACAAATCAGAAAATCAATTAAATTTGGTATTCACACAATCACGGTTCTATAATAAGGATCATATCCAAACAGTTGGGTGAAGTAGCAAAATTTTGGATACGAAATTTAAGGGCTAAAAAATTTGAATCAATGCAGACAAAACTAAACTATGAACGATCAATCGTTACAAACATGACTGGACAAAAAAAGAAGAAGAATGGTCTGGAAACAATATGAACAAATGCTTTAACTGTGAGCATGATCTGGAAGAAATAAACTCTGCACCATGTTCTTATTAAATTGTGTTAATAAGTGTTAAAGCATTTTTAAAACCTAGAGAATTTGGGTTTGATTGCTACCAAATGCTTTATCAAACTCTGCACCATGCCACTACGTTTGATTGCTTCCAGATCATGCTCACAGTTAAAGCATTTGTTCTTATTACGTTTGATTGCTTCCAGATCATGTTCTTCTTTAGGTTTTAAAAATTTTGAAAGTTTTATGAAGGTTTTTTTTTCCTTGAAAGGGGAAAGAAATTAAGAAATAAACTCTGCACCAAATTACGAAATTAAGAAAGATTCCAAAAGTTTTACATTCGAAGAGCAAACAAACAGAACGAAGAATAAAAAAACTGATTTTATGACATTGTTCTTATTTTGTTCTTTTTTTTTTGTATAGATCGATCCTAGAGAATAGATCGATCCTAGAGAATAAAGTGGATGGGGGAAAGTGTATAGATCGATCCTAGAGAATAAAGTGGGATGGATAGGAAAATCAGTTTCCTAAAAAATAACGATTTTATGATTAATACCCACTTTATTCTCTAGGATCAATCAGTTACAAAAATAGAACAAAAAAATAGCACAATTGGGTTACAAAAAATGAACAAAATAAAACAATCAGTTACAAAAAAAATTTAGATCAAGACACTGGACCTATGACTTGGGGATATAATCAATTTTAGATCTAAGTTTCCTGATCAAAACCAAAAATCAGAAAAAGTGGAAAGAGAAAATAAAAAATTAGACCTGAGTTTTTTTTTTCGATCTGCCTTTTCTTTTTCGTTTTTTTCGATCTTCGTTTTTTCCGATCAATTTCCTTTTTTCCGATCTTCTTCCTTTTTTCCGATCTTCCTCCGATCAACTTCCTTTTTTCCGATCTTCTTCCTTTTTTCCGATCTTCCTTTTCTCCAGTTTTTCTGATCATCTCTTCTTCTGGTTGGGATAGCGTGGGGTGGAGGAGAAGGGTGAGGGTGGATGAGGAGAGAGAGAAGATCCGGAGGTTGAGCCGAGAGGAGAGGCGAGAGAGGGAGAAGAAGTGGAAGAAGTGTGTGGAGGTGGTTCGGATGGTGATGGTGATGGAGAGGCGGTGGAGATGGAGAAGTCTCGAGAGAGAGAGAGAGAGAGAGAGAGAGAGACCAGGGGAGGGGTGGGGGTGGGGGCGCGAGTAGGGAAGAGATGAGAGAGAGAGGAGATGGGGTGGTTCGGATGGGGATGGTGATGGTGATGGAGAGGCGGTGGAGATGGAGAAGTCGAGAGAGAGAGAGAGAGAGAGAGAGAGAGAGACACCAGGGGAGGGGTGGGGGTACGAGTGGGGAAGAGATGAGAGAGAGAGAGAGAGGAGTTAGGGAGACTGGGACAGAATGAGAGGCTGGGGAGTGAGAGGCTGGGGAGTGAGAGGCTGTGGGGTGGGGTGTTAACCTAATCCTAGTCACATCCTTGTCAGCATAAGTTGATCCTAGTCATATTTTTGTTGTCCTACTAAGACAAAGTTATAAAATATAATATAGATGGTGGAGGGGGTGGTGTCTTCATGCATGTTTTCATGTGCACATGCAATGACAAGTGTCCCATATGTGGACAAGTGTCACATGGGGTGGTGATATGTGTCAATGGGGTTGCATGTAGCTTCCATGTGGCCGGCCATGGTGGGGCCTACCTTGGATTTTGTGCCACTTTCTCGGTTTACGTGCATAAGTTCCTCGATATATGTGTCAGTCTCGATTTACATGTAACCGGGTATTATTTCTAATGTCCGGGTACAGGTACGGAACTAGTTTAAGTCTTATTACGATCGAGCCAGTGCGGTGCTTACAGTCTAATTATTAACACTATGACATGTCAATATCGTCACTCACCGAATCACGCTCCCTACTCAAATGGACGTGTCGTTCTGCTCAAAGAATCATTGTGGACACAATTGCCCGCATAATTAAAATATTATAAAGTTAGACAGTCAAATGCCAAAAATTTGGAAACTAATATTATTAAAGAAAAGAAAATTACAGGTATTACAATACTAGAATGTAAAGAAATCAAAATAGAAATGGGATTGAGAAGGCAAATACAAGTATGATAAAGGAAAAATGAAAATAGAAATGGGATTAGGAGAGAAAAACAAGTACATATTCAATGATCATTTTTGCCAATTCTTGAGTTTCTTGAGAGTTAGAGGAAATCTCTAAAAATTCGATCTTTCTAATCATCGAGGTTTAACATGCTTGTGGCCTCCTAAATCTATTAGCCGACAAAATGGGGAGTCTACACTCACCAAAGGGAAAGTCTTGGTGCGTTTGGTAATAGTGGGAATTACTATTATATCCTACACTATTATTTCGGTTATATTCCCATTGTGATTGATGGAACTCTCCATATGGAGGTTCTTGTTACGTTTGATAACACGGGGGACTAATACTATTATTTCCCCATTGTGTTGGTTGGTAGCACTCGGGTTGATAACGTGCATCATAGGTTGGTGCTTGCTAACTTGGGGGATGACTATTTTGATTACCTAATATGTACCTATTCGTGGTGCTTGTGTTGTATTTAGGATAATATGGATGTGACATGTTTATCCAAAATTTTTAAAACAATGTAAATTTTATTTATTTTTTATAATTTTTTTTTCTTGTGAGAAAAAAATTCCAAAGTTTTTTTTTTTTAAGAATAAGAAAAATTGGAAATAACTTAGTAAATCCAAACCTAATTGCCTTCCCCGACAACTACGCCAAAAACTTGACACAACTAAAAAGTTGTGAACTCTTGCAACACCCAAGTGTAGGTGATCGTGCAAGTAATACTGGATAAGTCCAAGTCGATCCTACATGGAAGGAATAGGAAGAATATATACTAAGTTACATTCTAAAAAATATATATATGAATTGTAGGAGTGAAGGTTCTAACAAATCCTAATTACTTAAATTAAACTAAATAATAAACAAAAGCATATAGAAACATAACTAATTAAACAGATAAACTAAAGGTGTTGGAAACCCGTGAATCTACATTGGTCCTAACCATCTACCATGCATATTCATTAACAATCTATGGAGTACACCCCTTTTCAACATTCCATATTTTTCTAAAGATTAAGGTTCAATAGCCTTTGCATTAATCATGATGGTCAACATGACTGATGGGTAACTATATCATCTACAGTTGGTATGAAATACAGTGAGGTAGTTTAAAACAATGGTTAAGACTCGCACCCTCAATGGTGTTAGCATTCAAGGTCATTTGCAAAAGTCATTGAAGAAAATAGCCTTAAGGCTTTAGTTCTAAAAACTGTTTTTGACAAACTGAACTTATTCTAGAACAATTTGATGACAGATTTCAAAAGTAAAAACTCTTGGAATGTTTAGAGGAATCATCTTAAGAAAAATCAGTTTTGATCAATTAATATGTTTTCAATATATCGACATAACTTCGATCGCTTGACTTTGCTCTATTTTAATCGATCAAAATTGCTTCAATTGATTGAACACATCTTTTCTACAGATTGCATGGCAAAGGCTAAGAATCAATATTTCATCACATATTCCCAACGTCTAATCTATGGGAACATGAACAAACTAATGTAGAAAAGTAAAACAAAGCAATCATAACATCTAGATTAATAAACATTCAATTAAAGATAAAGGAAAAGAAAAAAAACTGAAAATAATCTAAAAATAACTTGAAATCAACTTGAATCTTGAGTCTTGATTACAAAAATTGAAAGGAAGGAGAAGAAGTACATAGACTAACCTAACCTATCATAAAACTAACCCTAAAACTACTATTTTTCGTGTTCTGGAGCATCCTCTTTTCGTCTGTTGTCGAAACAGCTTATTTATAGGGTTCCTACAGGCTGTACGCAACTTTCTGGAAAAAATAAAGTTCGATAGATCGAAATGTCTTTAAGGGATCGAACTTCTCTGCTTTTGACAACTCTGTGCACCAATGGGAGAATGGCCATATCTCTTTACTCGGACCTCAGATTGACCTCTGGTTTGTGTCCACGTGACCGTAACTCGTAGATCTGCATTTTATATTTCTTGGGAAATCTTCCAAATCTAAAGTCTTTAATATAAAAAATATCATATATTTTTTTTTCCAGCTACTTCTGTTATTCTCTCCACCAGAATTACTTCCCTTTAGCTCCACTTCATTGATATACATTCTAATACCTGTAAACCAATGCATAAACATAAGTTTTAGCATTAACACGATAAAAAGAACATTTTTATTAGAATGCACCTAAATCTAGGGACTTGGGGATAAAAGTGTGCATAAAAGATTATGTAATATACTATAAATATGCATTTTTCACCTCTAATCAATACTTATTCTTGATCGTGATCTTGTTTAACTCCCTATATTCAATACAAAGTCTGAGCGATCCGTCCTTTTTCTTCACAAACAGCACTGGCACTCCCTAAGGTGATGTGCTCGGTCGAATAAATCCCAAGTCCTCCAACTCTTGAACTTGCTTGTTCAACTCTTGCATTTCTATTGGGGCCATTCGATAAGGGGTCTTAGAGATCGGCAACGTTCCTAGTGCCAACTCTATATAGAAATCGATCTCCCTCTTGGGTTGTAATCCAGTGATATCTTGGAACACTTTAGCAAAATCCTAAACCATGGGTATCTAGGTTATGGAACTATCGGCACTAAAGCTCCCCATAATAGCTAAACGACTAGTTAGAAACGTGTCACTCGAGGGGTTACACTAAAAAATGGAAAGGTGCGCTTCCAGGTATGGAGAACAAAATTGACTTACTAGCACAATCTAACTTAGCATGATACTTTGTCAACCAATCTATTCCCAGGATAACATCAAACTCCTTTATTGATAACATAATCAAATCTACTAGAAAGATTCGATCGTCTAAGGTTAGAGTGTAGTCCTTGCACACCTTAATAAACTTAACCATCACTCCTAAAAGAGAAACAGTGTTAAGGGCACCCTCAAGCGCTTGGGGTTCTAATCCCAACTTCTGGACAAGTCTAATGGCAATAAAAGAGTTTGTAGCTTTAGTATCAAACAAAACCTTAATCGGACTGCCGAGTAACATTAGTGTACCTTCTATGTTTTGCTGGGCCTCTTTTTTATAGCCAGCTTCCTTTGGAATGATTGGATTGAACCTATCCTAGGTATTCACTCCATTGCATCCTCTTAGTGGTGCTCGATAGTCTTTGGCAATGCGCCCTGGCTTGCCACAGTTATAGCAGATTACTGCAGCATGACTGTTCTTCTTTGTTTATCAGCAATCCTTGGCAAGAAGTCCTGGAATTCCACAATTGAAGCAGTCTCCTGGTTTTCCTCCGATAGCATCAGGTTGTCCTAGGGGTACTCCTGGTTGATTATAGGGAAAGGTTGGCTGAGGCTTCCTTACTCCATTCTAAGTTCACTTTGATCCCTGGACACAGGCTGGGGGTCGAGGTACGAACTTTCCTTTCATTAGGGGTCGGCCAACCGGTTGCTTCAGCGCCTGGCACCCGTCCTTCTCTAATCCAAAAGCTAGTCTTATCAATATCTCGAACGTCATGTTCAGTTAGGCCAAAGTCATGTGGCACAAATGTGGGTTTAATCCTCGATGGTACCTCTTAATCTTCTTCTGGGGAGTGTCTATCTAGTGCTGGGCAAAACGAGATAGCCTCTCGAACTGTGTGGTGTATTCATACCTAGTCATGTTGCCCTAGACCAAGTCCAAGAAGACCCTTTCCCTTTGGTCTCTCTCTTCCTCAAGGAAGTACTTCTCCAAAAACCTCTCCGAAAAGGCAGTCCATGACATTTTCTCTAATGCTTCTGCTCCCATCGTGGCTTTCTCAACCTCCTACCAGTCATCAGTAGCACCGGTGAGCTGGAATGTCGCTAAACGTCACTTTTCTTCCTCATCGCATCTCATCCTCTCAAATATATGATCCATGTTCCTTACCCACTTCTCGACTTGCTATGCTTCGTCGATTCCATCAAACGTATCTGTATCTTGTTGCCCATGACCAGTTGCGGTGGTGGTGTGGTGCTTGATGGTTGTCACCGAGGGTTACTGTTACGATTTCCTCGATGATCATCACCAATATACTCTAGGCATTGCAGAAAAGCTTTAAAAGCTCTAGTAGGATCCATATTTTCGGGAACAGGGGCCCTTTTCCATCAATTCCTTGTGTTTCTCATACCGTCAGCCATAAAGACCTACACAACCATCTCATCTTTACTTACTAACCCTCAATGCAAGATATAATGCACACAGTGAAAATGGATCAACATTTAAAGTGACAAACATAAGCAACCAATAGAAACGGGTACTAAGAGATGATAATAATCAAAAGTGTAATGCTCAAATATATACATAGTCAAAAACATTTACAATATAGTATGGTTAGGGTATTTACATCACATCTAAATATACCACTATAATAAAAAATATATACAACATGTACACAAAAGAGAGTGGGCTACATGCCCTAATCAACGAAAATAAAAGATCTCGACCCTCGAGATCCGATCTTAAAAGTCCTCATCATCTGACTCAAGCGGTGGTGGCTCATCAGTTGGAACATTAATCTCCTCCGATAGTACCTAGTCTAGCTACACATCAAACTCATCAACTATCTCAAGGATCGGGTCGCCCTCTGGCTGAACATCTGGAGCTTACTTGTCTGTCGGTAACCAACCTCCATTAGCAATGAACTGCGATGGGACACGTCTTACAGCAAAACCCTGAGGTACCTGAACTACCTCATCCTCAATATCGTCGCCACCATCATCCATCAATCAGCCACTCTGTCAACCTCATCATACTCGTCCGTAACAAGGTCCTCATCCGGCTCTCCCTCTTGATCATCGTCATGATCATCCTCATGATCCTCATCATCCTTGGGCTTATCATAGGGATCATCCCCGTGCTTATCCTCACCTCTCTCATCATCCTCTCCATGCTCATCTTCATCATCATCTCCATCCCCTTCAACCTCTATAGGGTCATCATTGCCCTCCTTAAGCTCCATCTCTGGTTCCTCGAGATCCTCATTGTCATCATCCTTAGGATATACATCCTCTTGAGCATCCTCCTCAACTGAAGCTATTAGTGATATAATAGGCTCCTCGTGTGGGAAAATAAGTACGTTTGGCTAGATCTGAGGCTCTGGCTCTGCGACTAAAGCTGGTACTAGAACTGAAGGCCACGGTACTGGTGGTACCTGCGTAGGATCTGCTAAGATAGCCTATAGCTCGGTGGCGTAAAAGTCCTCATCATCAAATATCATCTAACCCATCTCCATATAAATAAGCTCTACAGTACGAGCACAATGCTTAGTCCCCATACGAATCATGTTCGAGTGCAACAGTCTCTCTACATGCATCAGATGCCATACATACTCCTCTAACCACTCCCGAGTTCTCATTCGGATACATTGGACATAGAATATGGGATCTACAGCCTCTACTCTATCAACATAAATGATATGTCCTCCCAGGTTGTCCTCTACATGCATCGACTCCATGATTTGAAAAGAAACTAACTTAAGTCAGTACTAGTTGCAAGGTATCTTAAGGCTTATATGTGTAGGATAATCAATGAGCACGACTAAACCTACGGCTCTGACACCAAAAATCCTTGTCACGCCCCGAAGTAGCCAAAATAGGAAAATTTTAAACATTTTCTCTTTTGGGCCCATAGGTCTGTGACAAGTTGAATACCTCATGATTGTCCATAACAATAAAGAACCGATATCATAAATAACAAGCAGACAAGCAATAGTAATAAACATGGTGGTCTAGGAATATTTTGAAAAATCGACCCTTTTATTTGTATTTATTAGCATATGGATACATTTTAGTATATCTGTATTTATATATGTTAGTTACGATCGTGTATGGTTTAACTTTGATGATTAGTTCTTATAGATGTTTTAATACTTGGGCCTTTGAACTCTTAAAGCAAAAGAAGGATTGCTGAACCAGGAGGCCCATGCGCTCGGATCTTGGGAGCGATCGAGGTGTGAGCCCTCGAGATAGCACGAGTTTTCGAGCTTAAAAAGGGGTAAAATTACTATTTTACCCTTGGTCTCATAAAGTCTATAAATACTAGCATTTCTCAGCATTTTGGGGCAAATTAACTCTATATTTCAGAGAGTTCCTTTGAGAGAAAGAGTTTATGAGTTTATATACATTCCATACACAAACACACTCATATACATGCTTGCATGTCTTTCATTTCATAATCTAAACACACAAACACATACATGACCACCACTATGAAGTCTTAGAGTTGAAAGCTTGAGGATCAAAGAAGTTAGATGAGGATCAAGGCATTGATTTTGCTTTGAAGTGAACTTAGAGCTTGTACTTGGAGTTCTTGAAGATCACACAAACATTTCATCATATTTGATCATCTAGATCATCTAGATCTTAAGTGAGTCTTCTTACTCACTCTTAAACATGTTTTCATAAGTTATTTTGACAATCTAGAGCCATGCATATAACATGCATGAAGATTAAAGCTTGGATTTTGAGTTGCCAAAACTGTCACTATTCTGTACTACTAAACCTGAGCGCTCGAGCCCAATGAACAGGCCAGGCTTAAGTGCTCAAGAGGTGCGAGCGCTCGAGTTCAGCAGAGTTTAAAAGTTTAGTTTGTGTATGTATATTTAAGATGGCTTATGTTATGTATGGTGATACCATGAGCGCGCTATGATAATTATACCCGGTATTGTACTGGATATGTATGATTGCGTGTACTTACTATAAGTTATACCATATGTTGTGGGAGTTGTACTTTTGAATGAATAACTTTTATTAAGAGGAGGTTATATATTCTTAATATAGTAATATAACGGACCTATAAGCTTATACGTGCGACTATATGAGAACAATGTGAACAATAATGTGATGTACTTAGGTACACGACTCCAAGAATAATGTGCTTTAACGAATTGTACCTCACGCGTTAATTATTAACAAGATGTTCATATCCGTCGGTCTATTCCTTGTGTTTCATTCATTTGCTTGGGTAGTTTGAGAAGAGTAAAGCGTCTAGGTTCAGTTATTGAGATGGTTAATAGCTAATGGGCTAACGTCAAGCAAGTGGCCAATTTGGGCAAGATGACGAATTAACCAAGACTGAATGGAATAAGATTGGGATTACCAAGTAATGAGGCCGTAAGGCAGAAGTCAATTAGCTATTTGGGCATGATGACAAGAGAATAGATGTCAATTAGCCATTTGGGCTCGATGATAAGATGGTAACCCATGAACGAAAAGCTACGATATTCTAGGCCAACAATACTTGTGCCAGATGCATGCAAAGAGTCGTATTTGTGAAAGATTGGGCATATAGTCCAAAGATTGAATTGGTGATCTAAAGAGTCAAGTTGTAAACATTGAACCTATGGTTCAAAGTAAAGTGTTGAGTTTGTAAAGATTGGACCGATAGTCCAAAGTGATCAATCAATCAATGTCAGATGTGTTTTAAAGATCCGAGTATTATCATTGAACGTTTCCTAAACGTACGCATTACCATGAGAGTAGAATAATCAAATTTAAAGACATGTTTTCATTAAAGAAGAAAAAATGGAACATTTTACTTTCTTAACGGATTAACAAGTGTTTTCTGAGCCTATTCAGTGTAGTAGGTTTACTTACTCAGCTTATAGTAAAGCTGTTGACTTTCATGTCCTGGACAATCAAACGTCCAGATCTTCCAGAGCTGATTACCCGAACAATGAATATGCCGAGGAAGGATACAGGTTTGCGAGCTAGATGGCAGAAGTGAAGACATTTTATCGTTTGTTATTAGTTGGGGCACTAGATGCTGATTTTTTATTATTACTATGTTGTAGGGCATTACGCTCAGGATGTTATTATATTTTCTTTCCTTTTCTGTGGGTTATAATAATGGATTTAAGACTCTGATGATGTTTAATATTATGTAGACCTAGAACAACCATGTTTATCGTTACTGCTTCCGTTTACTCTTTATTACTTTATTATTGGTTCTTTCTTGTATGGAGAAGCACGCGATCCTCAAACCAGTCACGTATCCATGGGTCCAAAGGTGGAAATTTTAATTTTCCCTACTTTGCTACGCTGGGGCTTGACAAGAATCTTTGGTATTAGAGCCGTAGGTTTTAGTCATGCTCGTTGATTGTCCTACACATTTTTTAGCCTTAAGATACCTTACGCTAGTACTGACTATAAGATAGTTTCATTTTTAGGATAGCATGGAGCCAGTTTTCATTGAGGATGCGTTTGGAGGATACTTCTTATTTCCTGACCACCTTCAGCTCGCTAATCCAGAGCTACATCTTTAGCGAGTTAGATCACGTGCACAGCGTCTAGTTGAGGATAACTTTTGGAGAGCTATATGCATCAATAGTGTTTAGGACTTAAAGAGGGTACATGTTGAGGCTCTACACCAAGTACTCACTCTTTTATGAGTTGATCAATAGATGGAGGCTATACTAAGAGATATTTCGTGTTATTAGAAGATTCTGGCCTGAGTCGCACATATGCCACTAGTTTATGCCACTCAGCTGCCACCACCAGTACAGCTAGTACTTCCAACATTAGTCGTACTTGAGCCAGAGCAGGATGATGATGACGATGTTGATGCTAACCAGGAGGAGGGTGACAGAGGTGAGGATGAGCTTGAGGATGATTCTAATGATAGGCCCGAGGACGAGGGGGATTGCGATGACGATCAAGAGGACGAGCCCTAGGGGGACAAGGATGGATGTGAGGGCAACCATGATGATAAGCAGGAGGGAGGACATGATGACGAGTAGGAGGGAGAGCTAGAGGAGGACCCCAATGAGTACGAGGATGAGGATGATGGTTAAGAGGGAGAGGTCATGCCTATGAATGATGACTTTCATGTCCCTGTTTAGTGTAGTAGGTTTACTCACTCAGCTTGTAGTAAAGCTGACGACTTTCATGTCCTGGACAATCAAACGTCTAAATCTTCCAAAGGCTGATTATCCGAACGATGAATATGTCGAGGAAGGATACGGGTTTACGAGCAAGCTGGCATAAGTGAAGATATTTTATCTTTTGTTATTAGTTGAGGCACTAGATGCTGATCTTTTTATTATTACTATGTTGTAGGGCATTACGCCCAGGATGTTATTATCATTCCTTTCCTTTTCTATGGGTTGTAATAATAGATTTAAGACTCTGATGATGTTTAATATTATGTAGACCTAGAACTACCACATTTATTGTTATTGCTTTCGTTTACTATTTATTACTTTATTCTTGGTTCTTCCTTGTATGGACAAAAACGTGATCCTCAAACCAGTCACGTACCCACGGGTCCAAAGGTAGAATTTTAATTTTTTCCTTACTTTGCTACGTCGGCGCACGATAGGGATTTTTGGTATCAAAGCCTTAGGTTTTAGTCATGCTTGTTGATTGGCCTGCACATTTTTTAGCCTTAAGCTACCATATGCTAGTATTGACTATAAGATAGTTTCATTTTCAGGATAGCATGGAGCCAATTTTCATTGAGGATGCATTTGGAGGATACTTCTTATTTCCCTACCACCTTTAGCTTGCTAATCCGAAGCTACATCTTCAGCGGGCAAGATCACATGCATAGCATTTGGTTGAGGATAAGTTTTGGAGAGCTATACGCATCGATGATGTTTAGGACTTGGAGAGGGTACGTGTTTAGGCTCTACACCAAGTACTCACTCTCTTATGAGTTGATCAAGAGATGGAGGCTATACTATGAGATATTCTGCATTATCAGGAGATTCTGACCTGAGTCGTACATATGCCACCAGTTCATGCCACTCAACTGCCACCACCAGTATAGCTAGTACTTCCAACACCAGTCATACCTGAGCTAGAGCACGACGATGATGATGTTGATGCTGACCAGGAAGAGGACCCTAAGGAAGAGGGTGACGGAGGTGAGGATGAGCCTAAGGATGATTCTGATGATCGGCCCGAGGATGAGGGGGATCACAATGACGATCAGGAGGACGAGCCCGAGGGGGACGAGGATGGACATGAGGGCGACCATGATGACGAGCAGGAGGAAGAGTTAGAGGAGGACCCCGACAAGGACGAGGATGAGGATGATGGTCAGGAGGGAGAGGTCATGCCTATGGATGATGCCGATGGTGAAGAGGTCGAGGTGATTCAAGTACCCTAGGGTTTTGCCTCAGGACCGGTTCTGCCAAAGCATGTAGTTGATGGAGGTTGGTTACCTGCAGACGAACAAATACTAGATATTCAACCTGAAGATGATCCGATCTTTAAGATGGTGGATGAGTTTTATTAGTGGCTTGACTGGGTGCCACCAGAGGAGATTGATGCTCCAGCAGATGAGTTTCCTCTGTTCGAGTCAGATGTGGAGGATTTCAGGGATCGGATCCCTATGATCTAGATTCTCTTTCTATTTAGTTGATCAGGGTATGTAGCCCACTTTCTTTTGTGTACATATTGTATATAATCTTGATGGCAGTGGTATATGTGTAAATGTGATGTAAATATACCCTTACCATACCATACTGTAAATGTTTTTGGCCATATATATATATATATATCAGTAGCATGCTTTTGCCTGTTATTATTTATGAGTGTTCGTCCCTACTAGATATTTATGTTTATTGCTTTGAGTGTTGATTATCTTACATTATGATTGTCATATCTTGCTTTGAGGACTGGTGAGTAATGTTGGGTCGATCGTGTAGGTTGTCATTATGGCCAACGGAACAAGGAATACAAGGAATCAACAAGGAAGGGTCCCCATCCTTGAGAACATGGATCCTACTGGAGCTTTCGAAGCTTTTCTGTAATGCTTAGAGTATATTGGCAATGACCATCATGGAAACTGCAACAATAACAGCAATTAGGCAAACCACCAAGCTATACCTTTGCCACTAATTACCGGAGATAAGATACTCGAGAGATTCAGAGCTCTACGACCTGATACATTCAATAGAACCAGCGAAGCTTGGAAAGCTGAGAAGTGGCTAAGAAATATGGATCGCATTTTTTAGAGGATAAGGTGCGATGAAGAAGAGAAGCATCGTTTAGCTACATTCCAGCTCACCTGTGCTGCTAATGATTGGTGGGAGTCTGAGAAACCAATGATGGGAGCTGAAGCATCGAAGAGGATGATGTGGACTACATTTAGGGAAAAGTTTTTAGAGAAGTACTTCTCTGAGGAAGAGAAGGATTAGAGAGAGAGGGAATTTATGGACTTGACCCAGGGCAACATGACGGTGTGCGAGTACACTACGTAATTCGAGAGGTTGTCTCATTTAACTCAGCATTAGATAGATACTCCGCAGAAGAAGATCAAGAGATACCACATAGGGTTGAGTTCCCATTTGCGCCATATGACGTTAGGACATCTGAGTACGAAGATTGAGGCATTGGTGAGATTGGCATTCGGGTTGGAGAAAGATGGATGTCAAGGACCCAAGTAACCAGTTACCTGACCCCCTGTGATAGGAAAGTTCGTGCCAAGACCCCCGGGCTACTTTCAAAGGACAAATAGGACTCAGAATGGAGATAAGAAGGTGTGCAAGGACTATACTTTAACCATAGAAGGCGGAGTCCTTCGTGCTGATTTGATCATGTTGACGATGAAGGAATTCGTTGTGATTCTTGGAGTAGACTGGCTTACAAATTATCGTGCCAAGTTAGATTGTGCTAGTAAGTCAATCCAGTTCTCCGTACCAGGGAATGCGCCTTTCTATTTTCAATGCGACCCCTTGTATGATGTATTTCTAACTTGTCATCTGGCCACCATAGAGAGTTCTACTGCTAAGAGTTCTATGACCCAGATACCCATGGTTCGAGATTTTCTAGAAGTGTTCCAAGATATCGCTGGACTATCGCCGAAGAGGGTTATCAATTTCTGAATAGAATTGGCACTAGGGACATATTACCGATTTCCAAAACCCCATACTGGATGACCCCGATGGATAAGCAGGAGTTGAACAAGCAAGTTCAAGAGTTGATAGATTTGGGATTCATACGGCCAAGTACATCGCCTTGGGGAGCGCCGGTGTTGTTTATGAAGAAGGATGGATCGCTTCAACTTTGTATTGACTATCGAGAGTTAAACAAGGTCACGATCAAGAACAAGTACCCCATCCCATGGATAGATGATCTGTTTGATTAGTTGCAGGGAGAAACGACATTTTTTAATATAGACCTTCAATTGGGATATCATCAACTACTTGTACGACTAGAGGATGTACCAAAGACGGCTTTTAGGACTAGATATGGTCACTATGAGTTCTTGGTGATGTCGTTTGGACCCACTAACACCCTTGTGGTGTTTATGGATCTAATGAATCGGGTGTTTCGACTATACTTGGATTAGTTCATGATCGTATTTATAGATGACATATTGATTTATTCGAAGATGAAAGAGGAACACAAGGAGCATGGTCAGATTACATTACAGACCCTTAAAGATCATCAGTTATACGCTATGCTCAGCAAGTGTGAATTCTATATGGAAGAAGTCAAATTCTTGGGTCATGTAGTCTCTTCAGAAGGAATTGCGGTGGACTCATCCAAGATTGACACTGTCTTAAGTTAGAATAGGCCATCTAATGCCTTGGAAGTAAGGAGCTTCCTTGGATTAGCTGGTTACCATCGGAGATTTGTAGAAGGATTTTCAAAGATAGTCACACCCTTGACTAGTTTGACGAAGAAGGATTCGAAGTACGAATGGTTAGAGAAGCATGATCGCACTTTTCAGGAGTTAAAGAAGAGGCTAACTTCCGCGCCAGTGCTCACCATCCCAAAGAGTGGAGAAAGATTCACCATTTACAGTGACGCCTCTTATTAAGGACTTGGGTACGTGCTTATCTAAGAAAGAAAAGTGATCGCTTATGGATCACGGTAGCTCAAATCGCACGAAGTAAGCTACCCAATGCATTATTTAGAGCTAGCATCCATTGTTTTCGCTCTCAAGACTTGGAGACATTATCTATTTGGAGAGAAGTTTGGTCTATTCTCTGATCATAAGAGTCTCAAGTACTTGTTCTCTCAGAAGGAGCTGAGTATAAGACAACGACACTGGATGGAGTTGCTTAAAGACTATGACTTCACTTTGCAATACCACCCCGGTACAACGAATGTAGTCGCAGATGCTTTGAGCAGGAAACCTCATAGTAGGATTGTTTCTTTAATGATCAGAGAGTGGCAAGCATTGGAGAAAAACTTTACACGATAAAAATCTTTTGTGTGCGCTTGTATGCTGTACCCAAGTGTAAGTAGACGTGCAAGTAGTATTGTGGTAAGACCAGGTCAATCCCACATAGAAGGTTGTAAACTAATTACTTAGATTAAACTCAAAAAGAAAATAAAATTTCAATTGTCTAAAAGGAATGTGAAACACAGAGTTTCACAGTTTAACTACTACTAAATCAAAGCAACTAAACTAGTTTATCAATTAACTAACTAACTAGCTAAAGCGATATTAAAAAAATAGTTTTAAACTTTATAAAAAGAAGCGTTGGGATCACACAAATCCGCAGTGACCTAACCACCTACCATGCAGATTCAGTAAGCTCTATGGAGTACATCTCTCTACAATATTCTGTATTTTCTAAAGATAAAGATTCAATAGTCCTTTCATGACCAGGACTATATCATCACAATTGATTTAAAAATACATGAAGGCAGTTTAAAACAATAGTCAAGACTCACACTCTGAATGGTGTTAGCATTCAAAGTGGTTTGCAACAGTTATTGAGGAAAAATGCCTTAAGACTTAAAGTTCAAAAACTGTTTTGACAAACTGAGCATCTGGGGACAGTCTGATAACAAATCTTGAAAATAGAAAGTCTAGGAATACTGCAAAGGACCTTCTCAAGAATTTGAAGGTTCGAGACGCGCTTTCGATCGATTGAACATCATCTTCTTTCAATCGATCGAAATGTCTTTGATCGCTTGACTGTACCTCTAGTTTGATCGATCGAAACAACTTCAATCAATCGAATGCAGGTTTCAAACTACTGCATGGCAGAGGCTGGAGATCACTGTTTCATCATGATTTCCCAACTCTAAGACTACTCAAACATGGTCTGGAGTGTCTCAGATTGGTTTTTAACGTATAAACTCATTAAGGCTATGTTTATTTATGATTTTAACATAAAAATTTTCAAAACTATGATGTAACAATAACCTAACATGCAAAACTAAGATTATCTTCACTTATACTACTGAAACCTATAAATAGATTATAAATAAGCCAATATAACAGAACTTGAGACTTTGTATTATAACCAAACTTCTTGAAAATCTGAAAGCAACCAATATCAACCTTTGAAACCTACAAAACAATGTAAACTCTCTTTCTCTCACTATGTAAACTGATGAAACAAAGTTGGGCGTCCTTATGGATGAGAATATAACTAGTATAAATAGAAAAACCTAAGGCTAGGGTTACAATGAATATTTCTACTGCGTGCGCGTAAGTTTCTGATAACAGCATGTTTGATCAATAGAACTTCACTCGATCACTTGAACCTTGAATTACTCGAGCGCTTAAATAGTATTTGATTGATAGAAACTTCGATCGCTTGAGGGTTCTTCGATCGCTCAAACTCCACTTTTTATCTCTGAATTGTCTTGTTTAAAATCAAGCTTTTCCTTTATCCTGTTATTCATTTTTTCATACAGCAAAATAGTGATCTGCACAAATAATAGCTGAAACAACATAACTTATCATAGATTTGTCATATTGTGTAAAAACTAGCATTGTAATAAGAATTACAGATATACCAGGGAGTTGTAAACTTAATCAGTGTATTTCTTTATTTTAGCGCAGTGTATTTTACAAATACCCCTGCTTATCAGAGACTCTAGATGAATTTGATTTTTAAGTCACAAATTCAGAGGAAGGAAGACATTTTGGATGCTTAGTTATTGAATCGACCCTTATTAGTCGAATCATTGAAGCTCGGAAGAAGAACGAAATATTACGACAATGGTTTGAGAAAGCGATAGCTAAGGTTCCGATGGAATAGAAAAATGGACAAGATGGAATTCTTTGATGTTGAGATAGGCTTTCTGTGCCAAAGGATGATGGGTTAAGAGAAGAAGTGATGAGTGAAGTGCACAGGTCAAGGTTGACAGTTCACCTAGGGAGTACGAAGATGTATAAGGACCTAAAAAGGAATTTTTGGTGGGAAGGCATGAAGAGGGACATACAGAGCACGTTTTGAAGTGTTTACATGCCAGCAAGTCAAGGTGGAACATTAGAAGCCGTCAGGACTTTTAAAACTGCTACCGGTACCAAGATGGAAGTGGGAGCACATCTCTATAGATTTCGTTGTGGGTTTGCCAAGGTCGCAATAGAACCATAATGCTACTTGGGTAGTCATGGACTGACTCACAAAGTCAGCGCACTTTATCTCGTACAACATAATGTATCTAATTGAGAAGATGAGGGACTCTACTTGCAACAGATTGTTCAACTGCACGGCGTGCCCGTTTCAATTGTTTTTTATCATGATTCACATTTCACAACCGAATTTTGGGAGAGTCTGTAAGCAACTATGGGAACTTTGCTGAAGCCGAGTTCTACATTTCATCCCCAGACAGATGGATAGATAGAGAAGACTAATCAAGTATTGGAGGATATGCTGCAAGCCTACGTGATCAACTTCGAGAGCACTTGGGAGACTCATTTTTCGCTCATCGAGTTTACTTACAACAACAACTATCATTCAAGCATCGGGATGGCACCATTCGAAGCACTCTATAGAAGACCCTGTCGCTCACCTCTTTATTTAGAAAAGCTAGAGAAGGCAAGCTTTTGGGACCAGATATGGTTCAAGAGACCAATGAAAAGATTAACATAGTTAAGGAACGGATGAAGGCAGCCTAGAGCGATAGAAGAGTTATGCGGACAAGCATCAGAAGGACCTGGAATTTGCATTGGAGATCACATTCTGCTAAAAGCTTTGCCAGTCAGAGGAGTGGTGAGATTTGGACAAAAGAGAGGAAAGCTTTCGCCTCGCTACATTAGACCATTTGAAATTCTTGAACGCTTGGGAAAGGTCGCCTATAGGTTAGCACTGCCACCGAAGATATGTTTACAACGTGTTTTACGTCAGCGTGCTGAGGAAGTACGTGCATGGATCAATGCACAAGATCGACTTCAAAGATATCAAGGTAGACAGCAGAGTGACGTACACCGAAAGACCAATGCAAATCTTGGAAAGAGATATCAAGAAGCTGAGGAACAAAGAGATCCTACTGGTGAAAGTTCAATAGAAACATCATGATGAATGCGAAGCTTCTTGGGAGATGGAATCCATTATGCGAGAGAAGTACCCGGATTGTATAGCGCATCTTAGCTTTGATTTCGGGGATAAAATCTTTTATTGGGTAGTGGAGAGATGTAACATCGGCCCTTTTATCTATATTTATCAATATATGGATGTATTTCTGTATTCGTATATATTAGTTATAATCATGTATGGTTTAACTTTGATGATTAGTTCTTATAGATGTTAATACTTGGGCCTTTGAACTCTTAAAACAAAGGAAGGATTACTAAACCAGGAGGCTCGAGTGCTCGGACCTTGGGAGCGCTCGAGCTTAAAAAGGGGTGAAATGACTATTTCTCCCCTGGGTCTCATAAAGTCTATAAATACCTGCATTTCTCAGCATATTTGGGCATAGAAACTCTGTAATTCAGAGAGTTCCTTTGAGAGAGAGAGAGAGTTTGTGAGTTTATATACATTCCATACACAAACACACTTACATACATGCTTGCATATCTTTTATTTCATAATCTATACACACAAAGACATGCATGACCACCATTATGAAGTCTTGGAGTTGAAAGCTTGAGGATCAAAGAAGTTAGAGGAGGATCATGGTACTGATCTTGCTTTTAAGTGAACTTAGAGCTTGTACTTGGAGTTCTTGAAGATCACACACACATTTCATCATATTTTATCATCTAGATCATCTAGATCTTAAATGAGTCTTCTTACTCACTCTTAAACATGTTTTTATAAGTTATTTTGACAATCTAGAGCCATGCAAGTAATATGCATGAATATCAAAGCTTGGATTTTGAGTTGCTAAAAATGTCACTGTTCTATACTGCTAAACCTGAGTGCTCAAACCAAGCACGAGCGCTTGCGCCCAACGAACAGGCCAGTCCTAAGCGCTCGAGTTCAGTAGAGTTTTAAAGATTAGTTTGTTGTATGTATATTTAAGATGGCCTATGTTATGCATGGTGATACCATGAGTTGTGATAGTTGTACCTAGGGTTGTACTGGATATGTATGATTGTGTGTGCTTACTATAAGATGTACGATATGTTGTAGGAGTTGTACTTTTGAATGAATAACTTTTATTAAGAAGAGCTTATGTATTCTTAATGTAGTAACATAACGGACCTGTAAACTTATATGTGCATCCATAAGAAGAGTTTCGTATCTATCGGTCTATTCCTTATGTTTCATCCATTTGCTTGGGTAGTTCGAGAAAGAGTAAAGATTCTGGGTTCAGTTGTTGAGATGGTTAATAGTGATGGGCTGTCGTCAAGCAAGTGACCAATTTGGGCAAGATGACGAATTAACCAAGGTCGAATGGAATAAGATTAGGATTACTAAGTAATGAGGTCGTAAGATAGATGTCAGTTAGCCATTTGGCCATGATGACAAGAGAATAGATGTCAATTAGTCATTTGGGCTCGATGATAAGATGATAACCCATGACTGGAAAGCGACGATATTTTAGGCCAACAGCACTTGTGCCGGATGCATGCAAAGAGTCATATTTGTGAAAGATTGGATATATAGTCCAAATATTGGATCGGTGATCCAAAGAGTCGAGTTGTAAAGATTGAACCTGTGGTTTAAAGTAAAATGTTGAGTTTGTAAAGATTGGACCGATAGTCCAAAGTGATCAGTCAATCAATGTCAGATGTGTTTTAAAGATCCGAGTATTATCATTGAACGTTTCCTAAACGTACGCATTACCATGAGATTAGAATAATCGAGATTTAAAGACATGTTTTAATAAAAGAAAAGAAAATGGAACGTTTTACTTTCTTAACAGATTAACTAGTGTTTTCTAAGCCTGTTCAGTGTAGTAGGTTTACTCACTCAGCTTGTAGTAAAGCTAATGACTTTCATGTCCTGGATAATCATACGTCCATATCTTGCAGAGTCTGATTACCCTTATGAGGAGTATGCCGAAGAAGGTTACGAATTTGTGAGCTAGCTGGCAGAAGTGAAGACGTTTTATCTTTTTTTAGTAGTTGAGGCACTAGATGCCAATCTTATTATTATTACTATGTTATAGGGCATCACGCCCAGGATGTTATTATCTTTCCTTTCCTTTTATGTGAGTTGTAATAATATATTTAAGACTCTGATGATGTTTAATATTATGTAGACCTAGAACCACCACGTTTATTGTTACTACTTCTATTTAGTGTTTACTACTTTATTCTTGGTTTTTTCTTGTATGGACAAGCATGCGATCCTCAAACCAATCACGTATCCATGGGTCCAAAGGTGGAAATTTTAATTTTTCCTACTTTGCTACGCCAGGGCGTGACATATTTATATATTAAACATCCATATCAGAGTTGTAAATCTCATTATTACAGAACCAAAGAAAAGGGAGAGAATAGAAGTTAACATCTTGGGCATCAAGCCCTACATCATAATATTAATGAACTGCCATCTAGTGCCTCAACATCGATAAAAGATAGATAAACTAATAGTCTTCGACTCCCGCCAGCTAATTCGCGAAGCCATAGCCTCCTCAGCGTACTCCTCTTCCAGATAGTCAACCTCTACAAGATCTGGATGATTGATTGTCTAGGATATAAAAGTCGTTAGCTTTACTGTAAGCTAAGTGAGTAATCCTACTACACTTGAAACTGCTCAGAAAATACTTTTTAATCCGTTAATAAGTAAAACGTTCTCTTTTATGCTTTAAAAGACCTCATCATTTAGTCTTACTAATCTAACTCTTGACGTATTACGTTAGTTTGTAGACTTTAACGACAATTCTCAAACTTGGAAGCTCAATTGACACTAACTGATTGACCTCTTTGGACTATTGGTCCAATCGATACTAACTCGATAATCTGCGTTGAACCAACTATTCAATCTTTTACAAACTCGACTTACTTTGGATCATTGATCCAATCTTTGGACCCCAAGCCCAATCAATCCTAACTTGACTCTTTGCATGCATCCAGCATGAGTGTCGTTGGCATGAATATCATCGCCTTATGGCTTTTAGGTTACCCTCTTATCATCGTCACCTTACAGCCTTCTCTTGATATCATCACCTTACAGCCTATGGTAATCCCATCTTATTCATTCAGCCATAGTTAACTTGTCATCGTCGCCTTACAACCTCATATTGACATCGTTGCCTTATGGCCTATTAACCATCTCATAACTAATCACAATAGTACCAGCTAGGTACCACTATACATGCCACTATGGCATCTACGACAAACTGAGTTGATCATACATGAATGCTATTACTAGCGTTGCCCACATGGCCACGATGACATCTCGACGACATCATAGAACTCATTACTCTTTCTCGAAGGAAGCAATGGAAACTAGACTAACGGATATGATCATCCCGTTAAGACACGTTATTGCAGCTTACGCTTCATCAACTAACACATGCGGTTCAAACCGTTAATGTGCAAAATTTTCTAATTATCGTGCTTAAGTACGCCTCATATTATTCTCGAAGTTTGCATATTTGCACGTGTATGCCTACTAGTTCAATTTATCCTTTTTCTTACTATAGAAAACATGTTCATTATGAATTATGTGGACTCGAGCGCTCGCCTATGGTAATTTCAGGATTCCTTCTTCTTTATATTATATAAGGTATACATTTAGAAAGCACTATTCTATTACCATATAGTAAAGCTTCATTCAAGCACATGCAAACATGATTAGCAAGTATATCTCAAGGTACAACTATCTCAGCTCATAGTACCAACATGCATATCATGGATCCTCACAAAACTAACATGCAACTAACTAATCTTTTAAGCACTGTTGAACTCGAGTGCTCGAGAGGCTCGAGCGCTCAGGCCCGGCCTGTTCATTGGGCTCGAGCGCTCACGCTTGGTCTAAGCGCTCGGGTTTGACAGTTTCTCAGTAGTTTGTTTAGTTTATTAACATAACTTCAGTTTAAACTCAATACATGTCACATGTAGCATCATGGATCATAAATTAACTTAATAAAACATGAATTAAGAGTGAGTATGAGTACTCACTTCGCTCAGATGATCAAAATGATGACAAAGATGATGATTATAAGATGAAAATGATGATCAAGCTCCAAAGTGACCTTAATATAAGCTTCAACGCTTCTAAGCTTCCTCTCAGACACTTGGATCTTCCAAAACTCAACTCTAGAGCTTCATTGCAGTTGTAATTCTTGTGTTTGTATATGTATGAGTAGTTGGATCGAGAAATGGAGGCCATGCAAGCATGGATTGTGTGTATGAATATATGTCCGAGTGAAGAATGCTCAAGGATCTCTCTCTCAACCTCTCTGTCTGTTAACTCAATTTTCCCAACGTAAAATTATGCAGAATGGCTGGGTATTTAAAGAGTTTTGAGACCCTAGGGGCAAAGTAGTCATTTTACTTGTTTTTAGCTTGAGTGCTTGCACTTCTCGAGCGCTCGGGGTTCCTGCTCAGCTTTCCTTCTATTATTTTAAGAGTTCAAAGGTTAAAGAAATCAACATCCATATAAACAATGATCAATGTTGATTCAAAAATGGTTATAATTTACCTATATGAATACAGGATTACGGGAATACATTCATATATAGATAAATACTGGTAAATTGGTCGGTGTTACAGTTTTAAATCTTAGACCTTAATTTATAACGGTTGCGACGTACAACGCGAAGTTTTGGTGACTCTCAGGTTTTTACATATAAGTAAAGCTACGTTGGGAATTAATGCTTAAGACTTATATATTTGTAACCTACGCGGAAAAAAAAGATAATGGTATATTACACTTGCAGTATCGTTTAAGTTTGTAAAACTCGTATTATAATTATGCATGTACAGTCCTGAGGTTAAAGACGACAACGACCGGTCGCGATATTTGACCAGGACCGGTCGCAACCATGAATGGTCTCGAAACATGACCAGGACCGGTCCCGGCCATGACCGGCCCCGCTATATGACCATGACCGGTCATGCCCTTCTAAGGCAGAATGATCAGTTATTCTTGCTGTAATTGTATTCACTACTTAAGTATAGTTGTACTCTTTGCTGTAGGATGTTGTACTTAGTTATAACCATATATGAACCACTTTGATATCTTTATAAGAAATGTGAAATCTATACTGGAAGAGCTGATGTACTTTCTATTTCAAAACTTATACCTCATTGCTACAGTCTTATTAAAGGAAAGGAAAATAGAATTTGAAAGCAAGATTAGAATTTTAAATCATATGTATAAATAGTTCTGATACCATATAATGAGTATGTAAAAGGAAGTAAGAATCTCTCTGATGCCACTATAAGAAAGATTTAAGTCACATCGCTCTGATATCTTTATAAGGAAATATGTAAAGAATGAACAAGTCGTACACTGCTCTGATACCTTTATATAAATGAGAAAGAGAATAAGTTACACATTTTTTGAGTCAAGTTGGCATGTTTAAAAGGGGTCGTTTGGTCAGCGTATATGTTGTGAGAAATGAGTAAAAGAAAAATGTCCTGGGATGGGTAACCTTAATTATCTCAGGCCGACTCTAGTGCTGCAGGTTAATTAGGAAGGATTGAGCCTAGACCGATCGGATACGGTAGGCCAGTCAGAGTTCTTGTGATAGCCTTGATTATTCCAAGTTGACTCAGATATGGTACATTAATTAAGAGGGTTGAGCCCAGGCTGACTCAGATATGGTAGGCTAATCTAATCGCGTCCTGGCCGACTCAGATACGATTCGCCAATCTAATTGCATCTAGGTCGACTTAGATACAGTAGACCGATCGTTGGATATTTTCGACTTAGTCTAGGCTGACTCAGATATGGTAGACTAATAAGGGTGTTCATCAGGTTATTAACCTTGGATGTCTAGGTATGTCCAGGCCAACTTAAATGTGGCAAATATATCAACAGACCTTCTAAACTAACGACATTGTGCTGGATGGTTCTAGGTGAACCGAATGAGTTTAGAGATTTTGATCGAGATAAAAGAGTCAGTGAGATGAATGGTTTCATTGTTCATGCACTATCCTAAACATTCATTACTTAAACTGTTTACATATTATGCGATGATTGGAATAACGAATTAATCGTACTCTAAGGTACTGAACATTAATAATAACTATTAATATACTTTTATATGCATTGCTTATGTGTTCATTGTACTCACTCGGCTTTCATTAGCTGATGGCTTTATTTTGTCCTGGACATCCAAAATGTTCAGGAAATGATTATGCAGGGTAATATGACTATGCTAGCTTATGAAGATACTTTTATTTAAATAAAGTTATAATAAGGTTATGGATACTGTTTTAAATTTGAATAAGGCGATTTGTGCCTTCAGAATATTTTATTTAAGGGTAGTAATATTATTTGAAGTTGTAATAATGTTTAATATTATCTTCCCTTTTGCTTTATATACTCTGTTTTCTGGTACATGTTAAGCTAATTACAGGATGAGTGATCCATCACCTATCATAACCTATGGGTCCAAAATGGAAATGACAAATTTTCCTATTTTGCTACGCTGGGGCATGACAGGATTTTTGGCATCAGAGCCTTGGTTGTATACTTAGGCTTAAGCCTAGACACAGGTTATGATAGCAAAAAGGATAGGCAAAGTCGAGTGTCCTCCGTACTTAGGATCCGACATCCAGATATATTAAGATTAGCCCTGATAAAAGATAGTTTACTTTTATCAGGTTATCATCATGGACCCATATCACGTACCAGATGATTTTGGAGGACATGTGATTGGCTCGGACAGGATAGAGCTGTGAGATTTAGAGATCTACCTGACCATGATACAGCTTCATGCTATGGTTAGCGTAGAGAACAGTGTTTGGAGTGCTGTTCACACCGAGGGGATAGTGGACCTACACCGAGTTCAGCTAGAAGCCTTCCATTAGACTGTGATAGATAGATTTATTGCCGAGGAGAGGATCAAGATGATTCTTACCCCCGACCTCTATATTCTTGTAGAGGAGGAGATGGTGTAGGCACTTTGGCGCTTTTGGCCACTCCGCTACCAGCTGTAGGTTCTGTGGTTGCTCCATCTGTTGAGCCCATCGATGGTGATGGCAACGAGGTCGCTATGGTTACACCTGTACAAATGGAGGGGTTGAGGTAGTTATAGTCGGGTTTGAGCTCAAGCTTCATAGTGTCAAGATGCCTGAGCCACCCTTAGATCTACCTGTAGAGCTCATGGACACAGATGAGGCTCCGGCTCCAGTGTTTGATGGTGAGGATATTAGCATTGGGATGACCGATCACCCAATGCATAGTTCTGGAGTTTGCCATCATAAGCCCCGTGGCTCCCGATAGGAATGTTTAGCTTTATGTTTATGAGCATGTTGTAAATATTGGACTAAGTAGTCCCATTTTTTGTCTTATCAGATATTATAAGTTAGCATTATACTGCATTCAGGATAATGACTCATACATTTTGTACATCGGACTGTTAGTCCCATAATCTCATCTTTTGGCTAGATAGAAGCATTGACCTGACTTGATATATGTAACTGGTTACAAAAGATATATATAGAATATTTTTGAAACCTCGTATTGATACTTATATTCCTTCTTATAATTGCTTAATTGCTAACCTTATAGTATTATCAGGATTTTAAGTTATAACTATGGCAAGAAGGAGTCCCAGAAACTATGACACGATTGAAGGAGCACTACCAGCGGCTGATCTGACCGACATGTTTGAGCCATTTGTTCAGAGGATCGAATGGATTGGAGACCTAAATGCCGCCAAAAATAGAAATGGCCACAATTAGAGGAATAAAGTCCCAGTCCGTCAAACGGGGGATAAACGATTGGAGAGGTTCTGTACCTTGCGACCAAAGCAATTTGCTGGCACTGCTGTACTGTGGAAGGCCAAACAATGGCTGAGGCAGATGGATCATATCTTTGAAACAATGGACTATACTGATTAGGAGAAAAAAAAACTAGCAACATTCCAATTGACATATGTTACTGCAGATTGGTGGGAGGCAGTGAAAGCCACCATGGGAGAAGATATTGTCAAAGCTATTACATGGATTACTTTCAGGAAGAAATTCTTGGAGAAGTATTTCCCGGCAACTGAGAGGTACAAAGTGCGAAAGGGAATTCATGGACCTGGTCCAAGGAAACAAGTTTGTGCAAGAGTACACGACTCAGTTTGAGAGGCTATCCAGATTTGCTCCACATATGGTAGATACAGAGGAAAAGAAGAAGCTGTCAAAGCTATGACTATTGGGCACATGGACAAGTCATTCGAATCCCTTATGGAACTGGCCACCGAACTGGAAGAGGACATGCGGTCAAATCGCAAGCAGTTTGACTTCTGTCTACCGCAAAAGAGTAATTTCGGGAACAAACAACCATATCGTAATCCAGGCCAGAAAAGGACTTTTGATGGGAACCAAAAGCCTCGCCCAGCTCTATATCAGACTCAGCCACAATCAAGTGCAGGAGGGAGTATCAGTAATTGTTTTAATTGTGGTATACCCGGTCACATATCTCGGGACTGCAAAGCACCAAGGTGCGATAATCGTCAGAGTACAGTATGCCATAACTATGGTAAGGTTAGTCACGTCAGTAAGTATTGTCCTGCCCCCAAAGGAGAAAGTTATGGTCAATAGGGATAGGCCCAACTGAATGCAATCATTCTGTATGCCGCAGGATATGAAGAAGGTGATTATGATGAAACTAGGTATGAAGGAACCTAATATGAAGAACAGCCAGAGCAGCAAGTCATGGAAGGTACTTTAACACTTTATAAACATCGTGTAAAAGTTTTATTTGACATGGGTTCCACACACTCTTTTATTGCTGCCAAAATTCTTCCAAATATAAGTATATTACCTTAGAGGTTAGACATAGTATTGAATGTCATCTCACTGCTAGGAGCTATTGCCGCACTAAAACATGTATGCAAGAATTGCCCTGTACACCTAGAGAATCAAAATATTCCAGCTAATTTGGTTGTCTTAATAATGAAGGAATTTGATGTGATATTAGGAATCAACTGGCTCACTAAGTATCATGCTAAGTTGGACTATGTTAAGAAGAGTATTAGTTTTTCAATACCTGGAGGTCAGCCTTTTGAATTCCAGTGTAACCTTATGAGTGATGCGTTCCTTACCAATTATCTAGCTAACATCAAGGTTGTTAGTACGGAAGTGGTTATCTCATCGATACCTAAAGTCAGAGACTTTGAGGATTTTTTTAGGATATCTCTGGGTTGCCATCTAACAGAGAGATTGATTTCTGCATTGATCTAGTGCCTGACACTATCCCAATATCTAATGCACCTTATAGAATGGCTCCTATAGAAATGCTAGAACTAAAGAAACAAGATCAAGAACTTGAAGATCTGGGATTTGTATGTCCAAGTATATCAGCCTGGGGAGTACAAATGTTATTCGGAAAGAAGAAGGATGAATCGCTTCGATTATGCATTGACTATTGGGAGTTGAACAAAGTCACTATCAAGAACAAGTATTCCTTTACCCCGAATAGATGATATATTTGACCAATTGCAAGGAGCTATGATCTTTTTCAAGATAGATCTACGATTAGGATACCAACAATTACTCATACGATCCAAGGATGTACCAAAGACAGCTTTCAGAATAAGGTACGATCACTATGAGTTTTTGGTAATGTCGTTTGGATTAACATGCCCTGACAGTGTTCATAGATTTGATGAATAGAGTGTCCAGGCCTTACTTAGACCAACTCATCATAGTCTTCATTGATGACATCTTGATCTATTCAAAGATAAAAGAAGAACATGAACAACACTTGCGAATCGCAATGCAGACACTTCAGAGCCATCACTTATATGCGAAGTTCAATAAGTGTGAGTTTTGGCTACTAGAGGTGAAATTTCTAAGGCATGTGGTCTCACAATAAGGAATCGCCGTGGATTCATCAAAAACTGATGCTATTTCAAATTGGACTCGACCAACCAATCCTACAAAAGTCAAAAGTTTTCTTGGACTTGCAGGTTATTATCGGAGATTCACAAAAGGATTTTCGAAGATAGCAACTCCTCTAACTGGTTTGACTAAGAAGGATGTAAGGTTTGAATGGAATGATAAGCATGAGCAGGATTTTCAGGAATTAAAAGAAAGACTCACCACAGCACCAGTATTAACAATACCAAGAGATGGCGAGAAGTTCTCTATTTTCAATGATGCATTGTATCAAGGGTTGGGATGTGTACTTATGCAAGACGGCAAGGTTTTTACTTGTGTTTCAATGCAGTTAAAGCCAAATGAACTAAACTACCCAACTCATGATTTGGAATTGGCAGCAGTAGTATTTGCTCTTAAGATTTAGAGACATTATCTATATGGAGAGAAGTTTGATTTGTTCTAGCTCTAATGACAAGAGTCTGAAGTTTTTGTTTACTCAGAAGAAGATAAATATGAGGCAACACCGATTAATGGAATTGATTAAGGACTATGACTTCACGTTGTAGTGCCACCCTAGTAAAGCTAATGTAGTCGCAGATGCCTTAAGTCGAAAATCTCGAGGTATAGTTGCATCTCTAATGGTTAGAGAATGGAAAGCTCTAGAAACGATCACTGAATTTAATGTTCAGGTTTCTATAGAAAATGAAGGACAACACTTTGGATGTTTTGTAATGCAACCGACACTCATAAATCGTATGTTGGAAGTGCAACAGAAAGACGCCGATCTTCAACTATGGTTTTAGAAAATGTCAACAAAGGACCCAGAGGAATGGAACATTGGGACCGATGGAGCACTCCAGTGTAGAAATAGACTATGTGTGACCTACACGGATGGTTTAAGGAAGGATATTCTTGAAGAAGCTCACAGGTCAAGATTGACAGTTCATCCAGGAGGAACTAAAATGTATAAGAAACTGAAGAAAAATTTCTAGTGGGAAGGAATGAAAAGGGATGTAGCCGAGTTTGTATCTAAGTGTTTGAGTTGTCAACTGAAAGCCAAACATCAAAGACCCTTAGGACTTCTACAACCCCTACCTATTCTAGGTTGGAAGTGGGAACACATCACAATGGATTTTGTAGTTGGATTGCCCCAAACACAAAAACACCACGATGCTATTTGGGTGATTGTGGATCGTTTGACAAAATTTGCTCATTTCATCGCTTACAACATGACTTTTCTATTAGATAAGTTAAGTAGGATGTACATTCAACAAGTTGTACGACTACATAGAGTACCAGTGTCTATCGTATCAGATCGCAATTCACAGTTTACTTCAGGATTCTGGGAAAGTCTTCAAGAAGCTTTGGGAACTTCTTTAAGTTTGAGTACTACTTTTCATCCACAAACCGATGGACAGACTGAACGTACCAATCAGGTTATGGAGGATATGCTTAGGTCATGTGTTATAGACTTTGAAATTTCATGAGAAACACATCTTCCACTAATCGAATTTGCTTACAACAACAATTACCATTCAAGCATAGGGATGACTCCATTCAAAGCATTATATGGACAACCGTGTCGATCCCCGCTTTATTGGGCAGAGATTGGAGATAAAGAACTGTTAGAGCCGGACTTGGTTAAAGAAACCAATGAGAAGATAACAGTTGTGAAAGAGATTATGTGTGGTGCACAGAGTAGATAGAAGAGCTACGTAGATACACATAGGAAGGACATAGAGTTCACTATCAGAGATCACATACTTTGAAAGTTTCACCAATTCGAGGAGTAGTACGCTTTGGATAGAAGAGAGGTAAGTTGTCACCTCGATTCATTGGACCATTTGAGATACTGAAATGCACTGGGAAGGTAGCCTATCGGCTCGCGTTGCCACCAAAGATGTCTAGAGTACACAATGCCTTCCATATCAGTATGTTGAGGGAATACAAGGGAGACCCTTCACACACTATTAATTTCAACGACATAGAGATCCATGAGAATGTCACCTACAGACTGTACGTATTTTGGGTCACAATATGAAGAAGTTACGGAACAAGGATATTCCTCTAGTGAAAGTTCAATGGAAGTATCATGATGAGAATGAAGCGTCTTGAGAATTAGAATCAGAAATGAGAACTAAGTACCCGGAGTTATTTCAAGACTAGTCAGCTTAGATTTTGGGACGAAATCTCTATGAAGGAGGGAATGATGTAGCAACCTAGATTTTCGCTTCCCTAATAATAAATAAAATGTTAGTTTTTATTTATTTACTATGTATTAATTCTATTTGTGGTATTAGTTATATAATTAAATAAATAGCTACATTGATAAATTTAAATGCAATGCCATTTTATTTTACTACTGCGTATTATTTTAATCGTGATGATATTTCCATAAATAATAATTTATAGTAATAGTATTAGTTATTAATAACATGCCCTTTTTATTTTGTCATTGTTAGTAATTTTAATTGAATTAATTATGCTTAAGACTGTGCCCCTAAGTTACCCTATGATTTGGGATTGAAACCATTAATAAAATATTAATCACATTGCTTACATTTTTGGTCCCTAGTAATTAGTTGGGGTATTTTCCTGGACTAACCGAACCTAACTAATTAACTAACTAGATGAATTATTATTTGCGAGATTGATTGTAGTCACTTCTCAACACAGCTGTAAGTTATCTTCATTCACTCATTGAGTTACCAACTTGCAAAACCCAAAACTGATTGCCCTCCTATAAGTGTTAACACCTTGCAACACAATTGATATCACACAACACCCATTTGCAAACATAACATTTCTCATTACAGTAGATATATTTTCACAAGCTTCTTCTTCTTCTTCTCCCTCCCTCTCTCTCTCTCTCTCTCTCTCTCTCTCTCTCTCTCTCTCTCTCTCTCTCTCTCTCTCGGATACATACATATACATACACCCACATTCAAGCTTTACTTACTCTTCTCTCTCAAATCATATACACTTATTCATATATATTCTGGGAGTAACGAAAGAAATACAGATTATAACATCACAGTAAGCTCTATAGCCATTATTGGAGCTCTAAGCTTATATTACGATTTTTCAGAATTCTTTGGCAAGTCTCATAGCTCAATCTAGAGACCGGAGAGTCTCTTGAACTCACTTATAATGTAGTATTAGTCATTGTACACAAGCCAAGGGTATCAAATATAAAGATAAACGTGTATATATATCTATCTATGTTATATCTAAAAGCAAATAGTGTAAGCCTTGGATGACTGTAAGGCTGACATGTGGAACACATTTATAAACTTAAACTCTTCTTATTTTTAGATAGTTGTAACAAATGAATAGAAACAACCAAACATGACCTTTTGCATTCCCATTAACATTACAAATTTACAGCCCCTCATTTGTAAGCACCATCCCCAATTCTCTCTCTCATCTTTCATCTTCTTCTACCATTTTCATTTTCCATCTTCTTTCACCATATTCATGGCCATTTTCCCAGTTTCTCTCCTATTTATTCTTCTTTCAATCGTATTTGCACATTTGAGCAATACATTAGGGTTTCCAATTTGGGTTTTCTTCCACTTTTCTTTCAATCTGTATAAACTCCATAATGAAACTAATATATTTATCTTTTTCTTTCTTTATCTACCTACGCTTCTAGAAGAGGAGGCAAATGGTTAGAGCATCAATTTGGAAGATGGTGATACGATAAATAGGAAGTGAATTTGATCGTGGTCTTTATTAGCCATGTCGGTAGGTGATAACATGCTATTATTCATCTTCTAATTTGGTGACAATATTTGATTATCTGTCTAATTATTGTGCAAAAGTTGTTTGCTTTTGATTATATATTGTGGGTTGGCAGAAACTACTTTGCTCCGTTTGTGTTGCTGTGTCGATCATATAAATCATTGTCGATGCTGATAAGTTACTAGATTTTGCTTTTCCACATAAGAAGAATGAATGACAATTGTCACCAAGAACTTAAAAGGTGTAGTCTTAAACATCTTCAGAAATTCATGTTCGAATCTTCTATGAAAAAAAAGTTAACAAATTCAATTTTCTTCTTTGAATTATTCAATTTTGGACTCTTTAGCTGCTAATAATGAGAGGAAAATGAAAGAATTAATAGGGAACACTGGATTGCATTGCATTTTCTATTATCCTAAAGAAATTGAAGAGCTTCCTCCGTTAGTTGCAAAATAGACAGTTTGGAAAGAGCTTTTGATTTCATTCTTTTTGTTTCCACCTACCAACACAATTCATAGATATGTTTTTGACTGGTTTGATAGGGGTGGTTGTAATAGGTGGAGTGGGAAAATCGAATATGATTCAAGCTAAGTGGTTGTTACTCAAGGCAACTGTTGTCGATCCAGAAAATCAAAGATTTGTTTTCTTATTTGACAGGTTAGCTTTACTCTATTTGGACAACTGAATCATTCTTGAGACTATGCTATTATGCAAATAGACATTATTGTTTGCGTTCAATGACTAGTTTAGTTTTGGGAATGGGAGGATTGTAGTAGAGAGTTTCACCTTTGGAATAGCTTTATGTTGCATATACAATTTTTTTTTTGGTATTGTGTGTAGGTTATTACTCTTGTATTTTTGGTGTCGATATGAACATTGGAAGCCATTGACAATGGAGCCTTATATCAGTACTCATCTTCATGGACATTAATTAGATTTCCTTAACAGGGACTAAGGGAAGCTTCGCACTACAAACACATGAAAACATGGAGGAAGTCTATTATCTGGACTATGGTGATTCACTATCAAAATTGGGTATATAATAATAGTAAATGTTGCCATTTTTATTTTTTACTTTATTTTTTGGCAACTTTCTCCATCTTAACCTTCCTTCAGCTTTTATAGTGTGCTACGAATAAGTAGGGTACCAAAAACTAATATGAACATGAAATTAAACTTTGGTTTTGGGTACTGGCTTATGTTATATTGACAATGATGTCGATTTATGAAGACCACTTCATGGCTGGATAATATTAAGTGTCAAACGCAGTTACATCATTGATGGCCTTGAAATAATAAGCGACCCTATTACTTCATTTCATAACACAGGTTTAAGCATATCCCTTGCTGCATTGGGATCTTTAATGTGGCTTTGGACAAATAAAGTAATAAATCCAAAACTTTGATTTCTTTCTTTTTTTTTTCTTCATATATACATGTGCAAGCAATTATGCCATCAATCACTAGATTTTGTTCCTATCATGTTCATCCTATGTGATGTTTAGAAAAAAGTTGCATATATTTTCAATACCAGAGTTTCTAATTTGGATTATAGTTTCCAATAGATATATGTTGTTTAGAAAATGCCAAGTACACCAGTTTGGGATCATGTTGCTTTACTTACGCACATTTATGGAATAAATTAACTATGCTTATCACAACTATTGAGCCCAAACTTGCTATCTTATGAAGGTATATTTTCATGATATTCAATCTTTTATTTATTTTCTCAATGTACTTGTCTGGAGTGAGTTCTAAGTTATTGACTATTCTATTTTGGAGTAAGAAAATTCTTACATTATGCCGTTATTTCTCCACTTCCAGATAAAAAAAACTTTAATTAGGTTCTCTAAATCTTGATGCTTGCCTAGGTCTCAATCTCACCCACTTGGGTTGATGTTCAATTTGGACTACACCACTACTGGAACTAAGGGTTTGTTGGGGAGTCTAAGAACTAATTTTCTAATGCATAACATCATAAGTAACCGATGTACTTCACTTGAGCTATGTTTAATTCATTGGTAAGGAAACATACAGGAAAACACATTCATACATTTGTTTAGTAAGGAAACCAATGATGAGACTATGGTAACAAAAAAAGAGTATGTTAAAAAAATTAGTTAAATTATATAGAACTCAATCAATCTCTAATTCAGATGGCATTTCTGCTATGTTTGGTAGGAGGGTTGGAAAAGTAGAACGAAGGGAAAAGAGTGGAATAGAAGAATGGTCACTATTTCCAATCCAAGTATATATGTTCATTTTTATTTTATGTTTTCTTTTTTCTTCAATTTGAACCAAATAGAGGAGCTTTGCACACACATATATACACACACACACACACATATAGGGAGAGGCTCTTAAGTAGGAAAAAGAAGATAAATCTTTAAAAAAATTGGTTTGTCGATCTAGAGATCCTAAATACCAAATTTAATATAAGATCTAAGTTAAAACGTTTTAGAATTCAAATTCCCAACAGATATATATATGTACATATAAGCACATTAAATCACAAAGCAATTGCCAGAAGGCGTTCATTGGATGCACACAAAACAATTACCAGCAGACACCGATTGAAAGCAAATCAACATGCACATATAAGTATATATAAATTAAGACATAACTAAGCATTCACATGTACAATTATACGAGTTGGGTGAGTGAAGAGAAGATAAGAAGATATGATGTAGAATTGTTGTTTTGAAAGAAAGAATTTTTGGAGAGGTGTGCAAATCATTTTGTGCTCTCTGCTACAGTCTGAAATGGTAGAAGTTCAAAACTCATGTTTTAGTTATGTTGATTGGTTGAAAATGATTTGTGGGTGAAATACTTTTTTCGAACGACAAATTTAGTAGTTATACAATGATTGTGAACTTGGTGATTTTGTTTTCAAAAGTTATTTTTTTTATTCATTTGATTGCATTGCCAATTAATAGTCATGCACCCATGCGTGACAACATCACTCTTAAATATTCAACTCGGCTCCAGGTTCTCTCCTTTATTTGTTGTCATTTTGTTATTAGTGATTGTTTGGAAGCAGCTGCATGGCAGGGATCAGCTCCTCCATGGTGTGTCTATAAGGTGGGGGTTACCGCATCCCTTGGAAGTTGGAACCTACGGGATGTAGAAGATGTAGAAGTAGGCTTAAGCAGCATCTAAGAAGCAAGTCAAGAAGTAGATGGAATCTTTGAGAAAGAGAATAAGATAGGTTGAAGTTGCAAGTTAGCTTGCTGACAAAATGAATATCTATACATTTACAAATTATTATTCATATAAGTGCTGCAAATTAGACATGAACATCTGTAAATGGAGTGATGTGTTGATATCTTAGTACATTATTAAGCAGATTGTTGTGTATACAAGTTATGAGAAAAGAACTTTTTTGCTTTATTACACTTTGAGATCACCTTTGGACATTGTTGCTTTTAATATCTCCGAGTAAATTATTTCTACATGTTTAGGCATGCTGAAAATTTTGTATAGGTTAATGTTATCACAAGCAACGTACCCATGCATTATGCAGGTTACATGCTAGTATATATAGTTTTGAAGCTTAAAAAATGGTGGTCTCTCAAACCTTAATGAAAATAATTTACGTAAATTGAAAATGAAAGATTATAACTCCAGTAAGCTCAATTTCAAATCTTAGACCTTAATTTGTAACGGTTGTGACGTACGGTAAAAGCGAAATTTCGACGACTCTCAGATTTTTACATATAAGTAGAGCTATGTTAGGAATTAAGGCTTAAGACTTATATATTCGTAACTTTATGCGGAAAAGTGAAGAGAATGGTATATTGCACTTGCAGTATCATTTAAGTTTGTAAAACTCGTATTATGCTCTATACCTGTACAGTCCTGAGGTTGAAGACGACCAGGACCGGTTGTGCTATTTGACCAGGACCAGTCGCAACCATGACCAGGACTGGTCCTGGCCATGACTAGGACTGGTCCTAGCCATGACCGGTCCCGCTATATGTCCATGACCGGTCATGCCCTTCTGAGGTAGAATGATCAGTCATTCTTGCTGTAATTGTATTCACTGCTTAAGTATAGTTATACTCTCTGCTATAGGTTGTTGTACTTAGTTATAACCATATATGAACCACTTTTATATCCTTACAGGAAATGTGAAATCCATACTGGAAAAACTGTTATACTTTCTGTATCAAAACTTGTACCTCATTGCTATTGTATTATTAAAGGAAAGGGAAATAGACTTTGAAAGCAAGATTGGAATTTTAAATCATATGTATAAATAGCTCTGATACCATATAATGAGTATGTAAAAGGAAAGTAAGAATCGCTCTGATGTCACTATAAGAAAGATTTAGGTCACATTGCTATGATATCTTTATAAGGAAATATGTAAAGAACGAACAAGTCGTACGCTGCTCTGATACCTTTATATAAACGAGAAAAAGAATAAGTTAAACATTTGCATAGTCGAGTTGGCTTGTTTGAAAGGGGTCGTTTGGTCAGTATATATGTTGTGAAAAGTGAGTAAAGGAAAAAATGTCTTGGGACGGGGAACTTTAATTATCTCAGACCGACTTGGGTGTGGTAGGTTAATTAGGAAGGATTAAGCCCAGGTCGACTTGGATACGGTAGCCCAGTCAGAGTTCTTGTGATAGCCTTAATTATTCTAGGCTAACTCAGATACATTAGATTAATAAGAGGGTTGAGCCCAGGTCGACTCATATATGGTCGGCCAATCTAATCGGGTCCAGGCCGACTCAATTATGGTAGGCCAATCTAATCGTGTCCATGCCGACTCGGATACAATAGACCGATCGTTGGATATTTCAGACTTAGTCCGGGCCGACTCGTATACGGTAGACTAATAAGGGTGTTCAGCAGGTTATTAACCTTGAATGTCTAGGTATGTCCAAGCCAACTTAAACATGACAGACATATCGACAGACCTTCTAAACTAACGGCATTGTACAGGATGGTTCTAGGTGAACTGAATGAGTCTAGAGATTTTGATTGAGATAAAAAAAAGTCAGTGTGATGAGATGGTTGCATTGTTCATGCACTGTCCTAAATATTCATTACTTAAACTGTTTACCTATTATGCGATGACTGGAATAATAGATTTATCGTACTCTAAGGTACTAACCATTAATAATAACCGTTAATGTACTTTTTATATACATTGCTCGTGTATTCATTATACTCACTCGGCTTTCATTAGCTGATGACTTTATTTTATTTTGGACACCCAAAATATTCAGAAAATGTTTATGCAGGGCAATATGACTATACTAGCCAGAGAAGTCTGCGGAGATACTTTTATTTAAATAAAGTTGTAATAAGGTTATGGATAATATTTTAAATTTGAATTAGGTGTTTTGTGCCTTAAGGATATTTTATTTAAGGACAATGTAATGTTATTTGAAGTTATAATAATGTTTAATAGTATCTTCCCTGTTGCTTTATAAAATCTATTTTCTAGTACATGTTAAGCTAAGTACATGACGAGCGATCTATCACCTGTCATGACTTACGGGTCCAAAACGGAAATGAAATTTTTTCCTTACTTTGCTACGCTGGGGTGTGATATCTCCCTAACTATTACATTCATTCAGAGATCATATATACTTTCTTCTACAATTGATTTACATTTTCATATAGTTCTTATTACATTTCTAGATCTGATCATCATTTCTAATCGCCACATCTAGGGTTTTTTTCTTGATAATCAGTCGCCAGATCTAAGTTTGAGAGAGAGAGAGAGAGAGAGAGAGAGAGAGAGAGAGAGAGAGAAGTGATGGTGTAAGTGATAGTTGCGGTGGCGGAGAGGATGCTAGAGGCAGTGGTATGCTAGCAGCGGCAGCAAGGAGGTGGTGGAGGCGAGTGTTGACGATGGAGTTAGAAAGAAAGAGATTCATCTTTGTGAGTTAGAGAGAGTTGAATTAGATCTTATTTAGAGGCATTTTTTTCATCAAAAATTAAATAGTAAAAGTTTTGGCCCTTTTAGGGGACCTTAGCCCATTGAAAATTGAACTCATTGGAAAGATCAAATTATTTTTATTGTCTTTAATTTCAAATTAGAATGTTTTACACTCCGTTTGGTACGATTGTAAAATATAATAGAATTGAATTGAGGAGAATAGAATAGAAAAGAAAAGAAAAGAAAAGAATTAATTTGCAATTCTAATTCTCTTGTTTGATCAAAATAGAAATGAAAAGAATAGAATTGAAAAGAATTATTACAATTTCCTAAAATACCCCAGACCTACATTACCCAAACATACCTTAACTAACAGACGAACAAATGAACAGCCGAAGAAGACGAGACGAAGAAGACGAAGACGAAGATGAAGATTAGAAGAAGAAGAAGAAGAAGAAGAAGAAGAAGAAGAAGATGATGATGATGAAGATTCGCAGAAGATGAAGATTCGCTGAAGGAGAAGAAGAAGAAGAAGAAGAAGAAGAAGAAGAAGAAATTCGCAGAAGAAGAAGAAGAAATTAGGGCTGCAAAGAAGAAGATGAGGCTATTTTGGGAAGAACACATATTTAGATTGAATTCTCACCAAATCCGACCAATTTTGGTCGGATTTCACTTTGGCCTAAAACTCCAATTCTTTGGGAAGAACACATATTTAGATTGAATTCTCACCAATTCCGACCAATTTTGGTCGGATTTCACCTTGGCCTAAAACTCTAATTCTCAATAATTGGCAAGAATTGGAAATCATTTTATTTCTCATTTTTGTGTCAAATCAAACACATGATTTGCCACAAACAAAAATTGCAAATCAATTCTTTTCTTGTTTGTGGCATACCAAACAGATTGTTAATGTCATTTTCACCAAATTTCTTTCTTGTGTACCCGTGCCCATTTCTAGTCTAGTATATATACATAGATATATAGATATATAGATATTTGGAAGAAAGACAATAGTGTCAATAAATGGCAACAAAGCTGTTGAGTTCCCCTTTTGTAGGGATCGCAATTCCGATTGCTGTTGTCTCTCTCCTCCTCGTCACATTTCTCCCTCTCAAACGACAGGTTTGACCCTTCTTCCTCTTCAGCGGCTGCTGTTTTCCCTCTGGTTTTCTCTCTGTGTGTGTGTGCGTGCGTGTGTTTATGCACATATCTGAGTGTATATACTATATATAATTTTGTATGGATATAGATAGATGTATCAGGAGAATTTTATTTAATTATTTTGTTAATATCTTCTTCTTTAATGTGCCAGAGACTATTCACTGCACAAGAACTATCTATTTATAATGGAACTGATGAGAGCTTGCCCATCCTCATAGCGATTCTTGGGTACTCTCTCTCCCTCTCTCTCTCTCTCTCTCTCTCTCTCTCCGTGTGTATATATATACACATACATATACGTATATGCTTCGGCTATTGTTTTGTTCAATTGCACATAGACATCGTAAGGAAGAGAAAGAAAGTATGATTTCGTTGGTGGCTAATCAACATATTTAGCTTTCTATTAGTTTTCCCTATGGTTTCTGGGCAATCAAACAGAATAGATGTGTATATTTGCATTCTCCTATTATGGTCCGAGTTTTGATGCTTTTAGACAATCTTGATTTCTATG